>CM077078.1:120381769-120981769 GCA_039513925.1 Platanthera zijinensis | reverse complement strand
CAAAGCTATGTGGGATTCTCTCAACCACATAGTTGCTGGCTCAGCTGATGAGAGGAAGGACAGGAGATCCAATCTCACCTCTCAGTATGAAAATTTCAAGAAGGATGATGCTGAAGACATTGACACAATGTACACAAGACTCAGTTCAATAATAAGTGAACTGAGGTCTTTGGACAAGGAGATAACTTTGTCAGAAGTCAATGACAAGATCCTGATGTGCCTTCCCATCTCATGGGACTCAAGGATATGGCCCATCAAGGATGGAAGAAACACTGTGGAACTCTCCACAGAAGCTCTGTTGGGAAAGCTCAGGTCATATGAGCAAACCTTAAAGAGTAGAGCTGCTGTAACTGAAGTGAAGACTCCTACTCCTACAAAGAAAGAGCATTCTCTAGCTCTTAAGGCTGCTGAGACTTCTGAAGGAAGTCAATCAAATGAGGAGTTACTGGCACTCATTGCCAAGAGGTTCTTCAACATGGGAAGAAGAGACCTCAGAAAGAAGTTCTCCAAGCATGAGGACAAGCCAAGGTATGACAAGACTCCATCTAAAGAAATCATTTGTTATGTTTGCAGCAAGCCTGGACACATTGCCCCAGATTGTCCAGAGAAGAAGTACAAGGAGAAGAAACATGAGAAAGAGTACAGGAAGCACCACTCCAAGTCCTCATCACACAAATACAAGAAGAAGGACAAGGGATTTGTGGCTGCTACCTGGAGTGAAACAGAAGAGGATACCTGCTCCTCTAGCTCCAGTGATTCTGAAGAAGAAGAAGAGAAGAAAGCCAAAGAGGTCTGCCTCATGGCCATTGATGCCTGCAGCTCTCTGTCAGCTGCAGAGAATTCTGAAGAAGAAGGAGACAATGAAGAAGATTCCTTTATGGAGGACCAGGTAATCGACTCATTTGACTTCTCATCTCCTGAGTTCAAACTAAAATTTAAAACTCTATGTTTACATTTACTATTATCTGAAAAAGAAATTAAGTCACTTAGACTAAAAATAATGGAACTAGACATGGAAGGTACTGAAATAATCAGATTAGAAAAGGAATTAGAGAGCTCAAAAGAAGAAGTAACATTCCTAAAATTAGAACTAGCTAAATCTAAGAGGTTAGAAGAACAATTAAATGGCAGAAGCCTTAAATTATCTGAAATAACCTGTATAGCAAACACTAGGGTTGGTAATGATAAACTAGGCTTAGGTGCTACACCTAGTGAACCCATCCTCCTCACAAAGGAGAGATTTAGCACTCCAGTAAAATTTGTTTCTGAATCAGGAATGAAGAATACTGAGGAAATTGAAAAATGCAAGAAAATTCAGAATAAGATTAAGAAAGAGAATAGGAAGAAAAAATTTCTAGCTTTACAAAAGTCGTCGACCAGTGATCGACGATCGTGGAATCCAGAACATCGTTCTACCATAAATGATCGACGATATGGCTTGCGATCGTCGACCATTGATCGACGATCTGGACTTAAGCTGGAAAATAAAAATCAAACTTCCAGAACTTCAAATCCTAATCACCACCCCAGGTTGTTTAATCCTTCAACTGAATGGATTATCCCACCTAGGAGATCACACCCTTTAGGATATAAATCTAAGCCTGCAAAATCTTTTATATCTAGTTTTTCTTTTGTGAAGAATACTGGACCCAAGGTAACCTGGGTCCACAATGTATAACTGTTCTTTCTGCAGGTGAAGACCTATCCAGTCATACATGACAAATGGTATCTGGATAGTGGATGCTCAAAGCATATGACAGGAAAGAAGAAGAACCTGTCAGGTTTCAAAGCTAAGCTGGGACCAAAAGTTGTATTTGGGGATTCCAGCTGTGGACAGACTGAAGGGTATGGCAGCTTCACCATAGGAGCTGTAACCTTCAAGAAAGTAGCTTATGTCTCAGGACTAAAGCACAACCTAATCTCTGTAAGTCAAATGTGTGATGTTGGGTACAAGGTATGGTTTACTGACACTGCTTGTAATATTGCTTTAAATAATACTGTTGTGTTAGTAGGTATTAGAATTGGAAATGTTTATGTTGTAGACTTTAACTCATCCAAATCTGAAGTATGCTTATTTAATGAAGTAACCAGTAATAATACCCTTTGGCATAAGAGACTTAGTCATGTAAATCTGAAAATCATTTCTAGGTTGGCTAAATACAATCTTGTACGAGGTCTACCTTCTTGCCCCTACAAGAAGGAAGGCCTTTGCAAAGCTTGTCAATTAGGTAAGCAAACAAGGAATAGCTTTAAATCAGTTAATAAAAGTGATTCTCCCAGGATTCTGTACTTGCTACATTTGGATTTATTTGGTCCCATTGCTGTACAGAGTCTTGGAGGAAAGTCTTACACTTTAGTAATTGTAGATGACTTCTCTAGGTTCACTTGGGTATTCTTCTTGAGAACTAAGGCTGATAACTTCAAGGTTCTTACAGATTTTCTAAAGTGTATACAGAGTGAGTATTCTACTCAGATTGCCTTGATCAGAAGTGATCATGGTACTGAGTTTGAGTCTCTTCTTATGCAAGAATTCTGTGAGAAGGAAGGTATCAAACATAGCTTCTCTGCTCCTAGAACTCCTCAACAAAATGGGGTAGTTGAAAGGAAAAACAGAACCCTAATTGAAGCTGCAAGTACATTGTTGGCCGATGCTAACATGCCTCTGTCCTTTTGGGCTGAAGCAGTCAGCACAGCTAACTATGTATTGAACAGAAGTCTGATACATAAACTTAAGGGTAAGACTCCCTATGAATTACTTAAGCAAGTGAAACCTAAAATAGACTACTTTAGAGTATTTGGTTGTGTTGCTTTTGTTCATAACAATAACAAAGAATACCATAGAAAATTTGAGGCAAAAGCTTCAATGGGAGTTTTTCTAGGATACTCTCAAGTAAGCAAAGCCTATAGGGTCCTTAATAAATCCTCTCTTAAGATAGAAGAGTCTGCACATGTCTCTTTTGATGAGACAGTCATGTATTATAAGGAGAAGGACTCTTCCTCTAATAGTACAGTGCAAGTCCTAGGAGTAAGTAAGGATTTGGAAGGTTTGAGACTCACACAGGAGAATCATCCCCAACAAACTCCTCAGGTTGCTCCCTCAGATTCTGAATCTGATGTAGAACTTCTTGAAGTTAAAGCACCTGCTCCAACAGTTGATCAGATTCCACATGAGGAATTAAATCTTGAAACTGTTGAAGATCAGATCATTGTTGAACCTACTGATCTTGTCACACTTAGAGATCACCCTGTATCTCAAGTGATTGGAGACATTTCAGCAGGAGTCCAGACAAGACATCAACTCAACAAAGATGTGATGTTTGCTTGTTTCCTTTCTCAGATTGAGCCCCTAACCATTAAAGATGCTGAGCTTGATCCCCACTGGATTATAGCAATGCAAGAGGAGCTTAACCAGTTTAAAAGATGTAAAGTTTGGACCTTGGTTCCAAGACCAAGAGGCCAACGGATCATAGGCACCAAGTGGGTGTTTAGAAACAAGCTTGATGCCCAAGGCATAGTAGTTAGAAATAAGGCTAGGCTAGTAGCTCAAGGCTATAGACAGGAGGAAGGCATAGATTATGATCAGACTTTTGCCCCTGTAGCTAGACTAGAAGCCATTAGGATTTTCCTAGCCTATGCTGCCTATAAAAGATTTAAGGTCTTCCAAATGGATGTGAAGAGTGCCTTCCTCAATGGAGATTTAAAGGAAGAAGTGTTTGTTGAACAACCACCAGGGTTTGTTTCATCAACCTTACCCACTCATGTGTTCAAACTCCAAAAGGCTCTATATGGACTTAAGCAAGCTCCTAGAGCTTGGTATGAGACCTTAGCAAATTTTCTTCTAGAACACAAGTTTGTGAGAGGTGTAGTAGATAGAACCCTGTTCATTAGACATCATAAGGACTCACAACTGTTAGTTCAAATCTATGTAGATGACATTATATTTGGCTCTACTGATCCCAAACTATGCAAGAGGTTCTCTGAACTAATGCACTCTAAGTTTGAGATGAGCAGCATGGGTGAGTTATCCTATTTCCTTGGTCTCCAAGTGAAACAGAGTGTTGATGGCATTTTCATTTCTCAATCAAAATATGCCAGAGAGCTGGTTAAAAGATTTGGAATGTCTGATGCTTCATCAATGAGCACACCTATGGCCTCAAATGCAATTATTGATTCTGATGTTAATGGCAAGCCTGTTGATCAAAAGAACTTTAGAGCCATTGTTGGTTCCCTGCTGTATTTGACTGCAAGTAGGCCTGACATAATGTTTGCTACATGCCTATGTGCTAGGTTTCAGGTCAACCCAAAGGAATCTCACTTAACTCTTCTCAAGAGGATTTTGAGATACCTTAAGGGATGCCCTAACTTAGGACTGTGGTACCCAGCTGAGTCAGGATTTGAATTAATTGGATATTCAGATGCTGATTATGCTGGTTGTAGAGTTGACAGGAAAAGCACCTCAGGGACTTGTCAGTTCCTGGGAGAGAGACTTGTCTCTTGGTTTTGTAAGAAACAGGCATCTGTGTCTACTTCAACTGCTGAGGCTGAATATATAGCAGCAGCTAGTTGCTGTTCACAGATCCTGTGGATTCAAAATCAGCTAGTGGATTATGGGTACACACACTCAAACACAAAAATTCTGTGTGACAGTACCAGTGCAATATCAATTGCTCAAAATCCTGTGCACCATTCCAGGACCAAGCACATTGAGATTAGACATCACTTTCTGAGAGATAATGTGGAAAAGAACAAGATAGTAATGGAATTTATATCCACAGACCTGCAGAGAGGATATATTTTCACTAAGCCCCTTGATGAACAAAAGCATTTGTTCTTCCTGAACCAGCTTGGCATGATTAATGGTTCAGAGTAGTGAAAATTTGGTTAGTTTTGTTTTCTATCTAAAATCGTCGAACGACTGCTCGACGATCTTCGACCAGGTCAGAACTATCGTCGACCAACCGTCGACGACAGCTCGTTCTGTAGTAAGGCAGAAATCGTCGACCAACTGGTCAACGATCTCTCCTTAGGTATCTATCGTCGACCAATGGTCGACGACAGATTTTCTGTGCTGGGTGGAAAATCATCGACCAAACATTTATTGATCGACGATCGTGGTAATTGCGTGTAGTCGGTCGATGTTTAACGTTTAGTCAAACATTGACTATCGTCGGTCTGTGTTCGACGACCGATTTTATTCCGGGATCGACGATCGCAGATTTGTTTCTAATAGTCGATTTAGGTCTGGAGATCGTCGTCCTTCCGCTCCGTCTTTTCATATTCCATCTTCTGGCTTAGAATTCGCTCTCGAACTCTAATCCCGCGCGATTCTCTTCTCCCCTGTTTTGCTTCTCGATTCGCCATCTTCTCTCAAATCCTATGGCGATTCCTTCTGCTGTTCTCTTCGGAATGAAGTTCGACACTGGTTTCTGTGTCGACTTTGATTCTTTCAGCCGATGTGATCAACCAATCCAAGATATTCTGCAGCTGTGTGAAGACCAAGGCCTCAAGAAATTTATGTCGTTCTCTCCTAAGATTCATATACCAGAGATTCGTGAATGGGTATATACTTCGTCCTCCAGCAACGACGCCATGACAGGAAAGATAAATGGCGAGGAGGTCATTCTGACTCCTGAAGTATTGACTGAGCTGTTTGGACTGCCAACCGGAACTGATGACTATGAGCAAACTGCAGAAGAATATGGCCGCATGCTAACTGTGATGGGCCATGCTGAGGGTGTTCCAGCTAAGTTGCTAAAGATAAACCTGTCTCCAGAGTACAAGTTTCTGGCCGACCTGGTGGGCAAGGTCATTTTGGGAAAACATTCTGCTCATGACAACATCAACAGGCAACAGTTTGCCCTGATGTCAGCTTTGGTGAATAAGGCACAGATTGCCTGGGGAAAAGTTCTGTTTGAACTAATAAGGAGAAAGAACAATCAGAAAGAAGTAAATCTTGCCAGGGTATTGGGTGTGTTTCTATATGTGAAAGCACCCCTGCTGCTTGTGTCTGCACCCTCCGCAGTCAACGCCAGCAAGAGGTTGGACCCCTCTCTATTCAAGAAATCTCAGAGGATTATCAAGAAGTCAGCCAGGGTTGATCCTAACCCTCCTTCAGACACAAGGGCTGATTCGGCCGCTCTCCCGCTTACTGGGGAAGGCTCAGTAATCCCTTCTTCCTCCCTCTCTATCCCTGCATCCTCTTCTCCTGCATTACTTTCCTCTACAACACCTGCAGTGCCACCACAACATGCATCCTTCATTCCACCTGCATCTCCACACCAGTCACCAACACCACAACATCTGGCAGCTTCAGCCAGTGTTGACATGGTGACTGCTACTATCCTCACGCATCTTTCTCAACATGAATCCCACACTCATGTTGATGTTCACCCATCTCCACATGACTCATTTGATCATGTGGCAGATCATCCTGCTTCCATTCCATCCACCTCCACATCATCAGCATTTCAGATATCTCCTGAATTGCTTGCACATATTGTCGAGCTCATTACTCCCTCCATCCAAAAAATGATTGAGGCTGCCAATGCCCCTCTCATTGCATCCATCAACGCTCTTACTCAAGCCATAAAATCATCTCATCCCTCTGCTGAGCCCTCTTCTGTAAGATGCATGACTCCAGTCCCCACTGAAGTCATGCAGGGGGAGATGTCTGTTGAAGTGGTCTCAGGTGATGCCCTGACCCTTCAGGACAATTCCTCTCTTCCCCTTCAAGGATCTGTAGAAGAACCTCAAGAGATTCCAGAGAAAGAACCAGAAGGTAAACCTTAAAATTCTTCCTCCAAAGGTTATAATCAGGACTTCAATTTGATATTTGTATCTAACAAAGACATTCACTCCCTAGTGAATCTAGCTTCTGAGGAAGAAGTTCCTGAAAAAGAAAATGAGGAAGTCCCCATGGACACCTGTGAGTATGATGCTGCTCAACCTGATGGTATAGCTTTATTTAAGATTCTAATTAATTCAAACTCCAACTTAGAGTTAATTTCTTATCCCTTCCTTTCCATCACAGCTGCTGATGACCTTACATCAGTATTGCAAGTTGATGCTGCTAAGTCCTTTGATTCTGATAAAGACTTAGAATCATTTCTTAACTCAGACTGTGAGTTCTCACTCACATCTACTCCTTTTGTTCTTCCTCCTCAAGAGATAGTGGTCCCTTATAGACCTGAGTACCTTGATGACCCCTTGGTCAAAGATACTCTTTTCTTTTCCTGTATGGCACTCCTCTTGTGCCTTGCAGAGGTGTCTATCCCTGATGTCACTGAACATCTAGAAGGAATTATAACCTCCTTCCTAGATGCAAAGTGGTATCCTGTGTAGATCTTCAGGTAATCCTATCTATTACCTGTTGTTTGTTCACCTTGGGGGGAATATTTTATTCCCACTTGGTTGTTAACCTATCTTTCTTTGCATGCAGGCACAACCATAAATGCTGCTGCTGCTGAAGACATCAACATCCCTGCTGATGCTGCTGCTGAAGAAATTGAAGATGTGCAAGATAGGGCAGACAATGCTCCCAAGATGACTGAAATGGACTCAAGCTCAGGTACTCTAAACCTAGAACAATTTATAGCCTTTGTGGCTGAGAATATTGCCTCTGAGTACATTGAAGGGATGGCTAATTATCATCTGGATTCCCTAGCCATCTCTCTAGAGAAAGCATCTGCCCCTGCAGATATCGTCATCTTTTCTCCACCTATCCTTACCTATCCTCTATCCATTCCTTCTATTGCAGAACTGGTCCCCAAGACAGTTCCTGAGTTGTATCCAGAATCAGAACTCTGGAAGAGGTCTCCAAATGTGGATCTTGATGCCCTCCTTAGGCAAGATGCCATTGAGGAAGCTAAAGAGAAAGAAGAAAGAGAAAAGAAAGACAAAGCTGAACTTGCTGCCAAAGATCCATCAGAACTTGACTTTGATGATTATGCTGGGAAAGACTCATCTCATTCTGATGATGATGATGATGATTCTGATGATTCTGACTCCACTAAGAAAAGGAAAAGAGCTGCTTCCAAGAAAAGAAAAGCTCCTGCTTCTCCTACTGCCAATCCTAACAAGGATGTTCCCTATTACATTCTGAAGGGAATAGATCCTAAGAGCAAGGAATTCCAACCATGGATGAGACTGTCAAAGAATCAGACTAAAGAGAAGAAGAGGACAAAGAGATATGACACTCCTGTTCAGAAATTCCCCCCCAGAGGTCCTCCTCCACCTCCTGGTGCTGGAGCCTCTAGAAGTCTCTCTTCTGCCCCCTCTGCAAGGTCAGCCAGTTCTAACACTTCTCAGACCTACCAAAGAAGGAGTAATCAAAGCCAGGGAGGCCAAGATGTTTCAGGACAGGGAAGAAAAAGAAATGACAATGCTCTCGTGGAGCAAATAAAGGAGATGACTTTTCAGCAACCTACCTTCTCTCCTCCTCCCTCTCCTAAAAAGAAAATTTCAGAATGGAAACCTTCTCCTCCCAGGAAAGGTCCATCCTCTTCTTTAAGAAAACCTGCTGCTGCTGAGACAACTGAATCAAAAGGAAAAAGAGTGGTCCTTTCAAAGAAATCCCATAAGAAGTTCATTGAACTTGCTCCTCCAAAATCTCTATATGCTGAAACTGATCCTAAGAAGGCTGTGCAGATTCCTCTTGATTCAAGCAAACTTGCTACAGCTCTTCAAAGGAACATGGAGATTGCAGCTCATACAGATACTGATAGACCTCCCTCTCCATCAGATAAAACTGAAGCTGAAAGGATTGCCTCTATGGCAAGATTCAAAGAGTCTATTGCACTAAGCATGATGGAGAGAGCCAAATCTCAAGGACTAGATCCTACAGCTTACTCAACAATGTCAGAATTCAGAGAAAAGGAACTCAGCAGAATTCAAGTCAATCCAGAAGCCTTTGACATTGAGGAATACATGAAGCTACATCCTGCTGCAGTTCTACCAAGCTATGCTGAAAAGAAAATCATTGGTGAACATGATCTAATGCTATCCAAGAGACAAGCAGCAAACCCTAACAGAGAAATTATTTTCAAACCAGCTGCAATACCCAAAAACTCATCTGATGCTAAACTTGCTGATAAATCTGCTTGATACATTCCATTTCTGCTGATTTATGCTTGTTATATTTTCTGTGTATTGCCTGTGTGTTAACATTCTGGTTAATCTTTAGATTTGTTGTTGTCTGCTTTAGCCTTTAAACTGGATTGGATAACATAACCCAAATAGGGGGAGATTGTTGGTACCCTAGATGTGATTTGGCTTATGTAATCCCTTTCCAGCCCCTCTTGATCCATATAAAGATATATGATCATGTTTAGACTCTGTTTAGTCTCCCTAGGGCAGTTTATAAACTGACCTAGAGCTTAGGTTAGAAGTTCTAGATGTTTTTGTGGTTAAGGCTTTTCCGTTCGACCATCGTCGAACGAGGCCTCGCGATCGTCGATCATTGGTCGACGATAGCAGGGCTATTGAATCATTGAAGTCAAGACAATTATCGTCGACCGTTGGTCGACGATCTCAGAGCAAGCTTACTACGCTCTGAAGGTTGGTCGACGATCTGTCATCAACAGGTCGACGATCATGTTCTTGCTTCACGATTTCTGTCTCGACAGATATTTGCCTTTGCTGGTCGACTATCTGTTAGCTGGTCGACTATCTGTTAGCTGGTCGACTATCTGTTAGCTGGTCGACGATCTATTAGCTGGTCGACGATTTCTGGTCGACGATTTCTGTTCCGACAGATTCCTGCTATTAGTCGACGATCTGTTTGCAGGTCGACGATCATCGAACCCCTGTTCGACGTTTTCTGTCTGCTTTTATCTATTTGTATTTATGCTATTCCTTGGTTTATTTCCAAGTGTGTTAGCTTGTGGTTAGAAAGATTTTCTGAAGTTATTTGTTGCTAAATTTATGGCTTAAATTCAAATGAATTATTTACAAAATATGTCAAGCATAAATCACGGGATTCAGTATTCTTGATAAAGCATTTTGTCCTATTATACAAATTGCGTTGACTTTATCTTTCCAGCTTGTTTTCTAGCCGTTGGTACTATGTACTATTTCCAAGAATGGTACGTCTTTATGCTGAGATATTTTTCCCGCTTATTCTATTCCTTATTGGGACTGACAGAAAGTTAATAGGCCATTCTATTCCTATTGCTATATTCTATTTTGAGATAATCTGTTGTAGGGCTCGAGAATTCAAATCAATAGAGCCGTTCCAAAGGAAAAACGTGAAGACATATTTAAGAGAGATTCTTCTCTCAGCAAAAGAAAAAAAGGTTACAGACACAGAGAAATATTATTCATTCGCTCAAGCATCATCAGAGCAGCTCTTCACAATCTCACAACAAGAAGAAGAAAAGTTTTTCTGAAGCAAAAGCCCAGAGCAATCATCTTTCTTTCTCAAGTCTCCTGAGCATCTGCTTAGAGTTTTCAAGACTTCAGAAAGAGCTCCAGTTCTGCTTCAAGTGCTCCAGAATCTTAAGACCTGATAAAAATCAGTCTTCAGATCTCTGAGGATTTAGTTTCAGTTTATCTGAAACTCCTTCATCCTGAAGCAAAGGCTTTCCCTGGACTTTCACTGAGCCAGGGGGAGACTTTGATTCTTTAGAGAATCCACAAGTCTTCTCTAATCTGTATTCACAACAGAGAAGATAATCTAACCCTCTCAACCCCTTTGTAAAAAGAGTTTGTTCACACCTCTTCAAAAGTGAACGTTGGTGACAGGGCACCTTATCAACAACCTGTGGTTGAGCATCCTTATCAAAAGCTCAAAGGGTCTGTTTGATCTACCTGAATCAGATCATTGGTGGCAGGGCACCTTAGCAAAAACCTGTAGTGGATTCCTACCAGGGTGGTAGAAGAGTGGAGTACCTATTAAGAGGGAACCACTATATATCCTGTGTCCATCTGGTTTTCTTGCTTATTCTTTTTATTCTGTGGCTGTGATAGAACTACCTAGGATTGCTAGTTGCTGTGATAGGCTTATAGTTAAACTGAAATTTCAGTTAACTCTCTCACTTGTGCACTTCACTGTGTTAGGCTCTTAGGGTTCAAGTATCAGATTATTTTATTCCGCAAATCAACTCCAAGGGAGCTGACTAGTTATTCATAAAATTTGAATACTCTATTCACCCCCCCTCTAGAGTAGTTTACAACTTATCCCCTCACTTTCACTTTAGACTAAGGAGGAGAGAAGGTTGGTCTTTGATATACTACCTCCTTAACTTGTTCTTTAACAGCATCAGGTCTTTGATGTCCAGTATGAATTTTGCCTTGGAATCCTTGCGAACTTCTCCTTGGAGCAGATTGAGATGGATTTGATCTTTCAGATTGAGAAGCAGGTTTAGAAGATAAATTTCCTGAGGCTCCTGCACCGGGAGGTGGAGGAGGAGGACCTCTAGGATTCTATCTAGGTACAGGAGAGTCATACCTCTTTGACTTTTTCCTTTGCTTTTGCTGGTTCTTAGAGAATAACATCCAATGCTGGAAGTCTTTTGACTTTGGATCAATACCTTTCAGTATATAATAGGGTGTATCATTATCTGGGTTAGCAGGAGGAGGAGCAATAGCTTTTCTTTTCTTTTTAGCAATCCTTTTTCTTTTAGTTTAAGCAGATTCATCAGAATCGATTTCATCTTCAGAATTAGAGGAGATGGGCATATCATATGGGTCAATAGCATCTTTCAAAGCTTTTTCCTTTTCCTTTAAAGCAGCTCTTTCTCGTTCTTCTTCTATGGCATCCTGTGCCAATAGAGCATCTAAGTCCAAGCCCGGGGAATCATCCCATACAGTTGATTTTTCAATCTAGGCATCTGCAGCTGATTCTTGAATCTCAGAAACTGTCATAGTGACCAGTTCTGCTTGTACTTCTGGCTGAGCAACTTCAGAAATTTGAACCTCTGGTTCTGGTTGAGCTTCTGGATCAGGTTGGATAACATGCTCTTGAACAACTAGAATTTCTTCCAATTTATCTGTATTATTATGAATAAAATTGTTCAAAATGACATCTAGCCATGCCTTCCAGATATTCCCAAATTATGATATCAGTTATCAAGTCTAAAAAATAAGTAAAGGGAATACCTTCAGAATCGACCACAGCATGTCCTAACTCCCACAATTCATCTAGAAAGGAGGTGATGATTCCTTCTAGGTACAGGGCAACCAAGGGAGTAGAACTTTCTTCTAAACAAGCTTTAACACAGAATTCAGATTTCAATACTGCATCAGAAATCTCTTTTTCAGATAGAGAAGGAGGAGGAACTAAAACTTCTATTGCTTTCTCTATTACTGAAAGATGAACTGCTGGAGGGGAGGCCAAGGGCTGCTCAGAGACGTCTTCATCAAGCATCTCCCCCTGCCTGATTTCAGTAGAAACTGAAACCAGGCCCCTAGAAGAAGAGGGCTCAGCAGACTTTGAGAGTTTCAGAATGGCAGCAGTCAGAGAGGAGATAGAGGAAGCAAGGGGAGCAATTGCCTCATCAATCATAACTTTGATTGAAGGGGTAATTAACTCCAGAATGCTAGAAATAAATGCAGGAGTAATTTCAAAAGATGATGATGATGATGGAATTTCAGAAGATGGAAGATCAGCAGGGATGGTATATGCAAGATGAGTTGGAGAATGAACTGGAGATGCATGAGTGGATGCAAGGTGATCAAGATGATCTGAAGAGGGAATTGGTGACTGAGGAGGAGTGGGAATCTCAGACACCAATAAATCAAAACTGGGTTGAGATATCCCAGCAAGATGAGGAGGTAGAGGAGAAGCTGGAGGAGAAGCAGAATGTCGTACTTCAATTGAAGTTGAAGGAACTTCAACTGAAGTAGATGGCAAAACTGATGAAGAAGATGGAAGAGATGGATTTGCTGAACCAGCTGCTAGAAGGGGGGAGTGACTGCGACAATCCTGGTGCTCTCAGAAGTAACTGGAGCAACCCCTGCGGGAGCGGGCTTCAGGAAGGTCCTTTTCTACTTTGCAAACAGCGAAGGATCCATCTTCTTGCTGGCGTTGATGGAGGTGGCGGCTGACACTAGCAGGTGGGGGTATTTCTCCTTCAGAAAAATTCCAACTACCCTTCCTAGGGTAACTTCTTTCTTTCCATTCTTTTTCCTTATCAAATCAAAAAGAACGCATGCCCAATTTATCTGCTTCTTATTAACAATTGCACACATTAGTGCAAATTGCTGCCTTGTAATATTATCGTGGGCGGAGTGCTTTCCCAGTAGCACTTTTCCAACAATTTCCGCAAGAAACTTGATCTTAAACGGGAAATTCACTTTGAGCAGATTAGAGAGAATGCCTTCGGCATGTCCCAGCTCTGTTAACATCCTTCCGAACTCAGGAGTTCTTGCTCATACTCCTCTTCACCATTAATCAATCCAAAAATTTCAGTCAGAATAGCAGGAGTCAATATTACCTCTTCTCCGCTAATTGTTCCAGTCATCGAGTCGTCAGTTGAAGACGAAGAGAAAGCCCACTCTTTGATCTCTTGAGTGTTTATCTTTATTCTGTAGGACATGAGTTTCTCTAATCCTTGATCTCTGCACAGATTCAGAATCTCCACTATTCCTGGTTCGCAGCAGCTGAAGGCATCGAAATCTACGCTGAAACCGGCATCAAACTTCACTACTGCAAGAAGCGCTGGAGCAATCGCCATCGAAATAGCTGTAGAAGACGAGAGAGAGACGGCAAGGGCGGAGCGGCAGAGAACGCGAGACAAAGAGCAAGCGGGAAGACGGAATGCGAAAAGACGCTCTCCGTCGATGATAAAAGCAACTATCTCTTAACCTAGGTCGACCATCGGCTTTATATTAAAACAGCGATCGTCGATCTATTTAAAAGATACTGGAGACGATGGTCGAACGGTCGTTCGACGATCGGTCCTGAAGCAGAGTAGTCGATCAATCGTTCGACTATTTCTGTCTTCACAAACAGCAAGCTGTCGTCAACCATAGATCGACGATAGGCTCGACCTGTTCGACTATCTTCGAACTCCGGTCGACGATCTTCAAGTAGATAAGCTATCTTCAACCATAGGTCGACGATAGACTTGATCTGATCGACTATCGTCGAACGTCGTTCGACTATCTTCGAACAAGTTTCAACAAGGCAGACGTCACACTTAGTCTCGTCCATTAATCATGCCTAGTTGAACCAAAAAGAACAGATGCTTCTGTTCATCTAAGGGCTTGGTGAATATATCACCTCTCTGAAGGTCTGTGGATATGAACTCAAGGCTGATCTTGTTCTTTTCCACACAATCTCTCAGGAAATGGTGTCTAATCTCAATGTGCTTCGTTCTAGAGTGGTGCACTGGATTTTGTGCAATGGAGATAGCACTTGTACTGTCACACATGATTTTAGTGTTCTTGTGTGAGTACCCATAATCCAAAAGTTGGTTTTGTATCCACAGAATCTGTGAACAACAACTAGCAGCTCCTATATATTCAGCTTCTGCAGTTGATGTTGAGATAGAGGCCTGCTTCTTACAGAACCAAGAGACCAATCTCTCTCCCAGGAACTGGCAAGTTCCTGAGGTACTTTTCCTGTCAACTCGACAACCAGCATAGTCAGAATCAGAATATCCAATTAATTCAAATTCGGACTCAGCTGGGTACCAAAGTCCTAGATTTGGACATCCCTTCAGGTATCTCAAGATTCTCTTGAGAAGAATCAGATGAGATTCCTTTGGGTTGACCTGGAATCTAGCACAAAGGCATGTAGCAAACATTATGTCTGGCCTACTTGCAGTTAAATACAATAGGGAACCAACAATGGCCCTATAATTCTTTTGATCAACAGGCTTTCCCTGATCATCAGAATCAATAACTACATTAGTAGCCATAGGTGTATGCATTGCTGAAGCATCTGCCATCCCAAACTTCTTTACCAATTCCTTGGCATATTTGGATTGGGAGATGAAGATGTCATCAGCATCTTGCTTTACTTGGAGACCAAGAAAGTAAGACAGCTCACCCATACTACTCATCTCAAACTTAGAATGCATTAGGTCAGAAAACCTTTTGCAAAGTTTGGGATCAGTGGAGCCAAATATAATGTCATCCACATACACTTGAACTAACAGGATTGTGTCCTTGTGGTGCTTGACGAAGAGGGTTCTATCAACTACTCCCCTAACAAAGTTGTGCTCTAACAGGAAACTAGCTAGAGTCTTATACCAGGCTCTTGGTGCTTGTTTTAGTCCATAAAGAGCTTTCTGCAACTTGAATACATGTGAGGGCTGAGTTGAAGAAACAAAACCGGGTGGCTGTTCAACAAAAACCTCTTCCTTTAGCTCACCATTAAGAAAAGCACTTTTGACATCCATCTGAAAGACCTTAAACTTCATATAGGCTGCATAGGCTAAGAAGATCCTTATTGCCTCTAGCCTTGCAATAGGAGCAAAGGTTTGGTCATAATCTATACCTTCCTCCTGTCTGTAGCCCTGAGCTACAAGCCTAGCTTTATTCCTTACAATGATTCCATTTGCATCCAACTTGTTTCTATACACCCACTTGGTGCCTATGATCAGTTGGCCTTTAGGTCTTGGAACCAAAGTCCATACTTTACATCTTTCAAACTAATTGAGTGCCTCTTGCATGGCAATGATCCAGTGGGGATCTAGCTCAGCATCTTTAATGGTGAGGGGCTCAATCTATGAAAGGAAACAAGCATGCATCACATCCTGTCTTAACTGATGTCTTGTTTGAACACCAGCTGATATGTCTCCTATCACTTGAGATGTAGGGTGATCTCTAAGTGTGACAACATCAGCAGGTGGGATGTGATCTTCAGCAATAGTTGGGATTAATTCCTCAGGAGGAATTTGATCTACTATTGGTGGTACAACAACAATTTCTGCAATGTCTTCATCACTGTCTGATTCAGTGATATGAAGAGTTGAAAGATGGAGGATTTCTTGAGTGACATCTTTGGAAGATTCTTGTACCTATAATGAACTTGAGGAAGGGGAAGTTTCCTTCTCCTTATAAAACATTTGGGATTCATCAAAGGACACATGAACAGACTCTTCAATTTTAGAAGATGATTTATTAAATACCCTATAAGCTTTGCTTACTTGGGAATATCCAAGAAAAATTCTCATTGAAGCCTTTGCTTCAAACTTTCTAAGATATTCTTTATTGTTATTATGAATATAAACAACACAGCCAAACACTCTAAAATAATTTATTTTAGGTTTCTTTCCTTTAAGTAACTCATAAGGAGTTTTACACTTAAGCTTGTGTATCAGACTTCTATTCAGGACATAGTTGGCTGTACTAACAGCTTCTGCCCAATAGGAAAGAGGCATATTAGCATCTGCCAATAATGTGCCAGCAGCTTCAATTAGTGTTCTGTTCTTCCTTTCAACTACCCCATTTTGTTGGGGAGTTCTAGGAGCTGAGAAGCTATGTTTGATACCTTCTCTCTCACAGAATTCTTGCATGAGAAGAGAGTCAAACTCAGTACCATGTTCACTTCTGATCAAGGCCACATGAGTAGAGTACTCAGTCTGCACACATAATAGAAAGTCTGTAAGGGCTTTGAAGTTATCAGCCTTTGTTCTCAGAAAGAACACCCAAGTGAACCTAGAGAAGTCATCTACAATGACTAGGGTGTAATACTTCCCTCCTAAACTCTGTACATTTATTGGGCCAAATAGGTCCAAATGTAATAAATACAGGATTCTAGGAGAATCACTTTTATTTACTGATTTAAATGAGTTCTTGGTTTGCTTGCCTAGTTGACAAGCCTTGCATAGGCTCTCCTTCTTGTAGGGGCAAGAAGGTAAACCTCTAATAAGGTTGTGTTTAGATAACCTAGATATATTCTTGAGGTTAACATGGCTAAGCCTTTTATGCCATAGAGTATTGATATTTGTTACTTCATTAAATAAGCAGATTTCAGAGTGAGTTGAATTAAAATCTACTAAATAAATATTACCTTGTCTAATGCCTACTAATACAACATTATTATTTAAAGTAATATTACAAAGAGAAGTAGAGAATGATACCTGATATCCAGCATCACATAACTGACTTACTGAAATTAGATTATGCTTCAGTCCAGTCACATAAGCAACTCTCTTGAATGTAACAGCTCCAATTGTCATCCTGCCATAGCCTTCAGTTTGACCACAGCTTGAATCTCCAAAGATTACCTTTGGGCCAAGCTTTGCCTTGAACCTTGACAGATGTTCTTTATTTCATGTCATGTGCTTGGAGCAACCACTATCCAAATACCACTTATTTTGAGTGATAGGATAGGTCTTCACCTGCAAATAAATCAATTTAAACATTGTGGACCCAGGTAACCTTGGGTCCCTTGTTTTTCACATAAGAAAAACTGGAAATAAATGAATAAGCAGGCTGAGGGTGATAACCTAATGGGTAAGATCTAGGTGGGATTCTCCATGCAGATGATGGGTCAATAAACCTAGGGTTTCTATTCATATTTGGGTTTCTAAAGTTTTGGTTGGGATTTTGAAATTCTTATTGAAAGCGTCGATCGACGTTCGACGATTGGTACCCAGATCGTCGATCTTCATTCGACCATTGGGCCTGCGATCGTCGAGCAGCGTTCGACGCCCTTTGTAATTCCTTAAATTTCTGTTTTCTTTTCTCTCTTTTAGCTTTATTTAAAGCTCTATTTACTTGATTGACTTGCTCAGTGTTTTTTATTCCACTAGATGAAATAAAATTCACTGGAGTTGAAAGTTGGTTTTTAAGAATGATTGGGGGCTCACTAGAAGATGCTCCTAAGCCTAATTTGTTATTGCCTGACCTAGTGTTAGACATGCTGGTTATTTTAAGCAACTTAAGGCTTCTACCATTCAGAGACTCTTCTAACCTTTTGGACTTGGCTAATTCATTCTTAAGGAATTTGATTTCTTCACTAGCATTAGTGAGTTCTGTTGTTAACCTAATGTTTTCAATAGATATGATTTCTGATTCAGCTAGCCTATGTCTAAGTTCTTTAATCTCTTTTTCAGAACTGACTAAATCTAAACATAAGGATTTAAATTCTAATTTAAATTCTGCAGATGTAAAATCATAAGAAGATAATACCTCATCTTCAGTTGGCATCTCTTCATCAGAATCTGAATTCTCTGCAGCTGAGTGATTGCTGCAGGCATCAATTGCCATTAGGCAAACTTCCTTTGCCTTCTTTTCTTCCTCATCCTCACTGGAGCTTGAGGAGGAAGATTCCTCATCAGAGTCACTCCAGGTTTCAGCAACAAAGCCTCTCTCCTTCTTTTTGTTCTTGTAGGAGGATGGCTTGGATTGCTTCCTGTGCTGATCCTTGTCTTTTCTTTTATCTTTGTTCTTTTCCTCTGGACAATCTAGAAGAATATGTCCAGGCTTTCTGCAACCATAACAGATTATTTCTTTAGAGGGGGTATGATCATACCTTGGTTTATCTTCATACTTTGAAGATTTCTTTCTGAATTCCTTCCTTCCCATCTTGAGAAACCTTTTGACAAATAATGCCATCAGTTCCTCATTGGACTGGATTCCTTCAGAAGCTTCAGCAGCTTTAAGAGCAAGGGTTTGCTCTTTTCTTGTAGGAGTTAGGGTCTTTGCTTCAGCTTCAGCTTCCCTGGACTTCAGCACTTGCTCAAAAGACTTGAGCTTGCCAAGAAGGGCTTCTGTTGAGATTTCATTTATGCTTCTGGCCTCCTTGATGGGCCAGATCCTCAGATCCCATGTGCTAGGGAAGCACATAAGAATCTTATCATTGACCTCTGTCAATGAAATATCCTTGTCAAGGGTCCTCAGCTCATTGATGATTGAGCTGAGCCTTGTGTACATTCCTTCAACTGATTCAGCATCAGTTTTCTTGAAATTCTCATACTGTGAGATAAGGTTGGACCTCCTGTCCTTCCTTTCATCAGCTGAACCAGCAACAATCTGGTTCAGTGTATCCCACATTGCTTTAGCTGAGGAGCAGTCAGCAACCTTCTGGAATACTTCATCAGACATTGTCTGAGCCAGAATGTTCATTGCCTTAGCATCTGCTATCTTTGCCTTTTTGTATTCATCATTGTAGTCTGGAGGAGGCACTACACTCATATCAGATGATGATGAGGCAGTAGCAGTAGCAAGTGCTCTTGGTGGACCTGTCAAAATAGAAGCAAAAATACTTTCATCAATAGAGTTCATATATAGTTTAATACTTGCCTTCCAGATGTCAAACTTAGCTAAGTTGCATGCTGGAGGTCTGGTGCTAGAATAATCCTTAGACTGGGCCATGATAGTGAAAGTGAATATCTATAAACTTTGGTATCTATCAGGATCTTGTGACTTAGGTGTTAGCCTATTCAGTCAGTCAACCTCGCTCTGATACCAATTGAAAGAGAAGGGATAGATACTACTCTAGAGGGGGGTGAATAGAGTAATCAAAAATTGCACTAGCAAAGTTGACTTTCTACTCAACTCCCTTGGAGTTAAATGCGGAATGAAGGTTATAGATATTTGAGATTAAACCTTAGAGCCTAACACAAGTGTTGTGCACAAAAAGGCAGCCAACTGTAATTACAGTTAAGGCTTGGAAACCTAAACAGCAACTAGCAAACCTAGTTAAGATCTAATCACAGCCACAATGCAAGTAATTAAACAAAGCAATCCAGACGACATAAGGAATTTATAGTGGTTCCCCAAACAACTTGGGTACGTCCACTCTTCTACCAACAAGGTAGGAATCCACTCAGGTTTTTGATCAGGTGCCCTGCCACCAATAAGATCTGCTTCAGGTAGATCAAGAAACCCTTTAGACTTTTGATCAGGTGTCTAAAAACCAACACAGGTTTTTGATTAGGTGCCCTGCCACCAAGGGATACTTTTGAAGGGAGTAATAACCCTGTACAGGAGGGGGAAAGGAGGTTAAGCTGTCTTCTCTATTTTACAATAGATTAGAGAAGCACAATAACTTGCACTGAGCTAGAAAGCTCTAAAAGAATCAAGGCTCCCCCTGGCTAAAAGAACATCCAGGTGAAGTCTTGCTTCAGTGCAGAAACACTTTAGAAATTACTGAAGGAACAAGCTACAAGAAGATAAAATAATATGAAATAAGATTTTCTTCTTCAGGCAGCTATCTTCTTCTTCTTCTTCTTCAAAAAGCTCTGAGTGAAGATCTTCCTGTAAGCAGGAGAACTTAGGTTGAAGAAGAGTGAAGAACTTGAACTTTTTCTCAGTTAGATGTGAAAGAGCTGAGAGCAGTTTGGAGACTGTAAGTTCTTAAGCTTGTTAGCTTTTGAATTCCTTTTTCCTGGATGAACTTGATTTTTGCTATATGGACTAGTTCATTTCTTTCCTCAGGGAGGTCTTTATATAGCAGCAGCAGCAACGGCTCTTTCTTGAGTATTAATCTAGTCTTCTTCTGAACTCTGCAAGCTGGGCTGCAAAAAGCATAAAGCAAAACAAAAATACTGCAGACAAATATCCTATATTAGGATAAAGCTTTCTAAGAAGCTGCAAATACTTCTGATGAAATAATATAAGAGAAAGTCACATCAGAAAAGACTCTTTACAGCCAAGGAAGACTTTTTGAGTCTAACGGCTATAAAGGACAGCCTGGCAGAAATCATATCTCAGCTATAAGACAAACAACTTTGTCAGAAAAGATTAGCTCATGCATAAAGAATTGAACTGATATTGCATGGAAATAATATCACAATTTACTCAGATAATCTTTTATAAAATATGCCAAAATAAACATGAAATCAGTCACATCATAGAAGACAACAAAACTATTTTAAAACAAACAGCAAAACGTCGAACGACCCTCGGAGATCGTCGACCGACGCACGGAGATCGACGACCTATCGGACAGATAGTCGAACGATCCAGATAGTCGAACTATCAAAGCGACACAGATAGTCGACCTATCAACAGATAGTCGAACTATGAAAGCGGACAGATAGTCGACCTATCAACAGATAGTTGAGCTATCAGATAGTTGAACTATCAGGACAAATAGTCGAACTACCAAAGCAAACAGATAGTCGACCTATCAACAGATAGTCGAGCTATCAGATAGTTGAACTATCAGGACAGATAGTCGAACTACCAAAGCAAACAGATAGTCGACCTATCAACAGATAGTCGAGCTATCAGATAGTTGAACTATCAGGACAGATAGTCGAACTACCAAAGCAAACAGATAGTCGACCTATCAATAGATAGTCGAGCTATTAGATAGTTGAACTATCAGGACAGATAGTCGAACTACCAAAGCAAACAGATAGTCGACCTATCAACAGATAGTCGAGCTATCAGATAGTTGAACTATCAGGACAGATAGTCGAACTACCAAAGCAAACATATAGTCGACCTATCAACAGATAGTCGAGCTATCAACGCAGACAGAACGTCGACCAACTGATAGACGATCGTCGATCAGCCGATAGACGATAGTCAAGCGACGTTCGACTATAGTCGAACGAAAAACTACTTAACCAAATATTCATCTGGAAAAGCAATTCTACACAACTAGAGAATCTAACCTATCAGCTAACCTTTGACCATAGATAAATCTTGGGTCAAGAGACAGAAAGAGAGGACTGAACTCAAATCAAAACCTAGGGTTCCAACAGGGCAGCTGAGAGAAAGGGAATGGGAAGTGATGGATTTAGTTTAGGTTTTATATAAAATCCTAGCCAAATGCTATCCGCAGCCCAAAAACCCAATATCCGCACACCGACTCTTTAGATTTTACTCCTATCAGCACCACACCCTCTAATCTCACCTCAAACTTATTTCACTTAGCTTTGGGGCATTACAATACCAAATAACCACCCTTAAAAATCTGCATACAGAGCTTGGAAGCTGGTTCTATACAACACGTAGCATGCAAGATCAATGTTTGGTGACCCTATACAATCATGCATGTATACAATCAATTTCTCTTATACATGATCACTTTTTTGATCGCACAAAAAATGCTGCATAACTATCCTAGTTGTAAATCAACATCTGGACTCGGTAAACAAACAACAACACTCAAGCCTACCCATTATAATGGGTCGGCTATATGGATCCTTTGTCGCCATTGTGCTCTATATTTTTCCATAATATCACTATTGCCTAAGTACTTCATGTCTTTCTTTATGGTTTCATTCCAAGTCTTTATTGGTCTACCCCTCCCTCGTCTAACATGCCTAGTGACTAGACTCTCGCAACGCCTAACAGGTGCCTCTAATGGTCTCCTTTGTACGCGGGCCCCAAAAGCAATAGCAACAAAAATTAAGGATATGAGCTTGGTAGGATACATGAGTTTCCTGAGTCAACCCATTACATATCCAGGACTTACCTACACACAACATAGAAGAGAGTTTGGTTAACCATCTGTAAGCCTAACCTTCAAAAGAACAATAAATTGAGCTAATCTTCAAAAGAACAATAAATAAAGCTAACCTTCAAAAGAACAATAAATATAGCGACAACACATGCTATTAACCATAGACAACAAAATTTTCTTATAAATTAGATATTCAGCTCAAGGATAAATTTTTAAATCAAGATACATGCGCTAAACCTAATATATAAAAGTTTTGTGTTTTTCAATTAGGCAAGAGATATGGAATCCTCTAAGTCAATGCTATAATAAAAAATGGTTCTGCAACATTAAAGTCATCTAATATGAAAATCACTATAATATCTTTGACACACTTCTTTCCTTCTTTTAACTTATTCTAGAAATAACTTGGTTGAACTAAAACTTATTGTTTAATCTCCAAAGGAAAATTCATTCTCAAATAATACAACTAAAATCACAAATTTAGAAACACAAAAACTACAAACTTAAATTTCAAAAATGCTGAAGTAACCAAGTTCTACATGATTCCTTGCGCTTATATAATAGTCAACGTGAACATTTGTCACAAGAAAACATTTTCTATACAAGGAATATTTGCCCCACCATTTTATGGTTTGTCGAGTCCCAAAACCTTTAGCTATTAGCTTGTGTACATAGGTCATTTTCTAGATCACTTTAAGTTAATCGGTAAGCGTCATGCCAAGTTTGCAAAGCTAAGGTTGCTAGGACATGTGAGAAAATATTTGGATAACATTGAGTAAAGTATTGAGTGAGATCATCCTCACCCAATCACAAGTTGGGTGGAGATGAAGTATTATTAATTAATTAATAATTAATTATCAATTGATTAATTTTAATTCATCATATGATTAATTAATTAATATAAACTCTTCGCTGTCAAAACTCAAAAATTACCGAAAATTCTTTCAGTTTTAAAAAGATAATTTTATAAATTCATTTTTCAGTTTTAAACTCCTCCCTAACATAACTTCAAAAAACTTCCAAATAATCCACGAGAGCGGCCAATAAAATTTGTGGGGCTTACAAATTGAGTCATTATTATGGGCTGAGCAGCCTAAAATCTTGACCTCTGTTTGCATAATCATCTTTTATAGCTCAGTTTTTAGTAATCAGTGTTCACCACCTCCATCTTTCTCATTTTTCTCCTCCTCCTCCTCCTCGATTAATAAGTCTTTGTGCTTCCGAATGGAGGTTGATGGAATGGCACAACTTCGCCACTTTTCTTAAATCAAAATTTTATACCTTCATCGTGAGTCCATTCCTGAGCTCTTTTCTTGGGTTTTTGAAGGCTTCGAGCGACGAGCCTTCGAGGCGCCAATTCTCAGGGACAAGATCTCTTGATTTAGGATCTGTCGAACTCATGTTCCCTTATGAAGACTAGCGTAGGATTGTGTGGCGACCATCAATATTGATGAGTCTTCTGCTAATTGCATTTAGCGTTTGTTGCAACCTGATGTAGTAAAATTCTATATCCCTCGCCACGAGCTCCATAAAGCGAACATGACTTCTTACCCTTATCAAGTTCATGAAGAGCAGAAACTTCCCTTAGAAGAAGAGCAAGGCTCTTTTCCTTTTTCTAAACAACTCCATTGGAAAATTGCCCTAATGATTTCAAAAAGCCTTGTTTGCTAGTCTACTTTCGGATAAGCGGTCTGGTTTCTCACTTGTAAGTTTTTGAGTATACTATTTCATTAAGAGCCATATTATATGGTATCAAGTGCAAGCTTCTCATCATGTCTTTTGACGGTCAAGTGATGGATTGGTTCTACAATTTATCACCTAAATCAATCACATGTTTTTGAAATCTTTGAAGACAAATTCTCTTAAGGTTTGCTACCTTAATGAAGTGAAAGAGAGGCCCATCAGCTCTCTTTCAGATCAAGAAAAGAGATAGGGAGACTCTTTCTCACTTCACTGGCTGATTACAAAAGGAAATCTTTTATGTTGTCAATGTTGATCAAGACTTATACAAATTTGCCTTAATAAATGAACTCCAAGAAGGCCCTCTCAAATTTGAAGTCAGCAAAAATGAATCCAAGTCTTATGGAGATCTTTTTGAGATAGCTAATTGGTTATTGCAACTGAAGCAATGAAATCAAACTATGTTTCTTCTTTAAATCGAGGGACTAAGCAGCAATGGAGGAACTTTTATCACCAACATCCTTCTTCATCACAAAACTCTCTACAAGCCAAAAAATTTAGATCTTACTCTCCTCCTCAAAGTATGCATGCACAACCTTCGCAGTAGAATGAGTCACCTAAATATATAAAACTCTGTCATATCCTATCTTCTGATCATAAAACACTTAAATATGAAATGTATTCAGACAAGTATGTTAAGATTAATATTCTTATGGAGGATCTTCTTCCAATTATTCAAAATATGTTAGAGTTTGAAAAACCTCGTCCTCTAATACCAAATAGAAAGAGATGTCATAAAGAGTTCTTCTGCAAATATTATATGAATATAGGTCATGGTATAGAGTACTGTAGGGCTCTTCAAAAGCTGGTAGCTAGATCAATTCGCAAAGGCAAGAAAATTATAAGATTATGATATTCAATAACATGTCACTGATCTTCCCTCCAACAATGTCAATGACACAAGCAAAGAGTGTGTTCATCAATAAAAGGAGTACCTAAAGGAGAAAGAATAACTTATTTTTTTCCCTACATTTCATATATCTCCCATTTTTTCGTTGTTTCCTGCACCTTTTTATTTTCATTTTGTTTTACAAGCAATAGATATACCAACAACTCTGGTCCTATCTACATCTATCATCACAAAGACCTTCTCAGTAGTAAAGTACGTTCAACCAAATATCTGTATTCTTTATCGTATCCTCCTCTACTTGAAATTATTTAAGAATGCATGAAGTTTTTTTCATTAAAATACGTGGATATGAGTAAATAGTGGATGTGATATGAATATGGAAAATGGATGTGGTATGATGAATTTATGATAGATTAAAATGATGTTTGAATGTGGTGTGAGTTCAACTGGTTGATTGATTATGCATCAGTTCGTAAAACCAGCAAGACCACATCTCGCTCGAATTATTCGCAGATGTGCAGTGGTAGTTGAAGTTAAATTTTGTAATGATTGTTATTAATAACTGTGATGTTATGCTCTCGAGTTAATCGGCCCATTATGCTCTAGTACAATTAAAAGTACATAGCTGATGATAATTTTATTGATTGTTATGTTACCTATCTGATAATATCTTAGAAGTACTTGTCTATTAACAAATTGACTGATTGTGGTGTTGCAACTGAATAATGAATTAAAATAACACTCATTTATATGATCATTTGTTGACAATTATTATTTCAGGTACTAAAAGCCTCTGTATACCATTCAAAACTATCGGATTACTAAATATTGAGACTTCTATCCCAGATATCTGGCTATCACACTTATAAACATTTGTACTTCTCAGATCATATGACCATTCTGGGTTTCATGTCATCATTCCACAAATATTCAAATTTGAGGTTATTAGAACATTGTCTTCTCTTGCGATAAATGTGGATATTATTTAATTTTTCATATGGAGATGTCTCTTCCTCAATATTATAAATATCATGTCAAAGAAGTGATCTTGGATGGATATTCATATCTCCTATATAAATAAAGTAATTATTTCTTAGGCCATTTAAAGGGGCTAAACCCGGTATTAGCAAGTCTTCTTGAAGAACTCCTCTTTTATGAATGTTTATTTCTTGCACTTGCTAGTACAGGAAGTGATCAAGTATCAATAAGTTTCCTTGAGTACCTGACATATCTCTTTGTATATTTCATATACCTATTTTGATTTCTCTTTTGTAAAGAATAGCAGGTGTTTGGGAGTTCTCTTCGGGCACTCGCATATTATATTTCTTTTATACTTGCTTTGACTCTTATCTCTTTTGTAGAGATAAACAGATGTTCACGAGTTTTCTTCTGTTTATATTTCTTTTATACTCGCTTTAACTCTTATTGCTTTTGTAGAGATTAGCAGGTGTTCTCTTCATGTACTCGTGTATTATATTTCTTTTTGTACCTATTTTGAATTCCCCTTTGCCGAGACTAGCAGGTGTTCGCCCGTCCTCCTCAGGTACTCTCATAATATATTTCCAGTATGCTTTCTTTGACTCTTCTCCTTTGCAGAAAGAAAAAGTAAGTGCTCACAGGCCCTTTAAATGCATTACTAAGAGTCCTAAGGCACTTGCGCTCTCCTTTATACACTTTTTTTTACAAGTTTTGAGGAGGTGGATCACAATTTTCATGGGTAAGTTCTAATTTTTTGAAGTTATTTCAAAACTTGAAAAGTGCGGGGAGCATGTTTACTCAGAAACCAGTGATCCTCTCCAAGGTGATCGTGTCAAGTGCTCGGCGGTTAGCCCTTTCCCTAACCGCGCAGGTCGTGTGGCCTGAAAGTCTTTGTTTTCAAGGTCAGCTAAACACCTAGAGGGGGGTGAATAGGTTTTGTCTTTCTTTAAATCTTTTAGACCTTTACCTGATTGTGTTGTACTTAGTAGTTAGGTTATTTTAGCTTTCAAGATTAATCATAGACGACACAGTTGTTTTATAGTGGTTCCCCATATTATGGGTACGTCCACTGCCCCTTTTTCGCCTTTCTAATAGTGTGTTAAACAAGGCTTTTCCCCAATACTCGGCTCCTTAAGAGCTTTCAAATCAATCCCGCATGACCACTCAGTCTCCTCCAAGACATACTACTCAGGCACAAGGCCCTACAACTCAGTAATTAGTCAACCACCTACCTCAGACTAATGGCCCTATAACTTAGGATGGGATGATAGCCCTACACTCAGATCTAAAATGGATCCTACACTCAGATCAACAAATGATCCTACCTCCGCCTTTATAATACAGGCTTATAACTCAGATTCTCATTGGAATCCTACACTCACATCCAAGACTGGATCCTACAGAAAATAGAAATGTTATGAACCGGTTAGACACCAGAGAACTTTCTCTGTGTTTGTGTTCCTGGACTGAGCAGATTTCATCCCTATCTTCTTCACAACAACAAGTTGAAAATGTAACACCCCTATCCGTCACATAGCATATAGCAGTAGGTCCGGCCGGGGCCCGACGCCATATACTATGGACAGACCGGTTGGTTACGCGTTGAAACCATTCAACCAATTACACGCCTTACACAAGCACCTAGTGGAAGCATTTAAAATTAAGTTGCAAGACTAAAGAACCCAGCCAAAAAGCATGAATGTCCACTACAAAAACACCCGTAGGAATGTTTCAATACACAGAAATAGAAATGGCCTTAAGGCCTTACACAGTTTGCTTGACATAAAAGTGTTTTCATACTTCGGCTCGCAGGCCAGCCACACATGATTACAATTAAACACTCAAAATTAGACCTTCGACGGCCGGCTCAGCAACTTGGGCTTTAGCCCGCTATTTTCCGCTCGGCTCCGCAGCACCTGCAAGCAACAAACCACCGCCTGGTGGCAAACAAAAGCAACGATCAGCTATGCTGACCAAATTATAACGACCCCGCCCCCAGAATTGAGGCGGCGATGCTCTTTCCCTGCACTTTATTAGAATAGGAAACAATTAATAGTGTAATCACACTACATCACAGGCGTAGGCTCGCACGACCACACATCCCGTGCACTCAGGGCACATACTCGGTGAATCCGGTCAAATCCGTGGCTTCACCACCACCCCTTGGATGGCAAAACTTGTGAGCAATCTAGTCTTTCCGGTCCATGCCTAAGACTCGCACAACCATGCCAATGGCCAGTCTCTTTTTCAGATGTCTGTCACCAAACCACATAGCCCCGGGTCCGCGTCCACTTGCCCGTTGCTCACACCGCATACTCACATTAAGACGTACGCGCGGGCCAAGCTTCTCCCAGATCCCAAAATTCGATCACACAAGCACATAACCCAGTTATGTTCAAGATGGCTCCCCGGCCACCATGTTGGCAAAACCCGCTTTTGCCCAATTTTTCGGGTGCACCTTGGAGTTAGTCTCCAAGGCTCCCTGTTGCAATCTACCGCGTAGAAAACTCGAAAAACGCCCAAACACCCGGAGTCTTCCCAGGTTCATATGTAATACAACATTACCGATCCGGCTCTACTTGTCCGGATAGGCTTCACACACAATGCCTATGCCCGTTTTCGCATACGGACTCTATACAAGGGGGACTTCACATATCTACCCCAAGGAATGCTCCAACTCTTCGCTCACTCGCGAGAGCGGGCTTCCTATGCAAAGGAAAAGAGGGCTTCACATGCCCTAGGATGAGAAATCGTTACCCTTGCGTTCTTCCGCGGCGCCATGAAAATCTACGCAGATGAAAAGCACCGCAATCTCCTTGCCTCCGCGAATCCGAAGACGGCTCGCGATTTGGAGCTCCGAAGCTCCGCCGGTGACCGGATCTAGCTTCTCCTTCTTCCTCCAAGCTCTCTCCTCTCTCTAACTTTAGAAAGTGAGTCAACCAAGGGAAATGAGGGATTCTAAACCCTATTCCTGGACTTAAGCCCCTCAGGACCAATCCCAGCCATCGGATCCCAAGACAAGAAAACGGACGGCCACGATTAGGCCTAAAATTACAAAATTTGGGCCGAACACGGGTTGCAACACGGCCGTGTACATGGCCGTGTCACCCATTCGCCGTCTCGACCGACTCGATAACCAGCACACGGCCTTAGACACAGCCTCCGACATGCCCGTGTCGCATGCGACACGGCCGTATCGCGACCCGTGTCACTCCCCGTGTGCAACGACCAACATTCTTAACCCGAGAAGGACACGGCCTGTGACACGGCACCAGACACGCCCATGTTGCATGTGACACGCCCGTGTCTGTGCCTGTGTCATGGCCCGTGTGCACCAAACTCGACGAGTGACTGACACGCCCTGGTACACGCCCGTGTCCCAGGCCGTATTCAGCTTCTCGATGATCGCCGACCCAAAACTGATGACCGCGCGGCCAATACTGAACCCGAGCACGACACGCCCTAGGACACGCCCGTGTCCCAGGCCGTATCACCCCTGCCAAAACACAAATTTGGCTCAAAATGCCACCCGTCACCCTATTGAGTTTCGGGGCGTTACAACTCTCTCCCTCTTAAAAGAATTTCACCCACGAAATTACTAAAGGAAAGAAAACGGAAAACTTTAAGCGGTACCTGAGTGGAATAACTCTGGGTACTCCTCCAGCATAGTTTGCTCCCATTCCCAAGAGAGTTCCTCCCGACCGCAATTGTCCCACCGGACCTTGACCATCCGGATCTCCTTATTACGGAGCCTCTTGACCTCAGAGTTTTCGATACAAACGGGCTTGACCCTAGTCGTCAACCCTTCGTCCACCGGTACTTGATCAACTGCGATCACCTGTGAAGGCTCTTGCACCGCCTTCCGTAATACAGAGATGTGGAACACATCATTTAGCCCACTTAACTCCTCCGATAGCCTCAAACGGTATGCCGCTTCTCCGACTCGCTCCAGAACCTCAAAAGGTCCAAGGTATCTTGGGCTCAGCTTCTTCAAGCGTCTCACCCGCGAAACCCCCTTGAACGGCTTCACTTTCAAGTATACCCAATCGCCTACCGCGAACTCCACGTTCCGGTGCTTGGCATTGTAATACTTCGCCTGCCTGTCCTGAGCGATCAACAAGCGCTCCCAAATGATCCGCACCAACGAGGTAGCACTCTCTACCTCCTACTTCTTGTACAACCTTGCCTCACCCGTTTCTAACCAAGACAATGACGTGTGATATTTTCTACCATATAGGGCCTCAAAGGGCGCCATTTGGATACTCGCTTGGTAGCTATTATTGTACGCGAACTCCACCAAATACAGGTGGTCCTCCCAATGCTTCCCGAAGTCTAGAACACACATGCGGAGCATGTCCTCCATCGTTTTATTGACTCTCTAGGTCTGCCCATCCGTCTACGGATGGAAGGTTGTGCTGAACTTCAACTTTATCCCCAGCATCTGCTGCACCAACCTCCAATCATTGGACGTGAAACGCCCATCGCAATCACTCACAATACTGCGAGGCACACCATGCAGTCTAACTATATTGTCCACATAAAGCTTCGCCAATTTCTCCACCGAGTCATCCTTCCTATGCGGAATGAAATGCAACACCTTAGTTAACCGATCTACGATCACCCAGATGGCGTCGTTCCCCTTCTACGACCTTGGCAACCCATGCACAAATTGAATAGATATGTCGTCGAACTTCCACTCCGGTATAGGCAAGGACTTCAGAAATCCTCCCGGCTTTTGGCACTTCGCCTTCACCAAGGCGCATGTTTGGCACTTAGCCACAAACAACGCTACGTCTTTCTTAAGCCCCGGCCACCAAAACAGCTTCTTGAGGTCACGGTACATCTTTGTGCTCCCTGGGTGGATCGAGTACTTGGTATGATGAGCCTCGTACATCAACTCCGCCCGTAGGTTACCCCCGCTTGGGACGCACAACCGATGGGTCCTTCCTTAACAACCCATCTTCAACCGAGAACTGGGAATTTGACCCATCCAACGCTGCCTCCATAAGCTCCTTCATGGAGTCATCTAACTCCAATGCCTGCCGAACCCGGTCAGCCAGGTCATACTGGACTTCCGTCCAGTTCAACAATGCTTTGGCGCTAGTATGCTTATCAACGCAATAGATCTCAAGCTCCTCCAACTCCCGTATCAGCCGCTCATCATGCACTGACAACCAGTTGGCTTGGGCGGGAGCCCTGCGACTCAATGCATCAGCAACCGCATTGCCCTTCCTGGGTACATAATGAATCTTGAAGGTATAGTCCCCCAGGAACTCCATCCACCTCCTCTGCCTCATGTTAAGATCCTTCTTATCCAACAGGTACTTCAGGCTCTTGTGATCGGTATATATATCGACTTTTATGCCGTATAAGTAGTGCCTCCATAGCTTAAGTGCAAATATCACGGCCGCTAACTCCAAGTCGTGGACCAGATAGTTCCTTTCATGCACTTTTAGCTGACGCGATCCATAAGCTATCACGCTCCCATACTGCAACAGCACACAGCCCAAACCACTACCCGAGGCGTCATTATACACCTCGAAGCCCTCGGTCCCACTCGGCGAACTAAGCACTGGCGCTGTGGTCAACCGTCTCTTCAGCTCCTCAAAAGCTTGCACGCACTCCTACGTCCACAAGAATCTCTGATCTTTCCTTGTCAACTTCGTGAGAGGTAGTGCTATCCGCGAGAAGTTCTCTATGAAGCGCCTGTAATATCCGACAAGCCCGAGAAAACTACGGACTTCCGCGACAGAAGACAACGCAGGCCACTCCCGTATAGCAATGATCTTCGTCGGATCCACCGCAATACCTTCCCCCACTAACAATGTGACCAAGGAACTCTACTGAGGGTAGCTAGAACTCGCACTTGGAGAATTTCGCATACAGCTCATTTCTCCTCAAAGTCTCCAACACTAGATGCAAGTGCTTGAAGTGATCTTCTTCGCACTGCGAGTACACCAATATATCGTCAATAAAGACGATCACAAAGCGGTCCAGGAAATCTCGGAACGTCCTATTCATCAAGTCCATAAACACTGAAGGCGCATTCGTCAGTCCAAACGGCATGACCGTGAACTCGAAATGCCCATACCTTGTGCTGAACGCCGTCTTCGGGATATCACACTCCCTGATCCTCAACTGATAGTACCCTGACTTCAAGTCCAACTTAGAATATACTGACGATCCGACTAACTGATCGAACAGATCATCAATCCTCGGGATCGGGTACTTGTTCTTCTCCGTCAGTTTGTTCAACTCTCTGTAGTCGATACACAGTCGCATACTCCCGTCCTTCTTCTTAACGAAGAGGACTGGTGCACTCCAAGGCAATGAGCTTGGACGCACATAACCTTGCTCCATTAGCTCCTCTAGCTGAACTTTCAACTCTGCCATTTCCTTTGGCGCCAACCTATACGGAGCACGTGACACGGGTTTGGCACCCGGCACGAGCTCGATGGTGAAATCAATCTCTCAATACGGTGGGGCCCCGGGAAGATTATCCGGAAACACATCGGGGTATTCACAAACCACGGGGATGCTATCCAATGTGGACTTTGGCTCTACAGCCCCCACTATTGCGAAGAACAGCTCTACACCAGCACGAACTGCCTTTACCACCTGAAGAGCAGACATCAGCGTCTTGCTCGATCCCTTGAGTCCCTCAAATGTTGTCCCCCGCCCAATACCCAGCTTGACCTCCTTACTGTCGCAATCAATCCAAGCCTTCTGCTCCGAAAGCCAATCCATCCAAAAGATAACGTCGAACTCAACTAGCGGCAGCAGTGACGCTAGCAAGTCGAACTCTTGGCTCCCTATGTGAACCTTTACGGCGCACACTCTGTCCACACGCATCGAGCACCCATTCGGTTGCAGCACATCCAACTTGTCCTTCGCCATCGAAGAAGGGACTCCGATACGCGATATAAAATTTTCGGACAAGGAGTGTGAAGCTCCCGTATCGAACAGTGCCCGTGCCAGACTATCGCTAATCAAAACAAAGCCTATGCAAACAATATTAGGCTAACAAGCAATAGATAACAGTAGTTAAAGTTAACTTGCCATAAATTAACTCGTACCTGTCACCACATCGGCTTGTTTAATTGCCTCCTGCTGGCCCAAGTTGTACACTCTAGGTTGAGTCGGAGCATAATGGGATGCGGTTGACTCCACCGCCTTGCCCTTCTCTTCGTAGGTAGCTCCTTGCTTTCTCTCGGACTTTGGGCGTCCGCTCCAGCAATCGCGGGCAAAGTGCCCCGTCTTTCCACGTGTGAAACAAGCGCCCGGGGTTCTGTTTGTAGTTGCCCCCGAGGCACCTGCAGAAGAAGCTGGACCTGACGTCCTAGCCTTCTTGTTCCATCTTCGAAAGCAAGACTTTGAAGTCGGCACTTTAAACTCCGATTTCTTCCCACCGGATTCCTTCTTAGCTTGTACATTTCTCATGTCCTTCTCCAAGGACCGGGCCGAGTTGACCAGGGTCATGAAACCCTGCGCCATGGGCCCCGATAGTAGCAATCTCAGCTCATCTCTTAACCCTTCAAAGAAGCGGTTAGTCTTTCGCTCCTCATCGGCAAAGGTAGCGCTAGCATATCTCCCCAATCGAGTAAAGTCGTGGAGGTACTCGTCTACAGTGCTATCTCCTTGCACCAACTTTGGAACTCATTCTCTAGTGCGATCCTCTGCGCTGAGGGGAGGTATCGAGCCATGAAAAGTCTCGAAAATTCCTCCATAGATACTTTGGCCAATGGCCTTCCCCTCAACTGGTGTAGCTCTAGACCTTCCCACCATAACCTTGCATCCCCATCCAATAGGAACGTCGCTATTTTGGTCTTGTTCCACTCTTCCGTTTCAGTTGCTATCATCAACCTATTGACTCTTGAGAGCCAATCATCGGCCTGGGTTGGGGTTCCTGTTCCCAAGAACACTAGTGGATGGAAGCCCATTACATGCTTAAGCTGTCTCTCAGTTGCTCTCCGAGACAACTCTGGCTCCACCACCACCTGTTCCAGCCTTCTAGGCTCCGCCATTTGGAGCGGCACTTGCTCCACAGCAGGAGCAGGCTGCTGCACCTGCCTTGCAGGCTGTGCATCGATCATAGCCATGACAGCTTCTGCCACCAACCTAATGGTCTCGGCAGACGGAGGTGTTGCAGGCGCTTCACTTGGCGCACTGCTTGCCTCAGAACCTGGCCGTTCTGACGGCCCAACACCACTTCTTGCCACCTATAATCGTGCAAAACACCGATAAGCGACCAAGTACTATTGCAAACAACAATTATAGGAGCACGTGGGTTCCTCAAACATGTGTATTTTCATTCCTAAGTGGACATTCATGGGTTCTTTTCATGTTATAACGATGACGCACACACATGTGCTCACCACCCCTTAAAGTGAATTCGCCCACGAATTCATTTAAGTTTGACCGAAACCGGTAGTCTGATACCAATTTGTAATACCCATATCCGTCAGATAGCATATAGCAATAGGTCCGGCCGGGGCCCGACGCCATATACTACGGACAGACCGGTTGGTTACGCGTTGAAACCATTCAACCAATTACATGCCCTACACAAGCACCTAGCGGAAGCATTTAAAATTAAGTTGCAAGACTAAAGAACCCAGCAAAAAAGCATGAATGTCCACTACAAAAACACCCGTAGGAATGTTTCAATACACAGAAATAGAAATGGCCTTAAGTCCTTACACAGTTTGCTTGATATAAAAGTGTTTTCATACTTCGGATCACAGGCCGGCCACACATGATTACAATGAAACACTCAAAATTAGGACTTCGAGGGTCGGCTCAGCAACTTGGGCTTTAGCCCGCTATTTTCCGCTCAGCTCCGCAGCACCTGCAAGCAATAAACCACCGCCCGGTGGCAAACAAAAGCAACGGTCAGCTTTGCTGACCAAATTATAACGACCCCGCCCCCAGAATTGAGGCGGCGATGTTCTTTCCCCGCACTTTATTAGTATATGCAACAGTTAATAGTGTAATCACACTACATCACAGGCGTAGGCTCGCACGGCCACACACCCCGTGCACTCAGGGCACATACTCGGTGAATCCGGTCAAATCCGTGGCTTCACCACCACCCCTTGGATGGCAAAACTCGTGAGCAATCTAGTCTTTCCGGTCCATGCCTAAGACTCGCACAACCATGCCAATGGCCAGTCTCTTTTTCAGATGTCTGTCACCAAACTGCATAGCCCCGGGTCCGCGTCCACTTGCCCGTTGCTCACACCGCATAGTCACATTAAGACGTACGCGCGGGCCAAGCTTCTCCCGGATCCCAAAATTCGATCACACAAGCACATAACCCAGTTATGTTCAAGTTGGCTCCCCGGCCACCATGTTGGCAAAACCCGCTTTTGCCCAATTTTCCGAGTGCACCTTGGAGTTAGTCTCCAAGGCTCCCTGTTGCAATCTACCGCGTAGAAAACCCGAAAAATGCCCAAACACCCGAAGTCTTCCCCGGTTCATATGCAATACAACATCACCGATCCGGCTCTACTTGTCCGGATAGGCTTCACACACAATGCCTATGCCCATTTTCGCATACGGACTCTATACAAGGGGGACTTCACATATCTACCCCAAGGAACGCTCCAACTCTTCACTCACTCGCGAGAGCGGGCTTCCTATGCAAAGGAAAAGAGGGCTTCACATGCCCTAGGATGATAAATCGTTACCCTTGCATTCTTCCGCGGCGCCATGAAAATCTACGCAGATGAAAAGCACTGCAATCTCCTTGCCTCCGCGAATCCGAAGACAGCTCGCGATTTGGAGCTCCGAAGCTCCGCTGGTGACCGGATCTAGCTTCTCCTTCTTCCTCCAAGCTCTCTCTTCTCTCTAACTTTAGAAAGAGAGTCAATCAAGGGAAATGAGGGATTCTAAACCCTATTCCTGGACTTAAGCCCCTCAGGACCAATCCCAGCCATCGGATCCCAAGACAAGAAAACGGACGGCCACGATTAGGCCTAAAATTACAAAATCTGGGCCGAACACGGGTTGCAACACGGCCGTGTACATGGCTGTGTCACCCATTCGCCGTCTCGACCGACTCGATAACCAGCATACGGCCTTAGACACAGCCTCCGACACGCCCGTGTCGCATGTGACACGACCGTGTCGCGACCCGTGTCACGCCCCGTGTGCAACGACCAACATTCTTAACCCGAGAAGGACACGGCCTGTGATACGGCACCAGACACGCCCGTGTCGCATGTGACATGCCCGTGTCTGTGCCCGTGTCATAGCCCGTGTGCACCAAACTCGACGAGTGACTGACATGCCCTGGGACACGCCCGTGTCCCAGGCCGTGTTCAGCTTCTCGATGATCTCCGACCCAAAACTGATGACCGCGCGGCCAACATTGAACCCGAGCACGACACGCCCTTGGACACGCCCGTGTCCTAGGCTGTATCACCCCTGCCAAAACACAAATTTGGCTCAAAACGCCACCCGTCACCCTATTGAGTTTCGGGGCGTTATAGAAAATATCTTTAGTACTAGGCTGCTTGTGCTGGAAGTAACTCAGAATAAAGATTCTGATTTGTTGTTGAAGATAATGGATCTAAAATTTTTGTATCTTCATCAAACAGCTACCAGGACTAACAGACTCTGAATGCTCTGCTTCTCTTCTCAATAAGAAATTTATTCTAAACTTTCTATCGTTGATGAGAATCGCAACAGCTATCTGTTTTTGCTTTTAGGTCAACTGATCAGAACTTGTGCTTTAGGCTCGATGTTAATGGCGAGGAAGAAGACGAAGTTCCACCGCTATGCGTAATCAAAAAACCCTAATTGCTCCTTTCTTTTAGCCAAACATTCCCTTTTATAGACAGCTGATCAACGACTCTTTGTGTTGTAGACCCACCCTTAAGGAATGGGTTACCACCTTCTTTTTGCAGAAAATGACAACAGCTGGTCGCCGGTACCATTAAAGGCATACTGCATCTTTCCCGCAAAAAATCTTAAATGCGTTGACTTTGTTGGCCTTTGCTAACGTCAGCCATTCTGGACTTAGAAAATTTCTCAGAATTAACTCAAGCGTTGAGTGGCGTTGAGTGGCATTGAGTGAATGACCTTCACTCAATGCTTTTTTCTTTAGCCATTTCTATGAAGCTTTCCATCTTGCTGAGGCATTGAGTGAACTTTCTTCATTCAATGCTTTCTGCCTCAGCCTCATCTTTTAACTTGGCATTGAGTGATCTGGCTTCACTCAACACTTCTATACTTAGTCAAATTATGTCTTCATCTATAGGTTTTGACTGTTTGAGCTTGTCTCAACACTATTTTTTGTCTGGTGTTGAGTGAACCAACAAGGTTTTGAGTGAACTGGCTTCACTCAACGCTTCTGGACTCAGCTGATTTTCCTTTGCCAGAAACTTCGAGGTTTTGACTGAGGCAGCTTTACTCGATGAATTTGCTATCTGGCGTTGTGTGAGCTGACATCACTCAATACATGTAGACTTAGCCACTTTTCTGTCTTCCATTGTTGAGGCTTTGACAGATCCTGTTGTATTTAGCTCCTTTTGTATTATGGCATTGAGTGAACTATCTTCACTCAATGCCTTTGGACTTCGTCACTTTTTCTGTCTATCCAGCCCATAACTTTGTGTCCACCTGTCCAATCAATGTGAGAAGGACTAACCTTTATGCATGAACTTATACACTGAAAGAAAAGGGTTAGACATGATTTACTCTAGAGGGGGGTGAATAATGTAATTAAAAGTTTTGGTTGTTTTAGAATTTATCAGAGTAAGATAGGTGATACCAATAATAGTTTAAAAAGAAATAGAAACAGGATAAACTAATCTATCACAGCACAGCAAAACAAAAGGAAAATGATCAACCAGACAACACAAGAATTTTATAGTGGTTCCCCAAACTGGGTACATCCACTCTTCTACCACCCTGGTAGGAATCCACTATCAGGTTTTTGATCAGGTGATTGCCACCACAAGATCTATTTCTAGGGAGATCACACAACCCTTTAGGCTTTTGATCAGGTGCCCAAAAACCAACAATAAACTTTTTAAGGGAGTTAATAAACCCTTTTTAAAGGAGATTAAGAGAGTTGATGATGTCTTCTCTTTTCTCTATACAATAGAGAAGACTTGTTGATTCTATTGTCAAGACTCCTTCTGAAATGTAGAGATGGTTCAGAAAACTTGGAGCCTTGCTCAGGGTGTAGGTCTTCAGCCTTATCTTGAGAGATCCTGGAACTTTCTGACTGATTCAAACTTATTGTCTTTGAATGTTCCTGGAGTTGAAGTAGAAGAAGATTCTTGATATTTAATGGTTGTTGTTCTTCAGTTTTCACAAAGACCAAGGGAAACATAATGTTTTTTGTACACAGAGAAGAAGCAGATATTCTTCTGTATGTTCTGTCTTTTCTCTATATTGCTCTTGTGTTATCACTACTGGTTTGGTCTTGTTTCTATTGAATCAGATCTCTATATCAACCGTTTGAAAAGAATTCTCTTTTATATTCTGTTGTCAGAATTTTCCTTTGAAATTTGAAATCTAAGCATTAATTATTGACTGATCTGGAGAATGAAACGGCTGGAATATTTGACTTAAATGAGTTTCCCAAACTGTCCTAATAAAATAAGCAAGTAATTAACCCTGATGAAGACCATAATTAATGTTGCCAATAACGGCTATATTCAGGAGAATATGAGCATTAATTACTCAGGAAATTACTGCTAAATAATATAATAAATAAGGGACAGAAGTAAGGAAAACTTTTAAGTTTGGCTCGGGACAGAATTCGTCGAACTCTGAACAGAATTCATCGACTGGAGATCCAAGTTCGTAGACTTGAGAATTCCTGTTCGTCGACCTGAGCTCTGCGAACTGCATTCTGGAAATAACTTCCCAATTCTGTGCTCTAATTTCGTCGAGCTGAGAATCTGTCTGAAGGAGGAGATCGTCGACCTGAGCTTGAATATCGTCGAGCTCAACTCAGAGAAAGATTTCTGAGTTTGTCGATCTGAGATCAACGATCATCGAGCTGAGTTCGAAGAATTTTGAACTGATAATTTTGAACTCTGAATTCTTCTAAGTCTGAATCTACTGAAGTCCTCTAATGGCTGGTCCATGAAGGCTGAACCTAAAGACTAGCCTAAACTCTAGGACTCATAGACTTGACCCTGACTATACAATGTGGGTCAAACACATCCTAATTAGTGAACCTAGCCCAAATCCAAACTAGGGATCCAACACACACACATCAAATACAACTATGTGTATATGATTAACTTGTTTGACTTCTTCAAATTAGGGCCATTAGGATCATTAGACCAAACAATCTCCCCCTATTTAAAGATGCCAAAACTATTGATCAAATTACTTAGTCAATGACATACACACCATATAAGCAACAATAATATATTATTATCAATTAGATGAAGGTTACCTACTCCCCCTAGAGGGTTACCTACTCCCCCTATTTTGCTGAAATTTCTGTCACCATAACTTTCTCCCCCTATCTTTTTGCCATATTTGAGCTGATCAATCCTTTCTTGAGCTTGATCAATCCTTTCTCTCCCCCTTTTGACTTCTTTAGATAGTCAGTGAGGCGTTTGAATGCTTTTATGTTCTCCCCCTAGCTGATTGCAGATGACCAGATGATGTAGCTACTATCTTCCTCTCTTTATGAGGCCAGAACTACTCCTACAGTTGTTGGACTTGCTCCCCTCAGCAGGAGCATCTTCTATCACCATCTTCTGATAGACACTATGGTATCCAAAATCTCCACATCACTTGAAGTCTTTACAACCTGTAAGAAGAATAAATCCTGCAACAGAAATGTTATAGGGAGTGACTGAAGCTACACCAGGTTCAACATGCCCAATTCAAACTTGAAGGTGTTGAACTTTGCTTCATCTGGTGGCTTAGTAAAGTTATCAGCCACTTGCTTGTCAGTGGGGACAAACTCGAGGCTGATATCTTCCTTTTCCACATGCTCCCTAATAAAGTGATACCTAATTTCTATGTGCTTAGTCCTACTGTGTGAGATAGGATTCCTAGCAATAGAAATAGCACTAGTAGAGTCACAAAATAGAGGAGTTCTACTTATCTGGAGGTTGTAATCCTAGAGCTGATGCTGGATCCATAACAACTGATCACAACATCTACCTGCTGATATGTACTCTGACTCTACAGTTGAGAATGCCACATTGGTTTGCTTCTTGCTTCCTACCAAGGATTCAAAGTATACAAAATGGATGTGGTCATGCGGGATCAAGTTGTAAGCTCTTAAGGAACTGAGTATTGGGGAATAGCCTTGTCTAACACACTATTAGAAAAGCAGAGAGGGATAGTGGACGTACTCATAATCTGGGGAACCATTATAAAACAACTGTGTCATCTGTGATTAATCTTGAAAGCTAAAATAACCTAATCACTAAGTACATCACAATCGGGTAAAGGTCTAAAAGATTTAAAGAAAGACCAAAAACCTATTCACCCCCTCTATGTGTTTAGCTGACCTTGAAAATAAAAACTTTCAAGTGGATCCTATAGAAAATAGAAATATTGTGAACTAGTTAGACACCAGAGTACTTTCTCTGTGTCTATCTTCCTGGGCTGAGCAGATTTTAGCCCTATCTTCTTCACAACAACAAGTTGAAAAGATCTTCAGTACTGGGCTATTTGCACTGGAAGTAACTCAGAATCAAGATTCTGATCTGTTGTTGAAGACAATGGATCTGAAAGTTTTATATCTTCTTCAAACAGCTACCAAGACTAGCAGACTCTGAAGGCTTTGTTTCTCTTCTAAATTAGAAATCGATTTTGAACTTGTTGTCGCTGATTAGAATCGCAACAGCTATCTGTTTTTTGCTTTCAGGTCAACTGATCAGAATTTGTGCTTCAGGCTCGATGTTAATGGTGAGGAAGAAGACGAAGTTCTGCCACTAAGAATTATGCTCGATGTAAAAGGAACGGGTTACCACTTTCCTTTTACAAAAAATGACAACAGCAGGCCGTCAGCGCCATTGAAGGCATACTGCATCTTTCCCACAAAGAATTTTAAATGCGTTGACTTTGCTGACGTCAACCATTCTGGACTTAGAAAATTTCTCATAATCAACTTAGGCATTGAGTGGAAGGCCTTCACTCAATGATTCTGGACTTAGTCACACAACTACTTCCTTAGGCATTGAGTGGCATTGAGTGAATGGCCTTCACTCAACGCTTTTATACTTGGCTTATCATTTTTGGCTTTTTGCAACTTAGGCGTTGAGAGCGTTGAGTGAATGGGTTTTACTCAACGCTTTTTTCCTTAGTCGATGTTTTAAGTTTTGCCTTCTGTTGAGTCGTTTAGTGAACTGGCTTCACTCAATGCTTCTATACTTGGAACAATTATGCTCTATATGAAGGCATTGAGTGTGTTGACTTCACTCAATGTTATCTTCCTTCTTCCTCAACATTTTACTGGGCATTGAGTGAACTGGCTTCACTTAATGCTTTTAGACTTAGTCAAGTTACGATTTCTTCTTAGGCTTTGAGTGCAGCAGCATGACTCAACTCTTCCTTCCTTTGGTGTTAAGTGAACTGGCTTCACTCAATGCTTTTGTACTTAGACAGATTTTTCCTGTCATTCTACCAAGGCTTTGACAGAACTAGCATGGCATTGAGTGAACTAGCTTCACTCAACGCTTTTGGACTTAGAAACTTCTCCTTTGATGGAATCTCTCTGGCTTTGACTGGGGCATCTTTACTCAACGAATTTGCTGCCTGGCATTAAGTGAGTTGATGTCACTCAATGCTTAGGGACTTGGCCACTTTTCTATCTTCCATTGATGAGGCTTTGACAGATCCTGCTATATTCAACTCCTTTTGTGCTATGGCGTTGAGTGAATTGTCTTCACTCAACGTCTGTGGACATAGGCACTTTTCAATCTATCCAGCCCATAACTTTGTGTCCACTTGTCCAATCAATATGAGAAGGACTAACCTGCATGCATGAACTTATACACACATCAAATACAACTATATGTATATCATTGACTTGTTTGACTTCTTCAAATCAGGGTCATTGGGATCAATGGACCCAACAATCTCCCCCTATTTGAAGATGTCAAAATCATTGATCAAATTACTTAGTCAATGACATACACACCATAAAGGCAGCAATAACATATTATTATCAATTAGATGAAGGTTACTTACTCCCCAAAGAGGGTTACCTACTCCCCCTATTTTGCTACATTTTTTGTCTCCATAATTTTCTCCCCCTGTCTTTCTGCCATATTTGAGCTTAATGAATCCTTTCTTGAGCCTTATCAATCCTTTCTTGAGCTTGATCAATCCTTTCTCTCCCACTTTTTGACTTCTTTAGATAGTCAGGGAGGTGCTTGAATGCTTTTATGTTCTCCCCCTAGCTGATTATTGATGACCAGCTGATGCAGCTGCTATCTTCCTCTCTTTATGAGGGCAGAACTACTCCTATAGTTTCTGGACTTTCTCCCACTCAGTAAGAGCATCTTCTGTCACCATCTTCTGATAGATAATATGTTCTCCAAAATCTCCATATCACTTGAAGTCATCACAACCTGCAAGAAGAACAAATCCTACAACAGAAATACTATAAGGAGTGACTGAAGCTACACCAAGTTCAACATGTAACATCCCGTTTCACGCTAGGTCCCTCGCACGCATTTTAAGTCAAGAGATTTGAATCAGGCTCGGAAAGCGTCGAGTGAATGAAGCAGATTTTACTTAGAATAATTCTAGAACTGAAGACGTTGAGTGCACTCGATGCCATTCGACGAATTATAACTTAGAAGTACAGTGGATGTTGAGGCGTTGAGTGGACTCAGCACCACTCGACGAAATTATACTTTAAATATTTTCTGGACTCATGGTGTTGAGTGGACTCAACACCACTCAACGCCATTTGATGAATAAGCTGAAGCGTTGAGTGGACTCAACACAACTCAATGTTATTCGAAGAATAAGTTGAGGCGTTGAGTGGACTCAATACCACTCAACGCCATTCGACAGATTATGTTGAGGTATTGAGTGGACTCAACGCCACTCGACGAATTATGACTTAGAATTATTCAGGAAAGTTGGCGTTGAGTGGATTCAATGCGGCATTGAGTGGTCTTAACGCCACTCTATTCTTTTGGACTTATTATTATGAGAATTGTAAGCATCAAGTGCACTCGACGCCACTCGACGATTCATCGAGTGAAGGTTCCATATTCAGCGATTTTATGACTTAAAAGATTTGGACTCAATGAGGCATCGAGTGCACTGAGTGCACTCGATGCTACTCTGAGATTTGTCGAGTAAGGGTAAGTAAACTCAACGCTTTTTTACTTGGAGTTATTCTGAGGTTGTAGGCGTCAAGTGCATTGAGTACACTCGACACCACTCGACGATTCGTCGAGTAAAGGTTACTTACTCGACGACTCTGACTTAGCAGACTTTCTGGCATAGTCTGCTTGCTGTCACATGCCCGGTCTGAACTGGATTTTCAGGATTAGCGCCAATTGTCTTAAATTTGACACGTCTTTTCAAAAGGACATATTTAATGTAATAATGGGCAGTCCAGTAACACGGTGATACGTGGCAAAGCAGTTTAACCCTAATTTCTCATTATAAAAGAAGACTTACGAGAAAACCCTAGCCGTCACTTCATTCTTGCTGAGCCCTATTTATTACTTGCCGAAACCGACAGAAGAGAAGGAGTGGCCAGAGTCGGATTTCCTGGGAAAGTCTTTCCTTTCTCTTTTCTCATAAAGAACAACACCAACAAGGAGGAAGATGTCGTCAAGGAGAGTGACGAGATCCATGATTGGAACTATCGGAAACGAGGTGTGCTTCCTACCCTCTCCCTTGGTGCTAGATCTATAGTTATTTCTAGGGGAGATGTCGACTCAAAAGTGTTTGACTTGTGAGATGAAGATCTCCTATGTATAGACCATGTTAGGGATGGTGCCTGAGAGATGTGATGTCTTCAACCTCTCCTTACTTCTTTGTGAAGGTGGTGGACTTGGTTCGTGAAGAGAAATGGTCTAATGAGGGTGAATAAGGGAGGGGAAAGTTTTGTTTATTGTTTTGATTAAATGTCTAAAGGAATAAGATGAACCGATGTGGTTCATCTTGCTTTAAGATGCATGCAAAAATCTATTTTTTGTGCGCAGCGAACTTCAAGGCTATTTTTGGGTATGTTACGGCCAGATCTAGGCTTTCGGCTAAACACAAAAGTCGTAGCCCTCAGAAAGACCCTTCAAACAGATGGTTACAAATTTTCATACGAGCCTTGTAGACTCGAGAATGTCCTGTCGAAGTTGTTGTACAGTCAGTCCTAAATACATGTTGCTCTCGGTTTGTGTAGAACCAGGTTGGTTTTGGATTGAGAAATCGTAGCAAAATAATGTTGAGGTTTGATGAACTTAGACTTACATGATCGTGATAAACAAATGGTTTGGTGAAACATGATTGTGCGTGATTATAATTAAGAGAATGGAATAGGTTTTGGAAGAGGATGTGATGCTCGATAATTGAAAGAGTAACCCATAACTATGTTGTCATGTTGATGGATTGGTGAAATAACATTGTGCTATTGTGATTATCATAAGGAAGCATACTTGCTGGAGAATGCTTGATCCATAATAAGGAATTGGAAGAAGTTAATTCATGTCCATGACATGTGATAAATAATGGAAGGTGTAAGTGGTCCACTGCTTAGAGTTGTGTCTCCCTTTGGGAAGAAGTGTGAGATTAGTATGTTGTGTAAGGTGGCTTGCCACCTGTGTAAACGATGAACCCTTGTATGGTATGGAAATGTGGAAGGGTTGGGAGTGCGTGTTTTTTTGTCGCACTGGAATGATGTGTTGATAAGGGACTCGATGTGGAGCCCTTGTATGTTGTTGAGCACGAGATATGAATAAATAAAAGGGACTCAGAGTGGAGCCCTTATATATGAAATTGCATGTAGTGTGAGTTGACACACGGTATCATAATCATAGGTTAAGGATAGTATGGCAGTTCTACGGGCTCGCCAGTCATCACACTGATGTGAGTTGACAGATAGACTTGCGTGGTTGGGCCTTGGTCCTCGGTGTTTACTTCCCGAGGCACCCTCTATGCTAGTGGACAGTTGGCCTTGGTGTTTTGGTGATGTTTTCACAGAGGAACCATCCGTGCTACGATGATAGACCAGTTTGGGTTATGTTCTTGGTGCACATCTACCCAAGACCCCTCTGAGCCATAGTACGCGTGTGAGCTTAACTGTTGTGTTCTTAGCATTGAGGCGTACAGAGGCCTAGGTTGGGTAGTGTGTATACCCGCCTAGTAGTGGAAAGCCCGTTCCACTGTCACTATCTGGCCATGACAGATGACGCCTGAGAGGTTAACTACCTGCTAGAAAAGTGGGAACTACAAGTCTGTGTCGACATAGCAGTTGCATGTGTGTGAGCATAGGTAAGTCATCATAAGTCATTCATAACATAGCATTGCACTACATAAGATCCTTATCATATAATTTTGTATGGGCACTCTTATATGATGAGTTACTTCAGTGTTAAGCTGACCCTTAACTTATATGTATGTATGGCCATTCATATAAGTTGAGTTACTTTCTTGTTGTAGGACTTTACTTGTATACTATTGTTGATGGTAGAACTGCTAGTGTAGATTGATATATACAATTGTTATAGTTACTTTGATATACTATGATATTGATTAGTCCTATACCACCTGCTTGTACTACTATTTATATATATTATACCCTCTCCTTTTCTCCGCCCGATGCCTAAGAGTCGTCGGGGGAGCGGACATGATAGCCACTTAGTCTTTATGACTAACGGTTATTATGTCTTCCTTTTTAGGAGGAAACCCCGCAGAGAGAGCAGCAGGTTTTGCAGGAGGGCAGCCAGGCCAGGACGACGGGGCCTGAAGTGATAATACCATCGCTGTAATCAGTGACTGATGTGAGTTTTTGAGAGACTCATATTTAGCCTTTTTTGTCATTTCATATGTACTCTGATATTATAGAAGCCTTGGTTGCTTCTTTTATTTGCTGTACTAGTTGGACATTATATACTTATGTGTAGATTTTGAATTCTGCTTATATTCTTATGATGCGTTGGCAATGATGATATTGGTTTTTGTCGGCAGGATAGGCGTCTTGTAGTACAGGTCGACCCATGTATTGGCACTACCACAAGGCAGCTAATATGGGCATAAGACTCCCCTCAGCCATGTGTTAGGTACATTGGAAAATGTGTACAAGATTTGGAGAAGCCTCGCCTAACTCAATGATAAACATCAAGGTGTATTTGATGGAATGTTGAGTTTGAATGTGCAGGTTAAAGAAATGTAGGAAAATATTATAAGTACAAGTGTCAACACTGGTGAAGGACTTGTGTCGACACTAGAAGCCAGATGTGTCGACACCTTCAAGACTTGTGTCGACACACAGAGGTTTTTTTAACAGCAGCTGTGTCGACACATAGGACTTGTGTCGACACACAGAAATTCTATCAGAAGCAACTCTGTCGACACACAGGATTTGTGTCGACACACAGAAGTTCAGTCTACAGCAGTTGTGTCGATACAAAGGACTTGTGTCGATACACACTCAAGAAATCTATAAACACCAGCTATGTCGAGATAAGAAGCAGTTGTGTCGACACACAGGACTTGTGTCGACACACACTCAAGAAATCTATTAACACCAGCTATGTCGAGACAAGAAGCAGTTGTGTCAACACAAAGGACTTGTGTCGACACACACTCAAGAAATATGTTAACACCAGCTATGTCAAGACCAGAAGCAGTTGTGTCGACACACAGGACTTGTGTCGACACATCCAATAGAAACTGTGTCGAGAAGATAAAGTATGACTGTGTCGATAATGTGGGAGTTGTGTCGACACCTTCAAGACTTGTGTCGACACATGGTCTATTTGTTTCGGCACATTTGAAGTTGTCTCAACGCCATTTTTTGCTAAGATAAAAGTTCAAGGAGGAGTCATTTGTCAAGACTGAAGACATGACAGCTGTCATAAGTAACAAAGCTGACACATCTATCAGAGCTGTCAGAATGCCATTATAAACCGGATTAGCCGGTAACCTTGGATGGATTATATATATAGACCTATTCTATCACAATCAGAAGAATGGTAATAGAACAAGTGAGGGGGAACAAGAGACAAACCCAGACGAAGGCAGATCCTGAAGAGTCTGCTTTAAAAATTCAGATCTAATTCTGAATTCAAGAAGGAAGCTGGATTGAAGATCAACTCCAACTCCAATTGAAGATCAACCTTACTTGGTAAAAATTCAAGAAGCTGTGGAGAAGCTAAGACAGGTTGGATCTAAAGTAATCAGTTCAATAAAGAACTGATCAAGAAGCATTCACCTTATTCTCTTTCTATCAAGGTGAAGATTTTATTGCTTTAAATAATTAATTTCCTTATAAGATCTTTTATAGATCTGAGTTGTAAGACTAAGTTTATAAAGGCTGAGGTAGGGCTGAGTGCCTTAGGTAGGGCTTGAAGAAGTCTGAGTTGTAGGGCTGGTGATAAAGGCTGAGGTAGGGCTGTTGCCTTAGGTAGGATTCTTGGGAAGAATCTGAGGTGTAGGACTTGAAGAAGTCTGAGTTGTAGGAACCAGTTGGGTTCTGAGTTGTAAGATCTGTTGATTTGAGATAGTGGAAGACAGTTTGGCCGAATCCAGTACTCTATTGGATAGGTTAAGGGGGAGAGTGGACGTACCCATAAATTGGGGAACCACTATAAACCATTGTGTACTGTGCTGTGAATTTGCTGTGATTTTTTGTGCTGTGATTATTTTACTGTGATTTAACATTTTTAATTGCCTAAGTTGATTAAAAGGATTTGAACCTATTCACCCCCCACCCCCTCTAGGTGTTTAGGGTCTATCAACCTAATCTTTCAAGTGGTATCAGAGGGAGGTTGACTCAAATATAGACCTAACAGTCTGAGTAGATCTCCAAGGCAATTAACTGATTAGCCAGAATGGGTTCAAGTGAAAATCAGAAGGAACTTGGATCCATGAAACTACCTATCTGCAGGAAAGAGAATTTTGGCATATAGAAAGAAAGGGTCAGATTTTTCATGGAATCATCTGATCCAAGAATTTACATCACAGTTTTGGAAGGTCCTTTCATTCCTATGAACATATCTGTTCTTGATGCAAATCTCAAAACACCAAAGTGCTATTCTGAAATGACTAGGGAAGAGATCATCCTAGCTACCTTAGATAAGAGAGCACAAAACATAATTCTAAGTGTCATAGATGATTCTACATTTCAGAATCTGGTTCATTGCAAAACCTCCAAGGAGATGTGAGACACCTTGATTGTCTACATGGAGGGAATTGAAGAAGTTAGAGAGGATAGAAAGTACATGCTAAATCAAGAATATGAGAGCTTCAGACAAGCCAAGTCAGATAGCATAGAAGAATGTTACAAGAAGTTCTTTAAAATTGTAAATGAGTTAATGACCTATGGAAGAGTTTTTAGCATATATGAACTGAATGACAAGTTTCTTAGGTCACTAACCAAGGACTGGGATACAAAAATATATGCCATCAGAGAAGTGGCCAGGCTCGCTGATACACCTCCACCAACCCTATTTGGTAAACTGTTATCTTATGAGATACAGCTCACTGCCAGAAAGGAGGAGGAGAAAAGAAATAGGTCTGAATACAAAGAAAGGTCAGTTGACTTCAAGGCTGAAGCCACAAGAAAGGGCATGAGAAAGTCATCTTCTCCTCCCAGGAAAATTGCTGAAGTTGAACCAGAAGATACCGACATTAACACTTCAGACAGCCACAATTCTGATGAAGACTTTGCTGTCTTACAAGGCAGTTTCAAAGGTTCATGAAGAATGAGAAATGGAGAACCAAGCCATCTTCATCTTTCTCCAAGGATGACTATTACAAGAAGAAGAAGTCTTCTAAGGATGATAGGTATGGCTCTAATCCTAGTAAACAAACTTCTTCTAAAATTGTTTGCTATTGTTGAAATAGGCCAGGACATGTCATAGCTGAATGTCCTGATAAAAGAAAGGAGTCTAAGGACAAGCAGAAGCATCAGAATAAGGTTAAGAAGGAAAGATCCCTTATTACCCAAAAGCAGAAGAGTTGGACTTACTCTTCATCATCAGAATCTGGAGAAGGGGATAAAGTAGAAGCCTATATTGGATTGTTCTCTACAGAAGAGGATCCTGTAGAATCTGAATTCTTGCAAATGCTGGATTCTATCAATGGATATGAAGAATATTATTATAGAGGGCTGTTGGCTCTATCATAGGAAGATCAGTGCCAGGATCAGCCTGGTCCCAATAAGGTATACAATTTATCCTTAGTTTCTGAGTATTATACTGGATCAGAATCAGAAGCATCTACATCAAGAGATGTGGATGGTTCTGAATCTGAAGGGGATATTCATAAATTAATTGATGAGTATTGTTATCTATTGCAAGCCCTTAAGAAAAGCAGATTCATTGTCAAGAAGCAGGCTGAGGAAATTGAATCTCTCAAACTGGCTGCATCAGATTCAGCAAAGATGATGGATCTGAAAGTGAATGAGATTGCCAAACTGAAAAACATAACTGTTGTTCAGATGGGTACAATCACTTTCAAGAATGATCACATCAAGAATCTGGAGATAAGACTTCAGAGAGAGAAGGACCTTGTGGCCAAGTTCTCTAAGCCAAGGTCTGTCTTACCCATAATTGATAACTTCATCACTCAGAATGGTAAGACGGGACTAGGCTTCAAGGGAAGAACTAGGGCAGCTAATTCTCATAGAAAAGTCAAAGCCCCAGTTCAGCCACTAGCCTTCAAACCCCCTATTTCTTTTAGGAAAGTGATGCAACCTACTAACAGGTATGATCATGACATCACTCATGGTCACTGTAAGTATGGTGATCTGAATGGCAAAGGAGCAAATGTTGATAGGGTAGCCCATGAGCAAACACACCATGTTCTTCAGGAGTCATCTGTGTTTGCAGCTCCAACACCTGCACTTAAAAGAACTGCTAACAGCAGTATTGTTAAGCCTGAACTTAAGAAAAGGTACAATAGATTTGAGTGCTGGTGTTGTGGCAAGGTGGGTCACTTTGCCATTAATTGTTGGTTCAATGTTAGTACTCAACATAAGGCCATCTTACCTATCAGAAAGGCTGCAGGTAAGCAGGTCAAATATAAAGATAACCTAGACCTAGGACCCAATAACAATTGGAGTTCTAAGGAAAGGTAATTTTATTTGATGTAGGTGAGTCCAAGTGGTCATACCCCTATATGGTACTTGGACAGTGGATGTTCCAGGCACATTACTGGAACAAGAAGAATATTGAAGGATTACTCCCCTATAGAAGATGGACCCAAAGTGATCTTTGGTGGATCTAAAAAGGGAGTCATCAAAGGGTTTGGTAACATTTCCTATAACTCTATCACTATCACTCAAGTGGCTTATGTGAAAGGTCTGAAACATAACCTAATTAGCATAAGTCAACTTATTGATCTTGGTTATGACACTTCTTTCGTCAAGGGTGTGTGCCAAATACGAAGGTCAAGTGATCAAGAGATCATTCTGACAGGCACTAGGAAAGGAAATGTCTATTGTCTTAACCTTGATTGTGAAAATAAGTACTCACCTATCTATCTAGTTACAGATAAGAAAGCATCTCATTGTGTCCAATGGCACAAGAGGCTAGCTCACCTAAATTATAAGTCAGTAGGCCAACTCTTTAGTTTGGAGTTAGTGAGTAATGGTCCTCAAGTCAAGTGCATTTATGAGGGTGTGTGTTCAGCTTTCCAAAAGGGCAAACAGACCAAGACCACTTTCCTTGGACATGATACCAAAGATTCTGTTAGATGTCTATACCTCTTGCATATGGATCTATTTGGTCATATGCCAGTTCATAGTCTAGGTAGGAAAGTCTACACATTTGTGGTCGTGGATGACTATTCTAGATTTACATGGGTTTTCTTCTTGAGGCAGAAATCTGAAACCCCAACTATTTTCCAGAATTTTGTTAGACAAATTCAGAATGAACTTAATAATTCAGTGGTCAAAATCAGAAGTGACCATGAGACTGAATTTCAATCTGAATGTATGAAAAAGTTCTGTGAAAAATTTGGGATTCATTAGGAGTTCTCCTCACCTAGAACTCCCCATCAAAATGGGGTTGCTGAAAGAAAGAATAAGACTCTTATTGAGGCAAGTAGAACTCTACTAAGTGACACTTCTCTCCCTGAATACTTCTGGGCTGAGGCAATAAACACTGCATATCATGTTCTCAATAGAGCTTCCATCAACAAGAGACATAAGAAGACTCCCTATGAGATTATGAAAGGCAGAAAATCAAACATATCCTACTTTAATATCTTTGGCAGCAAATGTTATGTTCTGAATAATGGCAAGCATTATCTAACTAAGTTTGCTGCCAAATCCCTAGAAGGGATATTTGTTGGGTACAACAATAACAGTAGAGCATACAGAATCTACAATTTGACTACACAAGTTATAGAAGAATCTGTCCATATAGTTTTTGATGAGTCTATGCTTATTAACTGTGAGTTGTCTAGTACTTCTGTTAGCCCTACAGGTTTGAAGAAAAAGATGGACAAGCTTACAATTAGTGAAGACCAACCTGCAAGTCAAGATGAGGAAAATGATGGATGCTGTCCAGGGGGAGTACAAGACTCACTAAATGAAGATGAATACAATGGAGTTCATCTAGGTGAGGACAATGGAGAAGACGAAGAGGTGGACAGACTTTCTACAACAAGAATACATTTGAAGGATCATCCAGCACACCAAATCATTGGTGATGCAAGTCATGGAGTTCTGACCAGGAGCAAAAGCATGAACATAGTTCTCTGTTCAAGCTTCTTATCCCAGATGGAACCTAAGAAGTTTGAAGAGGCCATACAAGACACAAATTGGATTGATATCATGCAGGAAGAGCTGAATCAATTCAGAAGATGTAAAGTCTGGGAGTTAGTTCCTAAACCTAAGAATCACAATATCATAGGAACTAAGTGGATCTATAGGAACAAGCTAGATGAAAATGGCATCATAATCAAAAACAAAGCCAGACTGGTAGCAAAGGGCTACAGACAGGAAGAAGGGAAAGACTTTGATCAGACATTTGCCCCAGTGGAAAGGTTGAAAGCAATAAGACTGTTCCTGGCTTATGCATCTTATCAAGGGTTCAAAGTATTCCAAATGGATGTCAAGTCAGCTTTTCTGAATGGAGACTTGAAGGAAGAAGCAGTATATGTAGAACAACCATCAGGTTTTGTTGATTCTCATTATCCCAACTATATATATAGGCTTAAGAAAGCTCTATATGGATTGAAACAAGCTCCTAAGGCTTGGTATGAAACTTAGTCTACCTTCCTTATTGAGAATAAATTCTCAAGAGGGAAAATAGACAAGACTTTATTCTTTAGGGAATCAAAAGGCAAGATCATCCTAGTCCAGATATATGTTGATGACATTATCTTTGAATCAACTGAAAACAACCTTTGTAGTAAGTTTGCCAAACTTATGCAAGGGAAGTTTGAGATGAGCAGCATGGGTGAGCTGAAATTCTTCTTGGGACTCCAAGTTAGACAGACTGGTGATGGATTATCCATATCTCAGTCTAAGTTCACCAAGGAGTTAATCAAGAAATATGGCATGGAGACAGCCTCCACCATGAAAACTCACATGGGGATAAGTATGCCTATAGTCAAAGATGAGGCAGGAAAACCTGTTGATGAGTCTTTGTATAGAAGGATAATTGGCTCCCTACTTTACTTGACTGCTAGTAGACCAGACATCATGTATGTTATATGTGTCTGTGCTAGGTACCAAGCTTTCCCAAAGGAATTTCATTATTCTGTTGTAAAGAGAATTTTGAGATTTCTAAAGGGCACACCTAATCTAGGTCTTTGGTACCCTATGAATAAAGATTTCTTGCTAACAGGTTTTTCAGATGCAGGCTGCAAAGAAGATAGGAAAAGCACCACTGGCACATGTTAGTTCCTAGGTGGAAGGTTGGTGTCATGGAGCAGCAAAAAGCAGACAAGTGTAGTTATTTCCACTGCTGAATCAGAGTATGTAGCAGCAGGCAGTTGCTGTACACAGTTGTTGTGGATACAACATAACCTTGAAGACTATGACATCAAGGTAAGTAGAATTCCATTATATTGTGACTCTACTAGTGTTATTTTTATAACTAAAAATCTTGTTTCACATAGCAGAACTAAGCATATAAAAATCAAGTTTCACTTCATCAGAGAACATGTTGAAAAAGAAGACATAAGTCTAGAATTTGTCAACACTAATAATCAAGTTGCTGATATATTTACAAAACCTCTGGATGAAAGTAAATTCAATCATTTTAAAATTGAATTAGGTATGTTGAACCTAGAATGAGATATTTAGTCAGCACAAAACTTCCTCAAGAAATTTGGCTAAGTTAGAAAGTTTGTGTCGACATAAGCTAACTGTGTCGACACTATCAGCAAGTTGTGTCGACAAAGAAAAAGACTATGTCGACACAGAAATAAAATCTTTGTCACCAGACAAAGTCTGTGTCGACACAACTCTATCGAGACCATGTATTAGAAGATTTTTGTGTCGACACACAAAAATCTATGTCGACACATAGACATGTCGGCACTTACAGTGTTCTGTCGAGACTTCAGTAGTCTATGTCGACACAGGCAAAAGTATGTCGACACATAGACATGTCGACTTCAACAAAGTTTTGTCGAGACCTAGGTCATCTATGTCGACACATGTAAAGTTTTGTCGACTAGTTTATTCATATGTTAGGCGCGTCTTTTGACCTACCCTTTACAAGCACACTATAAATAGGAGAAGACAAAATCTGGCCGACTGTGCTTTCAGAACTCTCGACTCTAGACTTTGTGTCGATAAGAAAATCTCCCGTCAAATCTCTTCTCTCTCGTTCACCAATGGCGCCACAACAGGAAGACAAGATCAATGAAGGATATGAACTAGTACGCAAGGCGTTCGATACTGCCTCGTCAGACATCAAGGGGGTGATTACCCTAATCGTAGAAAATGGATTGGAATACTTGGTCTCTGAACCTATAAGGATATGGAAGAAAGAGGTTCTTGAATTTTACTCTTCCGTAACAATGGATTCTCAAGGAAAGAAGTTGAAGTCCACTGTAAATGGTTCTACAGTAAAACTCTCCCAGAAGAATATCAAAAAGTCACTTCAACTTCCAAAGATTAAGGAAGAAGAAGATATCACATCTCCCATGACAAGGGATGCACTCCAATGGTGTGGGTTGGATCCCAATACCAAGATTGGTTCTTCAATGACTAGAAAAGGAATGAATTCCCAAGGTAAATTCCTGTCAGAAATAATAGGCAAAGTTATTCTCTGCAAAATAGGTGGTCATGATAGGATCTCTGCCTACATATTCAAACTCATGACCAGAGTTATCTTCCAAGTGAAAACAGACTGGTTAGCTGTAATTTTTAACAAAATCAAATAAAGTGTCAAGAAGCCTAATCTGGGTAGAATATTGAGCTTATATCTGGCTTCCACCATCCCAGAGGTGATGAATCAAACTTCAGGAACCAAGATAAATCACATGAGAAGAATGGATTTGAGAATACTATCCAGGTGGGATAGAGTTTTGACCAAAGATGTTTCTACTCCACTAAAACTAGTGAAGAAAGATAAGAAAAAGAAAACTACCACCTAGGAAGCAAAATCTTCCAGTGATTCTGAAGAGCAGGTTGTCTTCAGCTCAGATGAATAACAACAAATAAAATCACCTACACCACAACTAGATAAAGAAGCTCAAGCCCAAGGGGAGGGCATCCAAACTAATGACACTCAGGTGGTATCATCTCTAGGGGAGAAAACAATGAAACTTCAGTTATCCAAGACCCTGAACAATCACAGCTGCCTACCCAAGGGGGAGGTATTGCTGAAGTTGCACTGGAGAGTGAGTTTGCAACTGATACTGTTATGGAGATAGTATCAGAAATCAACAATACTGCAACTGTTATTACTGAGAATGTAGCACAGGATGTGCATGTGTCAGACCAAGATCAAGCTGAGCAACTCCACTCCTCCAGTTTGGAGAAAATCCTTGAAAGGGACCTTGATATCCAAGGAGAACCATCTGTTGAAAAAGAGAGCATTATCCCTCCTGTTCAGATGCAGCAGGAGGTAACTCTGGAAGAATTATTTCCTGATTTATAAGGAGCTCAAACTGAGGGCGAGCTGCCAAGGACTGAGGGGGAGATTCCACTGCATGCCTCTAGTACTAAGGAAACTGTGGATATACAAAGTTCATCAAATTCTTCTGATGATGAAGAAGCTTCCATGGCTAAGAAAAGGAAGCTTGTGGCTCTCAGGAAAAGAAGCATAGGCTATAAGAAAGCCTTACAAACAGTGCCTCAAGCATCTTCTCCAGGAATAGACTACAATTCTCTTCTAATACAACTGTAAGTGAAAATGGATGAGCAAAGACTTGCTATGGAAAAGTATGTTGATGAGTCACATAAAGAACTGCAGTTACAGCTGGCACAAGATATAAAATCTATCAGATTTGAAGTAAATTTGCATAAGAAGGAGATGATAGATTGCTTTCATAAAGGAGGTAATGATGTGGTTTACCTGGCCAAGCAACAACAGATGATAAAGACTGAAATTGAAGACATTGTAGTCAAGCAAGAATATATTCTAGAAAATCAATTCAAATTAAATGAAAATCTCAAGGACTCACATGATGAAATTCTCAAAAAACTAGGAAGTATTGCTACTAATTTAAAAACTGAAGTATCCAAGCAAATCCAAGAAGATCTAGCTGCTGCACAAACAGCCATTTAGGAATCTCAAAAGGCTATTTCATATCACCTGAACAAATTCAGAGCCTACTACAAAGAAGGTACAGAATATCTGGCTGATCAAGTAAGGTTTCAAAAGGATGATCTGAGAGATCATGTGGCCAGAGAAGTTATAAAGGGGGAGAGAGTGTTAATCAAAGCCAGCTCTGATCATGCTAAATGGGTATCTAATACCATCAAAGCTACTCTTGGATATCCACCCCTTTGTGATGATGATAACACTGATGAATCTGGTATTCAACCTGCCAACATTAAAGGGGTTCAGCAGGAAGTTGCATAAGTCATCTATCCTCCAGCTGTATTTGAAGAAGTACAGCAAGCAGTACAACATATATATAGCCCTCCACAGGAGGCTCATAATGTTATTATTACAAAGGTTGAAATGTCTGAAACTGCTTTACAAAAAGAGCAAGAAACACAAAGAGCTAGGGATGCTCAGAAAGAGGCTCAGCTTTCTAAGAAAAGATTCAGAGAACAGGCAAAATTAAAGCCTGATTTTGAGAAATGGAGTCCAACCTCCAGAAATATCATTCTTACTGCCTGGAAAGCTGTAAAAGACAATATGCATGATAGAGACAAATGGTACTCTGAATAAGAATGGAGCAAGTATCAGAAGAGGCAAGATGTCATACATCAGTTTAGAAAGGATATCAAAGCTGGAAAGTTATCTTCTAACTCTGTGGAGCCTAGTAAGTACTTTCCAAAGCCTTATCATTACTTTGAAAGGCAGAAGATTAAGGCTGAAGAGCTCAAAAAGAAAGATCTGAAAGGGAAGAAGCCAGCCTATCATTCAGAAACCAATGTGCAAGCAAAGATAAAATCTGGCAAAGGAATTGTGATCAAGGAGCCTGATCAATCTTAGGGATAGATAGGCTAGTCTTAGAACTATATAAATTTTGTTCTAAACAAACTTGTAAATGAAACACTTATTCCTGATTAATGAATGTTATCATATTCTGTGATGATAATAAATGTTATTCCTTGCTATTTCTGTTTATGAGTTACCCTGCCTGTGAAATGATAGTATACATCTTCTTTGTTTTATTATAAGTGGTATATATCATTGACTAAGGGTTATGACTTCTCCAAATAGGGGGAGATTGTTAGGTACATTGGAAAATATGTACTAGATTTGGAGAAGTCTCACCTAACTCAATGATATACATTAAGGTGTATTTGATGGAATGTTAAGTTTGAATATGCAGGTTAAGGAAATGTAGGAAAATATTCTAAGTACAAGTGTCGACACTGGTGAAGGACTTGTGTCGACATCAGAAGCTAGTTGTGTTGACACCTTTAGTACTTATGTCGACACACAGAGGTTTTGTCAGCAGCAGCTGTGTCGACACATAGAACTTGTGTCGACACACAGAAATTCTATCAAAAGCAACTGTGTCGACACACAGGACATATGTCAACACACAGAAATTCAGTCTACTACAGTTGTGTCGACACACAGGACTTGTGTCGACACACACTCAAGAAATCTATTAACACCAGCTATGTTGAGACAAGAAGCAGTTGTGTCGACACACAGGACTTGTGTCGACACACACTCAAGAAATCTGTTAACACCAGCTATGTCGAGATAAGAAGCAGTTGTGTCAACACACGGGACTTGTGTCAACACACACTCAATAAATCTATTAACACCAGCTATGTCGAGACCAGAAGCAGTTGTGTCGACACACAGGACTTGTGTTGACACATTTAATAGAAGCTGTGTCGAGAAGATAAAGTATGACTGTGTCGACAATGTGGGAGCTGTGTCGACACCTTCAAGACTTATGTCGACACATGGTCTATTTGTGTCGACACATTTAGATTTGTCTCAACGCCCTTTTCTGCTGAGATAGAAGTTCAAGGAGGAGTCAGTTGTCAAGACTTAAGACCTGATAGTTGCCATAAGTAACAAAGCTGACACATCTATCAGAGCTGTCAGAAGGCCAGTATAAACCGGATCAGCCAGTAACCTTGGATGGATTCTATATATAGACCTATTCTATCACAATAAGAAGCACGTTAATAGAACAAGTGAGGGGGAACAAGAGACAAACCCAGAAGAAGGCAGATCCTGAAGAGTCTGCTAGAAAAATTCAGATCTGATTTTGAATTCAAGAAGGAAGCTGGATTGAAGATCAACTTCAACTCCAATTGAAGATCAACCTTACTTGGTACAAATTCAAGAAGCTTTGGAGAAGCTAAGACAGGTTGGATCTAAAGTAATCGGTTCAATCAAGAACTGATCAAGAAGCATTCACCCTATTCTCTTTCTATCAGGGTGAAGATTTTATTGCTTTAAACAATTAATTTCCTTGTAAGATCTTTTATAGATCTGAGTTGTAAGCCTAAATTTATAAAGGCTGAGGTAGGGCTGAGTGCCTGAGGTAGGACTTGAATAAGTCTGAGTTGTAGGCCTGGTAATAAAGTCTGAGGTAGAGCTATTGCCTAAGGTAGGATTCTTAGGAAGAATCTGAGGTGTTGGACTTGAAGAAGTCTGAGTTGTAGGAACCAGTTGGGTTCTGAGTTGTAAGATCTATGGATCTGAGATAGTGGAAGGCAGTTTGGACGAATCCAGTACTCTGCTGGATAGGTGAAAGGGGAGAGTAGACGTACCCATAAATTGGGGAACCACTATAAACCATTGTGTATTGTGCTGTGAACTTGCTGTGATTGTTTGTGCTGTGATTATTTTATTGTGCTTTAATATTGTTAATTGCCTAAGTTGATTAAAAGGATTTGAACCTATTCACCCCCCCCCCTCTAGGTGTTTAGGGTCTATCAACCTAATCTTTCACCATATCTTGTGTTCCAAGAGGGGGGTCTTATAAATGGTATCAGCTTTCAATGATTCTCAACTAAAGAAGTCATGGAAAAATGGTGTAACCCTCGCTCGATTGGTCAGTTGGAGGACAAACAAACTTAGCAAAAGCATTGGTGTGCTCATATGTAATTCACACTTAGTATATCCAGTCCGTACCCTAGAATTAGCCAACCTGACCTTAGGTTTGTACCTTTTGTGTAGATCCCGATTAATGTAGAGCAAGTAAGGGCACCCCCGCCCCTTCCGTACCCACTCAGTTTCAACAGTTGAAGATAAGACAGACGCTCACGACTATTTTGGACACGTTTAGGGCTCAACAGGCTCCGGTGCAATAACAAGCCCCGAGCTCTAATTGTTTAAGCACGTTTCGGTCTCTCTCCACCTGTCTTTCATGGGACAGAGTCGGTCGTGCATACGGAGGAATGGCTTGACTCAGTGCAAGAACTAATGGCAGGAATCCGATGTCCAGCCAATATGACTGTGACATTAGTCGTGACAGTATTGGAATCTCATGCCAAGAGGTAGTGGAAGTCCCTCATGGGCTCCACCTTTCAAGGCTGGGTGTACATGGAGATTAGTTGAAGTGAGTTTACAGAAGCCTTCTTGGAACACTTCATCCCTTCTATCGCTCGAGATGAACTTGAAGAAAGATTTCTGTAGCTGACACAGGGATCTAAGACTGTTACTAAATATCAGTGACATTTTCAGCATCTCACTAGGTTTACTAACGCAAATGAGTTGAATGACAGGGGTATGCTAAGCGATTTTACAAAGGCTTGCGGGATCCCCTAAGGCAAGCCCTTTTGTTTATAGTAGACTTGAGTCTAGCTGAGATCATCGACATGGCAAAAAGGCTGGAGGCAGATCATTTAGGGAGTAATAAGAGACCCGCTGAGGGTGTGATAGAGGCCGGTCCTAACTATATGAGGAGACAGGATAATAGAGGGAGAGGAAACAACAAAAGCGGGGGTCGCTTCAGTCAGAATTTTAGGATGGAGCATCCGGCCCCGCAACTAGCACTACCTCGACCACCACAAATGTATATGCAACCCAGGGAGTAATATCAGTGAGTATGCTTCCAGTGCAACCAACCGGGCCACATCCGATGTCACTGCCCGCAGCTAGGTGGGAATGCTCCCCCTTCTCTTCCTCCGATAGCTCCACGAGGACGGGGACACATACGTAGTCGAGGATGAGGACCATGAGGAAGGAATCCTGGACCTGCTCAGGATCAAGTGTTTGCGATGGACATGGCGCAGGAACGGAATCCTCAGGATGTTATTACAAGTATATTGTGATTTAGTTACTATGTTATAAACATTTCTCTTTAAATAGTCTAAGATATGCTAAGAGTCTAGCTTGAGTCTGTATAATTGGTACCTAGGCACCACAATGGTTGGTGGGAAACCAGCTTACACTCTATTCGATACCAGTGCCACACACTCGTTTGTGTTGGCAAACTTCGTTAAAGACCTAGAAGGAGTGTAATACTTCACCAGTATTGCTCGGAGAGTACGCCTCCCAGATGGCTCTCAGCTGACTGCATCTACAAAGTGTGAATTGGAGGTACTTCTTGGAGGAAAGTTCTTTGAAACCCCTGCAATAGTGTTGAGAATGCCAGAATTTGACCTCATTCTGGGCATGACATTGTTAGATTAGCACCGTGCTATAATTGATTACGCGGCAAAGCAAATCATGTTGATTCATGGGGACTCTGAGGTCATCTTTAAAGGTATTAGACTTGCACCTCGTATGTTTATATCTTCAATTCAGGCCTTAAAAGCCCATATGAGGGGGGGATGAAGTATATATGATATGTTTTGAACTAAAAGAGATGGTAGTTGAATTGAAAGATGTATGAGTGGTGCGGGATTTCCCTGAGGTATTCCCTGAGAAATTGCCAGGATTACCTCCACATAGGGTGGTGGACTTTCAAATTAAGTTAGTACCAGGTGCCAAGCCCGTCTTTAGGACCCCTTACCGAATGGTCCCGAAGGAACTCGCAGAGTTTAGAGTTCAGCTATAAGAGTTAGTGGAATCAGGGTTTGTTCGTCCCAATTCATCACCCTAGGGAGCCCCTGTCCTGTTTGTCAAGAAAAAAGATGGAACGCTATAGTTATGTATAGATTACCGAGAACTCAATCGTTTAACAGTACGGAACACCTATCCACTACCCCGGATTGATGAGTTATTCGATTAGTTGGTAGGAGCGCACTGGTTTTCCAAACTGGATCTACGCTCAGGGTACTATCAGTTGAGGATACGAGAGGAAGACATTCAGAAAATAGCTTCTAGCTCAAGGTACGGTTTGTATGAGTTCACCGTGATGCTGTTTGGGCTCACAAATGCCCCTTCAGCGTTCATGAGTCTGATTAACAGGGTGTTTGAGCCTTACTTAGATGTCTTCGTCATCATCTTCATCGATGACATTTTAGTCTACTCGAAGACAGAGGAGAAACATGTGGAACACTTGACCTTGGTGTTGAAGAAGTTAAAGGAGCATGTCTTGTTTGTTAAGTTTAGCAAGTGTAAATTCTGGCTCCCAGAAGTTGCCTTCTTGGGCCATGTGATTAGTGGTGCTGGACTAGCTATAGATCCGGCCAAAATACATGTCGGCCACCTTTGAAGTCAATGGCTAATGTACGGAGTTTCCTTGGACTTGTTGGGTATTATCACAAGTTCGTGAGAGGATTCTCAAAGATATCCCTTCCTCTAACTACTCTGACAAAGAAAGGTGTGTCATACGAGTGGACACCCCAGTGTGAAGCTGCATTCCAAGAGCTAAAAGATAGACTTACCACCGCACCCCTCCAAGCCCTTCCATTTAGGAAGAAGGGATTTCAAGTCTACATGGATGCGTCATATCAAGGGATGAGAGTAGTAATGATGCAGTATGGGCATGTGATTGCCTATGCGTCGAGGCAACTGAAGAAGCATGAAGCCAATTATCTGGTTCTTGATTTGGAGTTGGGAGTAGTAGTGTTCGCCTTGAAGTTTTGGAGGCACTATCTATATGGCATCCACTGCGTGATATTTTCGGATCATATGAATTTAAATTTTGTTCATACTCAAATGGAATTGAATCTGAGACAACGGTAGTGGCTAGAATTTTTGTGTGATTACGAGTTTACCTTGAACTACCAACCCGGAAAAGCAAACTCTGTGGCTGATGCGTTGAGCAGAAAGGTACCAAAATCGAGCCCTGAGTCTCGATTGATGAGTATGGAATTAGCTCGGATGCTCGAGGAGATGGAGACCCCGTTGGTGTATAAAGATCATTCTGAGGAGTATACTGAGTATCTATCTGTTATGAGTATAGTATGTGACATCCGAGATCATAAGGGCAGAGCAAGGGAAGGATGCTGCTCTGAACCTTATAATTAAGTCAATTGAAGATGGAACTACTGAAGAGTACACACTAAAGGATGGCCTTATGCATTTTCGTGGCCTACTCTACATTCCCAAGGGTTGGAAAATCTGGGTAGACATATTGAAAGAGGTATATTATTCGAAGTATTCGATGCATCCCAAAATTTCTAAGAAGTATAGTGACTTGTGGAAGACCATGTCTTGGCAAGGAATGAAGAAAGATGTCAAGTATTATGTTACGCACTGTGAGGCTTGTCAATAGGTGAAGGTGGAGTGCAATAACCCTGGAGGATTATTACAGTTATTGTCCATCCCCGAATTGAAGTTCGAGGATATCTCCATGGACTTTGTTCACGGTTTGCCTCGCTCGCGCCCTGAGAACTATTTAGTTTGGGTAATTATAGATCGTCTGACGAAGGTCGCCAAATTTATCTCGATGAAGAAGGAGGCTCATGTGGATGTCTTAGTTCGTCTCTTTGTAGAGCAATTTGTACGGTACCATGGCGTGCCTATGATGATAGTCTCCGATCATGATAGTCGTTTTAACTCCAAGGAGTGGAAGATAGTACAAGCATATCTAGGCTCTCGCCTTACCTTCAGCACAACTTTTCATCCTCAGATGGATGGTCAGTCTTAAAGGACCATCAGGATGATGGAAGATCTTTTGAGACTGTGTGTATTCGAAAAAAGAACCGTGGGAAAGGCTCTTACCACTAGTAGAATTTTCATACAACAATAACCATCAAGCTAGCATCGGGATGGCTCCCCATGAAGCACTTTATGGAAGAAAGTGTAGAAATCCATTGTCATGGGTGCAGGATGAAGATCCAAAAGTTTTGGGGATAAAGTACATTGATGACACCGATGCGCTTGTCAGATTGATACGAGACCGCTTGCTTGAGGCTCAAAGTCGGCTGGCAAAGTACTATAATGTGAAGCATCAGATGATAGAATTTCAAGTGGGTGACAAAGTATTCTTGAAGATCAGGTCAATGCATGGAGTGTCGCGAATGTGTGGTATGAAGAAGCTCAGCCCGATATATATGGGGCCCTATGCTATATTGGAGAGAATAGGCCCTTTGGCCTATCGTCTGGAGCTACCACCAGAGCTGGAAAATTTGTACGATGTCTTCTATGTGTCTTCGCTCTAGAAGGTACTACTACGGCCTGACCAACATGTACCCACCCCAGATGGAGCAGTAGCAATCGATAGATATGTTCTACTAGAGCCGGTGCGGATAGTGGACACCGAGACGAGGAGCTTGCGGCAGAAAAGTGTACCATTGGTAAAGGTCCAATGGTCTAATCATGGGAAGGAAGAATACACTTGGGAGCCGATGGACTTGATGCAAAAGCACTACCCGGAGTTGTTTTCCCAAGGTAAGTTTAAAAGTTTATTATATTTTTTGTGCTTCACTCCCCCACAGCCTTAGCCTAATTTTAGGGATGAAATCTTTTATTTTGTTTATAGGATTTGTAATATCCTGTTTTGCATTAGGCCCCTCACACACGTTTTGAGTCAAGAGAATTGACTCAGGCTCGGGAAGCGTCGAATGAATGAAGTAGATTTTACTTAGAATAATTCTAGAACTGAAGGCGTTGAGTGTGTTGAGTGCACTCGATGCCATTCGACGAATTATAACTTAGAAGTACTGTGGATGCTGAGTCGTTGACTAGATTCAGCACCACTCGATGAAATTGTACTTAAAATATTTTCTGGACTCATGGCGTTGAGTGGACTCAACATCACTCAACGCCATTCAACGAATAAGTTGAGGCATTGAGTGGACTCAACACCACTCAACGTCATTCGACTAATAAGTTGAGGCATTGACTGGACTCAACACCACTATACTCCATTCGACAGATTATGTTGAGGCGTTGAGTGGACTCAACGCCAATTATTATGGAAAGTTGGCATTGAGTGGATTCAATGCAGCATTGATTTTTCTCAACGTCACTCAACACTTTTGGACTTGTTATTTGGAGAACTGTAGGCATTGAGTGCACTCAATGCCACTCAATGATTCATCAAGTGAAGGTTCCATACTCAGTTATTTTTGACTTAAAAGATTTGAACTCAACGAGGCGTCGAGTGTGTCGAGTGCAATCGACGCCACTCGACGATTTGTTGAGTAAGGGTAAGTAAACTCAATGCTTTTTTACTTGGTTTTATTGTGAGGCTGTAGGCATCGAGTGCGTTGAGTACACTCGACGCCACTCGACGATTCGTCGAGTAAAGGTTGCTTACTCGATGACTTAGACTTAGCAGATTTTCTGACATAGTCTGCTTGCTGTCACATGCCTGGTCTGAACCAAATTTTCGGGATTAGCGCCAAATGACTTAAATTGGATACGTCTTTTCAAAAGGACATATTTAATGTAATAATGGGCGGTCCAGTAACATGGTGACACGTTTCAAAGTGGTTCAACCCTAATTTCTCATTATAAAAGAAGACTTACGGGAAAACCCTAGCCGTCAATTCATTCTTATCGAGCCATATCTGTTACTTACCGAAACCGATGGAAGAGAAGGAGTGTGCAGAGTCGTATTTCCTGGGAAAGTCTTTCCTTTATTTTTCCCCGTAAAGAACAACACCAATAATGAGGAAGATGCCGCTAAGGAGAGTGACGAGATCCATGGCTGGAACCGCTAGAAATGAGGTGTGCTTCCTACCCTCTCCCTTGGTGCTAGATCTGTAGTTATTTCTAGGGGATATGTCGACTCAAATGAGTTTGACTTGTGAGATGAAGATCTCCTAGGTATAGACCATGTTAGGGCTGGTGCCCTAGAGATGTGATGTCTTCAACCTCTCCTCACTTCTTTGTGAAGGTGGTGGACTTGGTTTCATGAAGAAAAATGGTATAATGAGGGTGAATAAAGGAGGAGGAAGTTTTGTTTATTGTTTTGATTGAATGTCTAAAGGAAGAAGATGAACGGATGTCATTCATTTTGCTTTAAGATGCATGCAGAAATCTATTTTCTATGCGCAGCGAACTTCAAGGCCGTTTCCGGGTGTGTTATGTCCATATCTGGGCTTTTTTCTAAACACGAAAATCATATCCCTCAGAAATACCCTTCCAACGGATGGTTACACATTTTCATATGAGTCCTATAGACTAGGGAATGTCCTATCGAATTTGGTATACAGTCAGTCCTAAGTACCTGTTGCTCTCGGTTTATGTAGAACCGGGTTGGTTTTGGGTAGAGAAATCGTAGCAAAATAATGTTAAGGTTTGGTGAACTTAGCCTTACGTGATCGTGATAAACAAATGGTTTGGTGAAACATGATTGTGTGTGATTATAATTAGGAGAATGGAATAGGTTTTGGAAGAGGATGTGATGCTCGATAATTGAAAGAGTAACCCATTACTATGTTATCATGTTGATGGATTAGTGAAATACCATTGTGCTGTTGTGATTATCATAAGGAAGCATACTTGCTGGATAATGCTTGATCCTTAATAAGGAATTGGAAGAGGTTAATTCATGTCCATGAGATGTGATAAATAATGGAAGGTGTAAGTGGTCCACTGCTTAGAGTTGTGTCTCCCTTCGGGTAGCAGTATGAGATTGGATATTGCGTAAGGTGGCATGCCACCTATGTAAACGATGAACCCTTGTGTGGTATGGAAATGTGGAAGGGTTGGGAGTGCGTGTGTGTTTGTCGCACTAGAACGATGTGTTGATAAGAGACTCAGTGTGGAGCCCTTGAGTGCTGTTGAGCACGGTATGTGAATAAATAAAAGAGAATCAGAGTGGAGCCCTTATATGTAAAATTGCATGGGGTGTCAGTTGGCTTGTGGTGTCTTAATCCTAGGTTAAGTATAGTGTGACAGGTCTAAGGGCTTGCCAGTCGTCACACTGACGGGAGTTGACAGATAGACTTGCACGGTTGGACCTTGGTCCTCAATGTTTACTTCTTGAGTCACCCTCCGTGTTAGTGGATGGTTCTTTTGGTGATGTGTTCACAGAGGCACCTTCTGTGCCACGATGATAGGCCAGTTTGGGTTGTGTTCTTGGTACACATCTACCCAAGACCCCTCTGAGTTGTAGTATGCAAGTGAGCTCCGTTGTCATGTTCTAAGCATTGAGGCATATGGAGGCCTAGGCTGGGTAGTGCGTAGACCCACCTAGTAATGGAAAGCCCATTCCACTGTCACAATCTGGTCACGACGGATGACTCCTGAGAGGTTAGCTTCCTGCTCGAAAAGTGGGAACTATAAGTATTTATCGATATAACAGTTGCATGTGTGTGATCATATGTGAGTCAGCATAAGTCATTCATAATATAGCATTGCACCGCATAAGATCCTTATAATATAAGTTTGTATGAACACTCTTATAGGATGAGTTACTTCACTGTTAAGTAGACCCTTAACTTATATGTCTGTATGGGTATTCATATAAGTTGAGTTACTTTCCTGTTGTAGGACTTTACTTGTATACTGTTGTTGATGGTAGAACTACTAGTGTAGATTGATATACACAATTATTGTAGTTACTTTGATATACTTTGATATTGATTAGTCATATACCACCTACTTGTACTACTGTTTATATATATTGTACCCTCTTCTTTTCTCCGTCTGGTGCCTAAGAGTCGCCGGGGGAGCGGATATATTAGCCACTTAGTCTTTATGACTAACGGTTGCTATGTATTACTTTTTAGGAGGAAACCCCGTAGATAGAGCATCAGGTTTTGCAGGAGGGTAGCCAGGCTAGGACGACGGGGCCTGAAGTGATGATACCATCACTGTCGTTAGTGACTAATGTGAGTTTTTGAGAGACTCATTTTGTAGCCTTTTTTGGCATTTCATATGTACTCTGATATTATAAAAGCCTTGGTTGCATCTTTTATTTACTGTACTAGTTGGACATTATATACTTATGTGTGGATTTGGACTTCTGCTTATATTCTTATAATGGTTTGGCAATGATGATATTGGTTTTAACTGGCAGGATATGCGTCTTGTGGTACAGGTCGACCCGTGTGTTGGTGTTACCGCAAGGCGGCTGTTTTGGGTATAAGAATCCCCTCAGTCGTGTCTTGTTTTCTAGGAGAGGGTGTTACACAACCTGCCCAATTCAAACATGAAGGTGTTGAACTTTGCTTCATCTAGTGGCTTAGTAAAGATGTCAGACACTTGCTTGTCTGTGGGGACAAACTCGAGGCTGATATATTCCTTTTCCACATGCTCCCTAATAAAGTGATACCTAATTTCTATGTGCTTAGTCCTGCTGTGTGAGATAGGATTCCTAGTAATAGAAATAGCACTAGTAGAGTCACAAAATAGAGGAGTTCTACTTATCTAGATGTTGTAATCCTGGAGCTAATTCTTGATCCATAGCAACTGAGCATAGCAGCTACCTGCAGATATGTACTCTGACTCTGTAGTTGAGATTCTCACACTAGTTTGCTTCTTGTTGCTCCAAGATACTAGTCTCCCACCTAACAACTAACAGGATCTTGAAGTGCTTTTCCTATCCTCTTTGCATCCTGCAAAATCTGCATATGAGTAGTATGTTAGTTCAAAATCCCTATTTCTATGGTACCATAGGCTAAAATCTGGTGTGCCCTTAAGATATCTCAAGATCCTCTTTGCAGTAGTGTAGTGAGATTCTTTAGGGCAGGCCTGATACCTAGCACAGACAAATGTGACATACATAATGTTAGGCCTACTAGTAGTGAGGTATAGAAGGGAGCCAATTATCCCTCTATATAAAGTTTCATCAACAGGTTTCCCTACTTCATCTTTTTCTATAGGTATATTTGACCGCATGGGAGTTTTCATGGTAGAGGCATTCTCCATACCATATTTTTTTAATCAACTCCCTAGTGAACTTGGATTGGGATATGGACAAGCCATCATCAGTCTGTCTAACTTGGAGTCTCAAGAAGAACTGAGCTCACTCATACTACTCATCTCAAACTTCCCTTGCATAAGTTTAACAAACTTCCAGCAAATGTTGTCATTAGTAGATCCAAAGATAATGTCATCAATATATATTTGGACTAGGATGATCTTTCCCTTAGATTCCCTTAGGAATAGGGTCTTGTCTTTCTCCCCCCTTGAGAATTCGTTCTCAATGAGGAAGCTAGACAAGGTCCCATACCATGCTCTAGGGGTTTGCTTCAACCTATATAGAGCTTTCCTAAGTCTATAAACAAAATCAGGTGAGTAAGAATCAACAAAACCTAGAGGTTGTTCAACATATACCTCTTCTTTTAAGTCCCCATTTAAGAAGGCTGACTTCACATTTATGTGGTAGACTTTGAATCCTTGGTAGGTAGTAAATGCAAGGAAGAGTCTTATAGCTTCTAATATGGCTACTGGGGCAAATGTCTGATCAAAATCAATCCCTTCTTCTTGCTTGTATCCTTTAGCCACCAATCTAGCCTTGTTCTTTACTATAATGTCATTTTCATCAAGTTTATTCATGTAGATCCACTTGACTCCAATGACATTATGTCCTTTTGGTCTGGTAACTAGCTTCTAGACCTTACATCTCTTGAACTGGTTCAGTTCCTCTAGCATTGCTCCAATCTAGAATTAGTCTATGTTGGTCTCTTTAAATTTCTTGGGATCTACTTGTGACAGAAAACTTGACTAGAGTGCTGTGTTGAAACTCATGCTTTTAGTTTAGACTCCTTGGCATGCCTCTCCAATGATTTGGTGTGGTGGATGGTCCCTTAGATACCTGACAGCTGGAGGCAACCTTGCTTCACCTTTTTGAGCATCAGTGGCTCCATCTGGCTGAACTTCATCCATAACTTGTGTGTCTTATGCACCCTATGGACAACACATATTATCATCCTTATCCTGGACTGCTGGATCATCTTCCTTGATGGTGAGCTTGTCCATCACTTTCCTTATGACTGCAGAACTAGAAGAAGAGATAGGAAGCTCACTGTTAATCATGTTTGATTCATCAAAGACAACATAAGCAGACTCTTCTATAACTTGACTTGTCAAGTTATAGATTATATATTCCCTATTGTGGTTGTTGTACCCAAAAAAGATCCTTTCATAGGATTTGGCAGCAAACTTAGTCACATAGGACTTTCCATTGTTCAGTACATAGCACTTGCTGCCAAAGATCCTGAAATAGTTCAGGTTTGATTTTCTGCCCTTCAAAATCTCATAGGGAGTCTTCTTGTGGCTCTTGGTGATAGAGGCTCTATTGAGGACATGACATGCAGTATTTACTACCTCAGCCCAGGAATATTCTGCGAGAGATGTGTCACTCAACAATGTTATTCCAGCCTCTATGTGAGTTTTTTTCTCTCAGCAATCCCATTTTACTGGGGTGTTTCAGGAGAGGAGAACTCTTAGTGAATCTCTTACTCTTTACAGAACCTTGTCATGCATTCAAACTGAAATTCAGTCTCATGGTCACTTCTGATTTTGACCACAGTACTTTCAAATTAATTCTGAATTTGCTTGACAAATGTCTTGAAGACAACAGGGGTTTTAGATTTCTTCCTAAGAAAGAACACCCGAGAAAATGTGTAAAAGTCATCAACAACCACAAGGGTTTAAACTTTCCTATCAGGAATTTGAACTGACATAGGACTGAACAAGTCCATATGCAGGAGGTATAGGAACCTCACTGAGTCTTTGACCCCCAATGCTCTTGAAGAGGAGGTCTTAGTCTGTTTGCCCTTTTGGCATGCATAGCAGATACCCTCCTTAGTGCATTTGAACTTGGGATCATTCCTAACTAGCTCATTATTAAAGAGCTTGCCTATGGTCTTGTAGTTCACATGAGCTAGCCGCTTATGTCATTGGACACAATATGAGACTTTCTCATTTATAACTAGGCATATAGGAGAGTCCTTGCTTACACATAAAAAATTAAGACAATAGACATTTCCTCTCCTAGTGCTTTTCAAGATGACTCCTTAGTCACTTGACCTCCTAATTAGGCATTCATCCTTGTCATAGCCAAGATCACATAGTTGGCTTATGCTTATGAGATTGTGTTGCAAACCTTTCACATAAGCTACCTGTATGATAGTGATTATGTTATTTGTTATCTTACCATACCCTTTAGTCACTCCCCTATCTGAACCACCAAAGATGACTTTGGGTCCATTCTTTACTAGAGTGTAGTCCTTTAGAATGCTCCTTGTTCCAGTCATGTGCCTAGAACATCCACTGTCCAAGTACCATTTGAGGGTATAGCCACTTGGACTAACCTGCAAGACATAAATCAATTAACCATAGGATCCTAATTCCTATTAGGTCCTAGGTGCAAATTAGTCTAATAATGAACCCGCCTACCTGCAGTTCTTCTGACAAGTAAGCTCTCTCTTGCTCTTGGCACACTAGGATTGTGTCAGCAATCAATAGCATAGTGGCCCACCTTGCCATAACACCAACACTCATGGATAGTGTACCTTCTTTTAAGATCTGGTCTTGTAGCTGTGCTGATAGCATCTGTCAATCCAGAAGGCACAATAATAATCTTTTTTTGTATCTTCCAGCCACTATATGACTTGGGGTGTGTCTTACAGTAAAAGTACTTGGAATATCTTGAGCCCTACCAACAGTAGTCTTCTTTTCAGAAAACATACTCTTGATGGCCTCAGATATGCCCAAGTCTGGCTTGCTGACAGACTTGCCCCTGGTCTGATTTTGGGTTGGGAGATACTGAGAACAGGCAGCTGCCTTGTTCTTAAGTATAGGGACTGGTCCACCAAACACAAATGTTCCATGATGGACCATTATTTACATATGGGGGGCCTTGAAGGCACTTATACCCCTGTTATATCTTCCACCATAGTGGTGAACATCTTTGTTTCCTTTGGTGGATCTACCATTCATCCAGTGACCATAGTTGTGTTCTTGGTCATACCTGTTTGAAGGTAGCATCACTCTCTTGAATGGAACAGGAGGCTTGGAGGCTAGTGGATGTACTGGTGCTTTGCCTTTTCCTTTGGGATTAGCAACCCTTGTAGGTCCCTTGAATCCCAACCCCTTCTTGCCCTTTTGGGAGGAGAAGGAATCTATTAAGGGAAGTACTGAGCTGGGCTTGGAGTAGCCAACCACTATCCTTTTCTCCCTCTCGATCAATACTTCCAGGTCCCTTATTCAGTTTTCCTAATACTCTATGATGCATATCTGGATGAAGGAAATAGTTTCTAATTCACTAATTTCACTCATTTTCAGATCCAGCAGGGAAGCTGAGTCTACATGCTGGGAAGCAGCAAGTTGAAGAGAAGAAATCTCCTTAGCCCGCTTCTTAGCCAACAACTTGCTTTTCTTGAAAGCATTCAGCAAGAAACCACACTTATCAATAATTGAATTGATATCTTCTTCTAATTCAGACCCATCTTCATCACAGGATGTAGATGCCTCTGACTTAGGACTTGTTTCTAATTAGTTTAAGTGGATTGATTTGACTTAGAATGTACCTTGTCTGGACCAAACTAATCCTGGCTAGATTCCTCATCTATCATGACCATTAGTCTATAACCGCAACTATCTTCTTCTTTATCTTCATCCACCTCTAAGTCACTATCTAGTTGTGATAGAGGGGACCTGATTTCTATCCTGGCAGCAGGATAGTCTACATCTTCTACAATAGCAGCTAGCCCAAAGTAGGCTTTCTCTTCTTGTTCAGATTCTATAGAATATGACTCACTATCAGTCTAACACTTCTCCTTCTTAGCCACGAAGGAATTTTCCTTCTTGACCTTATGCTGATGGTGGTGCTTCTTCTCTCCATCCTCTCTTCTCTTTACTAGGCAGTCGGCTACAACATGCTCTGGCTTGCTGCAGTAATAGCAGATAACATTAGTAGAAATCTGTTTACTAGGTTTAGAACCATACCTGTCCTCCTTGGAGGATTTCTTTTTTCACCTGTAGTAGTCCTCCTTGTGATGAGAGGATGAGGAGGGTCTGCTCTTCCTCTGCTTCTTCTTCATGAACTTTTGGAATTGTCTGGAGAAGACAACAAAGTCTTCATCAGACATGTGACAGTCTGATGTGTATGTCTTTGAGTCATCTAAGTCAGTCTCAACATCCCTCCTTGGTGGAGATGGAGTCTTTCTCCTACTTCTCCTTATGGCTTAAACTTTGAATGTCACAGACTTTCTCTGGCCTGGGACTTATTATTGGTCTCCTCTTCTTTCAAGACAGATAGTTGCATCTCATATGACAGCAGCTTTCCAAATAGGGTGTGAGGTGGAGTATCACCCAGCTTTGCCACCTATCTGATGGCACATATATTTGTGTCCCAGTATCTAGTGAGAGATCTTAGGAACTTGTCATTGAGCTCATAATGACTGAAGACCCTCCCATAGGTCTTCAGCTCATTCATAATCCTAAAGAACTTTTCATAGCAGGTGGATATACTATCTCCTTTGGACTGCCTGAAAGCCTCATACTCCGTGTTGAGAATTGACTTCCTATCATCTCTTACTTCTTGTCCCCTCCATGTAGATCACAAGTGTGTCACACATTTCCTTTGCAGTTGTGCAGTGGATCAGATTCTGAAGGGTAGAATCATCAATAGCACTGACAATGATATTCTAAGCCATCTTGTCCATGGTGGCAAGGATAACTTCATCCTTTGTCATCTCTTCATAAGTCTTAGGTGTTTAATCATTTGCATTCAGAACTAACACTTTCATGGGGTTGAAATGTCCCTCCTTGACAGTAATAAAGATCCTAGGGTCAGCTGCTTCCATGAATAGCCTAACCCTCTCCTTTCAGATGCCAAATCCTTCCTTCCAACAGATTAGAAGTTTCATGGAACCCAACTCCTTATAGTTCACTCTTGAACCCATAAGGACAGACTTGTAGCTAACCTTGGAGATCTACTCAGACTATTAAGACTTCTTTGACTAACCTCCTAGAGGGGTGAATAGGTTTTTGGTCTTTCTTTAAATATTTTATACCTTTACCCGATTGTGATGTACTTAGTGATTAGGTTATTTTAGCTTTCAAGATTAAGAACAGACGACACAGTTGTTTTATAGTGGTTCCCCAGATTATTGGTACGTCTACTGTCCATCTCCGCCTTTCTAACAGTGTGTTAGATAAGGCTCTTCCTCAATACTCAGCTCCTTAAGAGCTTACAACTCGATCTCGCAGGACAACTCAGTCTCCTCCAAGACCTACTGCTCTGGAACAAGGCCCTACAACTCAGTGATTAGTCAACCACCTATCTTAGGCCAACGACCCTACAACTCAGGCTGGGAGGACAACCCTACACTCAGATCCAAAATGGATCCTACACTCAGATCAACAAATGATCCTACCTCAGCCTTTATAATAAAGGCTTACCACTCAGATTCTCGTAGGAATTCTACACTCAGATCCAATACTGGATCCTAAGGAAAATAGAAATATTGTGAACCAGTTAGACACCAGAGAACTTTCTTTGTGTCTGTGTTCCTGGTCTGAGCAGATTTTAGCTCCATCTTCTTCACAACAACACATTGAAAAGGTCTTCAGTACTGGGCTGCTTGTGCTGGAAGTAACTCAGAATCAAGATTTTGATCTGCAGTTGAAGATAATGGATTTGAAAGTTTTGTATCTTCTTCAAACAACTACTAAGAATTGCAGACTCTGAAGGCTCTGCTTCTCTTCTCAATCAGAAATCGATTCTGAACTTGCTGTCGTTGATGAGAATTGCAACATCTATCTATTTTTTCTTTCAGGTAAACTGATCAAAACTTGTGCTTCAGGCTCGATGTTAATGGCGAGGAAGAAGACGAAGTTCCGCCGCTATGCGTAATCAAAAAACCCTAATTGCTCCTTTCTTTTAGCCAAACTTTCCTTTTTATAGACAGCTGATCAACGGCTCTTTGTACTGTGGGCCCACCCTTAAGGAACGGGTTACCACATTCCTTTTCCAGAAGATGACAACTGATGGTCGCCGACGCCATTAAAGGCATACTGCATCTTTCCCGCAAAGAATTTGAAATGCGTTTACTTTGTTGACATTTACTGATGTCAGTCATTCTGGACTTAGAAAATTTCTCAGAATTAACTCAGGCGTTGAGTGGTGTTGAGTGAATGAGCTTCACTCAACGCTTTTTTGTCTTAGCCATTTCTTTGAAGCTTTCCATCTTGCTGGGGCGTTGAGTGAACTGGCTTCACTCAACGCTTTCTGCCTCTGCCTCATCTTTTGACTTATCATGATTCACTCAATACTTCTAGACTTAGTCAAATTCTATCCTCATCTCTAGGCTTTAACTATTTGAGCTTGTCTCTATGCTATCTGTTGTCTGGTGTTGAGTGAACCGGCAAGGTGTTGAGTGAACTGGCTTCACACAACGCTTCTGGACTTAGCTGATTTTTCTTTGCCAGAAACTTCGGGGCTTTGATTGAGGCAACTTTAATCGACTAATTTGTTGTCTGGCGTTGAGTGAGCTGACATCACTCAACGCCTGTGGACTTAACCAGTTTTCTGTCTTCCATTTTTGTGTCTTTGAGAGATCCTGTTGTATTCAGCTCCTTTTGTGTTATGGCATTGAGTGAACTGTCTTCACTCAATGTCTGTGGACTTAGTCACTTTTTTGTCTATCCAGCCCACAACTTTGTGTCCACTTGTCCAATCAATGTGAGAAGGACTAACCTACATGCATGAAATTACACACATACACATCAAATACAACTATATGTATATCATTGACTTGTTTGACTTCTTCAAATCAGGGCCATTGGGATTAATGGGCCCAACAAGGTCACTCGGTCAACTTTCTCTAGCCTTCGTGGTCACGAGGTCTTCCCCTTGGGAGAGTTTACGGTCAGCCTCTTCCTGACCAGGCTGATCGCGAGGTTGCTTGATCAGCTTTCTCTAACCGTCGTGACCGTGAGGTCTCCCCCTTGAAAGAGCTCACGATCAGCCTCTTCCTAACAGCACTGACCATGAAGTCGTACGATCAGCTTTATCCAGCCATCATGACCGCGAGGTCTCCCCCTTAGGAGAGCTGGCGATCAGCCCTTTCTCAGTAATCGGAGGGCCCAGGCGACCTCAACAACTAGCCGCATGGTTGGAAGTGCTAGTCGCGCGGTTAGCCTTTTCTTAGCCGCGAGGTCGCCCTCCCCGGGCTGCCCGAGATTCCTGAGCCTGCCCATCCGGGAAGCCCCCGATTCCTATAAATAGGTGTCCAACCCTCTCTTGGAGGGGGGAGTGGAAGCGCAAAAACAATGAGGTAAACCCGCGGTTAAGCTTATTGAGACCGCATGGCCTGAGCGACCCGCATGACCACTTCTGGCAGACCGCATGTGTAACACCCCCCATTCGTCACGAGTAATATAACATAAGGTCCGGCCGGGGCCCCACGTCATAGGAAACAAACAGACAAAAGGGTTACTAAATGAAACCCTAAACCCACAACATTTTGAAAATGCATCTTAACACAGAGTTGCATTCTGGAGGAAGAATAAAAGGAGTTACATATAAACTATGTCTAAAGGCAAATGTCCACTAACCATGACATTAGGAATGAAATACCAACATCCACATATTTGTCCTTAAGGCCTTACATCAATAGCGTTTAATCAAATAAAATGGTTTGCATACATCGGCATGCAGGCCGGCAACACATGAAAAATAACTAAACAAATAATTGGGCCTTCAAGGGCCAGCTCAGTAAGAAGAGCTTTAGCCCGCTATTTCCCACTTAGCTTCGCAGCACTTGAAAGCAAAAATTCCACCAAGCAGTGACAAACAAATCAACGGTCAGACAGAGCTGACCAAATTATTAGAACCTCACCCCTTTCTCGGGGTGGCGGTGCTTCTTCCCTACAAGCAGATTATCATAATCACATAAAGCTAAAATGTGTCATTCAAGCACCAAACACCATAAACGTTGGCGCAGTCGGCCCAATGTCTTGTGCACTCAGGGCACCTTATCGGTGTACCGGACTTCCCCGGGTACCACCACCATCCTCAGTCCTGGACTGGATGATAATACATTGAGTATTCACTAGCCGTGACTAGAGGTCCTCGGCTCTCGCCTATGCCTAAAGCAACCCACCAGTTTCCTTAGGTAGTCGCACTACACCACATAGTGCAGGCACAGTTCAGTCAAGCCCGTTGCTCAAATCATCGTACCCAACACACATGATGTGGGTCAACTTCCCCTTGCATGTTATCTCTTATATAACCAAATGTTATGTAACAAGGGTGGCACTCGCGGCCACCTGAGTTGGGCACTCAAGGCATACAATTCCACACACAAGCCCTACGGTCTCCGAGAGACGGGCTTCACACAAACACGACAAAACTCCCCAGGAGTTAATGTCGATGGTCCAACGACCTCGTGAAAACATTAGGATGTTTCCTGGAGCACACCTCTAGTACTCACTGCAGCTCTGTGAAGACCCCCAAATTCCAAACATACAACTTCCACAGAGTCTTCTCCGGGAAGCCCAGAACATCACCAATCAAGACAACATTAATGGATAGGCTTCATATAACATGCTTAAATCGTACTCGCGCTTCCGGGTGCTAATATAATTAATAGCAGGGATGTAAACATCGACCCGTTGGAGAGCACCCTTCCCCCACCCGTCGGTGGAGAGGGGCTTCCTTGAAAATATGCTAATTAAGGGATTCACCTACCCAAGAAGAAAAGTCGTTACCCTTGACATGCGTTTCAGTGGTATGGATCGGTCCCAGACGACCTTCGTAGCGGCTGTACATGCACGGATCCAGCTTGCACATGCCAATTCGAGCTCCAACATGATTTGACCTATTTCTACCACCACCGGTCGGCCACCTACAGCAATTGCAAGACCAACCCTAACCCTTCTTGGTCAACTAAGAGGAGAGGAGGAGGATCGGCTAATAGGCGGCGTGTGAAAGGAGAGATGTGAGAGGGAGAGGGAGAGGGAGAGAGAGAGAGACCGAGAAAGGGGGAGAGGCGCTCGACCCCTTCCAGCGACGACGGGAGGACTGCTCGGGATGCTCCTTCTAGTCGACGACGGGAGAGAGGGAGAGGGATCGGGAGAGAATACTTAGGTAGGGAGAGGGGGGTGTGTGGCTGAGAAAGAGGGGAGGGGAGTTTAGGGTTTTATAAAAACCCTAACTCAAAGTCGCTATCTGCAGCCCAAACAGCTAACCGCAGTCCGCCCCTCTAAACGCACATCGAAAATACAACCTCTAACCGCCAACCACACTCGCTACTCGCACCCCAATAATAATTTTTAAATTTGGGCGTTACAATTCTCTCCTCCTTAAAGAAATTTCGTCCCGAAATTTAAAATACGAATAACAAAATGAAACTCATCATACCTGAGTAAAATAGATCGGGGTACTCCTCACGCATGACCTCTTCTGGCTCCCAAGAGAGCTCCTCACGGCCACAATCGTCCCAACGAACTCTCACCATCTTTATTGCCTTTCTTCGCAACTGTCGTATGTCACTATTGAAAGTGCAAACTAGGACCACTCTAGTAAATAGGCCACTATCCACCAACACACTATTTGCCTCCAACAAAGAATCGGGTTCCTATACTGCCTTCCTTAACACAGAAATATGGAAGACGTCGTGCAACCCACTCAGCTTCGTCGACAAAGCAAGTCGGTAAGATGCATCGCCGATGCGCTCGGTGATCTTAAATGGCCCTAAATACCTGGGACATAGCTTCTTCAAGCGTCGAACTCTCGACACTCCTTTAAAAGGCTTTATCTTCAAGTATACCCAATCTCCAACCGCAAACTCTACGTTTCGGTGTTTTGCATTGAAATACTTTGCGTGGTACGGAGCCAGCTAAATACTTGCCTAGTAACTATTATTATAGGCAAACTCTACCATTTGAACGTGATCTTCCCAACACAATCCGAAATCCAAAATGCACATTCGCAGCATATCTTCCATCATACGATTTTTCCTCTCAGTTTGCCCATCCGTTTGCGGATGGAAGGCTGTACTAAACTTGAGCTTTGTGCCCAGCGACCGATGAACGTGCCTCCAATCATCGGACGTAAACCGCCCATCACAGCCGCTAACTATGTTGCGAGGGATGCCATGTAATCGAACGATGCTCTCCACATACAACTTTGTTAGCTTCTCCACTGGATCGTTTTTTCGATTTGGGATAAAATGAGCAACTTTGGTCAACCGATCAACAATCACCCAGATAGAATCATTTTTCTGCAACAACTTTGGCAAACCGTGCATAAAATCCATGGAAATATCATCAAATTTCCACTCCAGGATCGACAACGATTTCAAGAAGCCTCCTGGTCATTGGCACTCTACCTTCACTAGCATACACGTTTGACATTTTGCGACATAGAGGGCTATGTCCTTCTTTATACCTAGCCACCAGAACAGTGTCTTCATGTCCTTGTACATCTTTGTGCTCCCTGGGAGGATTGAGTACTTGGTATTGTGAGCCCCATACATCAACTCTTCTTGTAGAGTGCCAGACTTTGGGATGCACAAGCGATCACCTTTTCGCAGAAGACCGTCTTCAACCAAGAACTGGGAATTTGACCCTTTCATTGCATAACGCTTCATGCTCTCATCGAGCTCCAATGCTCTCCAAACTCTGTCCGCAAGGTCACACTGCACCTCCGTCCAAATCAAGCATGTGTTTGCACTAGTACTCCTGTTGACACAGGTGATACCCAAGGCTTCCAATTTTTGGATTAAACATTCATCATCATGTGCAACCAGTTTGCTCGTGCTGAATTTCTGCGACTCAAAGCATCAGCGACCACATTCCCCTTCCCGGGTGTGTAATGTATCTCGAAGGTGTAATCTCCGAGGAATTCCATCCACCTTCTTTGTCGCATGTTCAACTCCTTCTGGTTCAACAGGTACTTAAGGCTCTTATGATCCGTAAAAATGTCAACTTTCACACCATATAAATAATGTCGCCACAGCTTCAGGGTGAATATCACCGTCGCTAACTCCAAGTTGTTAATGAGATAGTTTCTCTCATGCACCTTTAGCTAGCATGAGCCGTATGCTATAATATTTCCAAACTGCAGGAGGATGCTGCATAAGCCACTCCCTGAGTCATCGATATAGATCTCATAGCCATCCGTACCACATGGAGAAACCAAAATAGGCGTCATGGTTAGACGACCCTTCAGTTCCTTAAAAGCTCGTACGCACTTTGGCGACCACACAAACTTCTGATCCTTTCCCGTCAAGGTAGTCAGAGGTAAAGCTATCCGCGAGAAGTTCTCCACAAACCGCTTGTAGTAGCCGGCAAGTCCAGGAAACTCCGAACTTTTGCCACTATAGTCAACACGGGCCACTCTTGTATAGATGTTATCTTCGCCGGATCCACAACAATACTCTCCCCACTAACGATATGACCGAGAGATGCCATAGACGATAGCCAAAACTCGCACTTAGATAACTTGGCATATAGTCGAATCATCCTCAAGGTGTGCAAAACTAACCTCAAATGGTTTGCATAATCCTCCTCTGACTGCGTGTACACCAATATATCATCTATGAAGACTATCACAAATCGGTCCAGATACTCCCAAAAGGTTCTGTTCATCAAATCCATGAATACCGATGGCGCATTTGTCAACCCTAATGGCATCACAGTGAACTCATACTGACCATAGCGTGTGCCAAATGCTATCTTGGGAATATCACTCTCCCTTATACGCAATTGATAGTAGCCGGACTTCAGATCCAACTTCGAGTAGACGGTTGATCCAACCAACTGATCAAACAAATCATTGATTCTTGGAATCAGATACTTTTTCTTCTCTGTCAGCTTGTTCAGCTCTCGATAGTCAATGTATAGACGCGGGCTCCCGTCCTTCCTTTTCATGAAGAGGACCGGCGCACTCCAAGGTGAACCACTTGGATGTATGTAACCCTGCTCTAGCAATTCCTGCAGCTGAACCTTCAGCTCTGTCATCTCCTTTGGCGCAACTCTGTATGGTGCATGGGACACGGGTTTAGCACCTGGCACCAGATCAATAGGGAAGTCGATCTCTCGATGGGGTGGAATCCCAAGGAGATCCTTAGGGAACACATCCGCGAACTCTGACATGATAGGAATGTCACTCAAACGGGACTTCAGCTCTACAGCCTCCAATAGCGTGAAGAATAACTCCACACCCTTTTGAACCGTTTTGACCACTTGGAGAGCAGACATCAGTATCTTGCTCTATCCTCTCATACCAGCAAATTTGTTCTCGCATTCAGTACCCTATCCCAGTGTGATTCCATTCGAGTTGCAGTCAATACAAGCACACTGCTCTGAAAGCCAGTCCATGCCAAAGATCACGTTGAACTCGGATATCGGCAGTACAGATGCTTCCAACTTAAAATCATGATTCTCTATCCGCACCCAAACACAGCAGGTCCTATCCGCACGCATCAAGCATCCGTTAGGCAGCAAACATCCAATCTATTAGTTGATAAAATGGAAGGCACTCCGATGCGCAATATAAAGTCCTTGGATAGAAAGGAATGAGAAGTACCTGTATCGAATAATTCTCTCGCCGGATAGTCCCAAATTAGGACAAAACCTAATTCAAACAAGTTAGGAAGGCACAACATAACAAGTATATAAAGTAGTAAAAACTGTATACTATGTCGTACCTGTCACCATGTTACTTTGTTTTATTGCCTCATGTTGGCCAAGGTTGTAGACTCAAGGCAGTGCAGGAGTATAATGGGAAGCCATTGACTACACCGCTTTCCCCTTTTCAGCATAAGATGCTCCTGTCTTCTTCTCAGCCTTCGGCGGGCAACTGCAGTACTCTCGGGCGTAGTGCCCCACCTTGCCACATGTATAACATGCAAACGGGCCTCGACTCAAAATAGCTCTAGAAGTAACGGTAGGATGGGCTGGTCTAGACGACCTAACCTTCTTGTTCCACATGATGCGGAACCCAGACTTAGAAGAGGTAGGAACCTTGAACTTGTGCTTCTTCACATCCAAGTCCTTCTTACTTTTCACTCTCCTCATGTCTTGATCGAAATATCAGGTAGTGTTTACCAAAACCAGAAAGCCCTATGTCATTAGGCCTAAGAGAAGCAACCTCAGGTCATCATGTAGTCCTTCATAGAATCTGTCGGTCTTTCACTCCTCGTCTGCAAATGTAAAGTCAGCGTACCGCCCCAACCTTGTGAACTCAAGTAAATAGTCGTCAACGGAACCTTCTCCCTGGGTCAAGCGCTGAAAATGATTCTCCAACGCAATTCACTGCGTGGAAGGGAGGTACCTGGCCAAGAACAGTCTCGAGAACTCTTCAATCGAAATGTTAGATAGCTGTCTGCCAGCAAGCTGGTGCAACTCCACCTCATCCCACCATAGCCTTGCCTCTCCATCCAGTAGGAAAGTGGCTATGGTCACCTTCTGTGCTTCATCCGGCTCTGTCGCTGTCATGATTCACTTTATACGAGAGAGCCAATCTTCGACCTGAGTCAATGATTCCACTCTCGAAAATGTAGGAGGATTGAAGCTCATCACATATTTCATCTGCTTTTCAGTTGCTCGCTTTGCCTTCAAAGGCTTAGCAGGCACTTGCCTCGCTGCCACTGGCTCAACTATGACAGCCTGCACCGGGGCCACCACAGGGTGTACTTGCTCTCTTGGCTATGCATTGATCATAGTGAACACAGCTTCCACAATTAAACGTATTGTCTCGGCAGAAGGAGGAGGTGTAGGCACCTCCGCCGGTGCATTACTCTCTACAGAATGCTGATTTTGGGACTATTCAACACCACTTTTGGTCACCATTAGTTGCGCCACACGCACTTTAGTGACTAAAAGATATTGCAAACAACAAACAAAGGAATGCTCAGGTTCCTCAAATAATGTTTTTAACATGTTTCATGTGTGTTTTTCATTCCTAAGTGGACATTCAAGGGTTCTTTTCATGTTATAATGGCAACGCATATGAGTGCTCACCACACCTTAAAAGAAATTCAACAACGAATTTAAACAAGAAAGAACGACACCACAGTCTGATACCAAATTGTAACAACCCCCATCCGTCATGAGTAATATAACAGAAGATCGTCTTAGGAAACGGACAGACAAAAAGGTTACTAAATGAAACTCTAAACCCACAATATTTTAAAAACACATCCTAACACAGAGTGTAACATCACATTTCCAACTAGACACCTAAAATGATTTTTTCATGACTAGGTCATGACAAAACCCTAAGAAGCTCAAAGAGACCATGTGAACTTAGGCATGAAGGTAAAGATCACCATGGTCTGCAAATAACACCTTCCAATTACCTAACCTAGGGTTGACTTTAGGGCCTCACCTTGACTCTTTGCCCCGGCCACCATAACATTCCTATCCCTTTAGAAGGTTCATTGGGTAACTAAGGACCCATTGGGGTCAACTAAAGAGGTCAAGTTGACCAAAATCAACCATAACCCTAAAGTGGTCAAAGTGCCCAAATTAAGGGTCAAGTGGCCTACAAGGTGTCAAAATAACCCTACCCAAGTCTCCCTAGACCTTAGGAGAGGTCAATGGGTCAACAAGGACTCATTGGGGTCAACTTAAAAGGTCAAATTGACAAAAGTCAACTCAACCCTAAAATAGGTCAAACTAGCCTAAATGACCTAACAAAGCCCAAGCCACTTGGGCTAAGCCCAATTTGAGTGGCCCATTAACTTTAGGAGGCTGATATTTATATGGAATGACATCTAAATTCTAGAAATGGTGACTAGGAGAGAGAAAGTCAAGTTGCCCTTTAATGGAGAAGAGAGAGAGAAAAGAGAGAGAAAATGGTCATTCATGATGTTTGAATGCCCTTGACCCCTCATCTATCTCCCAATTGATGGAGATCCATCTTCCCTCATTAGTTAAAGGAGACCAAGAGTTTTCCCCAGCCACATAGGGCTGAATTCAGTGAATCCCACCATGGCCGAAAAGCTCCACTAATGGCCATTAATGGCATTGATGTCATGACCACTCCCCTCCCCCATTTGATTATTTTAAAAGCTTTACCCGGCTGAGAGGAGCCATTTCCACCCTTCCCCTAAGAAATCGAATACTTTGGCTGTACTGTTGCATAGCACCCGAAAGCTTCAATCCGGCCATGGCGACTAGGAGATCGGCAAGGCAAAAACTCCCCATAAAGGTCATGTCCTCTTCTCCTCTCTCAATGGATAGGTCCACATCTTATGGCCGCAAGGTTTGGGGCCAATTGGCCCTAGTTCGTGTAGGCTGAAAGCTTGGTTTTTCAAGCTTTTACATTGGTACTAAGAATCGCAAAGGTGGAGAAGAGGTGTTAAAGAGAAGTGAAGGTGGAAGTGGTGGAAGTTGATAATATTCTCTGATTCTATATCCGATAAAGGCAAGTGTACCTTATCATTTATAGTATAGGATACTAAAGATTAATATCAAGGTCATATTTTCCTGGGGCATAATGATTACTTCTACTTCGAGGAGATCGCTATTATTTTATCAATTGATTTTTATATTAATTTAGTTAACTAAAAATAGGAACTAAATTACTAAGCTAAAAAAATAAAACTAAATTACTTGGAGAATAAAAAGGGTTAGAGCTAATGATAAAGAGTTAGTACTCAATCTAGAATCACTTTAAAATAAGAAAATCAAAATGAAATAACAACTAATTCTAAATAAAGTAAAACTATCTTGATCGTGGAGGTTCCCGAAGCATGAACACGCTTCTCTCGAAGTCGGGCCCACCTGAGTTTAGGAAGATTCGACCGAACTCTTGTCCAAATCGAAGACCTAAAGCTCGCCTTAAGTGGTGAACCCCGCTATTGGATTTCACTCCAATCCGGGAGATTTAACGTCTGCCTCTCTCCAGGGGTGCGTGCAACTCTTTTTATTCTTTGGTGATCGATTCAATCTACGAGCCTCTCGGCTAACTAAGAATGCAAACCGAAATGGAAACTATATACCGGAAATATAGTCCCACTAAATAAAAACCAAGAGTAAATCAAAGGTAGTTACTTTAAGAAGAAAGAGAAAGCTAAAACATCATAACTTGATCGACTCATTCTCAGATCAACGCAATCGAGTACAAATGAGGATTAATTAATCATGGTAAAAGCGAAAGAGAGGGGTAAATAATAAAGGTGCATAAAAACTAAAACTAAAAAGATAAAGAGAAAGTGACTTAAAGAGAGTTTAACTAAATTTTATTAAAAACAAAAGTTGATTATGACTACAAATAAGATTACAAGTGCGCGAAAAGAAAACTAACTACTGTTATAACACTAATAAAAAGTGATTATAGGTAAGTAAACTACAATGCATGAAAGTAAAGCTAGAAATGGAGGGAGAGAGAGAGCAAAAACATAAGAAAAAAACACAAAAAGCTGAAAATGAAACCAGCAGCACCTCCCCTCTCCCTAAAACTTGGTCTGGAATGCTTGGAATGGCCTTGTATTTATAGACTTTTCTCTCGGGTTGGTCACGCCCCCTGTCACACCCGGGGAGGGCGTGTCAGGGGGCGTGTCGAGTACAGAGTTGACCTCAGGCACTGGATTCTGGCGGGAATGATGATTGCTTTTGTACGATGGTGAACAAGCTTTGGGATACGCCTGTGTAGGGGGGTGCGTGTAAAGCACGTCACATCGAAATCATTGGTCGGAAATCCGTCAGTCATCAGAAAAAGTGATACACGCCCATGTCGGGGGCGTGTCACATAAGGGTTGACGTGCAGTGACGAAAAATCTTTAAATGCAGCGGCAGGCTTTGGGATGTGGGTGACTTGCCCAGGGAGGGCGTGTCAGGGGGGCGTGTCAACGGTTTTTCTCGGTATTTTGGTTCTGGCAGCAAACATCCTCGGGAGCAGGTTACACGCCCTGTGACACGCCCAGAAAGGGCGTGTCAGGTCATTTTTGGCTGAAAGCTCAAAAAACCTGCAAAAACATAAAATAAACTATGTTAGATTATTTACATAAAAAGAAACCTAAAACTACATAAAGAAAGAGATTTAAAACGAAAATAATATATTTTTACCCTAATAAATTAAGCTAAAATATGCATCATCAAATTCTCCCATACTTATTATTTTGCTTGTCCTCAAGCAAAGACTACGAGTTAAAGAAAATAAAATTGATTAATTGAAAAAGTTTAAAAATGTTATAAACGAGTAAGACGGGAATTTAGAGGTAGAGAAATTTTGAAAAAGAACTGAAAATTCGTACTTTAACTTATCACGGAATATTATAAATTTTACTAAATATAAAAAAAAATCATCCCAAATTTTTACATAATTAAAACTTAATAAAGTAACGAGTAAAAAGTGCATTGAGTCACTACTAAAGTCTAAGAGACAAATTAAAACCATAGTCAAACAAGACAAAGTTCAATATTTCTATCAAAAAAACACTTACTCAATCTAGTTTCTCACTACTATACTAAAAAGTAAACGTAAGAAGCATGAATCACTAGGGCTTTAATTAGGCATACCATTAGGCTTAGGTTTTTAAGGGTTCGATATTCAAAAGATAAACACGAGGGGTATTTGCACACTTAAAATAAAAAGAAATGAGCTTTGCCAAAATAATGTTAGTCAAAAATAAATACTTTTCACATTTTTTCTTTTCTTTTACTTTTTTTTCAAATATTTTTTTTCATTTTTCATTTTTTTCATTTTTCGTACGAAAATATTTCCACTTTTGTAGCAAAAGATAATACAAGTATTTTCCACAAATTTTTTCAAAAAGATGCACATCACCAATTAAAGCTCAAAAACAAATTTAAAGTGTGCATATAGGTAAGCTATTTGGTCGTGGTGAAATAAAAAGTGGGGCTACAAAAAGGAAAGAAAAAGACACAAAAATGGCTAGCAACGATTATTATTAGGCGGGATGCAAAAGATCAAACGTTTCAAAATAAATGCCTAAATCATTTTCATGCTTCCTAAATCTACTCAAAGTAAAGCTTTGAAATTTCAAAAGAGGATAAGCATAAAAAATTTAAAATAGAGAATTTGTTTTCATGAAAATAATGATAATAAGCGTCTAGACCGATTTGTGTCTACTACACTTAATACTAATTAATGTTCAAAAGATTTTAATAAAGAAAAATAAAGGATGATAGTTTTTATAAAAGTAAAAGAAATAAAAATATAAGGCTAAGGAAAAATGAAGAAAAATTCAAGAAATTTTTCAAAAATAGCTTACCAACCCTAAATAGGAACACTGCATGAATCAACATACTACTCGCTTAATATATTTAAACAAAAAATTAATCTAATTTATTCTAACTAAGCAAGTAGACATGAGCTTAAAAAAATAATAAAATGCAAAGTGGTGGGGTACTAATTGATTTGGCAAAAATTAACTCAATTTAATTTGGGATATTTTTCAAAAAAATTATATATTTTTTTTGGATTTTTCAAAAAAATTTATATATATTTTTTTCTCTAAAGTAAACTAACTAAGGAAATACTCCTCCATACTTAAAGTTAAACATTGTCCCCAATGTTTAAAGTTAAGTATAAAGAGAGTTGGGAAAAAGGAGAAAAGAAAAAAAATTGAAAGAAAAGGAAAAGATGCTTCCCTAACGCTTGATGCCCAAACGTTGAAAAATGCGTCCCCCCAAACTTGAGCAAAAGACCGGCTTGAGTCCAAGTTGAGAGGCGAGAAGCGGCACAAACATGCGGGAGTTTATTCCTATACAAAACAAAATAAAAAAAACAACAAAAAATGGATAAGCAAGGGGTGCCTCCCAAGTGCGCTCTTTAGTTATCGTCGTTGAGCTTGACGTTATTTGTTAGCTAAATGAAAAATAAAAAGAGAAATGTAATGGCAGCTCGCGTAATATGTGTTGCGGCGCGAGTGCCAAAACATTTTTTAAGTAAATAAAAATATTTTTTATAATAATTTTTTATTTTTTAAATAAAACAAAAAAAAAGATTTAGAAAAAGAAAATTTATTAGTAAAAGAAAATAAACTATTAGAAGGGGAAAAAGAAGAAGAACTAGAAACTAAATAAGAAGGAAAAATAAAAGAAGAAAAGAAAAAGGAATTTTCGCAAGGAGGGGGAAGAGAAGAAAAAGAAGAAGGCAGCGGCAGTTGATCACAAGAAAATTTTTGGATAGAAAGATTTGGTTGCCCCACTTGAATATCAATCATTTCCGTAGATTAGGAGCATAATGGGATATCCAAAAAATTAATCTCCTTGAATGATCGAACACAAGAAAGTCCGTTCTCCTCGAAAAATTGAAAAAAAATCAGGACATCGGGGGAAATCTCCTCCTCGAGAGGTAGAAAGTACAATGGTGTACAACCCCGTATTCGACGACTGGATTCAGATGGGCAAACAGGCCAACTCCGACCCGCGCCAGTATAAGCGGGCGGATGATCCCAGAGGAGCGGTTCGCTCTCTTCAGGGCCTGAGAGGTCTCCTAGGCGGGTCAACCCCGAGTCGGCCCCGGCTCACCTCTCCTAGATGGTTCGGCCCTGGTCCGCTTCTCCTAGGCAGGTCAGCCCCGAGTCGGTCCCGGCTCACCTTTCCTAGGTAAGTCGGCCCTGATCCGCCTCTCCTAGGCGGGTCAGCCCCGAGTCGGCCCCAGCTCGCCTCTCCTAGGCGGGTCGGCCCTAGTCCGCCTCTCCTAGGTTGGTCAGTCCCGAGTTGGCCCTAGCTCACCTCTCCAAGACGGGTCAGCCCTGGTCTACCTCTCCTAGGCAGGTCAACCCCGAGTCATCCTCGGCTCGCCTCTCCGAGGCGGGTCGGCCCTAGTCCGCCCTCCTAAGCGGGTCAGCCCCGAGTCAGCCTTGCCCGCCTCTCCAAGGTGAGTCCTCCCCAGCTCAGTCCCGCCCGGTGTGGTTGCGGGTTGACCTGGGGGTTAGGAAGCCCCTTCCCCGTGGGGAGTAGAGGCCAAATTACCATGATGACCCTGTAGGGGGGTGCCAGTATCCTTCTTGAACAGCGGAGTTACGCTGTTGGCAGACCCCGTTGGGTAGCACATAGCTATTAAGAACAGAGGGGGTTGGCTATTTGCAAGCCATTTTCAGAAATCTATAAATAGGACCCAAGGGGTACCTCAAAGGACACGCTTACTTGTCTTCTAGCCTTTTAGTGCTTTTTGAGGTACCTTATCCTGACATTTGGTTAAGGAGGGGAAGCGCTCAGTGATCTTCTTATTGTGTGGTGGGTCCTCCGTGTCGGGCCCTTGGGTCAGTCCTTTGTCCTCTTTCTTTGTCCTTTTGCTTGTCCTTTTGCTTGTCCATTTGCTTACAGGAGAGAAGTAGGTGTGCGATCACCCCTTCCCCAAGAGTGAACTCCACAGAGACTGGTTTTTCGGTTTCAACATTCTGGTCCGGTGAGCGTGGAACGTGGTCAGCACAGAAAATCTTTAGTGAGCTCAATGGCAGGAGAAAGGCAAGGATCGGACATGTCCGACTCGCCACCCCTTCCCCCTCTCGCCACAATGGGGATGTTCGAGGACTTCAGGCAGGAAGTTCTCGGCTTGGTCAGATTCGCACTCGGCGCGCATGTCGAGTGCTCGACTCCAGCGGTCCCTATTCTCGCAAGCCCCTTCAGTGAGCGGCGGCAGGTTTGGCGAGTTGGGGGTGCGAGACCCCCCCAGCCCGCTCAGTAGGGGGAGGTAGCCCCTTCAGCGATCTAGTTTCTTCTGCTCCAGTTCCAGAGGGGTTCAAGGAGCCCTAGATGTCCTATTACACCGGGAAGGGAGACGGTTCAAAACTTCTAGTGGTTTGAGGACGTTGTCTCGATCCGGCAGATGTCGGATGGATTCAAGTGCAGGCTCTTCGTTGTTGAAGTTGAGACCGGGCGGTCTGGCGGTCTGGCTTGGCGGGTTATTGACCGGGCGGTCTGGCGGTTTGCCTTCAGCGGGTTGGTTGCTGTGTTGAGGTCTGAGGTCCAAGCGGTCTAGCGGTCTGTTACTGGCGACTAGGAGACCGGGCGGTCTAACGGTCTCACTTGGCGGCTTGTCTCTCTCTCTCTGGCAGTGGCCGAGCGGTTAGCCCTTCTGTCTAACCGCGCGGCTTGTTCCGGTCTGTTGTTCTAGCCGCCCAGATTCTTTTGTATAGTTTTAGTCCCACATCTCTTATTTGTATTCTCTCTTCTCTCCTCCATTCTATATAAGGGAGGCCATACCTTTGTAATAGTTACCTTTTTCTGATAATAAAATTTCAGTTATACCATTTCCGGCTTGTTTTAGTTCGCTTTTAACATGGTATCAGAGGAATCGATCCTTTCCTCCTGATTCTGTGCTTCTCCCTGTCCGCGCGGCTTGCTTCTCCGGCTTGCGTCCTGTCCGCGCGGTCTCCTTGTCGTTGCCCTCTGTGTGCGCGACCTGTTGCCTTGTTCTCTGCGACCTGTCGCCTTGTTCGCCGCGACCTATCGCCGTGTGCATTGCCTCCTCCTGTTTGCTCTTGCTCTGGTCGTCGCGACCTGTTGCCTAGTTCGCCGCGACCTATTGCCGTGTGCCTTGCCCTCTCTCGTGCTTCTGTTCGAGCGGACTGTCTGCTTGCCGCTCGACTTCTTCCCCTTTGCTTGTTACTGCGGCTTGGTCGTGGTCTCTCTAGCCGCTGGTGGCTGACATCCTGACCGCTGCAGTTCCTCTTCGGCCTATCCGCGCGGCTTGTTTTCTAACCGCGCGGCTTCCTGTTGTTTACTCTTATGGCTCTTTCTGATGCTTCTACTGCCACCACCCCTGTAGCCAATCCGGCTCCTCCTCTACCTCCTACTCCTTCCGGGAACCTTGGCACCGTTTCCAAGCTTGTCGGCTCCAACTACCCGGATTGGAGCATCTCTTTCACCTTTCTCCTTCGCTCGCAACGCAAACGCCACCATCTCGTTGATGACCCTCCTCCTACCACTTCCCCTCTCTTTGATGGCTGGGATGCAAGTGACGCTCTTGTGCGTACTTGGCTCGCCAACAGTCTATCCGATGAATGCCTTCCCGTCATCCGTCATGATGAGACGGTGAAGGCCGCTTGGCTTCATCTTGCTGCTTTGTATTCTAAAGGGGCTCAGACGTCCCGCATCTATACGTTGTATGCGGACCTCTTTGCCCGGCCTACCTTGTCTCCTGCTGCTGCCTACCAACAAGTTCAAGCTCTTGGGGCTGAGATTCTTCAGAATCGCCCCTTTTCTGCGGATCTGGCTCAACAACACAAGCACTTCCAGGAGCTTCTGGTTGTGTGTTATCTGCTTCGTCTTCCTGACACTTATGACATGATCCGCCAACAAATTCTGGGTGAGGCGGAATCCCCTACCTTAGATGCCACCGCTGCTCGCATCGCCGCTGTCACCTCTCTCCTTCAGCGCCCGCTTCTACCCGCTCCTTCTCCTCCGGATAACTATGCTCATCAAACTCAGCGGAGTGGCTCTGGTAGCCGCAGTCATCAGTCTGGCGGACGTCCTTCTTCCCGCTATCTCTGCTCTCACTGCGGCCGCACCGGACACACTCTTGACCGCTGCTGGACAAAACATCCCCATCTTCGCCCCTCGGGTGACTCTTCCGCCTCTTCTTCCAAACCGTCTGCTTCCGTGGTCACATCATCAGGTAGTGCCCATGTAGTCACTCAAGGTAAATGGCTTATCGACTCCGGTGCTACTAATCATATGACGGGCAATCCTCAGTGCTTCTCTCTCCTCGAACAGCATGATCGGTTGCCCCCGGTCCTCATTGCAGACGGTTCTCCCTCCCCGGTTCATGGGTCGGGAGTGGTTCATGTTACTCCGTCCCTTCGGCTAGAGGACACTCTCTATGTGCCCAAGTTTCCGTGCAATCTGTTGTCGGTTACTTCTTTGTGCAAGCAGCTTCAATGTTCTGTAACGTTTACTCCTTCTTCTTGCTCTTTTCAGGATCCGAGCTCCCAGCGGACGATTGCTACTGGGACTGAGAGCGGCGGCCTCTACTTCCTTGACAACGTTTCCGCTTTGTCCGCCTTCTCTTCTTCTTGTACGGATCTTCTCCAGTGGCATCTCCGTCTCGGTCATCCTCCACCACGGCTTCTGCATCAGCTTCTGCCCCACCTCCCTCCCTCCACTACTCCTCTCCACTGCGAAGCATGTCAACTTGGCAAGCATCATCGTTCCTCCTTCCCGCCGAAGCAAGGTCGGGCCTCTACCCGTCTGTTTGATCTAGTCCACTCCGATATCTGGGGACCCGCTCCTACCCTTACTATTGGTCGGGGTAGTTCTTATTTTGTAACTTTTATTGATGATTTTTCTAGATGTACTTGGGTGTATCTCTTACGAGATCGCTCTGAACTTTTTAATGTATGGACCTCCTTTTATCATTTAATCAAAAATCAGTTTGGTGTTAGTGTTAAAACTTTTCGCTCTGATAATGCAAAAGAATACTTAAGTCATGCTTTTACCTCTTTCTGTGTACAACATGGCATTATTCATCAGACAAGTTGTGTCTATACATCCCAACAAAATGGGGTGGCGGAGCGCAAAAACCGTCACCTCCTCGATGTTGCTCGCACATTAATGACTCAAATGCATGTCCCTCGCTCATATTGGGGCTATGCTGTTCTTCTTGCTTGCTATCTCATCAATCGCATTCCCTCCTCCGTTCTCCAGGGAAAAACCCCTTTTTCCATCCTTTATCCTGGCAAGGAGCCTTTTCCTCTCCCTCTCCGAATCTTTGGGTGCACTGCTTTTGTGCATGTCCCTTCTGCCACCCATGATAAGCTCTCCCCTCGCTCCACCAAATGTGTTTTTCTGGGGTACTCGGTCACTCAGAAAGGCTACTGCTGCTTTGACCCTGTTCTTCGTAAACAGTTTGTCTCCGCTGACGTTACCTTCTTCGAGAATGCCTCCTACTTCTCGGATGACTCCTCTTCTCTTCCTCCCACCTCGGATTCTCCTGATATTCCGTTCGTTCCCTCGTCTCCTTCTGCGATATCCGCTCCTCCTCTGTCTCCGCCCACTCCTCTCCCTCCGCCTCTCTCTCCGCCTCCATCTCCCTCATCTCCGCTGTCGTCCCTCTCTCCTCCCGGGCCAGCTCTCTCTGCCACGGATGCTCTGGATGCCGAGGAGCACGCCGACCTGGATCTTCCTGTAGATCTTCGCAAAGGGGTGCGGACGTGTACCCTACACCCCCTTGCTGCTATTGTTTCATATGATCGTCTTACCCCTTCTCGCAGGGCCTTTGCACTGGCTATCTCTGCTACTACCACACCTCGTACCTACCAGGAGGCCCTGGCCATTCCTCACTGGAAACTGGCCATGGATGAGGAAATGGCGACCCTCACAGAGCGGGGTACCTGGACTCTTGTCCCTCCTCCCCTTGATACAGATGTTGTTGGCTGTCGATGGGTCTTTGTAGTCAAGTTTGGCCCAGATGGCACTGTAAACCGTTACAAAGCTCGTCTGGTGGCTAAGGGCTTTACTCAAACCTATGGGGTGGATTACTTTGACACCTTCTCTCCCGTGGCTCGTCTCAGCACTATACGGGTCCTTCTCTCTGTGGCAGTCAACAAAGACTGGCCCCTTTCCCAGCTGGATATCAAGAATGCCTTCCTTTATGGTGATCTTCAGGAGGCCGTCTACATGGAGCAACCTCCAGGGTATGTTGCTCAGGGGGAGACACGAGTCTGCCGGCTACAGAAGGCAATCTATGGCCTCAAGCAGAGCCCTCGAGCTTGGTTTGACAAATTCAGCGGCATCGTGGCGGCCGTTGGTTTTGCTCGCAGCGCTGCTGATCACTCTCTATTTATTCGCAAAACCTCTTCGGGACTGGTGGTTCTTGCAGTATATGTGGATGATATTCTTCTCACTGGTGATGACCAGGAAGGGGTAGCCTTGACAAAGCGGCATCTTCGCCAACATCTAGTCACGAAAGATATGGGTTCTCCGAAGTACTTTTTGGGGATCGAAATCTCTCGGAAGCCCAACTCTTTAGTCCTCTCTCAGCGTAAGTATGCTCTTGATATTTTAAAAGAAGCAGGATTGACTGGGGCCAAACCTGCCCGATGTCCCATGGCTGTTGGGGAAGACAAAACCTGGACAGATGGTTCGCCTCTTCTTTCAGATTCTTCGCGGTACAGGCGTCTAGTTGGTAAGCTCATATACCTCACCGTGACTAGGCCCGACATCTCCTATGCTGTGGGCAAGGTGAGTCAATTCATGCAAGCTCCCAGGGAGTGCCATCTACAGTCCGCCTTGCGGATCTTGGAGTACGTCAAAGCTGCCCCTGGGAAAGGATTGCTCTTTCAGAAGAATGATCATCTGAGGGTTGAAGCTTACTCAGATGCGAGTTACGCTGATGACAAAGGGGACCGCAAGTCTACCTCCGGTTTCTGTACCTTTGTTGGGGGCAATCTGGTAAGTTGGAAGAGCAAGAAGCAATCTGTTGTCTCCAGGTCCAGTGCTGAAGCTGAGTATCGGAGTATGGCATCGACCACTTGCGAGCTAAAGTGGCTACGGGCTCTCATGTTGGATTTAGGAGAGGTCTACAACCATCCTCTACCTATGTTCTGTGACAACAAGGCTGCTATATATATCTCCAAAAATCCAGTCTTCCATGAGAGAACCAAACACATTGAGTTCGACTGTCATTTCATTCGTGAAGAGATTCTGAAGGAACAAATTTGCACTCCCTTCGTCACGTCTGAAAAAGAGCTGGCTGACATCTTCACCAAGCCAGTATCCGCCTCATTTCTTCATATATGTGACAAGCTGGGCATGATCGACATATATGCTCCAGCTTGAGGGGGAGTGTTGAAGTTGAGACCGGGCGGTCTGTCGGTCTGGCTTGGCGGGTTATTGACCGGGCAGTCTGGCGGTTTGCCTTCAGCGGGTTGGTTGCTGTGTTGAGGTCTGAGGTCCAAGCGGTCTAGCGGTCTGTTACTGGCGACTAGGAGACCGGGCGGTCTAACGGTCTCACTTGGCGGCTTGTCTCTCTCTCTGGCAGTGGCCGAGCGGTTAGCCCTTCTGTCTAACCGCGCGACTTGTTCCGGTCTGTTGTTCTAGCCGCCCAGATTCTTTTGTATAGTTTTAGTCCCACATCTCTTATTTGTATTCTCTCTTCTCTCCTCCATTCTATATAAGGGAGGCCATACCTTTGTAATAGTTACCTTTTTCTGATAATAAAATTTCAGTTATACCATTTCCGTCTTGTTTTAGTTCGCTTTTAACATTCGCCATCACCCTTAAGGAGAAGGCAAGAGAGTCGTTCCACTAGTTGTCGGCCAATTCCATCTACTGCTTCGAGGACCTGCGTCAGGGGTTCATTCTGAGGTTCACCACCTCCAAGAAGAGAAAGAAGGAGTCGGAGTCCCTGTTCCACATCAAGTAAGGGGTGAACGAGACCCTGGGGAGCTACGTCGATCGCTTCCAGGAGGAGGTAACCCAAGTCCAAGAGATTTCGGGGCATACCCTGATGATAGCCTTCACCCTGGGGCTACAGCAGGGTTTCTTTCAAATGGAGCTGAAGAGGGTGTCGCCCCTCTCCTACGAGGAGTTTATGGAGAGGGCGGCAAGAGAAGTCGACGGGGAGGCGTCGAACCCAGAGTTTGCCCTTTAAGTTAGCCAGGTGGGCTACGGAGGAAGAGAGGCTCAGAGGGGGCAGAGGTTAGGAGGAGAGGAGAGCTAAACCCCGGCAGAGGGAGCAGCAGCCCAGGTGGGGGCGTAAGGAGCCGAATCATTGGCTGGGCTGGATGCCGGAATGGCAAGATCATGGGTCGAGGAGAGGTCATCATGGTGAGGATAACCGCTACGTAGGCCGGGGCCAGTTCTATCCTCCAGGCGGGAGGCAAGGCTAGAGACCACCTCTCCCCAACTAGGAGCAGGCTATGGCAATAGCCATGGGGGAGAGGAGGAGAGCAGCATGGAGGAGAAGAAGGGAGGTTAGGGTGGCACTACCCTACTGTGAATTCCATCAGGAGGAAGGGCACACCATGGCCACTTGCCCGAAATTCCTCGAGATGAGAGGAAACAGGGAGCAGCAATAGCAGTGAGACCGCCGGGAAGTGCAGATCGAGGAAGTCCTGCCTTGGGTAGAGGAGGACAGGTGTGAATACCGGGTGGATGAGGGGACCTGGGGGGATCAGAGTGATCCACGGGGGGGGGGGGGGGGGGGGGTCGAGGCTTCCTGAGAGGCAAGTCTCCACATCATGTATTGTAGGAGCATTGGCTCCACATCCCAGACACCAGCCCCGGAAGAGAGAATCACCTTCTCAGTCAAGGATATGTCGGGTCATGAGGACCCCTTTTGCGATGCGGTTGTCATCCAAATGGCCATCGAAGATTTCACCGTCTCTCGGATCCTCGTCGACAACGAGAGCTCGGTCAACGTCATCTTCAAGAAGGCATTCGATGCGATGAAGGTGGAGTCCAGGAGGGTGCTGGCCTCGGACGGGCCCCTGTTTGGCTTCTCAGGGGAGAGGAAGGAAGTCGAAGGAGGAGTGGGACTCCATGTCTCTCTAGGGGAAGTCCCTCACCTGCAAGTTCGTCATTGTGGACGCCCCCAGCAGCTATAGATCCATCTTTGGGAGGCCCCTCATCAGCGCCTTCCGCTGCGTCCCCTCATCCTTCCACCAGTGCCTAAAGTTCAATGCTGAGGGGGTCCAGATCCGGGTCCGTGGAGACCCCAAGGTAGCAAGGAAGTGCTACGTCACGGCGGTGAACTCCATCTCTTGGCAGGAGGGGGTTGAGGAGATAGGACGGAGGATGGAGGAGGCGGAGTAGGAGGCTGGCGGAGAGGAGATGGAGGTAGAGGAGAGCCGCACCCAGGTGGGGGTGGCAGAAGAAGTTAAGGGGTAGGCCGAGGCGATGGCCGTGGAGGAGGCTGGAGAGGAATTCCTTGCCCCAGGAGGGGGTACATTGAAGAATGGGGGGGATAAGTCCCGCCTAGAAGCAGTAGAGGAGGTGGTGGAGATGGAGGTCCTCACCCTAGTAGACAGGGTGGAGAAGGTTCGCATCAGCGGGGGGCTGACCCTGGAGGCCTAGGACAGGGTGCTGGAGTGCATCCAGAAGAACGTGGACATCTTCGCCTGGAGCGCCGCGAAGATGCCAGGGATCGATGCCGACGTGGCCTGCCATCGCCTCAACCTGGATCCGGAAGCTCGCCCCGTCAAGCAGAAGAAGAGATCCATGGCGGACAGGTTGGCCGAGCCGATCAGGGAGGAGGTAGCCAAGCTTCTAAAGGATGGCTTTGTATCCGAAATCCAATACCCCGGCTAGGTCTCCAATATAGTAATGGTTAAAAAAGGAGACGGTCGGTGGCGTAGGTGTGTTGACTTTTCATTGCTTAATAAATCATGTCCTAAGGATTATTACCCCTTGGCTCGGATCGACGCGCCGGTTGATTCAGCCGTCGGTTTCCCTATAATGAGTTTTTTAGATGCATTTTTCAGGTTATCACCAGATCAGAATGCACCCCCCCCCCCCGACGTCAAAGATGTCTCCTTCATCACCGGGGATGGGTGCTACTGCTATAAAATGATACCCTTTGGGCTAAATAACACAGGTGCAACCTATTAGAAGATGATGGACAGAGTCTTCCGAGAACAAAGGGGGAGGAACTTGGAAATGTATGTGGATGACCTCATGGTCAAGAGTAGGGATGTCGACTCTCACCTCCGGGACTTGGAGGAAACCTTCGCCACCCTGCGCAAGTATAAGATGAGGTTGAACCCCCCTAAAGTGTGTCTTCAGGGCGAGCAGGGGGAAGTTCCTAGGCCACCTTCTTACCCCAGCAGGTGTAGAGCCCAATCCTGATAAGGTCCGAGCAATCATGGAGCTGGGATCACCTCGAAATGCTAAAGAGGTGCAGCGGTTGACGGGGAAGCTGGCAGGGATGAGCAGGTTCCTCTCCCGGGCTGGAGAGAAGTGCTCTCCCTTCTTCAAGACTTTGAGGGGGGCCAGAAGTTTGAGTGGACCTCAGAGTGCGAGGAGGCATTCCAGTCTCTGAAGAGGCAGTTGACTCAAGCCCCCCTGCTCCAAGGGCAAAAGGAGGGGGAGGACTTATCTCTGTACCTAGGGGTCGGAGCGGAGTCCCTAATCTCCTTCCTGGTTCGAGAAGAGGGGAAGAAGCAGCTCCCCATATATTATGTAAGTCGGGTGTTGAGGAAGGCCGAGCTTCGTTATCCCATCTTGGAAAAGCTGGTCTTCGCTCTAGTCATCTCGGCACGGAGGCTTCGGCCTTACTTCCAGACACACTCGATCCGAGTGGTGACTCACCACCCACTCCACAACATCTTCGAGGGGGTGGAGCATTCGGGAAGATTGGCTAAGTGGTCGGTGGAGCTGAGTGAGTTTGATATCTCCTTCGTCCCCCATCTCTCGATCAAGGCTCAGGTCATGGCCGACTTCCTGGCTGACTATGTGGTCGAGGTGGCAGAGGCAGAACTCACCCGCCCCGTTCCTTGGAAGGTGATGGTGGATGGCGCTTTAGGGAGGCATTCCCTGATGGTAGGGGTGATCCTAGAAAGCCCTCAGGGAATGAGTATCGAGCAAACAGTGGTGGTGCACTTTCTCATCACCAATAATCAGGTCGAGTATGAGGAGGTAATCGCAGGGCTCCGCCTAGCTAGGGAGCTGGGGGTGCATGATGTGGAGGTCCTCATTGACTCCATGGTGGTGGATTCCCAGATCAATGGTAAGTTTGAGTCAAGGGAGCCAACTTTGCACCTATACTTGGCAAAGGTGAAGGGGGTCATTGGCACGTTCCAGACTTTCTCCATTCGGCACGTGCCCAGGGAGGATAATGAGTTAGTAGATCAACTGGCGAAGCATGGACCCCGGGTGGGGGTACCATCACCGACCTGTTCCGCCCCTCCATCGAGGAGGGAGAGTTGATGGAGGTAGACCAGCACCCCTCATAGATGGATTTGTTCACAACCTTCCTCTCCACCGGGGAATATCCCGAAGGGATGGACAAGAAGAAGTTTAAATACAAGTCAGCATATTATCTCATGCGGGATGGGCAGCTGTATCGGAAGACCCTCTCGGGAATGTTGGCGCGTTGCGTGGCTGAGAGAGAAGTTCCGCGAATCTTGGAGGAAATCCACTCTGGAGAGTGTGGGAGCCATTCTGGGAGTCGGACTCTAGAAGGAAGAATCATCAGGAAGGGGTACTTTTGGCCGACCTTGAGCCATGACGCTGCGGAGTTCGCAAGGAAGTGTAGCAAGTGCCAGTTATTCGCCCCCTTCAACTGCAGCCAGCTCAACGCCTCAGGAGCATCACGGCGCCCTGGCCCTTTGCAATATGGGGAATGGACCTGGTAAGGCCCTTCCCTCAGGCCAACGGGCAGAGGAGATTCCTGTTGGTCATGATTGACTATCTCTCCAAGTGGTTGGAAGTCAAGGCTTTGGCCAAGGTGACCTCCTAGGTCATCAGGAACTTCGTTTGGGGAGAAATCATCTGTCGGCACGGGTTGCCCCAGGCCATTGTCACGGACAACGAGCCTCAGTTCACTAGCGCCGAATTCATCAGCTTTTGTGGGCAGCTCGAAATAGACCTCAGGTTCGCCTCGGTTCATCACCACAGGAGCAACGGGCAGGTGGAGGCAGCGAACAAGATCATCATAGACCTCCTCAAGAAGAAGGTGGAGAACTTGAGGGGCAGTTGGGTGGAACAACTCCCTTCGGTCCTCTGGGCTCTTAGTACCACACCCAACAAGGCCATAGGAGAGACTCCCTTCAAACTCTCCCATGGGTGCGAAGCAATACTCCAAGTGGAGTTCGAGGTCCGGACACCTCGGGTTGTCGAGGCAGGGGAAGATAGGGAGGAATGGAGAGCTGAGAATGAGGAGGAGCTGCGGCTCTCCCTTGATATGGTGGAAGAGCTACACGACCTCTCCGCCGTCCGACAGGAGGAGGTGAAGAGGAGGATGGCTAAGTACTTCGACAAGTATGTCAGGATCAAGCAGTTCGCAGAGGGGGGCTTGGTTCTGAGAAAGGTGGATGTCGCAGGGAGGTCAGCCGACGTGGGGAAACTCAATCCAAACTGGGAGGGTCCATACATTGTACAGGAAGCACTAAAATCAGGAGGGTACCGCCTCCGGAATATGGAGGGCGCGACCCTAAGTCTCACCTGGAGTGGTGATGACTTAAAACGTTTTTTACCTTAAGTCATGTAAATGGCGTTCCATTTTTTAATAAAGCTTCTTTTGATGAACTTATGCTCCTGCGATGAATAATGCAAATGTTAGTCTACTCAGACCCCGAGCAAATCCCGCCGTCAGGCTCCTATCAAGCTGGCAGGGCTGGATGTCACTCGACAGAGTCTACCCAGATCCCGAGCAGATCCTGCTGCCAGGATCCCACCAAGCTAGCAGGTTTTGATGTCACTCGGAGGAGTCTACTCAACTCAAACCCCGAGCAAATCCCGCTGCCAGGCTCCCATCAAGTTGGCAGGGCTGGATGTCACTCGGAGGAGTCTATCCAGACCCCAAGCAGATCCTGTTGTCAGGCTCCCACCAAGATGGTAGGGTTGGATATCACTCGGAGGATTCTACTCAACTCAGACCCCAAGCAGATCCCGTTGTCAGGCTCCCATCAAGCTGGCAGGGCTAGATGTCACTCGGAGGAGTCTATCCAGACCCCGAGTAGATCCCGCTTATAGGCTCCCATCAAGCTAGCAGGGCTGGAGGTAACTCGGAGGAGTCTACCCAGACCCCGAGCAGATCTCGCTACCAAGCTCCCACCAAGCTGGCAGGGCTGGATGTCACTCAGAGGAGTCTACTCAGACCCCGAGCAGATCCCGCAGTCAGGCTCCCATCAAGCTGGTAGGGTTGGATGTCACTCGACAGAGTCTACCTAGACCCCGAGTAGATCCCGCTGCCAGGCTCCCACCAAGTTGGCAGGGCTGGATGTCACTTGGAGGAGTCTACTCAACCTAGAGCCCGAGCAGATCCTGCTGCCAAGCTCCCATCAAGCTGGCATGGTTGAATATCACTCGGAGGAGTCTACCCAGACCCTAAGCAGATCCCGTTGTCAGGCTCCCATCAAGCTGGCAGGGTTGGATGTCACTCGGAGGAGTCTACTCAACTCAGACCCTGATTAGATCCTGCTGTCAGGCTCCCATCAAGCTGGCAGGGCTGGATGTCACTCGGCGGAGTCTACCCAAACCCCGAGTAGATCCCGATGTCAGGCTCCAACCAAGCTGGCAGGGCTGGAAATCACTCGGAGGAGTCTACTCAACTCAGACCCTGAGCAGATCCCGCTGCCAGGCTCCCATAGTACTGGCGGGGCTGGATGTCACTCCGGGAATCCACTCAGGACCCTTCCCCGCTGTCTGGCAGAAATAGTAAGTCATGGTGGACGCGGCGCCTAAGGGGGGAATCTAAAAGTTCACGTTACGAAGACAAAGTCTGCGGGACAACCGAGACGGCTTCGGTAGGTCGGCAGGCTATGAACGTCAACTCCTGCCTTTTGTATGGCGAGCCCCCAGGGAAAGGGTCTCGGCGGCGAAAACTCGATCACACTGAGGCCCCCGGGGCTGGCCCTCGCAGAGCCAGGAAGGGCGCGAGATGAGTCGTCTCCCCTACTCCGCGCTGCGAATGGTATGGAGGGCCCGCGCGGAGGACGCGGGTCACCGACTCGCGGTACGGTTAACTATCTTGCCTATCGCTATTTAGCCTAAGTCCAAGTCTAGAATGAACAGGATACCTAACTCGCAAAGCCATAACAGATCTGAAGATACAAAATGAATTGCGAGTACAAGAAAGTGAAAGCATTCACATCATAAATTCAAAGTATAGAAACAGTTTTAAGTACATTAGAATCGATCATAAATTTTGGTTATTACAAAATCTAGTTCTCGGCTCGTGCCCCCACTACAAAAAAAGCAATTTTAGGCGAGGAGCGAGTTTTCGGCGAGGCGAGCCCCGAACAGCGAGCCCCCCTAGATGGGGTGGTAAGGCTAGTCGCCCGGCTTCGGTACTAGAAGGAATTATTCTGGTACCACGTCGCTTGGTGAAAGCTTGACGCCCTCGCTCTTGATCAGGTCGGCCCGCCGCAGCGTCTGGATGGTATACTTCACCGCACTGGCAGCGTTCTTCTGCATCAGGACTTCGAGGTCGTACTCGCTATAGTGAGCGAGCTGACAGGCGCTGCTAGACGGCGGCGGAGCAGTCGCAGCGGCCTCCAACGCGCATGCAGTGCCTCTTTCTCCTGCTTGAGGGTGGCGATCTCAATGCCCATCCTGCTGGCCGTCGCCGCGTCCTGCGATAAGAAGGGCGATGGAGACAAGTGTAAGAAAAATCAATAGAGAATTGGTGCAAGTTTAGGGACATATCGCCCCCGCCCCCCCACCCAGGTACTTAGCAAGGGCCACTTCGGCTGCGTCAGCTCGCTTTCTCTAGTCATCTGCCTCCCCTTGGGCGAGTTTGCGGGCTGCATCCTTCTCGTCAACCAGCTTCTTAAGTGAGGGGGCATTCTTCTCCGACCGTAGGCATCGTCAGCTAACTATGTGGGTCAGCTCAAGGCTTCGGAACTGGGCCCACGTGCTTTCATGAATCAGCACCCGTGTGTCCTCCTCATCATAGATAGCAGCATCCTCCCATGCGTAGAGACCGAACGAGAGGTTGTAAGCCTCTCCGCCAATAGTGTCCTGCTCCACCCAACTCGGCAGCAGCGAGGAGATGAAGACTCGGTTCGTCTCCTTATCCCATTGAAGGAGCGGGACACCGAGCTCATTCGGAGGTCCCTCGCCGTAGCCAAAATTATGGTGCCCTCTTGGCACCGGCTTCGTGGCGGGCTAACCCCCTTCCTGCGGCCCAGAGGTGTCGGCCTCCCCGGCGAGAGAGTCGCCGGCCGGAGGGGCCGCGGGGGCGATATCCCCGAATGGTTGGCCCACTGGGGCCTTACCCTTCTAGCGAGTCGAGGGAGGCGCACCGACCGCTTTATTCGGTTTCTTAGGTGGTGGTGGAGCCTGAGGTTGCTCGCGACTGGGTCACTTTGGGGCTGCAGGGACCGTGACCTCGCGGTGGGCGGAGGCTGCCGCCTCGGCCCGGGCGAGCCCGCTGGAAGCGAGCCACACACTCTCATAAGGGGGGTGTAGAGGGATGTCGCGCTCGCCTGCGAGAAGAATAAGTCTTAGAGAATGTAAAGGACAAGTATAAAGGCGGAATCACGAGTCGCTTACCTTCCCCGGGTGGGACGGAGACGAGGTCGTCCAGTTTCCTGCAGAGGAATGCCACTTCGAAGTTCTTCCCAGCAAAGAACCCGCATAACCCCACTTCATGGCCCCCCAGGCTAGGGGGCGGTAGCTCGCCTCACTGAGCTGGACAGACGAGAAGGGGACGTTGTCGAAGTCCCCCTTGATGAAGATGAACTTCTTGAGCCAATTGTGGCTCTTGTTGACGGTCTCCCGCACCTTCACCTCGCTGCTGGCGAAGCAGGCGGTCCCGTCCTTGTTCTTTCGGAAGGAGAACAGCTTGTGGAAGACTGCGAGGCTGAACTCGATCCTCTCTTCCCGCAGGAAGCAAGCAAACCTGACCACTATCGCGATGTATTTGGGGGTCATCTGTCTGGGGACGACCCCGAAGTACTTGAAGATCTGGCGGACTTCCGGTAATAGGGGCAGCGGAGGCCCGCCTCGAAGTGAGCCATTTGGAGCGTGAGTTCGTCCGTGGAGAGGTAGTTTATCCGCTCGCCCGTCCCGGGTCGCCTCGCCACAAAACCTGGCGGAACAAAGTTAGCTATGGCGTCCAGGAACTCGCGCTCGGTGATGAGCGCAGAGGGGAAATCGTGCTCAGAAAAGGTCCAAGCGCACTTGATCCTCCTATCCGCCTCGCCGCTACTGCCACCTATCTCGCGGAAACTTTGTCGAGCAGGACAAAAAGGTTCTCGCAAGGGATGAAGAGGGAGAGGAAGCTTTAAATACGGTAGGTGAGAAGGTCGGCTAGACCTATTTATAGAATCGGAAAAGGGCGGGAAAACGTTCTGCCGGCGGGAAAAGTGCGGATAGCAAAATTAACCCTGACGTTTCAACTTTCGAACCCGAATCAAGTTCATATCAGTTCGTCAACAGGCCGCGAGTCCGCGGCCGAGATACTGTTCTCAATCGCACTCGCATGAGAGGTGGGTGGCCGCGATACTTACCCGCCAGGACCAGCCCACGAGTCGCCCAGATATGCAACCCACGGGCGATCGGCTCGCTCCCACCAGAGCCATGTATGCGGGCCAGGCGAGTCGGCTCGGCAATACCGAGCTCGCTTGAAAAAGAGTCGGGCGAACCAGAGCGACTCACCCGCACCCCCTAGAAATTAAAAAAATCAACGCAGTAAAAGAAAAGTACAGCGAGTACTCGCCCATTAGCGGGCGAGAGCGGTCCTGAATTATTACAAGTTCAAATGTCCAAAACAGAAAGTTCACGGTACTACACTTTTCGTTCCTTGCATACGGAGATGAACCGGGCCCGGCGGCCAACAACGCAGAGGAGGCAGGCGGCTCAGTACTGAATCCACTTCCACCTGCCTCACCTCCGCATTTTTAATCGGGGCGGCACGCGAGGATAATGGTACTCGCGAACCACCACTAGCTCTTCCTAAACCAGGCCGGTGTCCACCGTGATGTTCCTAAGCCGCTCCTCGGCTCGTGTGATATGCACCCCCGGAGAGGTGACTCCATCCCCGTCGGCCGATCGCCTCGCCCCCTCCAGAGCCTCTAATCTCTCCTCCGTATTGGCCTTGTCCTTCTCTACCCTTTTAAAAACTTCTTGCAGCAGTAGCGTGTGTTTCTGGAATAATCGCGTCACCTGCTTCTTCATCTTCGTGGCATCCAGCGGGTCCCCAAGGTACTCTAAAATGTGATTTGTATCAGGGGAGGCGAGTACCCCTCACTCATATCAATGTCGGAAGAAGAGATCTCTTTATAACCTGTAGGAATAATTCAGAGAGAGAGCAGGCGATGGTAAGCTGGCAAAAGTGAAGAGCTCACCCGGAGTCAGCACCTCGCCCACATCGGTAGCTAGTCGAGAGGTACCCGGCCTCCCCTGGAAAGTTTCTCCTTCAAGATTGACAAAAGGCTTCCCTAGCCCAGGGGGCATCGGCGGCGAAGGTGTTGTAGGAAGGACATGCTTCTAGGCCAAGGGGCTGACGACCCGATCATCTATCAGAAGGGAAGAATGCCCAGGTTCTCCCCCATCCTCACGAGACGTCTCCTACAGAAATCGGAATCAGAAGGTCGAACGGCTTCTCAAATAGAAGAATCACATACCTCAGGGGAGACCTCGGTACCACCGGCCGAGCAGGACGCGGGGTCGTCACTTGCAGGAGATCGTCTGATGATCTTCCCTTTCTTTGGCCTGAAAAGGGGGCCCGATGACCCGCGCGCCAACCATGGGGTGGATCCAAGGGCCAACTCCCAAGTGCCTTCCCTCACCGCCTCTAGGCAAGCCTGCATCTCCTCGGACATAGACATCATTTAGCTACCGATCGCAGGAGTCAGGGGGGGTACTTATTCCGAAGGCCTGACGGTATATTTATAGTATGAAGGTGGGCCCCACAAAAAGATTCCCTCCAGCTCAGCAGGGCTCTCACCGAACACATGTGGTTGGATGTTTTTTCCAAGCTTTTGTAAAGCTCATAAAGAGCGGGGATTATGTACAACCCCATGTTCGGAGACTAGATTCAGATGGGCAAATAGGTCAACTCCGACCCGCGCCAGTATAAGCGGGCGGATGGTCCCAGAGGAGCAGTTCGCTCTCTTCAAGGCCTAAGAGGTCTCCTAGGCGGGTCAACCCCGAGTCAGCTCCGGCTTGCCTCTCCTAGGTGGGTCAGCCCTGGTCCGCCTCTCCTAGGCAGGTAAGCCCCGAGTCGGCCCTAGCTCACCTCTCCTAGGCGGGTCGACCCTGGTCCGTCTCTCCTAGGCGAGTCAGGCCCGAGTCAGCCCCGACTCGCCTCTCCTAAGCGGTTCGGCCCTGGTCTGCCTCTCCTAGGCGGGTCAGCCTCGAGTCGGCCCCAGCTCGCCTCTCTTAGGCGGGTCAGCCCTGGTCCGCCTCTCCTAGGCGGGTCAACCCTGAGTCGGCCCCGGCTCGCCTCTCCTAGGCAGGTCAGCCCTGGTCCGCCCTCCTAGGCGGGTCAGCCCCGAGTCAGTCTGGCCCGCCTCTCTAAGATGAGTCCGCCCCAGCTCGCTCCCACCTAGTATGGTTGCGGATTGACCCGGGGGTTAGGAAACCCCTTCCCCGTGGGGACCAAAGGCCAAATTACCAGGATGACCCAACAGGGGGTGCCAGTATCCGTCTAGAACAACGGAGTTACGTTGTTGGCAGACCCCGTTGGGCTGCACATAGATGTCCAGAACAGCGAGGGTTGGCTATTTGCAGGCCGTGAAATCTATAAATAGGACCCAAGGGGTACCTCAGAGGACACGCTTACTTGTCTTCTAGCCTTTTAGTGCTTTCTGAGGTACCTTAGCCTGACATTTGGTTGAGGAGGGGAAGCGCTCAGTGATCTTCTGGGTGTGTGGTGGGTCCTCCGCGTCGGGCCCTTGGGTCAGTCCTTTGTCCTCTTTCTTTGTCCTTTTGCTTGTCCTTTTGCTTTCAGGAGAGAAGTAGGTGTGTTATCACCCCTTCCCCAAGGGTGAACTCCACAGAGACCGGTTTTTCAGTTTCAACAAATGGAATTTCTGAATAATCGTCTTCCGCGAGTGATTGAAGGTACTGCGGAAAATCCGAATATTCATCATTCGAAAGATAAATAGGAGGAGGAGGGGAAAAAAAGTTGTGGCCTCAGAAGCTAAAGCATCAAAAATCACTTTGAAATGAGCATTGATGTGTGCATCAAATGCTATAGAATCAAAAATGATTTCATTTTCGCTACAATCAAAAACAGGAGGCGCGCAAACTTGCCGAAAAAAAGCGGAGAAATCTTTAGATGGAATGGGTTGATGATCGTCTTGGCCCCAAGAATGATCAGGGTGTTGCCACCCTAAGTAGTTCAAAATAGGGCAAGGATCAAAATGTCCATTCAAGAAATCTCCGGAAAAGTTAAAATCAGAAAAATTCGGAGGAGAAGGGTAGGAAAGCGTTTGAAAATCATTGTAACCCCATGAAAAAAAATTCACGGATGGATCAATTTGGCCAAATTGATTCGATCCAGAAGGAATAAACTCATGGCTGGATGAAGAATATCCAACCCAACATTCCTCGCGAGAGTGACCGAACTCACCATAAGAAAAACAAAAACTATCCATTTAAAAAAACAAAATCAACCGCGAAAGAGAGGGAGAAAGAAAAGATAAAACAAAGAAAAAAAGCAATAAAAATAATAGCTATTCTCTTTTCAAAATATCAAAACTAATCTCCGGCAACGAAGCCAAAAACTTGGTACTAAGAATCGCAAAGGTTGAGAAGAGGGGTTAAAGAGAAGAGAAGGTGGATGTGGTGGAAGTTGATAATATTCTCCAATTCTATATCCGATAAAGTCAAGTGTACCTTATCGTTTATAGTATAGGATACTAAAGATTAATATCAAGGTCGTATTTTCCTGGGGCATAATGATTACTTCTACTTCGAGGAGATCGCTATTATTTTATCAATTGATTTTTCTATTAATTTAGTTAACTAAAAATAGGAACTAAATTACTAAGCTAAAAAAATAAAACTAAATTACTTGCAGAATAAAAAGGGTTAGAGCTAATGATAAAGAGTTAGTACTCAATCTAGAATCACTTTGAAATAAGAAAATCCAAATGAAATAACAACTAATTCTAAATAAAGTAAAACTACCTTGACCGTGGAGGTTCCCGAAGCATGAAACGCTTCTCTCGAAGTCGTGCCCACCTGAGTTTAGGAAGATCCGACTGAACTCTCGTCCAAATCAAAGACCTAAAGATCGCCTTAAGTGGTGAACCCCACTATTGGATTTCACTCCAATCCGGGAGATTTAACGTCTGCCTCTCTCGAGTCGTGCATGCAACTCTCTTTACTCTTGGGTGATCGATTCAATCTACGAGCCTCTCGGCTAACTAAGAATGCAAACCCAAATGGAAACTATATACCGGCAATATAATCCCACTAAATAAAAACCAAGAGTAAATTAAAGGTAGTTACTTTAAGAAGAAAGAGAAAGCTAAAACATCATAACTTGATCGACTCATTCTCAGATCATCGCGATCGAGTACAAATGAGGATTAGTTAATCATGGTAAAAGGGAAAGAGAAGGGTAAATAATAAAGGTGCATAAAAACTAAAACTAAAAAGATAAAGAGAAAGCGACTTAAAGAGAGTTTAACTAAATTTTATTAAAAACAAGAGTTGATTACGACTACAAATAAGATTACAAGCGCGCGAAAAGAGAACTAACAACTGCTACAACACTAATAAAAAGTGATTACAGGTAAGTAAACTACAATGCATGAAAGTAAAGCTAGAAATGGAGGGAGAGAGAGAGCAAAAACATAAGAAAAAAACACAAAAAACTGAAAATGAAACCAGCAGCACCTCCCCTCTCCCTAAAACTTGGTATGGAATGCTTGGAATGGCCTAATATTTAAAGACATTTCTCTCGGGTTGGTCACGCCCCCTATCACGCCTAGGGAGGGCGTGTCGAGTACGGAGTTGACCTCGGGCGCTAGATTCTGGAGGGAATGATGATTGCTTCTGTACGATGGTTGACACGCCCGTATAAGGGGCGTGTAAGGCACGTCACGTCAAAATCATTGGTCAAAAATCCATCAGTCGTCAGGAAAAGTGCTACACACCCTAGGGCCACGCCTGTATCAGGGGTGTGTCACGTACGAGTTGACGTGCAGCGACGAAAAATCTTTAAATGCAGCAGCAGGCTTCGGGATGTGGGTGACATGCCAAGAGACATGTCTAGGGAGGGCGTGTTAGGGGGGCGTGTCAGTGGTTTTTTTCGGTATTTTGGTTCTAGCAGTAAACTTCCTCGGGATCAGGTTACACGCCCTGTGACACGCCCATATCACGGGGGCGTGTCAGGTCATTTTTGGCCGAAAGCTCAAAAAACCTGCAAAAACATAAAATAAACTAAGTTAGATTATTTACATAAAAAACCTAAAAATACATAAATAAAGAGATTTTAAACGAAAAATATATATTTTTACCCTAATAAATTAAGCTAAAATATGCATCACCATACTTTCATGCCTAAATCCCGATTCCGGCCACCTCCGGCCGGCCTACCACCGCCTATCATCGGCCACCACCTCAACAAAGGTGGTGGTGGCATTGGCCGGCCGGGGAGGCACTCAGGTGGCCGGGAAATCATCCCCCAAGTTAGCCCAGGATGGGCTGCTGTGAGTCGTTGGCTCAAGGAGGAAGATGACCAGATGTCGTCGATCTGGTGCGTCAAGATTCGTGCTGGATTTTTATATTAATATCATTTTAAATTGTTTATATGTCATATTTTATACAGTGTTTTACATGAAATATTAAAAAATACTTAGAGCCACCTGATGAAAAAATGGTCAACATCAAAGTTGTATCTCTTGATGTCTAGTTTATTATAAAATTGATTTCAACCCAATTGGGTCAGTGGTCTAACCACAACACTCAAAATGGTGCAGTCTATACCTAGGGTTAACTAGAGACTAAATTGAGTGCCCCCAACAATCCAACAATCTAAATGACTTGAAATTTGGACTGGGGGTCACTCTTATCAATACCTTTGATATCCAAAAATGGGAATTTTTGGAAAATATTTTTCTATAGTTTTTGTAAATATTTAATAAATTATTTATGATTTGATTTTAGGGTCTAATGACCTCATAATTCCCCAAACTTTTGGTGGATGATTCCTAGGATCATGATATGACCCTGGTGAAAATCTCAGCCCAATTGGGGTTGATTTGATTAGGTATTGGTGTAACAAAAATTTGGTCTCAGAAGGGGAAAATTAGGTCAAAGTGCCCTAGGTGGAGTGAGTGGCCATTCCTCATACAAATGTGGTGGAACCTTGGCAACTGACCTGTAGTCACATATAACCCCCTCACAAGTGGTTTTGGGTGGTTTCGGGTGGTTATTCCCACAAACTCTAGTACAAACCCTAGGGTTGCCCTTTGAGTATTGAGAAGGACATGGGGTCATATGTCTTTGGATCAACTTGAATATTGGTAGACTACTTAATAAAATGGTAATAAACCCTAGATAATTTTACTGAAATTTGTAGGAACATTTATCCCCTCTAAATTAATTAAGGGTTAATTAGGGCACTTTATTTTAAAATGAAATTTCATATTTATATAATCTTAGATGTTCATGAAACTTTGGCAGTGAGCTTATATTGATGTTATTGTTCTCTAATAATTTTGTTATGAATTTTGGATTGATATATTTGATACTTTATTTACAACCCCAATGTTTGCCCTAATTGTAATAAAATTAATTATGGATTTTTTACTCACTTAAAAATTATGAAACTTGGTCAGAGGACATCTTAAAGCATTATAATGTTCCGTGAATTTTTATTAAATTATTGGAAGATATTTCATTTATGATCATTCACAAAGTGCCCTATGTTGAATATCTTTAAGTAATTTTTTCATGTGACCAAATGGATTTAGGAAATTATTTTTTTGGTCCAAAATCTTCTCAAGTCACTTTAAACCTCTGGTAATTTTATTATAATTTTTGGATGAATAAATTTAGTACTTCCTTATTTACCCTAATAGTATGGTATATTGTTCAATATTTTGTCTAGAAGTCAAAACCTTTTAGGAAAATTGGGACCTTTAGTGATTGTTGTTATTTTGATGTTACAATCCTATCATAATTTTGTTGAGACTATATCTTGTCAGAAACTTATACTCTGTGTGCAAAAGCACAATTGGCCTGATTTTGCAGAAAATTAAATAAATACCAAATAAAGTAGGAAAATTACAATATTTTAGATTTATTCATAAAATATTATAATAAGCCCTCAATAATAATCTTAGGCCATTTAGATGATTATTTAGAGTATCGCCTTTCATGCACATCATGTAGCTCATTAGGTCTGCACATAATAAAACTATAGAAATAAGGTAACATGTAGGCCTTTGTATGAGAATGTGAGATAGTTGGTGTACCAGGTCTAATTGAGAATGAATAAGGTCACCAATGAAAGGCAGGTTGTGAGAGCCTGGTTGACCAGGGGCAAGGTTGTGCTACGGGATCGATGGTGGATCGTCTTTCCTTTGGAGAAAGTCTAAATATACTTAGGGTTAGATCAAGTGTAAGATCAGTAGAGTCGGGACATGGGTAGATACCAACAATAATAAGTACCTTGCGAAAGGGAGCTTTAGGCTTCAGCCCATCATAGTTCTTAGTGCCCTCGAGAGCCCTTCATAGGGAATGCCCTAGGAAGTCCAAGGTTAATCCTAAATTGTAAGAATAACAGACTAAAATAATAAAAGAGCAATTAGTAAATACTAGTACTTCACATTCACTCGTCCCGATGACTCTGGAGGTTAGCTTGGTTGGGTAATCCGAGCGGTAGGCTCAATGGATGTGGAAATGGGCAAGTTAGCCCGACGAGCCGAAGGCTCAGAAGGTAATTATAACGGACAGGTTAGTCCGGGGAGCTGATGGCTCGGAAATTCATAATTGCATGTGCAAAAAGGTGGTGGGTCTTCGGTATTAGATGATCGATCGCACCGACGTCGATACGTTGACTCGGCAAGTGTGGTTCTCACTTAGCCAAGGAAAAGACTGGTGGTTTTGCCAGCGGAGTACGCAGGAGCTTCGCGATTGTGTTCTTCACGTTGAGGCGTACGTAAGGGCTAGGCCTAGTAGTGCGGTTACCCACCAAGGAGTGGGGTGGCCCGACCCACTATCTCTGTTGGCCACTAAGGAGGCTCCTAGGAGTGAAGCTAGCTTCCAAAATGGGGGAACTAATTGTCTGTGTGTATAGAGTCATGTGTGTGTTGCACTTGCATGAATCATGGCATAACATATTGAAAGTCTTTAGTGTCAACTAAGTCCACCTATGGGGGGAATAGGTCTCGTGCAGTCTTTTGCGGAATTTAAATAACCTACACAAATAACAAACACAACACAAAAAAACACACATGCAATTATAGTGGTTCCCCGATTTGGGTACGTCCACTCTCCCCCTTCGACCTATCTCCCACCAAGGGACGACTCAGTCACTTTACTAAACAGATTGAAATCCAATCCTCACACTATGGAAGGCACCCTTCCAACCGAAGGAGTCACTACTCCTCCACCACGGGTTGCACCCAACCTTTACAACTAGGAATCACTATTCCTTTACAACAAAACTAAAATAGAATGTACAAGAAATACAAACTACACTTGTTGAGAACCCGATGTCCCTCTTCATTCGTTGAAGAGTTCTTGATGAAGACGAAGAGTCCATGACCGGAGCACTCTCTTGGAGAGGATCTTGACAAGATTGGCGGCGACAAGTGAATGCGGCGGCGATGCTCTGTAGATCCAAACTTCTTGACGAAGCAAGCAAGGTCTACCAACGATCTCAATCGGATCGGTCGTCTCAATCGATTCGGAATGAAGAGCTAACTTCATTCAACAAATCGAGAGACAAGAGATCTCGAGAGAGAAGCGTGAGACGCTATACTTAGCCTCATTCCTGTCGCCGGACGATCAAAGAGGATCTAAGATCTACGGCAGCGACAACTTGCGAGCAGCGACGACGACGGAAGGATTTCCGCGATCGGCTAGGTCACGCTCTGCGGCTTTGATTTCTTGTGTAAGATTGTTGTTGATGTTCGAAATAAGCGAGTATATATACTGTAGAACAACCCTAAATGACCATTGTGGGGCCCATAAGAAGAAACTCTAGGCCCGGTCAAAACAGCGCACAGCATCTTGTTTTTGTCCAGCGAACAGAGCGAATTTGCCTAAGGAAAATTCGGCGAAAATCATTGATGATTCTCGATGAATTCGGTGGGAATCACTCATGATTCCCGTCGAATTTGCCTTAGCAGAATTCCAGTTGAAATACTTGTCATCGGGAGGAAATCAGCGAGAATCAAGATCATTCTCGACGAATCGGCGGGAATCAAGATCATTCTCGACGAATCGGCGAGAATCAGTCGTCGATTCTGCCTTAGTAGAATTCTTCAAGGAGGACAGTCAGCCAGATGAAGTCGGCGGGAATTGGCGAGTGATTCTCGACGATTCGGCGAGAATCACTAGTGATTCCCGTCAAATCGGCGAGAATCACTTAGTGATTCCTGTCGATTTTGACTTAGAAGATTTCTTTTTCCTTCATCTGAACTTGGTCTTTGACCCATCTTTGCTCCTCTTCTGCTCTTGATCTATCTCGACTCTGTACTTGAATATAAGTACACTCCAATAGAGAGAGCACACATGAGTCAACACACTGATCTGCTCAACGAGGGATTACGTTGCGTAGACCCGTGTATATTGACCCATTGCACCCTGATATTGGTGTGTACTTAGCATGGAATAGCTGCAAGCACAACTTGATAGAAAGTCATCAAATACATTGTCAATTAAACTTAGCTTGTTCAGGGGCTTCTTCAAATCAAGTACATTGTAGATACAATACCCAACAATATCCCCCCATTTAAAGAAGCCTAAACCCTACAAGCTAAGGTGAATAGAACATATGGGAATGAAAATCATAAACTAAGAATTTAGTTGAGAGCGAAATTCATTACCATTTTCTCCTGAGAGCATACTTAACGTTGGCAGCCACCTTAGCCTTAGCCGAGAGGGTAATCTCCCCCTTTTCGGCTTCTGTAAATTTGGGACTTCACTTGGAGCCACATGCTCCCCCGCAGATCTTACATCAGTGCTCGAGCTTGAGTTCCTTGCTGATGCTCCCCCTTGATCCAAAAGCCTTGAGCCTTACAGTCCTCACTCTTCATAGTTCAGCATGCCGAGTTCAGTTTTGAAGAGACTGAACTTGGCCTCGTCTAGGGGCTTTGTGAAGATATCTGTAACCTACTTATCTGTTGGGACATAGTAGAGAAAGATATCTTTGTTTTCCACATGCTCCCGAATGAAGTGATAGCGCACTTCAATGTGCTTTGTTTTGCTATGCGACACAGGATTGTTCGCAATTGCTATTATGCTCGAGGAGTCGCAATACATCGGAACTTTGATGAACTGCAAGTCATAATCTTTGAGCTGATTTCTGATCCATAGAAGTTGTGCGCAACAGCTGCCTGCTGAGATGTACTCAGATTCAGCCGTAGAGGTTGCGACACAATTCTGCTTTTTACTGTTCCATGAAATAAGCCTTCTTCCAAGAAATTGGCACGTCCCGGAAGTGCTTTTCCTATCATCCCTACTTCCTGCAAAGTCAGCATCTGAAAAGCCTATCAGCTCGACATCATTGTTTCTTAAGTACCACAAGCCAAGATTTGGTGTACCTTTAAGGTATCTAAGAATTAGCTTTGCAGCGACATAATGAGATTCCTTAGTGTTCACCTGATATCTGGCACAAACACATGTGGAAAACATAATACCCGGTCTACTAGCAGTAAGGTAGAGCAGGGATCCAATTATGCTTCTGTTTTTTGTTTCATCAAAAGGTTTCCCTTTCTCATCCTTGTTCAGAGATACAGTGGATCCCATTGGAGTCCTCATAGAGGTTGCATTCTCCATTTCGAATTTCTTGAGGAGTTCACTTGTGAACTTCATCTGAGAGATGAAAATTCCATCCTAAGACTGTTTCACTTGAAGTCCCAAGAAATACTTTAGCTCTCCCATGCTGCTCATTTCAAACTTTATTTGCATAAGTTTAGAAAACTTTTTGCAAAGATTATTGTCCGTTGAGCCGAATATTATGTCATCGACATAGATTTGCACCAGTAAGATCTTGCCTTTGACTTCCCTAGAAATAATGTCTTATCTATCTTTCCTCTCGAGAACTTGTTCTCAAGAAGAAAACTAGACAGAGTCTCATACCAAGCTCGAGGAGCTTGTTTTAAGCCATATAATGCTTTGTTAAGAAAATAAATATGATTAGGGAATGTAGGATTAACAAAACCTGGGGGTTGCGCGACATATACTTCCTCTTTCAAGTTTTTATTTAGGAATGCAGATTTCACGTCCATCTGATAGACAGTGAATCCTTTGTGAGAAGCATACGCCAGGAACAATCTGATCGCATCGAGCCTTGTAACTGGTGCAAAGGTTTAATCGAAGTCAATCCCCTCCTCCTGTCTGTAACCTTGAGCCACCAGCCTGGCCTTGTTCTTTATGATGACATCGTGTTCATCCAGTTTGTTTCTGAAGATCCACTTGGTGCCGATCACATTCTGGTTCTTTGGTCTGGGAACAAACATCCAGACGTTGCATCGTTCAAATTGATGCAATTCATCTTGCATGGCCAATATCCATGACGCATCTTTGTTCGCTTCGTCGAACTTCTTTGGCTTAACCTGTGATAGAAAACTAAGGTGCAAAATCTCGTTAATTGTACCTCTCCGAGTTCTGACACCGTCACGAGGATCTCCTATGATCTGATCTCTGGGATGATCCCTCACGTGTCGGAGCTCTAGGAGTCTGGCATCTGGAGCCCTGACAGCTTCTTGAGCTTCTCCTTCTTCTGGGAGAGTTTCTCCATCTTGATCGTCAACTTCTCCAGCTGGCGTCGAGGTGGAAACCTTGACGTACTTGGGAGTTGCACCTTTTGCAGTCTCATCGAGACTTAGCTGTTCAAGCCTTGCACCTGCATCCTCAAGAATTCTACTGGAAGAATTGCTATGAAGCAAGCTTACTTCATCAAAAATAACAATAATGGACTCCTCTACCACTAGGTTTTTCTTATTGAAGACCCTATATGCCCGACTATGGCTACTATAGCCCATGAATATGCCTTCGAAGCATTTTTCTCCGAATTTAGTATGTGGGTACTTCCCATTATTGAGTACATAGCATCTGCAGCCAAAAATCCTCAAATAGGACATGGTCGGTTTCCTGCCTTTCAGTAGCTCATAAGGCGTCTTACGATGATTCTTGTTGATCAATGCCCGGTTCTGCACATGACAAGTCGTATTGACAGCCTCTGCCCAGAAGTACTCTGGAAGAGAAGCGTCATTCAACATTGTCGTACATGCTTCAATGAGCGTTCTATTTCTTCTCTTCGTAACTCCGTTTTGCTGAGAGGTACGCGGGGAGGAAAACTCATGAAAGATGTCATGTTCTTCACAGAATTCTGTCATAGCACCAGACTCGAATTATGTTCCATGGTCACTTCTAATCTTGACCACGGAGCAGTTAAGTTCGTTCTGAATCTACTTAACAAAATTAGTGAAGATGTCAAATGTATCTGACTTTCGTTTCAATAAGAACACCCACGTAAACCGAGAGTAATCATCAACAATCACTAGCGTATACATTTTGCCTCCTAAGTTATGAACTTGCACTGGACCGAACAAGTCCATATGCAGAAGATAAAGACATCTGGAGGACTCTTTGTCTGCAATGCCCTTAAAGGTAGCCCAAGTCTGTTTGCCCTTCTGGCATGCAGGACAAGGGCTATCTTTGATGCACTTAATAGTAGGGGCATCCCTTACTAAGTTCTTAGAAAATAACATATTAATTGTCTTGAAATTAATATGTGCTAATCTCTTGTGCCATTGTTCACAAAGAGATGCACTGCCTTTTGCTACTAGGCACACGGGGGTAGAAGAATATAAGCTAAGAAAATCTAAACAAAAGATATTTCTGCTCCTAATGCCAGTTAATACCGTCTCTAAAGAGGCACACGATATTATCAAGCACTTATCCTTGCAGAACTTAACGTCATATCCTTTATCACACAACTGACTTACACTGATCAGGTTATGATTTAACCCTTCAACATTGGCCACGTCGGTGATAGAGATTATACCGTTGGAAATCATATCGTAACCTCTGGTGACTCCTCGATCTGATCCTCCAAAGATGACTTTGGGTCCATTTTCGACTGGAGAGTAATCACGCAGCAGGCTTCTTGTCCCAGTCATATGCCCGGAACATCCACTGTCCAGGTACCAGATTGGAGTTTTGGTGGCCTTTGGACATACCTGCAAAACAGAATCAGTTTCCCTTAGGAACCCAATCGAACTTGGGTCCTAGATTCCTTGTTAGCATACTCCCCCTCGGATGGTTAACCCTATGAGTGGTCGGCCTCCAATTGCTAACATGAGGAGTCTCGTTGTATCTTGGATTAAACCAGCAATCCACGGTAAAGTGACCAACTTTGCCACAACACCAACAGTCAAATCTGTTGTACCTTTTATTAAGCTCCTGCTTCACCCTTGGAACGGTGGGTCCAGCCGGGGCCTTGGATCTGGAGGTGGAGGCGTCATGATGACAGTAGTCACATGATTTCTTCACCTCCTGTTCCTTCAGTATAATAGGTTTGGCTTTTGGTGTCTGCTTCCTATTATGGCCGCTAGAGAAGTGGTCATAATTCTCCACTTGGATTTCCTCATAAGGTGCCTTGAAGACACTCTCACCATAGTTTCGGGGGAAGGTCCAACCATCATACCGGCTCTTGGGCTTTTCAACCGAGGGCCGGAAGAAGTGGCCATAGGTTGACTATAAGTCCTGCTCATTGCAAAGAAAGCTAGGCTTTCTGAATACAATAGGATCGAGTGGAGCCTTTCCCTTTTCCGAAGTAGAGGCCTTCTAGGAAGCCTTATTTTTCCTTTGCTTTTTGTTTCTCCTGGATGATTTACCAGGCACACCCAACTGCCCTAAGCCAGCCCCCTTAGCCTGAGCAGAGAACTCATCAACTAGAGGAAGAACGGTATTGGGCATGGAGAAGCTTTTGACATTCCTCCTTTCCGCTGCAAGTTGTTCTTCCAACTTATTGATTTCTTCCTGTTTCTGGTCAAGGAGCCTTAGAGACTCAGAGTGCTCAGAAGTTAGGCCCAGGTGTTCCTGTCGGAGAGAGATCAAGCTAGTGATCTCTTCTCTTAGGGACACACCCTCAGCCTTAAGGAATTTGACTTCCTTTTTCTGAGCCATCAGCCTCTTGTGGCATTCCTCAAAGGTATTGAGCAGAAGCTCATACTTTTCGAGGAGCTCAGCTTCATGGGCAGATGGGTTGTCCTCGAGATCATGATCAGGAGACTCAGAGTCAGAGTCAGAGAGGGGGGTACGATCTTTTACCTTCCCAGTAAATGGGGGGCATTCTCCTTCTGAGTCAGAGCGACCCACTAGCCCGAAGTAGGCTTCCTCATCATCAATGGAGTCTGAGGAATCAGACTCACTCAGTGTCTTTGGCTTTTTGGCTATATAGCTCCTCTCCTTCTTCTTATCTGTAGAGGACCCGTGCTCCTCTCCTTTCCCCTTATCTCTTTTTATTTGGTGGCAGTCAGCGACGATGTGGCCTGGCTTATTGCATCCAAAGCAAATAATGTCATCAGAGCGATGTTTGTTCTGTTTGGATTCATACCTGTCAGAAGAATAATTCTTCCTCTGATGTCTGGAGGAGGAGCCGTCTCTCTTTCTTTGATTCCTCAACTTGAGGAACTTCTTTAACTCCCAAGTGATGAGGGAGAAGTCTTCTTCAGATAGCTCTGAGCCGGAAGAGCATGGCTCAGAGTCTTCTTCCTCATCCTTTTTTCGAGAGTGGGACGAGGCTGCACCCTTGCCTTTTCTTGAGTGATTGGCTTTTAGGGCCACAGTCTTCTCTCTGGCAGCGGCTTTATCGGCTTCTTCTTCAGCTTTTCTGGTGTTCAGCTGAAGCTCATAGGACAGAAGTTTCCCAAACAGAATCTGGGGATCAGTTTCTGCCAGCCTGCCAAATTCTCTAATGGCGCAGATCTTGGTGTCCCATTCCTTAGTAAGGGATCTAAGGAATTTGTCATTAAGTTCACCATCAGTGAACACTCTGCCATAGCCCTTCAGGGCATTGACGATCTTCGGGAAGTTCTTGAAAGTTACTCCGATTTCTTCCTTGGGACCTTGCTTGAAGGCCTTGTACTTCTGGTTCAGAAGGGATCTTCGATCATCGCTTACTTAATCAGTGCCTTCCATCAGGATGATTATGCAGTGCCATATGTCCTTGGCAGTCCTGCAGTTGCAGAAAATCTGCATCATGGAATCATCGATGGCGCTTACCAGAATGTTCTGAGCTTTCTTGTCAAGTCTGACAAGCACCATCTCATCCTTATCCATTTCGAAAAGTTTCTTGGCCACTTGCTGTTGGTTTTCTCTAAGAGGTTGGCACAACACTTGTGCACGCAGTGGAAGTAATAAAATCTAGAACAACCCAAAGAGATTGGATCGGGCCATGAATGTTGAATCAAGAAGTTAATACATAACTAGGCAAAAATTACCTCTTCGGTGTTGAGTCACAACTCAACAAAGATGCTCCAAGTGTGATTCCTTGTCGGTGGCGAGTTCTACGTGGAATAGCGTCCACGTCTCTGCAGAAATCCACACGAGCGGGAAAACCCCGAGCTTCGTCGCACGAAGGATCGGGAGGAAAGTCGACCGCACCTTGCAACTCCACGGACTGCTAGGTCCGCGCCAGGAGAGGCAATACCTATGACGATCGTCGGAAATGGGAAGGTCGGCGGAGCAGACGCGGCGGCGGAACACTTCCGTCGGCGGTGTTCGGGATTCGGCAGGTCGGAACAGCGGCGGAACACTTCCGTCGGTTTCCGATCGGCCGCAGGATAAGTCGCGTGTAAATCCCAAAAACCCTAAGTCCCTATTTATACTAAAAGTATAAACAGACCTAAAGCATATTTATCCGCAGACCACACAGTATAAGGTTCCAGAATTGATCGGCGAGAATCAGATCCAGAATCGGCGAGAATCGGTCGGCGAGAATCACCAGCAGAATCGGCGTTGAGTGCGTTGAGTCATACTCGACGACTCTCGCCGAATCTGCCATGGCATTGAGTGCGTTGAGTCATACTCGACGACTCTCGCCGAATCTGCCTTGGCGTTGAAAGCGTTTAGTCATACTCAATGATTCTCTACGACTCTCGCCGAATCTGCCATGACGTTGAGAGCGTTGAGTCATACTCAACGATTCTCGACGAATCTGCCTAGGCGTTGAAAGCGTTGAGTCATACTCAACGATTCTCGACGACTCTCGTCGAATTTTCCTTGGTCGTCGAGTCATACTCGACGACTCTTGTCGAAATAGTCTTAGTCGCCGAGTCATACTCGAAGACTCTCGACTAACCATTCTCAATGAACTTTCTCGGCAACGATTGCCAGACCCCATTGTGCGTGGTGATTGGTAACCCTTACCAACACAGTCAATCTCCCAACTTCTCCACAGCTCTTATGTGCGACCCTGCAGGCTCATATCGCATTGGCAGTGAGATTACTTATTTGACCACTTCTAGATCACCATGGTAACTCCAACACTTGCTTGGTTGGATCAATGGTGGAGGCCTTAGTGGGGATATAAGGTCCCTCCTCCACTATCATGAAGAGTCGGGGGTCGACTGCTTCCATGTAGTACTTGATCCTTTCCTTCCAAATAGGAAAGTTCAGCTTGATGCACACTGGGATCTTCCCTGAATACTTGAGTCCTTCCATTTCAGAGATCTTCTTTCTTCTTGACACTAGACACGGGATCTTACTCAAGGTGTTAACCTTATTGCTGAGTAACCTCCCACTGATACCATTTGAAAGTCTTTAGTGTCAACTAAGTCCACCTATGGGGGGGAATAGGTCTCGTGCCGTCTTTTGCGGAATTTAAATAACCTGCACAAATAACAAACACAGCACAGAAAAACACACAAGCAATTATAGTGGTTCCCCGATTTGGGTACGTCCACTCTCCCCCTTCGACCTATCTCCCACTAAGGGACGACTCGGTCACTTCACCAAACGGATTGAAATCCAATCCTCACACTACGGAAGGCACCCTTCCAACCGAAGGAGTCACTATTCCTCCACCACGGGTTGCACCCAACCCTTACAACTAGGAATCACTATTCCTTTACAACAAAACTAAAATAGAATGTACAAGAAATACAAACTACACTTGTGGAGAACCCGATGTCCTTCTTCATTCGTTGAAGCGTTCTTGATGAAGACGAAGAGTCCACAACCGGAGCACTCTCTTGGAGAGGATCTTGACAAGATCGGCGGCGGCAATTGAATATGGCGGCGATGCTCTGTAGATCCAAACTTCTTGACGAAGCAAGCAAGGTCTACCAACGATCTCAATCAGATCGGTCGTCTCAATCGATTCGGAATGAAGAGCTAACTTCATTCAACAAATCGAGAGACAAGAGATCTCGAGAGAGAAGCGTGAGACGCTATACTTAGCCTCGGTCCTGTCGCCGGACGATCAAAGAGGATCTAAGATCTGCGGCAGCGACAACTTGCGAGCGGCGACGGTGACGGAAGGATTTCCGCGATCGGCTAGGTCACGCTCGGCGGCTTTGATTTCTCGTGTAAGATTGTTGTTGATGTTTGAAATAAGCGAGTATATATACTGTAGAACAACCCTAAATGACCATTGTGGGGCCCACAAGAAGAAACTCTAGGCCCGGTCAAAACAGCGCACAACATCTTATTTCGGTCCAGCGAACAGAGCGAATTTGCCTAAGGCAAATTCGACGAGAATCATTGATGATTCTCGACGAAGTCGACGGGAATCACTCATGATTCCCGTCGAATTTTTCTTAGCAGAATTCCAGTTGAAATACTTATCATCGGGAGGAAATCGGCGAGAATCAAGATCATTCTCGACGAATCGGCGGGAATCAAGATCATTCTCGACAAATCAGCGAGAATCAGTCATCGATTCTGCCTTAGCAGAATTCTTTAAGGAGGACAGTCAGCAAGATGAAGTCGGCGGGAATCGACGAGTGATTCTCGACGATTCGGCGAGAATCACTAGTGATTCCCGTCGAATCGGCGAGAATCACTTAGTGATTTCCGTCGATTTTGACTTAGAAGATTTCTTCTTCCTTCCTCTGAACTTGGTCTTTGACCCATCTTTGCTCTTCTTTTGCTCTTGATCTATCTCGACCCTATACTTGAAAATAAGTACACTCCAATAGAGAGAGCACACATGAGTCAACACACTGATCTGCTCAATGAGGGATTATGTTGCGCAGACCCGTGTATATTGACCCACTACACCCTGACATTGGTGTGTACTTAGCATGGAATAGCTGCAAGCACAACTTGATAGAAAGTCATCAAATACATTGTCAATTCAACTTAGCTTGTTCAAGAGCTTCTTCAAATCAGGTACATTGTGGATACAATACCCAACATATATCACCACACACATACCTGCATGTAACCTGTCACCCCATCGTATAAGCTAGTATGAGATATGTTATACGATGGGAGTCTTGCAAAAGACCCCTTAACTTATAAGTTTGTATGAGCATTCTTATAAGTTAAGGTGACTTATTCCACATATTACTTTACTTATACTTATATTACTTATAGTATAGCAAGTACTTACTGCTCTATCTTTACCTTATTTACATTACGGCTCTACTTATTATAGAACTGCTAGATAGATCCACCGCCGCCTGCTTTTGTTTACTTTCCACCTTTATGAGCTTTCCTTTCATTCCTCTCGCACGGTGCCTAGGAGCCACTGGGGGAGGGGTGGGGGAAATCAGGCTTAGTCTTTTTGACTAACGGTCGGTGGAACAAATATTTTAGGGGATCCGGATGGGAGACAGGGAGCAGCAACGGGAGATGTCGAGGGAAGTGGAGGAGGCACCGACATGCTATTGGTGCAACCAGCCGGGGCACATTCGGAGGAACTACCCCATGAGGGAAGCACCCCCACCAGCCTCTGGCTCCGTAAGTGTTAGTTTTACTTAGCTTCCGTGAGAGTGTTGTAGTGAGGTCATAATGTACCGGGCATGAGCCCGTTTATATTTCTACATTTTTGTTCGATTTCAGTACTGTTATTATCATGTGGACTTTGCTATGATCTTCATGCTCATTTTTATATATATGTGGTGATCTTTATGGACTTGACTTGATTGTCTTCACTATTATACTTCTACTTATTTGATGATCATTAATGTCGGCAGGATCGACGTTTTGTAGTGACGACCACCCCGAGTGTTGGTGTCACTGCAAAACAGCAATTCTGGGCGTAAGACCCGGTAGCGTAGCAAAAAATGGGGTCTTACATATTGGTATCAGAGGTAACCTCGATCCGAAGAGAAGAAGTCCACAAAACACTGGGTCACCCCGCGCGAGCATTAGTTTGGGGACTAACTAAGCAGTGGAATTTATGGTGTGCCCATGTGTAAAGATCACAATATATAGTCCATAAATAAATGCGCTAGGTCAACCCAACTAGGAAACTTGACTTACCAAGACGATTCTTAGCATATCCTGGTCAAAAGTGACCTTAGGTATAAATTCGGTTAAGATATGAGGATACCCGAAGCGACTGGAGGAAGAGTATGACGCGAGAGTAGCTACTTAAGGCTTAAACTCTGATGTCCCTACTTTACTTATCATGTGGTACTACCACCGTTACCCAAACTAATAGGACCACCTTAAGGAGAATTGATGTCTACAATCTATTAGCGGAATAGTAGGGGACTCATAGACTCAACCCTCGTATCAATGGCACGATTAGGATTAGACAACCATCATACCAAATACCAAGGGTCGAATAAGAATTCAGGTTCAGAAGAGACCCATTTGGGACTGAGTCACATGTTGACTTTGAAAAAAATATTCGTAAATGGTAACCTAGAAAGTCTAAAGTAAGGAGTATATCAACAAGTTTCGGGATGGAACCCCAAGTTTAAGGTTTTATTCCCTAAGGACTGTGTGCACATCTAGGACAAATATAATATAGTAATATCGAATATACTTAGCCCAAGGCAGGTTGGGGCTTATCTTTTGTTTATTGGGGCCTTGTCCTTTGTTTATTGAGTAAATTAGTTATTGACTTAGGTTTCCTTAGACATAATTTAGAAGATGTGGTGTCACAAACATAGTGAGATTGAAGTTGATCCTATTCGACGTTATTCGGGCGAAGATAAGATTTTGTAAAAGCGTGTTTGGAATGATGATCTGTAGCATTACCATGACAATGTCTTGGTAATAAGAATGTGTAATTACGAGACTTAACTATTACAAGATATCACGTGAATTAGATGACAGGTAACAAGATTCAGGTTATCTAGGAAGATAAGATTAAATCGCTATGTTGAAACATCGGAAGTATGATAACTCTAGGAATTTGCAAGAAATTAGCAGACAATAAATCAAACACATATACCTTAGGTATGACTCTGCAGACTTGATTCGGATAGCATCAAGGACCAAAATATATACGTTTGATGATATAGTCACAGTTAGCAAGATTCATGACTATGAAAGATGAATTTTGGATTATCAAGTGCAATTATAGCAAAATGGCATGCAAATTAATGGGTATTAATGATAATCTCCAAAGATTCACGAATACACCCTCTTAAATTTTGAGAATGATGGGACGCATGACGATGTGAGCAGATCCATTAAATGATAAGAGTTGGATAAATCGTAAAGTCGAGTTAATTGATTACTCGGGCGTACTCAAAGGAATGAGAACCCGATCGTGTAGAGGAAGGTTATAGAGTCGTCGTCTACACTTGCAAACGAGACCTCAAATTACTGGAAGAAAATTATTCTTATCAGAAGGTGTATTTCCCGGAATAAATAAAGACGTCAAGGATTCTGTGACGCATTGTGAGGTTTATCGGCCGAAGCAGTAGGTTCCTAGTATAGATGGCTCGGCAACTTCTGATCGATCGGTCCGCTTAGAGCCGGTCAGGATAGATGATACGTTAGTGTGAGTCTTGCGGTTTGAGAAGGTTCCAGTGGTCAAGATCATGTGGGCAAATCTTGGACAGGAGGAGCATACCTGGGAGCCATTGAATCTGATACATCAGAAGTACCTGGAGATCTTTTCATCGAGTATAACTTCTATTTCTGAGGGATGTTACATTCAGTTACTCTCAGTAGAAATCCCACATGCCTAACCTGAATTTCAGGGACAATTTTTTTTGTTGTTTGTTGGGATTTATAACATCTCATTTCCAACTAGACCCCTAAGATGGTTTTGTCATGACTAGGTCGTGACAAAACCCTAGGAAGCTCAAAGAGACTATGTGAACTTAGGCATGAAGGTAAAGATCGCCATGGTCTGCAAATCACATCTACCAATTACCTAACCTAGGGTTTGACTTTAGGGCCTCACCTTGACTCTTTGACCCCCGCCATACATTCCTAGCCCTTTAGAAGGTCATTGGGTCACTAAGGACCCATTGGGGTCAACTAAAGAGGTCAAATTGACTAAAGTCAACCATAATCCTAAAGTGGTCAAAGTGCCCTAATTAAGGGTCAAGTGGCCTACAAGGTGTCAAACCTACCCTACAAAAGTCTCCCTAGACCTTAGGAGAGGCCAATGGGTCACTAAGGACCCATTGAGGTCACCCAAAAAGGTCAAATTGACCAAAATCAACTCAGCCTTAAATAGGTCAAACTAGCTTAAAAAAATCTAACCAAGCCTAAGCCACTTGGGCTAAGCCCAATTTGAGTGGCTCATTAACTTTAGGAGGCTGATATTTACATGGAATGCCATCTAAATTCTGGAAATGGTGACTAGGAGAGAGAAAGTCAAGTTGCCCTTTAATGGAGAAGAGAGAGTCGAGAGATAGAAAAATGGTCATTCATGGTGTTTGAATGCCCTTGACCCCTCATCTCTCTCCCAATTGATGGAGATCCATCTCCCCTAATCATTTAGAGGAGACCAAGAGTTACCCCAACCATATAGGGCTAAATTCAGTGAATCCCACCATGACCGAAAAGCTCCACTAATGGCCATTAATGGCATTAATGCCATGACCACTCCCCTCCCCCCATTTGATTATTTTAAAAGCTTCACTAGGCTGAGAGGAGCCGTTTCCACCCTTCCCCTGAAGAAATTGAAGCCTTTGGTTGTACTATTGCAGAGAACCCGAAAGCTTCAATCCGGCCAAGACGACTAGGAGATCGGCAAGGCAACAACTCCCCACACAGGTCCTGTCCTCTTCTCCTCTCTCAGTGGATAGATCCACTTTTGATAGCCACAAGGTTTAGGGCCAATTAGCCCTAGATCGGGTAGGTCGAAAGCTTGGTTTTTCAAGCTTTTACTTCCATGCCTAAATCCCGATTCCGGCCACCTCAGGCCGGCCTACAACTGCCTATCGTCGGCCACCACCTCAACGAAAATGGTGGTGGCATTGGTCGGCCGGGGAGGCCCTTAGGTGGCCGGGAAATCATCCCCCAAGTCATCCCAGGACGGGTTACTGTGAGTTGTTGGCTCAAGGAGGAAGACGACCAGATACCGTCGATCTGGTGCGTCAAGATTCGTGTTGGTTGTTTATATTAATATCATTTTAAATTGTTTATATGTGCCATTTTATGCAGTATTTTACATTAAATATTTAAAAAAACTTAGAGCCACTTGATGGAAAAATAATCAACATCAAAGTTGTAGCCCTTGATGTCTAGTTTATTTTAAAATTAATTTCAACCTATTTGGGTCAGTGGTCTTACCACAGCACTCAAAATGGTGTAGCTTATACCTAGGGTTAACCAGAGACTAAATTGAGTGCCCTCATCAATCCAGCCATCTAAATGACTTCAAATTTGGACTAGAAGTAACTATTACCTATACCTTTGCATATCCAAAAATGGGAATTTTTGGAAAACATTTTTCTATAATTTCTATAAATATTTAATAAATATGTACGATTTGATATTAGGGTCTAATGACCTCATATTCCCCAAAATTTTGGTGGATGATTCCTAGGGTCATGATATGACCCTGGTGAAAATCTCAGCACAATTGGGGTTGATTTGATTAGGAATTGGTGTGACCAAAGTTTGGTGTCATAAGGGGAAAATTAGGTCAAAAGTGCCCTAGGTGGAGTGAGTGACCATTCCTCATCCAAATGTGGTGGAACCTTGGCCATTGACCTGTAGTCACATATAACCCCCTTACAAGTGGTTTTGGGTTGTTTGGGGTGGTTATGCCCATAAATCCTAGTACAAACCCTAGGGTTGCCCTTTGAGTATTGAGAAGGACATGAGGTCATATGTCTTTGGATCAACTTTAATATTGGTAGACTACTTAATAGGGTGGCAATAAGTCCTAGATAATTTTATTGGAATTTTTAGGAACATTTATTCAATATGAATTAATTAAGGGTTAATTAGGGTACTTTATTTTAATATGAAATTTCATATTTATATAATCTTAGATATTCATAAAACTTTGAAAGTGAGCTTATATTGATGTTATTGTTCTCTGATAATTTTTTTATGAATTTTAGATTGATATATTTGGTACTTTATTCACAACTCCAATGTTTGCCCTAATTGTAAGAAAAATAATTATAGATTTGTTACTCATTGGAATATTATGAAACTTGGTCACAGGACATATTAGCGCATTATAATGTTATGTGAATTTTTATAAAATTATTGGAAGATATTTTATTTAGGATCATTCACAAAGTGCCCTATGTTGAATATCTTTAAGTAATTTGTTCATGTGACCAAATGGACTTCGAAAATTAATATTTTTGGTCAGAAGTCTTTTCTATTTACTTTAAACCTCAGGTAATTTTATCATGATTTTTGGATGATTAAATTTTGTACTTCCTTCTTTACCCTAATATTATGGTATATATTGTTCAATATTTTGTCTGGAGGTCAAAACATTTTAGGAAAATTGGGACCTTTATTGATTGATGTTATTTTGATGTTAAAATCCTATCATAATTTCTTTGAGACCATATCTTGTTAGAAACTTATACTCTGTGTGCAAAAGCACAGTTGGCCTGATTTTGCAGAAAATTAAATAAATACCAAATAAAGTAGGAAAATTACAATCTTCTGGATTTATTCATAATGTATCGTGATAGGACCCCAATAATAATCTTAGGCCATTTGGATGATTATTATGAGTATCACCTTTCATGCATATCATGTAACTCATTAGGTCTGCACATAATAAAACTGTAGAAATAAGGTAACATGTAGGACTTTGTATGAGAAGGTGAGATAGTTGGTGTACCTTGTCTATTTGAGAATGAATAAGGTCATCAATGGAAGGCAGGTTGTGAGAGCCTGGTTGACCAGGGGCAAGGTTGAGCTCAGGATTGACGGTGGATCGTATTTTCCTTAGAGAAAGTCTAAATACACTTAGGGTTAGATCAAGTGTAAGATCAGTAGAGTCGGGACATGGGTAGATACCAACAATAATAAGTATCTTGCGAAAGGGAGCTTTGAGCTTCAGCCCATCGTAGTGCATAGTACCCTCGAGAGCCCTTCACAAAGAATGCTCTTAGCAGTCCAAGGTTAATCCTAAACTGTAAGAATAACAGACTAAAATGATAAAAGAGTAATTAGTAAATACTAGTACTTCAAATTCACTCATCCCGATGACTCGGGAGGTTAGCTTGGTTGGGTTATCCGAGCGGTAGGCTCGGTGGTTGCGGAAATGTGCAAGTTAGCCCGACGAGCCGAAGGCTCGGAAGGTAGTTGTAACAGATAGGTTAGTCCGGGAAGCCGATGGCTCGGGAATTCATAATTGCATGTACAAAAAGGTGGTGGGTCTTCGGTATTAGATGGTCGATCACACCAAAGTCGATATGTTGACTCCGCAAGTGTGGTTCTCACTTAACCAAGGAAAAGACTGGTGGTTTTTGCAAACGGAGTACGCAGGAGCTCTGCGATTATGTTCTTCGCTTTGAGGCGTATGTAAGGGCTAGGCCTAGTAGTACGGTTCTCCACCTAGGAGTTGGGTGGCCCGACCCACTATCTCCGTTGGCCACTACAGGGGCTCTTGGGAGTGAAGCTAGCTTCCGAAATGGGGAAACTAAAGGTCTGTGTGCATAGAGTCGTGTGTGTGTATGTGTTGAACTTGCATGAATCATGGCATAACATATCACTACACACATACCTGCATGTAACCTGTCACCCCATCGTATAAGCTAATATGGGATAGGTTATACGATGAGAGCCTTACAAAAGACCCCTTAACTTATAAGTTTGTATGAACATTCTTATAAGTTAAGGTTACTTATTCCATAGCTTACTTTACTTGTACTTTTATTACTTATAGTGTAGCATGTACTTACTGCTCTATCTTTACCTTATTTACATTATTGCTCTACTTATTATAGAACTGTTAGATAGATCCACGACCACCTTCTTTTGTTTACTCTCCACCTTCATGAACTTTCCTTTCATTCCTCTCACTTGGTGCCTAGGAGCCACTAGGGGAGGGGTGGGGGAAATCAAGCTTAGTATTTTTGACTAACGGTCGGTGGACCAAACATTTCAGGGGCTCCAGATAGGAGATAGGGAGCAGCAGCGGGAGATACCGAGGGCAGTGGAGGAGGCACCGACATGCTATCGGTGCAACCAGCCGGGGAAATTTCGAAGGAACCACCCCATGAGGGAAGCACCCCACCAGCCTCTGGCTCCATAAGTGTTAGTTTTACTTAACTTCCGTGAGAGTGTTGTAGTGAGGTCATGATGTACCAAGCATGAGCCCGTTTATATTTCTACATTTCCGTTCTGTTTCAATACTGTTATTATCATGTGGACTTTGCTGTGATCTTCATGCGCATTTTTATATATATGTGGTGATCTTTGTGGACTTGACTTGATTGTCTTCACTATTGTACTTCTACTTCTTTGATGATCATTAATGTCGGCAGGATCGACGTTTTGTAGTGACGACTACCCCGAGTGTTGGTGTCACCGCAAAATGAAGATTCTGAGTGTTAGACCTGGTAGCGTAGGAAAAAAAATGGGTCTTACATCGAGCTGCATTTTAGCGGAAGAATAAAAGGAGTTATATAAAAATCACGCCTAAAGATGAATGTCCACTAACCATGAAATTAGGAATGGAATAACAACATCCACATATTTGGCCTTAAGGCCTTACATCAATAGCGTTTAACCAAATAAAATGGTTTGTATACATCGACACGCAGGCAGGCAACACATGAAAAACAACTAAAAAAACATTTGGGCCTTTGAGGGCCAGCTCAGCAAGAAGGGCTTCAGCCCGCTATTTTCCGCTTGGCTCCTCAGCACCTGCAAGTAAACATTCCACTAAGAGATGACAAACAAAGCAACGGTCAGCAAGAGCTGACTAAATTATAACGACCCCACCGCTTTCTCGGGGTGGCGGTGCTTCTTCCCTGCAAGCGGATTAACATAATCACATAAAGCTAGAATGTGACATTCAAGCACCAAACACCACAAACATTGGTGCAACCAGCCTAACGTCTCGTGCACTCAGGGCACCTTACTGGTGTACCGGACTTCCCCGGGTCCCACCACCATCCTCAGTCCTGGACTGGATGGTAATACATTTAGCATTCGCTAGCTGTGACTCAAGGTCCTCGGCCCTCTCCTATGCGTATAGCAACCCATCAGTTTCCTTAGGTAGTCGCACTACATCACATAGTGCAGGTACAGTTCAGTCAAGTCCGTTTCTCAAATCGTCCTACCCAACACACACGATGCGGGTCAACTTCCCCTTGCCTGTTATTGCCTATATAACCGATTGTTATGTAACAAGGGTGGCACTCGCGGCCACCTGAGTTGGGCACTCAAGGCGCACAACTCCACACACTAGCCCTACGGTCTTTGAGAGACGGACTTCACACAAACACGATAAAAATCCTCGGGAGTTAATGTCAACGATCTCGTGCAAACATTAGGGTGTTTCCTGGAGCACACCTCCCATACTCACTGCAGCTCCGTGCAGACCCCCAAATTCGAAACATATAACTTCCACGGAGTCTTCTCCGGGAACCCCAGAATATCACCAATCCAGAACAACATGTCCGGATGGGTTTCACTCAGCATGACTAAACCGTGCTCGCGCTTCCGGGTGCTAATGCAATTAATAGAGGGATGTAAACATCGACCCGTAGGAGAGCACCCTTCCCCCACCCGTCCGTGGAGAGGGGATTCCATGCAAATATGTTAATTAAGGGCTTCACCTGCCCAAGAAGAAAAGTCGTTACCCTTGACGTGCGTTTTAGAGGCATGGATCGGTCCCGGACGACCTTCGTAGTGGCTGTCCACGCACGGATCCGGCTTGCACATGCCAATTCAAGCTCCAACACGAGTTGACATACTTCTATCGCCACATGTCAGCCACCTCCAGCAAGTGCAAGACCAACCCTAACCCCTCTTGGTCGGCCAAGAGGAGAGGAGGATCAGCCAATAGGAGCTCCTCCTAGGCGGCGGTGGCTCCTAAAAATGGGAGAGAAAGGGAGGCCGAGCTCTTCCTTCCAGGCGTCTCGGGCTCCTTCAGGCTGCGCGTGAAAGGAGAGACGTGGGAGGGAGAGGGAGAGAGAGACCGAGAAAGGAGGAGAGGGGCTCGACCCCTTCCAGTGACGACGGGAGGACTGCTCGGGCTGCTCCTTCTAGCCGACGACGGGAGAGAGGGAGAGGGATCAGGAGAGAAGACTTAGGTCAGGAGAGGGGGGTGTGCGGCTGAGAAAGAGGGGAGGGGAGTTTAGGGTTTTATAAAAACCCTAACTCAAAGTCGCTATCTGCAGCCCAAACTGCTAACCGCAGTCCGCCCCTCTAAACGCACATCGAAAATACAACCTCTAACCGCCAACCACACTCGCTACTCACACCCCAATAATAATTTTGAAATTGGGGCGTTACAACGTGACCTCGGTAGGTGACCTGCTTATTCTTGTCGTGCGACCTCTCCTGAGCGGCCTGAGCGAACTTCTTTGCGTAGTCGTGACTAGTCTTTTCCCCTTCATCTGCGACTCAAAGTAACCGACCATTCACGACCACCTTCCTTCAATTCGGACAACAAGACTTTTTTCCCTCTGCCATCCGACCCAACCCGCGATAGTGCGTAGAGAGTTGGTATCGACATTTTTGATGCCAACACACATAACAATCAAGAAGTATGAAAACACACATTGCCAGATTATTTTCAATAATTTAACACCAATCATCTGGACACTTATGGTCCTAACCTTCAATCATTTGTTGATAACTCTTTTTAACGGTCTAGTCACTTCAAATCGCCCTCTAATGGCCTAGAACTCCTAAATCTGACTCTAATATCAAATTGTAGCACCCCACCTGCAATGACAATCACAATGCATGAAAACCCCTAGAATAGCAAACGAGCGTTATCAAGGTTCTCACTAACAACCACGATTCCTGAAAGCGCCCAACACAAGTTATCTGGGAGTTATCACCGGCAGGGACTACCACCAGACCGTAACTTCCTCGAACCAAAAGATCACGAATCCTCAGCCTTCAGTAGGCTACAAAAACACATATACTCGTCCCCATTCAACCCTAAAGCCTCCATATCTTCTATATTAGACTTTCCCTCAAGAACCAACGCATCAACATCATTGAATTGGGTCTTACCACAATGTCAGCTTCAGACGAGCGCAGAGAAGCAGAAATCATATAGAAAATACATCCAAGATAAACGTGTGTTCGATTGGTCTAAAGATTGATCCCACGGCCGAGATTTACTCCACCTAGGACGAATATCGCCCACCGCCCCCCTTTCATTCATTCTACCCGCTGGCCCGCTTGTTCCCCCGATCGGTCGTCCCGATCGGCGGCCGCATCTTCCCCATCGCCACCAACGGGAAGAAATTGCTGCTTCTTCTCCAGGTAGGAAGAGCCGAAGCTAGACACGGTGTAAGATGGTTCGTGCATACAGGATTAAATTTCCGAACCATCTGAAGAGGAAGAGGCATGCGGAAGAGGAGGAAGAAGCGAAGGAAGAGTTAAGATCTGAAGCTGTAGATTCCAGAGATTATGGCGGATCTGGGGAGGAGGAAGTTGAGGATGTGATGGAAGATATACCGGGGATCCCCGTCATAGCACCGGTAGACAGATTGAAGAAGCCTGGTGTGATATTCATCCTCGATAAAGCCACCGTCGAGATTGGAAAAGTCGGGAAAGTAAGTTTAAGATTGCTCCTTCGAGATAACATATTGATTTCATTATTTGAAGTGGTTTCTATCTAAGTAGCGAATTTGATGAATGAAAGATGATTATGAAAGGACTAGTTGTAGAAGATTATCCTTCTTCTTTTTAGGAACTTAACGATGTGCATAAGATCGGGTCTGGAGATATTTCTTCTTGCTATTGCCATTTGTTTTCATTGTTCAACTGTTAAATAATTCCTACTGTCTCCTCTCTATTGAAGATGATGAACTTTAATTTAGCATTTAAATCTTATTACAGTAACTTTAGTTATGTTTCATGTGTTGTAAGTGCTCCAATTGAGTCGCTTCTTGCACATAATTAGTAAACAAATGTTAAAGTCGATAACACTCCCATTTAGATTACCTATACACATAAGTTGGGAACATAGAGGAGTCTGCTTCAAACCTTTCTCTTATTAAAAAAAATTATAGTGAGGATAATTTAGCTTGATTAATACATTTCAAGACAATATTCTTGCGTAGTTTATTTATATGTTGTATTGCAGTCATTGTATTTTAGCCCTAGTTTGTAGAATCAAGTTATTATGTGGAGATTTTCTTCTACTCACATGAAATTGATGTTCATTAAATGAATATATATATGTTTCCAACAAATGATTCATTTTATTGCATGTCATAGAGCCTTCAAATTTATTTGGGCAATTTGATTATTGCGTTCTTGAGGTTCTTCATACACATATTTAAGACAAAATCATGAAAATTTACCTGGAATTGTTTTTCACTATATATTTTTATAGCTTATTAGATAGATTTGAAGTAAGAGAAGTAACCTCACACTTTTGTGCTAAACAAATGCAGACATTACCCGATGGCCCTCCTAGGGCGCAATACCAACACCAAGGACATGTATTGGCTATCCAATTTTATTATAGCTTTGTGGTAGTTGTGAAAGGCTTATCGAACCAATAGGATAGGGTTATGGATTATGGTGAAGTGGAGACGTTAATGCTGAGTGGAATGCTTTCTGTGTGGACTAAATGCTTTCAAGGGAAAGAACGTTGAGTAGACTGTGGAATCGATCTAAGGGTACTCTTGGATATTCAAGATTATTTTGGAAAGGGTTAAATTGCTAGCAATTAAAGTTGGTTTTTCTTGAGAAGAATTAAGCATGAGGATGGACATGAAAGTTGAGGAATTTTCGTATGAAGAAACAATATTTTGAATGGTTTTATTATGAAAGGAATTGTGAAATTTATGGACTAAATACTCAGAGTGCATCAATGTATTTCAAGATTTCTCTATTTTAGGGTTGTTATTGAGTCGATTTTTATCTTATTTGAGTTCATCCTAAAATCTTATTAAGCACAAAATCAGATTGAAATTGAACTAACTTGATCGGTCGATCCATGCCAGCTTAAAATAACTCGATTTTGCACAATTCGGGCTCAAAATAAATCGATTCAAGAAGATTAAAACATTGCTGCACTGTGTGTGTGAAAACCCTGGAAAAATATTGTGCAACTACATGGCAAGAATTGAGGTTGATTCAAGATTAAGAAGATTAATGTCTCAAGATATGAAAATTTGACATTTTTATATTAATATATTTTTGACATGTTTCCGACATCTAAAAACTCATGAGATGTCTCCAATATTTGACATTTACAATCTTGTATACTGCAACATTGTACATTGCAAGAAATCCAAAACCTAAACAAAGTATATTTGCAATAACATATGCAAACATGAAAAAAATAGGTAGCAAAACTAAAGTTTTAAGTGCAAAACAACATACCTGAAGCATGAAGAAATTTAATTTGAAAAACCAAGTCTAAACCTTCATAGACATTCTAATTATTTGTTAAAAATGACAAAAAATATGTTTGGATTAACTTAAATGCTTAAATCCGGTTAGCAATGGTGTCAGTGATACCCTCGATAAACTCACCTCAAATATGGTTGAAGGTTTGCTTGTGTGAAATATCTTCCGCCGGACACTTGTTATTAACTTCTTTGGGTAGTGTATATAATGATTCCCAACACCCTCTATATTAGCCAATGTTGTATAGGTCCCATTTAGGGGTAAATGGTGATCTTCACAGATCTGCATAACGCCAAATTGCAGATTTGTTCACTACTAGTTTTCAGAATCCTCAACTCTTGTATCCATGAAAATTTCACTCCTTAACTCACTATATTAGCAAAATTCTCCTTTCCATCCCTTCCTCTTTTTTATTTCCATCTGTTCCTCTTTTTTATATTAGCAAAATTCTCCTTTCGAAGTAGTTATGGAACCCTTGATGGCTCATTACTCTATCCCTCTTTGCCACTTGCGCTTAGTCTTTCTTTGAAATATTTGATAACTATAAACGTAATGTGCTTTACTTTCCCTCCCTCTCTCTTTTTGAAAGGTTAAACTTCATGGCCGCATTTAGGGGAAAGATTTGTCATCACGCGAATATGGAGGAATGTTGAAGCAGCACCACAATCATTTGCCTTCTCACGATCGGTGTTCAGTGGAATGTGCTAGTGACAATTCGTAGAAATCCTGAGAATGGGATTCGTTGAGAATAATGTGATAATAGGTAGCAAAACTAAAGTTTTAAGTGCAAAACAACATACCTGAAGCATGAAGAAATTTAATTTGAAAAACCAAGTCTAAACATGAAAAAAATAGGTAGCAAAACTAAAGTTTTAAGTGCAAAACAACATACCTGAAGCATGAAGAAATTTAATTTGAAAAACCAAGTCTAAACCTTCATAGACATCCTAATTATTTGTTAAAAATGACAAAAAATATGTTTGGATTAACTTAAATGCTTAAATCCGGTTAGCAATGGTGTCAGTGATACCCTCGATAAACTCACCTCAAATATGGTTGAAGGTTTGCTTGTGTGAAATATCTTCCGCCAGACACTTGTTATTAACTTCTTTGGGTAGTGTATATAATGATTCCCAACACCCTCTATATTAGCCAATGTTGTATAGGTCCCATTTAGGGGTAAATGGTGATCTTCACAGATCTGCATAACGCCAAATTGCAGATATGTTCACTAGTAGTTGTCAGAATCCTCAACTCTTGTATCCATGAAAATTTCACTCCTTAACTCACTATATTAGCAAAATTCTCCTTTCCATCCCTTCCTCTTTTTTATTTCCATCTGTTCCTCTTTTTTATATTAGCAAAATTCTCCTTTCGAAGTAGATATGGAACCCTTGATGGCTCATTACTCTATCCCTCTTTGCCACTTGCGCTTAGTCTTTCTTTGAAATATTTGATAACTAAAAACGTAGTGTGCTTTACTTTCCCTCCCTCTCTCTTTTTGAAAGGTTAAACTTCATGGCCGCATTTAGGGGAAAGATTTGTCATCACGCGAATATGGAGGAATGTTGAAGCAGCACCACAATCATTTGCCTTCCCACGATCGGTGTTCGGTGGAATGTGCTAGTGGCAATTCGTAGAAATCCTGAGAATGGGATTCGTTGAGAATAATGTGATATTTACAAATTCAAGAGCCAAAGAATGTGATTTGCGGATACAAGTGTAATAAGTATGAGATTCATTGATACAAAGTTGAGGACTGAGATATTAGAGATAAAGAGAGCCAGCATGCGACGCAAGTGGTGGAGTGAAACTAGAAACTCTAATTTTCCTTATAAATCCTAAATAGATAGGGTGTGGTAGGAACCTAGAACCTAACAAGAAGAAATAAAGATTAAAAATGAAGCTGAGTTGGAGAAGGAATGAGATTCACAGATACATAGTTGAGAACTAATATTCTCATGATACAAGGAGGCGGTGTGCAACTCTAGGGATGAGTTCATGATTCATAAAGCAAAATTTGTAGTTCTAACAATGTTTTCCTTCCCGAGCGCACTATCATGCTCTTATTTAGTTCATTACTTTTTTAGATTGGATAGCTCGAATCTAATAATAATGAATTTATACATATTTATATTATATACGGGAAATAAAAATCTTAATTAACATGCCTTGGCCCCTGAATGAACTTTGCGTGGACATGGTGGTAACCAGTAACCTCCAAGTTCCTCCACGAAGATTTTCTTCTTTATGCTAAGGATTATGTGCTCTCTTTTTGGGCAAGTGAGGAGATTTGATAATGGTGCGGGAAGATGGAAAAATACAGAGTTTAGGAAAAGTCTAGTGTTCTTCTATACCCTAAAATGAAGGAGATGTTTATATGTAGTATCTCTTGATGATTTGTATAAAAAAGATACTCCAAGTAATTACAACTGACAAAATATTTTCGTTGTTGTTTCGTAGATAGGGGACACTCAGACGGTTCTCGTAGAACCAGATGGACATGTGAGTTGGGTGAGAGTTGTAGTTGGCAGTCTATGGGCTCTATGCGGGAAACAAGGTTGTCTTAATAAGCATTGTGAGGTTGAGTAACTTGGAGAAGAATTATAAAGTGTCTTGTAGCAAACAAATTATCACCACTTCTCTTAGTACACTGGATAAAAAAAATATGATCCCCCAAGCATTTTGCATCCTGATAAGTTTTACTAAGCATTGTGTGTGTAAAACACCTTGATAGTTGTACATCTCATTCATGTGCTTTGAAATATTTTGGAAGTAAAATTATTTGTGTATTTTAATGTTGTGTTATTCCATTATATATGTCATGCTTTTTTGATTAATTCACTTGTATGCTTGATCAAAACACTATTTTGTACACAATATTATCTTTCATAAAAATTTTACTCATGAGAATTGGACTCTAACGCACATTTACACAATTCTCTACAATCTTTAGTAAATGCACTAGATAGCAATGCATGATCTTTACAATATTTCAGTATACTTGCAAGGCAATTTTAATAACATTGTAGTTTTCTATCTTTTCTTGATAAATTACTTCATGCTTGCAAATATTTTTTATAAAATATCTTGGTTTCAAACTCCAAAACATCGGATATTAGAAGTCAAAGACATGCCCGAGATATTTTGTAATATCTGATATTTTTTAAGGGGCAGCCCGGTGCACAAAACATCCTCGCGCCGCGAGGGATATTTATTTTTATTACTAAATTTTTTTTTATGTATTCAAAGTATAGTCTAAAATGGAATGTATAAGCAACAACTAAGTTGTCTTATTTATGTAGAGAGATTAAAATGACATCATTTCTACGGTTGAATAATAAGTTGTCTTATTCCTTTATTCGACCCAACAAAGTAAGCGACGACAATAATAGGGTTTGTCGAGGCTATGGTTGTCGATGTATTATTCAAGGAAGCAGTTGATGACCTCGGTTTTGGTCATCAATGGAGCTTGTTTGGATGGTTGGGTCTTGTAATTTGAAGAGGGTCTAGCGGTCTGCCAAATGGATTTAAGGAAGATGAGATTGCAATCGTTAATGATACTACCTGTCAAGTCATGTAGTTCACATACATATAACATAAAGAGTTCTACGATAGATGAAGCAGAACTTGGCAGGTAAGGGAATGAAACTCGTGTATTTGAAGAGGCGTCCAACACCGATGTTGATTGTTGTTTTGTCGAGAGATGGTCGAAGGCAGTAATGAATTCCATGGAAATGTCTTCTTAGACTTGGTGTTGGATTGGGAGGGGTTGTAGTAGGTTGACTAGTAATTGAATGGCGATCTTGTTTTGTTTGAAATGACACTTGCTCACTAAATTTAATGTTGTCTCGTTATAGGCCAATCCATGAAAAGATTGCGTGGATGCGTATAAAGGTGTTAAGGAAACCAAAATTGTTGAAGGCATAAATGGAGACTTTTGATTGTGTGATGTGGATTTAGAATTGGTTTCCAAAGGGAATTTTTGCTCCCGTGGTTGAGCGTGTCCTCAGTTTTTTATGTGAGTTTGAATAATTGATTGTGGAGTTTGTAGAAGTGTATGCATTGAAACTTCTCGTTGTAGTTGAAGAAGATATCTTGTTTACGGTTTTGTTGTATTTTTTACGAATTTTACTAGGATATTGGGGTTAGTGGTTTGGTTTGTTATCATTAGATGGGCATGTAGATGGGTAAAGGTATGTTTGGATATTTATTTATGAAGGGCATTGTTTGGAGATTTATTTATGAAGGGCATTGTTTGGAGATTTATTAATGGAATGGCTGACACATTCTTTCGATGAATCATTTCTTTGGACAAAAGAAGATTATGTAAAAATTGACTCGAAATCTCACTTATCAGAGTCCATTGTGCAAGAATCTTTTGAGTAATTGGAGTAATTGGCTGTATATATTTGATCCATGTATCATATCATGAAAAATGGATACAAAATTTTAACTGCTACTTAGTATCAACGATGAGGTTGTTAGAGTATCTAAAAGGGTGAAATTGAGATATTTGCACCCTGTCGAAGTAAGGAACCTTGACATATATGTTTGGAACAGATTTCATAGATTTGAAAAAGCACCATCTCATTGAAAGGTTCTATACATCTGTGTATTGGTGTGTTAAGTTGTTAGAAATGGAGGAAAGTAGGTACTGTAGTTTGTTAAACCCTAGAATGCATGTAAAGAAAAATGGATTTTTTTGCAAAAATAAATAATTGGAGCGGGCGTTGCGTAGACTTTATGAAATTAAACAACGTTTGTTTTTGTAAAGCACAAAAAGAACTATTTTGTTAAAAACATGGATTTTCTTAAAGATGGTTCAATTCCAAATCTGGGGAAACAAGGTTCGCAACTTTCGTTCTTTCTCTTTTGTCGTAGCAAACCGAAAATCGTGAACTCCAAATATGTTTTCGTTTGGAGTTTTCGACATAGCGTTTACTGACAAAATTCGAGCGAAAACCTAACAATGAATCTAATTATCCTAAGAGAAAATGTAGACACAGACAAAGGAAGGGAAAGAAGCAAGTTACCCATGGAAAGATGCGTCTTTCCGCAACCGAAGTCGACGGCGATCCCACAAGGAATTCCTCGTCATCTTTGATCTCCCGCTCTGTGGTCGGCCGCAATCGCACACGGGCACCACAAAATTAAATCGCTCTCTCACACGAGATGGTTCCACAAAATCACTCAACAATGTAAGGAAGCCACAAACTAATAACCTAAAATTCACACTCTCGTAATAGGTGGATCCACGAAATCAATTCGCTCTCTACCTCACACGCAAGAGGGTCCACGAAATCTCAACTTTCAACTATACTCCTACAACAAACAACAATCACTCCTAATCTCACTTTAATGGAACTGTAGCAACCAACAATATCACAGTTCCTGGGAACTTCTCACGACACAACAAAGCAATACTCTCCATCAATCCAGTCACACTCTCAAACAGGAAGTTAAAACAAACACAAGCAACAAATACTAATCATTTTACTGTTCATCGTCTTCCCTAAGAAAAACAAAAAACTCTCCAACATTTCAATAGGAAAATACAAACAGCTAATCTCACGACACTCTTACAGAATTCAATCGCAACAATAATTTCAATATTCAACAACCAAAAAACAAATACATACATATCCCGTCTTTTATAGGGTTTCAAAAACACAGCAAAACATATAACCTCTAAGAGATCTGGAACCGGCGGTTGCGGGAAGAGTTGCATCCTGCTACATGTTGAAAACTGTCGGGGACAATTGCTGTAACTGACGAGTCCGATATTTATAGTGTTTTTCGGACTCATCCGAGGTCGTTTTCACGCACGCACACTAGACTTCTCGTTCATTATTGCTTACATTTGATTCGATTCGTATTTTACACGTAGTGCACGATTTGGACCCGTGTGGTGTGCAATTGCACATTTTCTCTGGGGATAAGCACATGGTGCTCCCTAGCCTTTTTTATGTTGTTTTCTCTTTGGTTTTATGTGTATTGGAGGTGTGCTCCAGTCTGTGTTACTGTGCAGGTGAGCAGATCACCAGTGCTACCCTGTTATTCTCTGGAGGAATCACACGATCATGCGTTTTTCTTCACGCACGATCAGCGCGATCATGCGATGCCTACAACTTCGTTTTCTGGTGCTCTGCCCCGGGCCGTGCGATTTGCTCGCGCACGGGTTGTTTTGCCCGTACGTGACCAAATCGCACGACCTCGTCTTTTTTTCTAGAATTTTATTTTTTTATTGACTGTGTTTTCTTCACGCACAGTTGGGTTCAATCACGCACAAAGGAAAATGCATGCCCTGTCTCGTTTGCCTGATTTTCAGTGATATGTTACTAACCGTGCGATTTCTTCTCGCATGGGCTGTTTTGCCCGTGCGCGATCAAAAAATGCACAGTCTTCTGTTGATTCAGGTTGGAGAGTTCTGTGCTATTTATTAATGCACGATTCACGCACGGTCGTACGTTTGACCGTGCGTGACCCTTTTTTCTGACTGTTTACTATTTAAGCCGCAGGACTTCGCTCATTCGGGAGATATATCATTTTCCCGCGCCTTAGGGTTCCGGATTCACCCCTTTTCACCGCTCCACCTCCGACCATCGTCTCATGGAGTTCCGACAAAGCTTGTATCGCCAATCTCTTGCTAGAGTGTCCTCTCGGCCTCTATCTTCCGCAAGTCTCCAAGCTCCATTCCGAAGGATTTCTTGCTGCTCTTGGAGAGTTCTTCGACGAAGGGTGCAATCAGAGGCTATTGACGAAGAATACAAGTATATTGGAAGAAGATGACAACTCTTCTGGACCCCGGACGGTTGTCAAAGTCCGAGCGCGGACGAGGCGCGGCAACCCTCGATTCCTGCCGTGAAACTTGGATGAGTTTTCGTGCTTCGATTGTATTCTTTCCTTCTCTTCATTGATAGTTTATTTCTCTTTGGATTGTTGGATATTTGGAAGTGTTGTATGAACCCTAATTTTGTTTAAATTTATTTGTTCATGTCTACGTGAATGCCCTGTGGTTTATGCATGTGAGGAGCGCCCCATTCCATCTCTGTCGTTTGAGTGTCGCACTAGCAATTGCTAGTGGCGTGCGTTGCGAAGAGGTACTCGCGACACTCATCCTTTTGTAATCTATTTCACAAGCTCGCCCAACTGGGCATCCACCGTTGCGAAACGGTGAATGCGACCCGCACTAGATTTTTAGTGTTTTCTTTCTGTTCAACCATCAAAACCAAGCCCAGTATTTTTGTTTTACCCTTTATAATTAATTTTCTAAGCAATTGAATCACACGCTCACTCTGCGTTCCTCAAATGATCGATACTTGGAGATATTCTCCCATTTTATATTACTTGTGCGACCGATACACTTGTCGTCAGCGCATCAAGTTTTTGGCACCAGTGTCGTGGAGAGTGTGAACAGACAAACATATGTTCATCGATATTGATGGATTTCTTTGGAGGTTATCCCGAGACCCGGTCTTTGGCAATGCTCAACCCATCGTTCAGTTTACTTTCGTCCTACGTGTGACCAGATGATTCACCGTGATTCAAATTTTGAGTAGAAGCAGTGTTGTAGATATCCTCCGACATGTCCGACATGTCGGCCGATATAAAGGTTTTATGGACAAAACGACACGTTTTCGATATTATTTTGCAAAATATCCTTTTGAAATATATCCTCCGATATGTCTATTATTGACCGATATATTCGCCGATATATCGGTCGATATATCCCGATATTTTATCGATTGGTTTTTTTCAACCAATTTTAATTAGTGTCTATGGTCTAATAGATAATAGACCAAAATTGTTTCATTGATTAGATTCTTTTTTCCCTTTGGTTTTCTTCCTTGCCCAAGTGTATCATCGATGTCAATTATGCATGGTCTTTGAATTATGAACTAAAAATTTCTTATCTTTCATTGTTACGGACAACTTCCGACATTCTACCTTCTCTTGTTTTATTTCATGCATTATACTGTTATTACTTGTATAACACTAAATGCTTATATTAGTTTAATAAATTTAGAAGTTCAATAAATATCAAATTATTAATATATATAAATGAAAAAATGATTAAATTTATAAACAATTACACATATAAATAATTAAATATTAAAACCCGATATATGAAATATCCCCGATATATCCCCCGACATAGTAAAACCGACATGAAAAACCTAAACCGACGTGTCCCCGATATCCGATATCTACAACATTGAGTAGAAGTAATATATTTATACGCTCCTAGAAATTATAAACTACTATGCATATTTAGACATTTCTTCTGCTGCTTTTCTGTGCGCGCGTGCATGCGACTTCGCATGGTACTCCGTCTTTGCAATTGCTTAGCCAGCTAGTTATTTTTCTGTCCGCCGAGAGATGATTTACTCGGGACGAGCAAACGGTTAAGTCTGGGGGTGTGATGAGTCCGATATTTATAGTATTTTTCGGACTCATCCGGGGTAATTTTCACGCACGCGCACTACACTTCTCGTTTTTTATTGCTTACCTTTGATTCGATCCGCATTTTACATGTAGTGCACAATTTGGGCCCGTGTAGTATGTAATTGCACATTTCCCCTTGGGGTAAGCACATGGTGCTCCTTAACTTGTTTTATGTTGTTTTCTCTTTGGTTTTATGTGTGCTAGAGGTGTGCTCCAGTCTGTGTGTTGTTGTGCAGGTGGGCAGATCCGTAGTGCTACCCTGTTCTTCTCTGAAGGAATCGCACGATCGTGCATTTTTCTTCAACGCACGATCGAGGCGATCATGCGATGCCTACAACTTCGTTTTCTGATGCTCTGCTCGGGGCCGTACGATTTGATCGCGCACGAGCTGTTTTGCCCGTGCGTGACCAAATCGCACGACCTCGTCTTTTTTGTCTAAAATTTTATGTTTTTATTGACCGTGCGTTTTCTTCACACACAGTTGGGTTCAATCGTGCGCGAAGGAAACCACACGTCCTGCCCCATTTGTCTGATTTTCAGTGATTTGTTACTAACCATGTGATTTCATCTCGCACAGGCTGTTTTGCCCGTGCGCGATCAAAAACATACAGTCTTCTTATTCAGGCTTGGGAAGTTCTGTGTTGTTTATTAATGCACGATTCACGCACGGTTGTGTGTTCGACCGTGTGTGACCCATTTTTTCTGACTGTTTACTATTTAAGCCGCAAGACTCCACTCATTTGGGAGATATATCATTTTCCCGCGCCTTAGGGTTCCGAATTCGCCCTTTTTCACCGCTCCACCTCCGGCCATCATCTCGAGGAGTTCCGGTCAAGCTTGTCTCGCCAATATCTTGCTAGAGCTTCCTCTCGGCCTCCTCCATCTTCCCCAAGTCTCCAAGCTCCATTTCGAAGGATTTCTCGCTGCTCTTGGAGAGTTCTCCGGCGAAGGGTGTAATCGGAGGCTATTGATGAACAAGGCGGGTATATTGGAAGAAGGTGACGACTCTTCCGGACCCCAGACGACAGTTGAAGTCTGAGCACAGATGAGGCGTGACAACCCTCGATTCCGACCGTGAAACTTGGATGAGTGTTCGTGCTTCAGTTGTATTCTTCCCTTCTCTTCATTGGTAGTTTATTCCTCTTTGGGTTGTTGGATATTTGGAAGTGTTGTATAAACCCTAATTTAGTTTAAATGTATTTGTTCATGTCTATGTGATTGCCCCGTGGTTTATGCATGTGAGGAGCGCCCCCATTCCATCTTATCAGCCCCACCGTCGTTTGAGTGTCGCGCTAGCAATTGCCAGTGGAGTGCATTGCGAAGAGGTGCTCGCGACCCTCATCCTTTTGCAATCTGTTAGATTTTATGAAGCCTCGACGGATTGACGGTTTGGTTGGGCAGTCTGACGATTAGGCGGTCTGCCAGTTAGTCTTGGCGGTCTGGTTACTGTAGTATTGCAGACTGTTAGATTTCATGGAGCCTTGACGTACTGACGGTTTGGTCGGGCAGCCTGATAGTTAGGCGGTCTTCCGGTTAGTTTTGATGGTCTGGTTTGTATCACGCTGGAGCGGACTTGGAGAACAGGATTGTAGTCGCGGCGGATAGAGACAACTGAAGCAGCGGTCTGGAGAGCAGCTGAAGCTGCGAGTACGACATTTGTTGCGGCTTGGTGCTGAAGTGAGCTGGTCTTAAGTCCGGCGGATACCAGTATGAAGCGAGTTGGTTAGAGGTTGCGGACTATCACTGGAGTTCGGCGGTACCTGTATGAAGCGGACTGTTGTTCTTGATCAGAGACCGCAGACTGCTACTGTATTCCGACAGATACCTGTATGAAGCGGACTGCTGTTCTCAATCAGAGGCCGCAGACTGCTACTTGAGTCCGGCGGATACCTGTATGAAGCGGAGTGGTGTTCTTGATCAGAGGCCGCAAACTGCTACTTGAGTCTGGCGGATACCTATGTGGAGCGGACTGCTTCTGTGTCCAGCATATTTTAGTCGGAGCGGTCAGGGCCTAACCGCTTGGTTGTTTTGCAGTCTAAATTTTTTTATCCGCCCTGTTCGCGGGTTGTATAGTCCCACATCGGCTGTTGTATTTTTCTTCTTTATTTTTTCCCCTATCAATAGGGGGTCATACGTATGTAAATTAACTTTTTGTGGAATGCAAAACTTGTTATTTAAATTCTTTCACATGGTATCAGAGGACACCCGGTTCTTGCGGTTTTCGGTTTTCTAACTGCCTGCTTTGCTCGTGTTCTTTGCGGCCTCCGATTTTCTAACCGCGCCACTTCTTTTGTCTGCTCAAGCTCTTTTTTCATTCCGCCCGAGCTTTCTTTTCCCCTCTCCGCGCGGTTTCTTTTTCTAACCGCCTTCTTCATGCCAGATACCGAGTATTCCTCTACCACCTTATCTGCATCTTCTACTCAAGTTGCCCCACCTGTTTCTTCTCCGTCTGGGAATCTTGACACTGCTTCTAAGTTAATTGGTCCAAATTATCCAGATTGGAGTGTCTCGTTTGTGTTCTTGCTCAGGTCTCAACAAAAACACAATCATCTCACTGATGATCCTCCAGCTCGCGACTCCGTTGTTTTTGATGACTGAGATTCCAGTGATGCTTGGTTAGGACGCGACTTGCAAATGGTCTCTCTGATTAGTGCCTACCTGTTATTCAGCATGATGAGACTGTTAAGGGTGCTTGGAATCATCTTGCTGCTTTGTATTCCAGAGGTGCTCAGGCCTCCCGCATCTATACGTTATATGCTGATTTGTTTGCCCGCCCTACCTTGACTCCTGCTGCTGCTTATCAAGAGGTGCAAGCGCTTGGCGTTGCGATTCTTCAACATCATCCGTTCTCTGCTGATCTAGCTGAGCAACACAAACACTTACAAGAGTTTCTAGTTGTGTGTTACCTTCTTCGTCTTCCGGAGTCTTATGACATGATACGACAACAGATTCTTGGCGAAGCGGATTCACCCACTCTTGATGCTACTTCTGCCCGTATTGCAGCAGTTACCACTCTTCTTTAGCGCCCTCTGCTCACCATCCTATAATGACATGTTTGCTCATTCGGCTCGCTCTGGTAATTTTGGTGGTCGTGGAGGTCATACTGGTGGGCGTGGTACGTCTCGTCATGTCTGCTCTCACTGTGGCAAGACATGCCATCTTGTTGATTGATGTTGGGCTAAGTATCTTCATCTTCGCCCGTCTGCGGGCATAATAAGAAGTCCACTTCTCTTGCCTCCACCTCTTCTACTTGTGCTAATGTTGTTACTCAGGGTAAGTGACTGATTGATTCTGGTGCTACTAATCACATGATCGGAGATTTTGGTTTGTTCTCTTGCTTGAACAAACATAACCGGTCTCCTCCGGTTTTTGTTGCGAATGGTACTCCGTCTCCTGTATGTGGGACTGGTACAGTCTGTGTTACTCCAACCTTGCAGCTTGAGGACATGCTTTACGTCCCGTCTTTTCCGTGCAATTTAATCTCTGTTCCTGCTCTTTGTAAACAGTTGAACTGCATAGTTATCTTTACTTCTATCACTTGTTTTTTTCAGGATCCGCACTCCAATGAGAAGATTGCTATTGGGACTGAAAGCAATGGACTATTCTTTCTCGATAATATCACTGCTTACTCTGCTTCTCTTCTACAGTGACTTCTTCACCATGGTCATCCTCCTCGTCTCATTTACCAACTCCTGCCAGATTTATCAAGGGAGGACTCGCCCCTCAACTGTGAGGTCTGCCAACTTGGCAAGCATCATCTTTCTTCTTTTCCTGCAAGACAAGGACGTAGTTCTTCTCGTCCGTTTGAACTTTTTCATTCCAATATTTGGGGCCGCCCCTGTTCGAACTGTTGGTAGAGGAATATATTTTGTTATATTTGTTGATGATTTTTTTCGTTGCACTTGGTTGTATCTTTTACGAGAACGTTCTGACCTTTATTCTGTGTTTGTGCAATTTTATAATACGGTACAAACTCAGTTTGATATTACTCTTAAAACAATTCGCACTGATAATGCTCGAGAATATCTTAGTCACCAGTTTTTCGATTTTTGTATACACCGCGACATAGTTCAACAAACGAGTTGTTCTTACACATCACAGTAAAATGAGGTTGTTGAGCGCAAAAATTGACATCTCCGGGATGTTACTCGCACCCTTCTCACACAGATGAATGTTCCTTGTTCATACTAGGGGCATGTTGTGCTTCATTCTTGCTATCTTATCAACCGTATTCCCTCCTCGGTTTTTCAAGATCACGCCCCGTTCTTCATTTTACATCCAAATGCTCCACTCTTTTTTTACCTCTCCGTGTTTTTGGTTGCACAGCGTTTGTGCATTCTCTGTCTCCTGATCGTGACAAACTTTCACCTCGCTCGGTCAAGTGTGTTTTTCTGGGTTATTGTCGGACACAAAAGGGGTATCGATGCTTTGATCCCTGACTACAAAAATAGTTTGTTTCTGCTGATGTTACATTCTTCGAAGATATGTCTTATTTCTCTCGAGCTTCTACTCTCTTCCCGTCCAATTCTTTATCATTTCTTCCTATTTCTTCTGAACCTACGTCTTTGTTTGTTCCACCACCTACGTCTTTGTTTGTTCCACTACCTACGTCTTTGTTTGTTCCACCACCTACGTCATTGTCTTCACCTCTATCTTCTGATTCTCCCTTGCCTTTGGAGCTGTTGTAGACAGTTCCCGGGCCAGTAATCTCTCTAACGGATGGATCTCCTATCAAAGATAGGTCAGATCTTGATCTTCCTATTGCTCTACGAAAGGGGGTTCAAACGTGCGCTAAACATTCCATTCATGATGTGGTGTCTTATGCTCGTTTGTCTCCAACTCGACGAAGGTTTACTCTTGCTCTTTCGGCTAATACTGTCCCGGTTAACTATCAGGAGGCTCTTGCTATTCCGCATTGGAATGCAACAATGGATGAAGAAATGACAACCTTAACTGAATGAGGTACTTGGACTCTTGTTCCTCCTCTCAATGTGGATGTGGTTGGTTGTCGGTGGGTCTTTGTCATCAAATTTCATCCGGATGGTACTATTGATCGTTTTAAGGCCCGGCTTATGGCCAAAGGCTTTACTCAGACATATGATGTGGATTTTTTCGATACATTCTCCCCAGTTGCTCGTATCAACACGATCCGAGTTATTTTCTCTGTTGCTGTGAATAAGGGTTGAGAGATGTGACAGTTAGATGTCAAGAATGTCTTCCTGTATGGTGATCTACAAGAGATGGTTTATATGGAGCAACCTCCGGGGTATGTTGCTCAGGGGGAGTCTCAGGTATGCAGGTTACGGAAGGTAATTTATGGCCTAAAGCAAAGTCCTCGGACCTGATTCAAAAAGTTCAGCAAGGTTGTCTCTCTTATTGACTTCATTCGTAGTTTTGCTGATCATTCTCTTTTTATTCGTTAAACCACTAAGGAGCTTGTGGTTCTTGCTGTCTATGTGGATAATATTCTCCTTACCGGTAATGATAAGAAAGGAATTGATCTAGCAAAGAAGCATCTTCGATAACATTTTGTTACAAAGGATATGAGCTCTTCTAAGTACTTCCTTGTGATAGAAATCTTGCGTAAACACAACTCTGTGGTTCTCTCACAACAGAAGTATACGTTAGATCTGTAGAAAAAAACTATTCTTCTTGGGGCAAAACCAGTTCGCTGTCTTATGGTCGTTGGTGATGACAAAGGTTGGATAAAAGATTCACCTCTTCTTTCTGATAGTACTATGTACAAACGACTTGTGGGAAAACTCATCTATCTGATTGTTATCAGATCGGATATTTGTTATGCAGCAGGGAAGGTCAGTCAGTTTATGCAAGCCCCCAGAGATTGTCATCTTCGTTCTGCTTTAAAAATTATGGAGTATGTAAAAGGGTCTGCAGGAAAAGGATTATTGTTTCAAAAATATAACCATCTGAAGATTGAAGCCTATTCTGATGCTAGTTATGCAAACAATAAAGAAGATAGAAAGTCCACCTCTAGTTATTGCACTTTTGTGGGAAAGAACCTTGTCAGCTGGAAGAGCAAGAAATAGTCTGTTGTGTCACGATTAAGTGTTGAAGCTGAGTACCGAAGCATGACATCGACTGCTTGCGAGCTGAAATGGTTGCGTGCCTGGGAGAAGTATATGATCATCCTTTACCTATGTTTTTTGACAATCAGGCAACTATACATATATCAAAAAATCCAGTTTTTCTTGAAAGAACAAAACACATAGAAGTTGATTGTCACATTGTCAGAGAAGAAATTTTGAAAAATCAAATCTATACTCCGTTTATCACTTCTGACAAGGAGATTGCAGACGTCTTTATCAAATCATTGTCCGCTTCTCTTTCAGATTTCTGTGACAAACTAGGCATGGTTGATATATATGCTCCAGCTTGAGGGGGAGTGTTAGATTTTATGAAGCCTCGTCAGATTGACGGTTTGGTCGGGAGGCCTGACAGTTAGACGGTCTGCCGGCTAGTCTTGGCGGTCTGGTTCCAGCAGTATTGCGGACTGTTAGATTTTATGGAGCCTTGGCGGACTGACGGTTTGGTCGGGCGGCCTGACAGTTAGGCGGTCTGCCGGTTAGTCTTGGTGGTCTGGTTCGTATCTCGCTGGAGCGGACTTGGCGAACAGGGTTGTAGTCGCGGCGGATAGAGACAGCTCAAGTAGCGTTATGGAGAGCAGCTCAAGCTGCGGATACCGATAGTTGTTGCGGCTTGGTGTTGAAGCGAGCTGGTCTTGAGTCCGACGGATACCAGTATGAAGCGAGTTGGTCAGAGGCCGCGAACTGTCACTGGAGTCCGGCGGATACCTGTATGAAGCAGACTGTTGTTCTTGATCAGAGGCCGCAGATTGCTACTGGAGTCCGACGGATACCTGTATGAAGCAGACTACTGTTCTTGATCAGAGGCCACGGACTGCTACTTGAGTCTGGCGGATACCTGTATGAAGCGGACTGCTGTTCTCGATCAGAGGCCGCAGACTGCTACTTGAGTCCGGCGGATACCTGTGTGGAGCGGACTGCATCTGTGTCTGGCATATTCTAGTCGGAGCAGTCAGGGCTTAACCGCTTAGTTGTTTTGCGGTCTAAATTTTTTTATCCGCCCTGTCCGCGGGTTGTATAGTCCCACATCGGCTGTTGTATTTTTCTTTCTTTTTTCCCCTATAAATGGGGGGTCATACTCTTGTAAATTAACTTTTTGTGGAATGCAAAACTTGTTATTTAGATTCTTTCACACAATCCATTTCACATGCTCGCCCAACTGGGCATCAACCCCTACGAAGCGATGAATGCGACCCGCGCTTGAGTTTTAGTGTTTTCTTTCAGTTCAACCATCAAAACCAAGCACAGTATTTTCGTTTTACCCTTTATAATTAATTTTCTAAGCAATTGAATCACGCTCACTCTGCGTTTCTCAAGAGATCGATACTTGGGGATATTCTCCCATTTTTTATTACTTGTGCGACCGGTACACTTGCCGTCAGCGCATCAATAACCACCATGGAGAGGAGTCGTGGCGTGCGGTTGGAATCCTGGCGGCGTCGAGGGGAGGGTTGAACTTGATTTCCGCAAGGCGTGAGGCCGACAATGACGGAAATGTTTCTGGCGTGCTTGGCTGGTGAAGACGAGTTGACCCGGTCAACTTATTTTAATTTGATATCCCTTTGTGTTTTAAACAGGGAATAAATAAGGGTCACCCGGGAAAACAATTGAGAGCAGCGGCTTTAGCTGAACTGGAAGACGAACCGGGTGGGGAAGAGCTGACCCGGTTCTGTGTAGGATTTTAATCATATATATATATATATACATTTATATATATACTAGCATCTTCGAACGAGCTTCCCCGTTCTCAATGCGGCGCTGCGGGCTTCGCCCGCAATCAAGCCGGCTTCGCCCGCTTGACATTCAAGTGGGGCACTTTTGCGTCGACCTGATCTGGGCCGGTCTCCACCAACTCTGCCCCTCTCGAAATCACTCATCTCTGGTGAGTTTTCTGAGCGGTAGTGTTGTAGAAGATCAACATCCATGCGCTGTAACTCCTCAGCCAAGACCCAGCTGGTCTCGGTCTCTGGTCTGCCATGCCAACAAACCAAGTATCTCTGAAATCCACCATCAATAGTGGTCACTATCTCATCATCCAATATCTGCTCGGGAACCAAGATCTGTCGCAAAAACCTGTTAGCGGCTCTGGGAACTGGAATAGAAGAATCTTCTGGTGTCTCATGCTCAACCTAAAAACTGTCTGTGAAAAAAGGAACAACTGCAAGTGACATGTCAGCAACTGAATGAGTATCGGTGTGTCCTATATGTGGCTCCTCACTAACACTCACCAACCCAGAAGAATCAAATGGAGGAGAAGACAAGGGAAAATCTAAAGACTCATGCAGGTAATCGTGGAATAAAGTCAGATCGGCTACGTTAAAAACATGAATTGCAAAATTATAAAAACGCAACATGATACAAAAAAAAATGTAAAACTTAGGGCCGAGAGAGGTCCGGTCGGGTGCGGCGTCATACATTTTTGCATCGACCTGATATGGGCCGGTCTCCACCATGAACGAATTGGATTTTGATGGTGAGGACAATCTGCAATGCAATGGTGAGGGTGGTGAAGAGATGGTGGTATGTAGTTCCCAGGATATTGATTGAGTAGACAGTGGCAGTAATAGGCGAGGGCTTCAATGTCGAAGGACTGTTCGGTAGCGACTTCTTGGAGTTGCCTCGTCAAAATTTCAAGTTTTTTTTAAACTTTGTACCATTTGTCATTATATGCAGTGGATGAGTGATGGGTTAGACCAATTGATATGATATCTTTTCGAGCAAAAAGGGAGCTTTGTCAAAAGGGGTCGAGGAAAGGGGGATATTAGGATTTAGAAATTGATTGTTTTTCTTAGCAACTAATGGAGGCTATGTTCTAAATATATGGTATCTTGAGTATTTACAGAAGGATACCTTAAATAATTACAATTGGCAACATTACTACAGTATTTGTTATTCGGCATTTAGTATTTGACATATTTCTTGGAGCAAATAGATTGTGCCCAAGTACCTTCGAGCACTAAATGTCATTATTCTCGGCATTAAATACCCAACAAAGTTTCCAACCGTGATTTTAGGAGGGTACCGAGTGAAGAATTTGTGAGGGATTCATTAATATATGCCATGAAAAAGGTACGAATGGACCCTAGGCTGGTTCCAACTAACCTGCTTAATGTTGACGTTATCGGCATGTTTGCAGAAGTGTCTGTTATGAGAGAGCGGAATTCTCTTCTCTGACAGCTCATTCCGAGAATGGACTTCTCAGGGAACAAGCCTTTGTGGAGGCCATTGTTGTCGACAATCTAGCGTGTATATATTGGCGTATGAGTTGTTAGAAAGGGAGGAAAGTAGGTTGCGTAGATCGTCAAACTTATCGTAATTTAGCTTGACAAGACTGATTGCTTGGACATGGTAGTTGGTTAAATATATTTAGTTTCTAGTGAATATCGACACGACATCATGATATGAAATGCTCAGCATAAAGACCGATTGGTGGCGCATACACTTTTTGATCTGTGAATCAAGCAAGGGTGGTGTTGTCCATGTAGGACGTAATGGAGAGGCATTGTTTGCCTTGGATGCGGTGGTAGGTGAAAGCGGTGACTTGCTAATCCAAACAAGTGATTTAGATCCATCAAATCGAGGGAAATTGAGGGAATTGGATCATGGGACGAGCTTGTAAGATATAGTGGAGATGAGTGAGGATGGGGGTTGAAAAGGGTATCAGGCTTGAGTGTAAGAAATGTGGGTTGTTGGGTAGTTGAACGAATTGGATTTTGATGGTAAGAACAATCTGCAACACAATGGTGAGGGTGGTGAAGAGATGGTGGTATGTGGTTCACAGGATGTTGATTGAGTAGACTGTGGCAGTAATAGACGAGTGCTTCAATGTCGAAGGACTGTTCGGTAGTGACTTCTTGGAGTTGCGTCATCAAAATTTCAATTTTTTTTAAACTTTGTACTGTTTGTCATTATATGCGATGGATGGGTGGTGGGTTAGATCGATTGAAAGAGGGATATTAGGATTTAGAAATTGATTGTTTTTTGTGTGCAACGAAAGGAGGCTATGCTCTAAATATATGGTATCTTGAGTTTTTACAGAAGGATACCTTAAATAATTACAATTGGCAACATAACTACATTATTTGTTATTCGACATTCAGTATTTGACATATTTCTTGGAGCAAGTTGATTGTGCCCGAGTACCTTTGTGCACTAAATGCCATTATTCTCGGCATTAAATACCCAACAAAGTTTCCAACCGTGATTTTAGGAGGATATCGAGTGAAGAATTTGTGAGGGATTCATCAAAAGGTTCCATGAAAAAGGTATGAATTGACCCTAGGCCGGTTCCAACTAACCTGCTTAATGTTGTTGTTATTGGCGTGCTTGTTTAATGTTGCTAGGGTGTGTTATGGTCCAACATAACCATTTATCGAATTTTAAATATGTTTCATTATTAGGTCAGTGTCAACGCATGTCACATTTAATTATTAGGTGTGAGTCAGTTTATTATATTTGTTCGTATTAGCCATTAGGCGTTTTAGTATTTTATACAAATCCAATTTTTCGGGCTTATTACGCTTACGTTAAGGGACCTCTTGAATCATGAATAGATATCAAAGAAACTATGTAAAGTTATCTTCCTCTCTCTCTCTCTAGTTCTTTCCTCTTCATCCTCATTCTAGGGTTAGGGTTGAGCAAGCTCCCGTCTTCCTCCTCGCATTCTCCGTGGGTTGAGCTTGGCTCCCTTGTATCTCCGCCTCCACCACCACCGACATGATCCCAACAATGTTGCAGGTAGGCCGTAACAGGTTCTTGGTCGATACTTCGCTGTTTGAACATGAGAATTTCTTGTGACAAAATGCTTCCTGAGTGCTGAAGTTGGTTTTAGTTCCCTTTTTCTGAAAACAGAATGTATATTGGTGAAGAATGAATGATCTTATTTAGAAGTGCTTATGATTGTGCTTGGTAAGTTGTACTGCTATGTTGCCATCTGAAGTAAATATTCGTTGTGTTTTTTGTCTGGATAAGCATCATAAACTTGTTTCTCTCATTATGATACTTAGATGTAATTAATATTCATTTTGGATACCAACAAGATTTGGAATAAAAGAAGGATGTATATTTGTCAAATGTTGGATATTCTTTCTTCATCCAGATTAATTTTACTATTTTTTTATGCTCCTTAAGTTATTAATCTATTGCATTTATGACATTGTAAGTAGGATGTACTTCTAGTAATTGCATTCAAAATAGCTTCTTTTTCATTCTAATTCATCTATGTTTATGATATTTAATACTGAGTCTATTCCTCATAATTTTTCAGAAACATCAGCTTCTGAACTCTGACGAGCATGCTAACTTTCTAAAAAAGCATAATAAAGATCCTTCAGAGTACAGGCCTGACATTATCCATCAGGTTTGTCATGGTTCATAAATCTCTAGTTTTCTTTAATTTTATATTCCTTGGTTGCTAGTTGAACAGTGAAGCTTGCAATTTGCATTTATTTCTAGTGGCATATTACTCCTTGCTTGAGAATATAACATTGTTTTTTATCACCTTGAACATACATAATTGAACTAATCTTTTGATTCAGCCAGATCCAGAAGCACGTCTTGTGGGTTATGAGTATTTTTCTTTCTGACCATATTCATTCCTTGTGCTAACAATTAATATATAATTCATGATGACCTCAGGCACTTCTTTCCATATTGGACAGCCCCTTAACTAAGGCTGGTAGGCTGCAGGCTCTATATATACGTTCAACAGGACGTGAACTCATTGAAGTCAAACCAAATGTTCGTATTCCAAGAACTTTCAGGCGATTCTGTGGTCTTATGGGTTAGTTACTATATAATTTTCTGTATTGTCACTAGTGGGCCCATTTATAATCCAAGTTACATGCTTATAATAGCATTTACTAACATGTGATGCCCTGTTAATTTTTCAGTGCAGTTATTAGAAAAGCATAAGATAACTGCAGAAGGCAGTCGAGAGAAGCTTCTTGCTTTGATTAAGAATCCTGTAACAGATCACTTACCTGTTAACTCAAGAAAAATAGGTGATCTTCTATCTTTTTAATATTGATGATGCATTGATGTTTTTTGACTTTGCTGCACAAGGAAGGAGACAAGATATTAGATATGATACCATACAGATCAAGTGATTTTCAAGAAAACATAGAATATGAAATACATTTTTATTTTTTTTGTTATTTATAAATATAAATGCAAATTAACGAAAGACATGCATGATATTCACATTTTCATTTTTTAAAATTTTTGTATCTCGCATATCATATGTTAAATGAAGACAATTCGTAAGGCCGTTGCAATTATCTATTCTTCCAACTTCATTGAGATGAATATTGAACCTCATCTAATACTTATCTCTGTAGGTCTATCTTACAGTTCTGATAAAGTAGTTCGGATGAGTGACTATGTTGCTGCTGCTAGTGACAATGTCAATCTTGTTTTTGTGGTATGCCTTAATGGTCATTGCTATCTTCTGTTTTTATACTCTTTTTATTTATAACCAAATTTTCACAATATTTAGGTGGGTGCTATGTCACATGGAGTCATAGATAAAGGATTTGTAGAAGACTTCATATCAAGTATGTTGTTTTATGCTGAAAAAGTTTTAGCTTTTATGGTTTTTAAAGCTTTATAGAAATTTATATTCCAGTCATTCAAGAATTTTCGTGTACAGTAGGCTCTAGATAAAATTGAAGTGTCATCAGCTTATATTTTTTTGGTGAAGTGATACTTATTTTTGATATATTTGGTTCTTTTATGATATCATACTAATACCCTAATTGTCTGAGAGAACCACCAAATGATCCTGGTGTAGACTCAGCCTTTAATCGGTTGTCTAAACAAATTCTCTCAACACATCACTTCTGTAAAAAATTTCATTGGGTGCTATCTAATCACTAATCCGCGGCGAAAGTTATTATAGGATGAAGAGAAAGTGATGTAGATAGATAGTGTAGACATCAATTTATCTTCTTGATTAAATTCTTTATTCATTTTATTCATCAACCATTCATTACTGTTTTCTATCTCATCAATGCGGTCACTGACATCATATTGAAGTCACTCTCGATTATGTTTCAGTTTTCACAAATTTTAAATAATTCAAAAGTTGAGCTAGTACATTATTTCTTTCTTTCTTTTGAAAACAAAAAGTTTACAACAGAAATCTGGCTTAGACACGCATTTTATGCTTCAATGGCGCAAAAAAACCCTCAAAGGAGCAATTCTCCGAGGCTCTGAGTATGGTGAGCCTTAGGATGACCTTTAACAACATAGCATGCGGAAAACCTCCCCGCCATTGTTTCTACCTGCTTGAGCTATTATAGTGTCATTCCAGCCGCCTGCCGCTATTCCAGCCCATGACCACCACTTCTTTAGCCTCCACCCGCCAGTTCCCACCTTCGTTGCCGCCCATCTAGCCTCCAAGTATCTTCTCTCCACCCTCCCAAGCATCTCCGCCCACTGATTTTTTTCCAGCAACCTCCCATCTCAACCTTGGCCCCCTGTAGCCCCACCATCATCCCTGCACAGTCCCCCAGCCCGCGCCCCATTTCCCAGACAGTCACCCCCTTCCCTTCCTCGGGGGCTTGCAGCCTTCTAGACCACTTTCCTCCACGGCCACCAGATCTTCCCTCCACCGCCAACACCGATTATTCGGTGACTTGCGTTTTAGTTTCATTGTCTTTTACATGGCACTAGTACTCTCATTTATTGCTATCCATATTTAACTCAAATTGATTTTGACTATTTCATTTCTCAATAGACGTGCAATACTTATTCTCTTGCATATAATTCCGTGCAATCTCAATTAATTGCAATTAATTTGGAGTATCAGTGATTGATTGCGATTCACATTCAATTGTGCGCGCTATAATTTTTATTATTTTATTAATTGCGCGTTGGAAATACCTGCATGGTTGAACTATTTTCACCGCAGTAGTTCTGGGTTTAGGTTGTGAGCATCTCATTCAATGGATTGTGTGTTTGCCTGCGTGCTTGCACTTTCATTTTCATTTTGGGATTGGTTGTTGATTCATTGCTGTTCTTGATTTTTCGCATTCATTTAAGGTTAGGGCATCGCATACTCGTCACCTGACGCAAAAAGCTTCCAACTGAAATGACCTTCAAATTTGATTCCTCTTTTATAGCATCAGTATAGCGTCATCAAAAGAAAAAGTCGCTTTATTGCATTAAATTTTTTACTATGAACATCAGTATCCATATCATTGCTTCTCACTGATCTGCTAGGCTTATTATCCCTATATATTGAAATGAAACTACATTATTGTCCAATTCTCATGATCTTCAAACGCCTCTTGTTGTGAAATCTGAAATCACTGCGCTGACAATCAAAATTCCTTTATCATTTTACTCTTGAAAATAAAGGATTTGCCTTCCCTATTTGTACAAGGCTGATAATTGCGCAAACGCTACAAACCCAGTTGTTCTTTGCCCTAACTTTTGCTTAACGGGCACCGTGATATCTCGGGCAGGATATCTAGCCAGTGATGCAAATACTCCGATCATTTTAGGCTATAATGGAGTATTTGTTAGCATATTTTACTTTATTTTATTATTAATATTCTTTATTTAGTTGTTCTTCCTTTTATGTTTTTATATTTATTTAGATTATTTTTTCTGAGGAACCCTTCTTCAACACACAACAAACAGTGAGTACACTTGTTTTAGATGCATCAAAGGGTCAAGTGTCTGATCCGTGTCATGATGTCACTTTTAATTAAGCGCAGCTTTAAGCGATCCACCTCAAAAAACGAATATATTGATATTGCCAAAGATAACCCCTTATCACTAAAATATGTGGCCCCGATGGATGTGGCGGGTAAAACGGAAAGTACCAAAGTTGCGCCGGAATGTAGGCTTTTATATAAAGTAATATGATAGAACAAGGGAGAGAGCAATTGAGTTTCTACCTTTGTCTGTTCATTATGAATTACACTGCTATATTTCTATTTCTTATCAGTTCACTAAATCTGTGTGAAGACATGATTTCACCGAATTGCTCTGGAATTCTACGAATATGCTATGTTCAATATATCATTTTTCGTTCTTTTTTGTCGACCACTTGACGTTTTCCTCATCTTCTCGCAGTTTCAAATTATCCTCTCAGTGCAGCGTGCTGCATAGGCCGGATATGCAATGCGCTAGAGCAGAAATGGAAGATATTATGATCTCATCGTCGCAGCCACAATGTTTGATGTAGTTTTATTGATCCAGTTGCCAGAGTAATATAATTTGCAGATTTGTGCTTGTAATTTGTTTTTTCTGCCTGAATTTATTCTACTAGCTTATTATCTCTAGCTAGTGTTGTATTATTCTGATGTATTAGGATAGAATGGTAATTAGTAGTAGTATCTCCTCCTATGTAAGGAAGGGGTGTGGAGCCTTATTATGGATCTTGGGAGTTTTGGTTTAGGAACTCCCCTCCTTGAAAGGTTGGCGCGAATATACCATGTGCTTTTTTTGTTTAAAAGCATGACTACTAATTAGAGTCCGTTTATATCGGTGTTTTCGCTCCGTTTCCATTGGTCCACTGCTAAAAAAACTGTTTTGGTAACCCTCTAATTCCCAACACCCTTTTGGCCGTTTTTTGAGAGTGCAACCACCCTCGTATATTTCCCACCTCTCTATTGTCAAGCCACTACTCCAACTCTCACCGCCGAAACAAACAAACCCTAAAGAGAGGCCCTACAGAGAACGGCTTGTTTTAGAGTTATATTTTAGTGGAGGTCTATTGGACAGTGGGCACCACCAATGTATGTTTTTTATTTTATTTGAAAAGAACATTTCTCATGCAAAAGAAGTGTTAATGTTCAAAAGTCTTCTTTTTTTGCAGTGAATTAGTAAGCTGAAAATGTTATTTGATATAAACTATGACAATGGCAAACATGTCACTGTTAGCAGAATATTTTTGTTAAAGAGTGGTCGATGATTGTCATGTTTTGGAAAGGGAAAAAGCCATGGCAGCAGCCCGTTAGTATGAAGGTGGCATAGAAATTAGGTCTGGGAGCATGTGGATTAGTTAAGATTGTCTTTCAAGTCGGAAAAGGCTTTGTTTGCTTAATTGGAAAGGCGCATAGGGGGGCATCTCCATTGACATATGCGTTTTGACCAAGTAGATCTATAAATTTCGCACTGCATCTAGCCACATGCATTTCGGTGGGGGAGGTCTCGACAAGTTTGAGTAATGTCTTATCTTGTGTCAGATTTATCAAATAAATGTCTATAGCGCACAATTCGGTTGGAATTGGGGTTTTAATTCCACTTCTCATGTTTGGTTCACCGGATTCTTGATGAATAAAATTTAGAATTAATAATATCTCCAAATTCTACGAATTATAGGTAAGAGCATCTATCGTTCATGGTATAAGATATTTTAGAATAAAACATCAATTGTCGTATTTTTTCGGGCCTGTTGACAATTTCTACTAACACAAATTAATATTATTTTATTGGAATATAAAAAGTGGTTATTAAAGTATTAGAAGAAAATGAGATAAAATATAACACTTGATCTAAAATCTCTTTGGATTAAAATAAATTTTTATGAAATAATAAAATTCAAGCTTCTAACTACTTACTTCGACTGTGAAGATTCTGAAAGTACAAAATCGCATCTCTCGAGAATACGCTTTCGACTAAACTTAGGTTGATCGATTAAGACCGGCCAGTCGAAATCCCTAAACTTGCTTTAGACGGTGAACCTCACTATTGGATTTGACTCCAATCCGAAAGATTTATGTCGTCCTCTCTCGAGGAGTGCATGCAACTCCTACCTTTGACTGATCTACTTGTATCCACAACCTCTCGATAAATCTAGGATACGGATCTAGGGTCAAAAATATATTCTGAAATGTGAATTCGATACAACTAAAATCAAAGATAAATCGAAGTGAATAATAGATAGCTTGATAATTTGAGAAATATAAATACGTTTATTTCATCCAAATTTTATCATGATCAAGTGCTAATGAAATTAGCTACTTGACATCATAAAGGAAATACAAAAAAAAGATAAAAAAGGACATGATTGTTAAAGAAAAGAGACTATGAATTTTAACTATGAATTAAAACTACCAAAACAAAAAATAAACTAAGAATACAGGAAGAAAACTATGAATTCTAACTCTAAACCGCTCTCTAACTTCCTCCCCAGCTTCTGGCAATGTCTGGAATTTATAATAAATTTTCTAGAGAGTCACGCCCCCTGTCACGCCCTTGACTAGGAGGCTTGTAAGGTACAAAACAATCGTCTTGAAAGCCAGAGAATGTTGGGGAAAAACCATCAAAAGTTGTTATTTTGCGGATCACGCCCATAGGTCACAACCGTGACCTAGGGCGTGTCTTGACTTTTGCTGGAAACGGCGGGAACTCAAAACGGCGGGAGTTAATCTGATGGTTGCAGAATGAGTCACGCCCCCAGGTCACGCCCGTGGACTAGGGCGTGTAAGCTTGGAACGACTCGAATCGGAAACTGGCTTCTTAATGATGCGTTGCGCCCTGAGCTGGCTGTCACGCTTATGGGTCACGCCCGTGACTTAGGCATGTAACTTTAATTTGATGTTTCAATGGAACCTGGAAATCCTTCGGCGGGTCTGGAACATCTGGAAGTAGTCACGACCATGACAATGGTCACACAATCATGTCACGCCCGTGACTGGGCTTGCACTTTAACTTTTCCTAGATTTTCTCAGATTTTTCTCCTGATCAGTTCTGCCAGCTTCAAATTGTTAATTGCAACTTAAATTAACCTGAAAATAGAAAAGAAATAAATAAGAAACTTAATTAATAAAATAAAATTATATATTAATTAATTAACAAAAAAAACTATAAAAAATAAGGATATAATTAGAGTTATCAATTCCTATTGGACTTGGCTCAATTCCAATGAAATTCATATCAGCCTAAATGTCTTCACGTTCTCAGATGCCCTTCATGCTAACGGCGGATAATACCTTAGGGCCTGTTTGGGAGGGCTTTTTAACTCCTTTTCGTTTTCTGGAAAACGCTATCACATTTAAGAGACCGTTTGGATTGTCTATCGGTGGGAAAAACTACCGCGAAAAACTCCATTTTCTCATATTTTGGAAAAGTCACTTGTCACATACTTTTCAACTTTTTTGAAAAGCACTTTTTCATCCAAAAACACTTATCTCTTAAAAAAAATCTATAACTTGATTTTTTTTTTCTTAGCGCGATTTTTTTTCCTGGGGTAATTTTTTTGCCCGGACGTATTTTTTTCGCCCGACGCAAATTTTTCGCTCGAACGCGAATTTTCGCCCGGGCGCGAATTTTTCGCCCGGGCTAGCATTTTTCGCCCGGGCTGGCATTTTTCGCCCAGGCTTGCATTTTTCGCCCGGACGCGGGGTTTCTCGCCCGGGTGAGTTTTTTTCGCCCAAGTGTGGTTTTTTGCCAGTGCATGTTTTTTTTTCGAACGAGCATGTTTTTTTTTTCGTCCGGACGTGATTTTTTCGCTCGAGTGCATTTTTTTCATCCGGGTGATTTTTTTGCCGGTGAACGATTTTTTTTCGCCCTAGCTGATTTTTTTGTCCAGGCGCGCATTTTTTCACCCGGGCGTGATTTTTTTGCACCGACACGATTTTTTCACCTTCGCGCGATTTCTTTGCCCGCGGTAGATTTTTGCGCCCGCGCACGTTTTTTTGCCCGGGGGCATTTTTTTTCGCCCGGGCGCGATTTTTTCGCCCGGGCGCGATTTTTTCGCCCTTGCGCGATTTTTTCGCCCTTGCGCGATTTTTTCGCCCGGGCACGATTTTTTTGCCCGGGCGCGATATTTGTCATCGGAGGTTTTTTTTTTCACTAGAGAGCGGTTTTTTCTCCCGGACGCAATTTTTTCACCTGAGCGCGGTTTTTTCGCAGGGAGCGAATTTTTGGCCCGGGTCCTGTTTTTTTCGCCCGGTCGGGAATTTTTCAATCGGGCGTGAATTTTTTGCCCGTTAACGATATATTTTTGCCCTGACATGTTTTTTTCGCCAGGACGCGATTTTGTCACTTGAGCGCGCCCGAGGGCGAATTTTTCGCTCGGAAGTGAATTTTTGGCCTTAGCGTGATTTTTTTGCTCGTTCGTAATTTTTTCGGCCGGGGGTAATTTTTTTCGCCCGGGCGTGATTTTTTCGTCTGGTCTCGATTTTTTCATCCGGACGCGAATTTTTCGCTCGTGAGCAATATTTTTTGTTGGAGCACGTTTTTTTGCCCCGACAGGTTTGTTCTGCCCGAGCGCGATTTTTTTGAACGTGGGCGAATTTTCCGCTCGGACGCGAATTTTTCGCCTCGACGTGATTTTTTTGCTCGTTCGTGATTTTTTTGTCCGGTCGTGTATTTTTTTCGCCTGAACACTATTTTTTCCGCTCAAATGCAATTTTTTTGCTTTCAAGCGAAAATATCGCGTCCGTGCGAAAAATTCACGCCTGTGCAAAAAATTCGCGACTGGGCAAAATTTTCCCGCCCAATCAAAAAATTTGTGTCCGTCCGAAAAATTCGCGCCCGTCCAAAAAATTTGCGGTCGTCCAAAAAATCAGTGCCCGTCCGGAAAATTTGCGCCCGTTCGAAAAATTTGCGTCCATCCGAAAAATGGCACCCGAGCGAAAATATAGGGCCCGACCGAAAAATTGGCGCCTAGGCGAAAATATCGCTCCCCGGCAAAAATATCGCGCCCGGGCAAAAAATTCGCGCCCGGGCGAAAAATTTACTCCCGGGCGAAAAATTCACGCCCGGGCGAAAAATTCCCGTCCGGGAGAAAAAACCGCGCCCGGGCGAAAAATCGCGTCCGGGCGAAAAAACCGCACCCGGGCGAAAAAACCGGCCCAGGCGAAAAAACTGCGCCGGGGCGAAAAATCCGGGCCCCGACGAAAACATTCACTCCCGGACGAAAAATTCGCTCTCGGGCGAAAAAACCTGCCCCGGCGAAATAATTGCGCATTTTCCCCCGGACGCAAATTTTTAATAAAAAAAGTTACCGCAACGGAGATTTGCCAAACGATTTATAAAGTGCTTCTCCTTTTTGAAAAGCTCAGCAAAAGAAGTTCACCCAAACATTTCTTCCTTTTCTAATAGACATTTTTCAAAAGCTCATTTTCCTACCATCCTTTTGCTACCACTCCTCCTTTCTAAAAAGCCTTCCCAAACAGGCCCTTAGGCGATCTCCTTTGTTGCACGACTTTTGGTTGGTTAAGCAAACACTATTGACGTCATCATCTTTTGCACCGGTGGTTCCTTTCATCGCAGCCTTCTGCCCTTATATTCTTCCTTAATGCTACTTTGTCCGACACAAAAAAGTTTTTCTAAATGTGGCTTGTATGTATGTTCTCTATCATCAATTCATTACATCGAAATACATATGTGTATATCTACAATATTATATATATATCAGTGAAATGTGCATGGATTTCTCGTGTGCTGCATTAGCTAACAATAATAATATTTCTACTATTGCAAATATTCATTTGCATTGTCGGTGATACTTTCACTAACAACGTTTTTTTTTATGACGCGAGACACATTATTAATATATATTTTAGTTTCATTCGCATTTTTTTAGTTTTATTTATCTATTTTATTTTATTATATATATTTTTAATGTTTTAGTTTTACAACTTTTTATTTTTTCTTGATTAATAATATAGATATAATATGGTATGATAATAAATTTAAGTGGAACAATTATGTAGCTACTATAATAATAAAGTATTAAAATATAATTTAAAAATATTCTATCATACGGTGATGTGGCTCTCCGAAAACAGTACAGTCGCATAGAAATTTTTTGTCGTGATCTCGACTAGCACGCTAATATAATTTTGATAGGCCCGGCGTTGCGCGATTCTGAGTTCATTTGGTCCTCAAGCGGACACCGGAACGCTCATGCATCTTTGCACACAAATTGTTCCCCGCCATAAGCGCAAGTGTTGCGCGCGGCATGACACACAACACAACATAAGTACCGCCGCAGAAAGCATTTCCAAATGACACGATGGCACATGACATTTCCCAATTGGAGAGTTGGGCGGCAGCACTGCCGCACCTACAATTGAGGAGTGAGGTGCACTTCTTTGACACCATTGCCGACGCCTATAGGCGCCGCGCCCGCCACCACATCATCACCATGTTCGTCCAGCCGAAGTGCGCACCACCGCACCTTCATCGTCATTATCGGCGCGCTCAGAACGCCTTCGCGCTCGCAATGCCTCCGCCCTCATGGTGCGTTCACATCGCCTCTGCGCTCACAATGCCTCCATGCACACAACGCACTCACAACGCCTCCTCTCTCAGGCGCGGTCACAACGGCTCCGCGATCATGGCGCGGTCACAACGGCTCCGCCCTCAGGACACGCTCAGAGCACCTCCTCGCTCACCGCGCGCTTACAACGCGTTCGCGCTAACTGCGCGCTCGTAATGCCTCCATGTTCACGACACACTCGTAACACCTTCACGCTCCCAACACACAAGTAATGCCTCCGTGCTTACGACCCGCGGTGTGCTCAGAACAACCCCGCTCTCACGACTATTGAAATTTGATATAGCAGAAGACGGGAAATCAGGCGCAGGAATACTCAACCAATCCGAGCCCAAATAAACCAGATGCAAACCAAAAGAGCAAGAATCTTGTACTAAACAATCTTTACAAGGCGAGATATACATGACGAGACATGATTTCGCCAAGTACAAAGGAGAAGCAAATAAGCAAACAAGACAATTAAGCTGGGCGGACTGCCTCAGAGACCGCCGAGACCGCCGAGTCCGCTGAGACCACCAACCCGCTACTACACCACTGATCTACGGAGTCCGCTCAACCCGCCTAGTCGCCAGACCGCCACCAAGACGCGCGGACTGCCCGTTATTCCAAAGCTGAACTCTAACCGCCGATCTGCAAGCCGCCTAACCGCGAGGTCTCCTAGCCGCCAGAACGCGCGAGCTGCTGCTGCCGAACTGAATAGACCGCCAGAAGCGGACAACTTATTGAACTGGGAAACTAGTTGCAGAAGATAGACAGCCTAGCCGCAACCCACTGTTAACCGCTGGTTGCTATCTGCAGAGTCCGCACTGTCCCTGACCGCAGTCAAAACTAAGTCCCGGCCTTCCAGAGCTATCCGCACAACCTGCACAGCACAACCCGGTCAACCTTCTCAAGCCGCGCGGATAAAAAAATCCAGTCCACAATAACTATCAGTGAATTCACTTACTGTTCATTCGCTTATCATTGATGTGACCTGGGGTCCTATTTATAGGCACGGTGAGGAGTGTGGTCACCGCCCTAGCGATAGGATAACCGACCCATCCCGCAGAAGGAACCAAGTGTATCTGCAAGCCGCAGATACACATCCAGTCTGCCGTGACCTGTCCCGGATAGCCAGCCCGCCAAGTAGCTTTACCAAGGCCATATAGCAACCTCTATCCGCCTTGTCGCTAAAGGCCTAGCCAGGACGCTGCCAACAGCCGAACTCTGCAGCAACACCTTGTCCGTCTATCAGCGGACATCGCTCCAGTCCGCATATCCCAAGCTCGCAACAAAGGCACATGGCACTGCTGTCAAGCTTGGCAGACTGAGAAGCAGTCTGCTCTTAACTGGGCGACCTCGTCGGACTGAGCCAAACTTGGACTTGGTTCAGAACCAAGTCCACACCACCGACCACAAGGGCCAGTCTGCGCTTACTAGAGGACATTGGAAGCAGTCCGCCAATCCCGACGACCTCTAGATCAAGTCCGCTCTAACCGGCGATCCCTGCGGCTTCCACCAGCCACACTACCAGAGCTAGAACAAGGCATCGTCCATGCCGGTCTGCTGAGCTCTAGTCCAGTCCGCATCTTGCCAGACTCCGCGGATAGAGAAGATATCCTCCCGGTTACCTTCTGGGACCAAGCCGCTAGCTGAGCATAAGCTGGCCTTGCTGGCCGTCGCCTCTGTCCGCACAATCCGTGCGAACAGACAGCCCAGGCCGCCAAAGAACAAGCTGACTACAACAGCTCCGCCAACCCGGCTAACCTCCAGTCCTGTCCGCATAGGCCACGCAGACAGGTCGCCCAATCACCCATTTTCACTTCACCATTTTCAACAACGACGCTCAGATCACCTCCGTGCCTACAGTGCGCTCAAAATGCCTCCGTGCTCAGACCACCTCCACGCTAATTACACGCTCAAACTACCTCCACACTCACAACCCGCTCAGAACAACTTCATGCACACGACGCCCTCAGAAAACCCCTGCGATCACAATGCCCTCACAACACCCCTGCGTTCACGACACGCTCAAAACACTGTCACTCTCACGACGCGCTCTGAACACCTCCGCGCTCGCCACACCACTGCTCTCATGACGCGCTCAGAATACCTCTGTGCTAACTGCGTGAGCGATAATTAATCTTCTTAACTTCTCAGATTGCAGGAAGCATTCTGATGAAAGCTCACACGTTTGACAACGAATAGATCTATGGACTAGCACGAATACCTCTCTACAATCCAAATCCTATATTCACACAATCGCTCTATGCGACACAACGTTAATTAATTCTATTAATTATATGCTAGCGTACGGGCAGCCAAACCGATTAGGATCGAATAGAGGCGATAGACTAATATTCTTTCCGTCTAAAAGGACCTACCCGGTTCAAACGAGCGGCGTTGTACCAAAAGAGATCTACCAAATAAAATACGATTCAGAAAAGGTAGATCTCTCCCAAGAAAAGAAAACGAAGGTTCGCCAAACCTTTTTCGAAATAAAAAAAATTAAGAGGGACAACAAAAATAATTGAAAGATCACCACGATATAATTTTTATTGCTATCAAAAATTCAATGCTAAGAACCTTCCACCACAGGAATTAATCTAGGAAGAGAAACACACAATCGGTAGAAAGGATTCATTACCCTATCGGAATGGATGATTCCGATTTCTCTACTTGGATCGTTCTTCAACGGCTTCGCCGGAGTCACGCCGGTTGGAGAGAAACTTGTCTGTCTTCGTCGCGTCACGCTGGAGTTGGAATCTACAAAGGAAATCTTTGTCTTGGCCGGTTTCTTCAAGTAGGTGGGTTGAATGGTTGCTTTGTTGGAGGTCGGTTTTGGGAGAGGATGATGGGGGAAGGTGGCCGAGCCACTAAGAGAGGGGGGGGGGGGAGATAGAGAGGGCCGACGGCCAAGAGATGTACAGGAGGGTGGAGGCTGAATTTTGCCAAGGGGGGAAGGAAAAATCTCAAAAGATTTTAGGAGAGATTATTTTCTTATTCTTCTTCTCTCTAATCAATCCTTCATAACATGGTTATATATAGACTACACCACTCAATCTCCCTCCATTCAAAATTCAAAATTTAAATTGAAAATATGATGGTTATATGCACCCATCATAGCACATGAAATGAAATAATTAAAACAACACATGATGGTTATAAGCATCCATCATTACACATGAAATGAAAATTAAAACAAACATAAAAATGACTTAATAATTATTAATAAATTATTAATAAATTGGTCATCACATGAAATGAACAGATATTATGTCGACGCTCTACATGGTCATCACGGCGCCGCAATTCTTTATTTGAAGGCGGAGAAAGTTCTTCTGTAAGCGTGCCGTCACCGTCTTCAATATGTTGAGGGCCGTCATCTCCATCAATCCTCCCCCGCTAAAAAGTACTCATCACCGATGAGTTGGTCTGAGTACTGGTGTAGGAGAGCATCATCCCAAAGAAACACGTAGCGGCAAACAACACCACTTGGTGAAGAGAGCACTTCAACCTGGAGTATCCTGTCATGCAAAAAGGTGGTTCTAGAGAACCTCGGAAAAGCATTAGGCAATAAATGATAACAAATTTCTACATCAACAACCAACGTACCTCCAATGAAGACCGATGAAGAGAGCGATCCAGACACAAACCCACTACCCAAACCATAAGAAAACAAAGTTGACCCAAACGGACATGCAGATAATTCAAGTGGTGGAGAAACATATAGCATTAAATTAGAAACATTAAAAATAGGGGTAATATCCCAATCAGTGGATAACTTCAAATGATATGCGTATTCTCCTAATTTTATTAATATCCGAAAAAGGTCCAGTTCGCCAACTCGCCAACTTTCTATAGTGCCTAAAGGCAACCGTTTAGGGACGAGACACACCACAACTAAATCGCAAATCATATAGTGAGACGCTCTTTTATGTAAGCTAGCATGAATTTGATAAGATATAATTTGTATGGCTAGCGTTTCACTAATGTGCTTATATAAAATGTGATCATGATGAGCATAAACTTGTACAAGCTTATTTAATATATTCGGTGGAGGTAACAGAACTAAATAAGGTGGCACCAGCGGAACTACATCAGGTGGCACCAATGGAACTACATCACGTGGCACTAACAGAATGAAATCAGGTGGCACAATAGACATCCACATCACTAACGTATACTTAGAGATTTGGTTATTCTTAGAAAGTCGAGAGTATACAGAGCTATCAAAAATGATATCGTGGCCAAACACAAATTCCGTCAACGCACTAAAACTTATACGAAGAGACATGTCCTAAGAAGGGGCCCGCAGGATTGGCAAAATTAAACGACTCAGATCAAACATACCAAACTTGTGTCCTAAAGGGTCCACTAAACGAGTCAACGGATCAGGTGGGAAAGTCGGTAAAACTAAAACCGGGAGAGAGTTAAAATCATATTCAATTTCATGCAACGGAGTCAGCATCAGGGGACGCTCATCCGGGCCTACTTCAATAATGTCTTCCAAAAGTGTAACTCTCTCACATGAAAATTCTTCCAACACATTAGACACGTCATCCAATTCAGAATCAGTAAAGGCCTCAGAAATTGGCAAAATCGAATCCGACGTAAATTTTAACTCAGAGTGAACTTCAGATAATGGAGATAACAATAAAAAATTATCGTTCGGATTTATAGCGCTAAAATCTTAGTAGGTATAATCATAGGCTCTAACACGGCGGGGATCGTAGTTTGGAGAGGGCTCTCAATATTAGGGTGATCAGTCACAACGCTAGTAGGGCTAGTAATAGGCAATGTACTACTCTCACAGATCAGACTATCATCATCCCAAATATCGTCTTCTAGATCACTAGGGATTCCCTCAGACTCAGACGCATCAGAATCGTCGGGCACTAACGAACATGTCAGAATACTCTCACCTACGGGGTCATCCTCAAAATCTAGAGATAGTATATCAATAGCAGCATCCTCAGCGGTATCAGTCACTATCTCTAAGGGCTTAGATTTCGAGGCTAACGAAGGCATAACCCTCGTGGTAACATCTATCAAATCCACAATAAAAAACCTATTAGGAGAGGTTTCCCTAACGGGGGTGGTGGTCCTAATACGACCTTTCCGGTCTGACACGAGTGAGCTTTATTCCTAGGAACGTAGTGCTTCTCAATTTCTACTGCCGTAATAAAAGTGGTGTCTAGATCGGTGTGAAAATAATGCAGTAATTTACCCTTGATGTAGGGGTTTAACCCCTTACGAAACCTAGAGAGGGTGATCTCTGACAACTCCTTCACACCACTTCTAATCATCATATCCTTAAAAAGACGCATATAATCCGAAACCGACTTGTTCCCTTGTTTAAGGTTAGTCAAATCATCAGTTATCTATCGCTTAGTCTGGGCATTTGGTTTATAATCATTCCTAACGGCAGGTATGGATCTAGTGCCAAAACTATACTCACTCATAGGCTTGGTGATAGCAGGGCGAAGGTAGGCGGGATCAAATTGATCCGAGAGTAGGCTACGCATGTGCGGCCAAGCATAACGATAGCTACCAACATGACGCTCTTCGTTTAACCAAAACAACTGGGCTTAACCTACTAATCGCTCTCGGGCAAAGTTAACCTTTTTGTGGTCATCCCATATATGGCTATTAAAATAATGCTCTAATCCCTTAAGCCAATCTCTAAAATTTTGGGGACATTCTAAACCATCATAAGTAGGATAAATATGGTGTGCCCTAGGGGTGTGTTTAACCATATCCTTAGCATATGAATAGTCTAACCGGGCAGCATATATGTCATATGTCATTTTAGTGAGAACCGGAGAGAAAAACTTACCCGAAACTGGTGCACATGCAATGACTAAATAACCTAACCCTATTTAATTTTCAAAGATGTAATTGTTCCCGCTAATTACTTAAAATAATAAATGTATATTTTTTTATTTTCTTGCTGGAAATAATATGAAGATTATTAAATAAATTTTTTTATTTATTTTTTTGCTGAAAAAATAAAAATATAGACCACTATTTGCAGACCAAAATTAAAATTTTATAACGATTTTAAAAAAATAATGACTTAATGAAAATTAATTTTTTTATGGATTTCGTACTAAGAAAATGATGGAGAATTTCCAAATTATTTTTTTTTTGAATTTTAAGAAAAATTGAAAATTTTATACCGTTATTTGCAGAACAAAAAAATTAAAAATTGATTTATATGTTGTGCAATGAAACGTGCAAAGTGTGTGTCGGTGTTCAAAGCAAAAGGGGAAGGGGGGCAATTAGGAAATTGACATGAACCTTCCTCTGATAACAAATTGAAACAGGCTCACACGTTTGACAATGAATAGATCTACGGACTAGCACGAATACCTCTCCACAATCCAAATCCTATATTCGCACAATCGCTCTATGCGGCACCACATTAATTAATTCTATCAATTATATGCTAGCGTACGGGTAGCCAAACCGATTAGGATCGAATAGAGGCGATAGACCAATATTCTTTCCCTGCTAAAAGGACCTACCCGGTCCGAACGAGCGGTGTTGTACCAAAAGAGATCTACCAAATAAAATATGATTCGGAAAAAGTAGATCTTTCCCAACAAAAGAAAACGAAGGTTCGCCAAGCCTTTCTCGAAATTAAAGGAAATTAAGAGGGACAACAAAAGCAATTGAAAAATCACAATAATATAATTTTTATTGCTATCAAAAATTAAACGCTAAGAACCTTCCACCACAGGAATTAATCTAGGTAGAGAACACACAATCTGTAGAAAGGATTCGGTACCCTATCGGAATGGATGATTCCGATTTCTCTACTTGGATCGTTCTTCAACGGCTTTGCCGGAGTCACGCCGGTTGGAGAGAAACTTGTTCGCCTTCGTCGCGTCACGCCGGAGTTAGAATCCATAAAGGAAATCTTTGCCTTGGACGATTTCTTCAAGGAAGTGGGTTGAATGGTTGCTTTGTTGGAGGTCAGTTTTGGGAGAGGATGATGGGGGAAGGTGGCTGAGCCACTAAGAGGGGGGAGATAGAGAGGGCCGGCAGCCAAGAGAGGGAGAGGAGGGAGGAGGCCGAATTTTGCCGGGGGGGGGGGGGGAAGGAAAGATCTCAAAAGATTTTAGGGAGGATTATTTTATTATTCTTCTTCTCTCTAATCAATCATTCATAACATGACTATATATAGCCTACACCACTCAATCTCCCTCCATTCAAAATTCAAAATTCAAATTGAAAATATGATGGTTATATGCACCCATCATAGCACATGAAATGAAATAATTAAAACAACACATGATAGTTATAAGCACTCATCATTACACATGAAATGAAAATTAAAACAAACATAAAAATGACTTAATAATTATTAATAATTATTAATAAATTATTAATAAATTATTAATAAATTGGTTTGCGCCCCGGGCGGATATTATGGCGACGCTCCACATGGTCATCATGGCGCCGCAAATCTTTATTTGAAGGCAGAGAAAGTTCTTCAATATGTTGAGGGCCGTCGTCTCCATCACGTTCGTTGCCATCGGCGCCCACTAACGATGCTGCCCAAACTTCACTTGTAACGCACTAAAACATAGAGGAATTTGGTTGACACCGATCCAACCACGATTTTTTCTTCTTTCTGGGTTTTCTCCACGCTAAAATCATATTGCCAGCCGTCTAACTCTACTTTAACTGTTTGCCCGCTCGTCTCGTTCTTGAGCTGAGACTGTTCAATTCGTCCGGACAACAAGAGCGCCGAGCAGCCCGCAATAATAGTTATACATATATATTTTATATGTTTTTATTATTTATTATAACAGTTCAAGTAGAATTTGAATTTTTGATGTCACAAATTCATTATCCGCCTTGTTCTTAAAATCTTGGCTTCAATGATAAATACTAAATATTCTAATAAAATAACACGAGAATTTTACCACATTAAAAATCAATTTAAGGTATATATGGAAATCTGATTCTGAATTGCGCGATTCTGAGTTCATTTGGATCTCAAGTGGACGCCGGAACGCTCATGCATCTTTGCGCACAAATTGTGCCACACCATAAGCGTAAGTGTTGTGCGCGGCATGATACACATCACCACACAAGTACCACCGCAGAAAGCTTTTTCGAACGATATGATGGCACGTTGCATTTCCCAATGGGAGAGTTGGGCAGCAGCACTATCGCACCTCCAATTGAGGAGTGAGGTACACTTCTATGACACCATTTCCGGCACCTCTACGCACCGCGCCCACCACCACATCATCACCTTGTTCGTCCAGCCGCAGTGCGCCCCACCGCACCTTCATCGTCATTATCGACACGCTCAGAATGCCATCGCACTCGCATCGCCTTCGCCCTTATGGCGCGTTCACATTGCCTCTGCGCTCACAATGCCTTCGCGCACACGACGCACTCACAACGCCTCCTCTCTCAAGCGTGGTCACAACAGATCCGCGCTCACAGCGCGTTCATAACGGCTCAGCGATCACGGCGCGGTCACAACGGCTCTGCCCTCAGGAAACGCTCAGAGCGCCTCCTCGCTCACTGCGCGCTTACAACGCGTTCGTGCTAACTGCGCGCTCGTAATGCCTCCACGTTCACGATGCACTCACAACCCCTTTGCACTCACAACACACTGTTGGGTCCATTGCCCACAATGGACCATATTTGAGGAAGTCAATCTTGTAAATGACATACATAAAGTTGGATTTGTTGAGTGTCTGAGTTCATGCATGCAAGGATGTCCTAGCAACACTGATGGGACAGGTAGCCTAAGTGGCTATGTCAGGTAAACACTTAGCTAAGGTGTGGATAGACATAAATCTATCTAAATCAACACGCATTGAGTGAAGGTTACTCACTAAACGCCAGATGACTTATAGTGCTGAGTGGAGCTTATACAATCAAAGCCAAAGTAGTGGCAAGCTAAGAAAGTGGCTAAGTCCACAGGCGTTGAGTGAAGTCTACTCACTCAACGCCATATATCAAAAAGTTGTAAGACAGGCTAATCCAAAGAATATAGACTGGAAAATCCATCTAAGTCCACAAGCATTGAGTGAGGACATCTCACTCAACGCCATGTGACAGAAGGCTGTGAGACAAGCTCAGTCAGTCAAATCCACAAAAAATTTGTGCTGAAATTTGACTAAGTCCACAGGCGTTGAGTGAGGCAAGCTCACTCAACGCTATGAGATAAAGCGTTGACTGTATCTCATTCAGTCAGAACCTGTGTTTTCAGACGCAGAAATTTGGCTAAGTCCAAATGCGTTGAGTGGTTCTTACTCTCTCAACGCCAAGGTGGAGAAAAATCTGGCTAAAGGAAAAACTAAAAAGGAAACAATAATAATATAACAACCTATTCACCCCCTTTAGGTTGTAAGTTACCTTGAAAACAAAGACTTTCAAGTGGTATCAGAGGGAGGTTGCTCATAAAGGATCTAACCATCTGAGTGATTCTCCAAGGTAGCTACAAACACTCCTTATGGGTTCAGGAGTGAACTATAAGGAGCTAGGTGTCATGAAGCTTCCTATCTACAGGAAAGAAGGTTTTGGCATCTAGAAGGAAATGGTTAGGCTGTTCATGGAAGCAGCTGACCCTAGAATCTTTATAACAGTTAAGGAAGGACCTTTCATCCCTATGAAAGTGTCTGTTCTGGATGCAAATGTCCAAACACCCAAGACTTATGTTAAGATGACAAAGGATGAAGTCATTCTAGCCACCATGGACAAGAGAGCTCAGAATATCATTGTCAGTGCAATTGATGATTCTACCCTTTAGAATCTAATTCACTGCACAAATGCAAAGGAAATGTGGGACACTCTGGTGATTTACATGGAAGTCATAGAGGAAGTCAGGGATGATAGAAAGCCCATGATCAACCAAGAGTATGAAGCTTTCAGACAGTCCAAGGGAGAAGACTAGCCACCTGCTATGAAAAATTCTTTAGGATTGTAAATGAACTAAGGACTTATGGAAGGATCTTTAGTCATTATGAGTTAAATGATAAGTTCCTTTGGTCTCTCACCAGAGACTGGGACACAAAAATATGTGCCATCAGAGAAGTGGCCAAGCTGGGTGACACTCCACCCCACACTCTATTTGGAAAACTGCTCTCATATGAGATGCAATTAACTGTCAGGAAAGAGGAAGAGACCAACTACAAGTCTTAGGCCAAAGAGAAGTCTGTGAACTTCAAAGATGAAGCCACAAGGAAAAGTAAGAGGAAGACCCCTTCTCCTCTAAGAAGACCAGCAGATTCAGACTTCTCTGAATCAGAAGCATCAGACATCAGCATGTCTGATGAGGACTTTGTTGTCTTCTCCAGACAGCTTCATAGGATGATGAAGAAGAAGCTCTAGAAGAGCAGACCCTCCTCCTCAGCTCATCACTGGAAGAAATCCTCCATGGAGGACAAGTATGGACCTAAACCTAATAAACAGAATTCTACTAATATTATCTGTTACTGTTGCAGCAAGCCAGTACATTTCATTGCTGATTGCCCAGTGAAGAGAAGGGAAGATAGTGAGAAGAAATCCAACCAAAAGTATAAGGGCAAGAAAGAAAAATCATTTGTGGCTAAGAATGAAAAAAGATGGACAGACTCATCATCATCTGAGTCTGAAGAAGAGGAAGCTTACATTGGGCTAGTTGATGTTGCTGATGCTAAAGATAAAGCTGTTATAGCAGGAGAAGTCTATCCTCCAGAAAGGATAGGAACTAGGGCCCCTCTAACACTATCAGACAGTGACTCAGAGGTGGATGAAGATACCCACAGCTGTAGAGGGCTGATGGAAATGACAGATGAAGAAGGCAGCCAGGATCAGCCTGGTCAAAGTAAGGTACATACCCTATCCAGTTCTGTGTCTGGGTATGAGACTAGTCCTTATACATAAGCCTCTTCATCTAATGGTGAAGATGATTCTTGATTAGAAGGTGATGTCAATCAACTGATTGACTGATATGTTAAACTTCTTGATGCCTTTAAAAAGTGCAAGAAGTTGATTAAGAAACATGATAAGGAGATTCTATCTCTTAAGCCAGTTGCTTCCCAGCTTGCTGAAACAGCTTCTGTGCTGAATCAGACCATGAGGGAACTCAGTCAACTGAAAATCCTTTCAGGCATCCAGATGGAGGCTATCAAAAGCAAGAATAGTCTCATTAGAGATCTTGAGGAAAAGCTCCAGAGGGAGAAAGATATTGTGGCCAGTTTCTCTCAGCCCAATACAGTGTTACCCATGATAGACTCCTTCTCCTCACAGAAGGGTAAGAAGGGGTTAGGCTTTAAGGGTAATACAAGACCTGCTCATCCCAAAGGGAAAGGAAAAGTTCCTATTATTCCTATGGCATCTAGACCACCCATCCCATTCAAGAGGGTGATATTCCCTTCAAATAGGTATGAATAGGAAAGTATATATGGTCACTATATGAATGGTGCTTCCATAAGTAGAACAAAAGATGTTCTCAACCATTGTGGAAGGCATAGCAGGGTAAGTGCCTTTAAGGTTGCCCATGAAGAAATTAAAATGGCCCACCATAGACCATTTGTTTTTGGTGTTATAGCTCCCTCACTTAAAAATGTGGCTATAGATAATTTTCAGAACCTGACAGCACAGAATCTGACTAAGGGTCAGTCTGTCAGCTTGCCTGATATGGCAGTTTCTGATGCTATCAAGAGCACATTGTCTGAAAAGAAATGTGCTGCTGATGAGTATCAGAGCCAACCACTCAAGTCAACAAGCAGATTAACCTTCAGTCAAATCCATGCAAAAAGGAATCAAAAAATGGCTGCTGTACATCTTCCTACAATCAAGATTGCAGTCAATCCAGCTGCAAGGCTTACACAAAAAAGAAGATACAATATACATGATTGTTGGTGTTGTGGCAAGGTAGGCCATTATGCCATTGACTGCTGGCATAATCCTAATGTGGACAGAACCAGAGTTAGTCCACTAGTCAGAAAACTTACTGCTGGATATGTTCAGTTTTAGACTAATATGCACCTAGGACCCAATAGATATTGGGGTCCTAAGGTAAAGTAAACTGTATATTGCAGGTTAGTCTAAGTGCCATACCCCTATATGGTACTTGGACAATGGTTGCTCTATTCACATGGCTGGGACAAGGAGCAACTTGAAGGAATACACTCCAGCAAAAGATGGACCCAAAGTAATCTTTGGTAGTTCAGACAGAGGGGTAACAAGAGGCTATGGTAAGATCACCAATGACATAGTCACCATCACTAAGGTGGCTTATGTAGAAGGGTTACAACACAACCCTATAAGCATAAAAAAACTTTAGGAGTGGAAATGTGCCTAATTAAGTGATCAAGTGACCAAGCATAAATCTGATCTTGGCTATATTATTCTCTTCCACAAGGATGAGTGCCTAATTAAGAGATCAAGTGACCAAGAGGTCATATTGACAGGCACTAGGAGTGGAAATATTTATTGCTTAAACTTTCTATGTTTAAGTACAGACTCTCTTATCCGTCTAGTGACAAATGAGAGAGCCTCTTATTATGTGCTATGGCACAAGAGGCTAGCCCATATAAATTACAAGACTATTGGCAAGCTCTTCACTCAAGGGCTAGTTAGGAATGGTCCCAATATGAAGTGCTCCAAGGAGGGAATTTGCTCTGCTTGTCAAAAGGGCAAGTAGACAAAAGCTCCTTCAAGGGCATTTGGACCAAAGATTTTGTGAGGTGTCTATACCTCCTGCATATGGACCTGTTTGGTCCTATGCCAATTCATAGTCTTGGTAGGAAGGTCTACACCCTTGTGGTTGTTGATGACTTTTCCAGGTTTTCTTGGGTGTTCTTCCTCAAGAGAAAGAATAAAACCCTTGATATCTTCATTAAGTTTGTTAAACAAATTCAGAATGAGTTTAACAACTCTGTGGTCAAAATCAAAAGTGACCATGGGACTGAATTCCAGTTTGATAGCATGACAAGGTTCTGGGAAGAGCATGAGATTCATCAATAATTCTCTTCACCTAGAACACCTCAGCAAAATGGGATTGTTTAGAGGAAAAACAGAACTCTCAAAGAGGCTGGAAGGACCTTGTTGAATGACACATCTCTCCCAGAATATTTCTAGGCTGAGGCAGTCAACACTGCATGTCATGTCCTCAACAGAGCCTCTATCACCAAGAGCCGCAAGAAAACTCCCTATGAGATCTTGAAAGGCAGAAAACCAAACCTGAGCTATCTCAAAATCTTTGGTAGAAAGTGCTATGTACTTCATAATGGAAAGTCCTATGTGACTAAGTTTGCTGCCAAGTCCTTTGATGGGATTTTTGTTGGGTACAACAACCATAAAGCTTATAGGATCTACAACTTAAAAAGCCAAGTTATAGAAGAGTTTGTACATATAGTATTTGATGTGTCTACCATGATTTACAGTGAGTTGTCGAGCTCCTCTACTAGTAATATAGATACATAGATGATGGTGAAAAAGCTAACCATCAAAGATGCAGCTCCAGTTATGCAAGCTGAAGTGGATATTCCAGAACGTCCACCAGATACACTTGGAGCAGATGAAGATCAGCAAGGAGTTGTTCCTGAAGCTATTGCTAAAAGAAGATTGCCTCCAACAATCAGGAATTTAAGAGACCATCCTGCACACCAAATCATTGGTAAAGCTAGTCAAGGTATAGTGACCAGAAGCAAGAATCTGAATACAACTATGTATGCTAGTTTCCTGTCACAGGTGGAGCCAAAGAAGTTTGAAGAGGCCAACATAGATCAATTTTGGATAATGTCTATGCAAGAGGAACTGAACTAATTCAAAAGATGCATGGTCTGGAAGCTGGTTCCCAGACCATAAGGACATAATGTCATTGGATTCAAGTGGATCTATAGGAATAAGCTTGATAAAACTGGCATTATAATCAAGAATAAAGCAAGGCTGGTGGCTAAGGGGTACAAGCAGGAAGAAAGTATTGATTTCTATCAAACTTTTGCCCCTATAGCAAGATTGGAGGCCATCAGACTGTTCCTTGCATATGCTGCACACAAGGGATTCAAAGTCTACCAGATGGATGTAAAGCCAACCTTCCTAAATGGTGACTTAAGAGAAGAAGTCTATGTTGAGCAGCCCCTAGGTTTTGTTGTTACTAACTCAGTTGAATCTGTTTATAGACTTAGGAAAACTCTATATGGGCTAAAACAAGCCCCTAGAGCATGGTATTAAACCTTGTTTTGCTTCCTCATTGAGAATAAATTCTCAAGGGGGAAGATAGAAAAGACTCTATTCCTAAGGGAATCTAAGGGTAAGATCATCCTAGTCCATATTTATGTAGATGATATCATCTTTGGATCTACTGATGATAACCTCTACAGGAAGTTCGCTAAACTTATGCAGGGGAAGTTTGAGATGTACAGTATGGGTGAACTTAAGTTTTTCTTGGGTCTCAAAGTAAGACACACTGATGATGGCTTGTCCATATCCAGTCTAAGTTCACTAGGGAAATAATAAAGAAATTTGGTATGGAGAATTCCTCAACCATGAGAACTCCCGTGAGGTCAAGTATGCCTATATGCAAAGATGTGATAGGGAAACCTGTTGATGAAACTTTGTATAGGGGGATAATTGGTTCTCTTTTCTATCTAACTGCAAGTAGGCTAGATATCATGTATGATGCATGTGTTTGTGCTAGGTATCAGGCTTGCCCAAAATAATCTCATTACTTTGCTGCAAAGAGAATTCTAAGGTATCTTTAGGGCACACTAGATCTTGTCATGTGGTACCCTAGAAATGTGGAGTTTAAACTAACTGGCTATTCAGATGCAGACTTTATAGGCTGCAAAGAAGACAGGAAGATCACTTCTGGCACCTGTCAATTCCTAGGTGAAAGACTAGTTTCATGGAGCAGCAAGAAGCAAACTAGTGTTGCAATTTCAACTGCAGAGTCAGAATACATCTCAGCAGGTAGCTGCTATGCTCAGTTGCTGTGGATCCAGCATCAGCTCCAGGATTACAACCTTCAGATAAGTAGAAGTCCTCTATTTTGTGATTCTACAAGTGGTATTTCAATTGCTAGTAATCCTGTCTCCCATAACAGGACTAAGCACATTGAAATCAAGAAATCATTTCATTAGGGAGCATATGGAATGTGAAGATATCAACCTTAAGTTTGTCCCAACTGACAAACAAGTGGCTGACATCTTCATTAAGCCACTGGATGAAACAAAGTTTAACACCTTCAAGTTTGAGTTGGGTATGTTAAACCTGGTATAGCTTCAGTTGCTCCTCATTTTGTTGCAGGTTATTTTGTATCTTGCAGACAGAATTGTTCTTCAGTAAATTGAAGACTCTTCAAGTGATATACCTTCAGTTGTATCATGATCAACTACTGTCCAGACTAGTATAGACTAGATTGTCTACCAAGAAATATGACAAATGATGCATCAGTTGAGGGGGAGCATGTCCAACACTGCCCCAACACTCTCATGAGGATTAACTTTTGCTTATTTATGATCTAAAAGGGGGAACAGATGATCAAAACCTTGCTGCCTATTTGCTGAAGTTAAAAAGGGGGATGAAAAGATGATCAGGAAAAGATGATCAGGTGTATGATCAAGAATGATAACAGTAATTCAGGGGGAGCAGGTATGGTAATGTTCACCCTGCAGCCAAGCAGGTGTTGAGTGAAGTCTACTCACTCAACGTCATATAACAAAAAGCTGTGAGACAGGCTAAGCCAAAGAAGATAGACTGGAAAATCTGTCTAAGTCCACAAGCATTGAGTGAGGACAGCTCACTCAACACCATGTGATAGAAGGCTGCGACACAAACTCAGTCAGTCAAAGTCACAAAAAATCTGTGCTGAAATTTGACTAAGTCCACAGGCATTAAGTGAGGCAAGCTCACTCAATGCCATGATAAAAAGCATTGATTGTACCTCATTCAGTCAGAACTTGTGTTTTGAGACACAGAAATTTGGCTAAGTCCAAATGCATTGAGTGGAGCTTACTCTCTCAATGCCAAGATGGAGAAAAATCTGGCTAAAGGAAAAACTAAAAAGGGAACAATAACAATATAACAACTTATTCACCCCCCTTTAGGTTGTAAGCTACCTTAAAAACAAAGACTTTCACACACTTGTAAAGCCTCTGTGCTCATGGCCCGTAGTGTGCTCAGAACAACCCCGCTCTCACGGCACTAAGATCACCTCCACTCCCACGACGCGCTCAAAACGCCTCCGTGCTCAGACCATCTCAACGCTAATTACACCCTCATACAACCTTCGCACTCACGACCCGCTCAGAACACCATCATGCTCACGACGCCCTCAGAATACCCCCGCGGTCACGGCGCCCTCACAACACCCTTGCGCTCATGGTGCGCTCAAAACACTATCACACTCGTGACGCGCTTTGAACACTTCCACGCTCGCCACACAACCGCGATCACGACGCGCTCAGAATACCTCTACACTAACTGCGGGCGCGATAATTAATCTTCTTAACTTATCAGACTGCATGTAACACCTCCATCCGTCACATGAAATATAACAGAGGGTCCGGCTGATGTCCCACGCCATATCCCACAGACATTCGGCAGAGTTACATATTAATATCAAAGTCTAAACGAATCCTAACTCAGAGCATTCTAGCGGAAGCTTCAAGGGTTAACTTTTTGAACTCAAGTATCACATCAATGTCCACTATAAAAATTTAGGAATGTACTTACAAAATACACAAAAGATACGATCGCCAGCGATAGTCACTGTCTCCTAGCGACAGCCAACAGTAGCCAAACTATTACAGCCTTAAGGTCTTACAATTATTCTTTAGAAATGTGGTTTACAGACATCGGCACGCAGTCCAACCACACATGAAAATAATAAAACTTTGCTTGGCCTTCGAGGGCCGACATAGTTTCAGGGTTACAACCCGCTATTTCCCACTCTGCTCTCCAGCACTTGCACAGGGACATTCCACCAGATGGTGGCAAACACGGCAATGGTCAGCTTTCGGCTGACCAATTTATAACAACCCTACCCCATACCCGGGGCAGCGGTATTCCTTCCCTACAGACATAACATTAACATAACAGATATATCACAAGAAGTCACCCTCAAGCACAATTCAATATATCACAAATGAGTGCCTCAATGGCCAAACATTACGTGCACTCAGGGCAAATTTTTGGTGTATCGGATTGCCAAGGTCCCACCGCCGTTCAGAGGTCCGAGACATGACAGTCAACTTTGAGCATTCTACTCTTTTCGGCATGGGGCACTCTCATTATGCCAATGACAAAAGCCAGTTACTTTAGGCAATCTAGTCCGAATGGCATAACACGGGTACAGTTCAGCTACTTCCCGTTACTTAATTCGTCAATTCACACTAGACTGACGCGGGTCAGCTTCCCCTTGCCCGTTCGGCTCATTGGCCTTTAAGAGCTCACAGCTCACACTAGCCACACGGTCTCTGAGAGACTGGCTTTATCAATAAAAAGCTATCTGGAAGCTATCGCCAGTGATAGTCACTATCGCTTGGCATTAGTGACAAAACTCTCTTCTGACTCCAGAGTCCGCCACAACTAGAACATCTTTCCAGCCAAAACCCTGCAGCATCCTGCATTGCCAAAAAACTAGACTTTCATAACAATCATAGCTCACCAAGAGCTATCGCCAGCGATACTTGCTGTCTCCCGGTGATATCTAACAGTTATGCAAACTGCGGTAGTTTCTGGGTATTTTTCTGGAGCACAGCTCCAGTACTTCCTGCTACTCTCATTTCACAGGTACAACCCACATACCCCGTAAACTACTCATTTATACTCAATGTCTTATCTAAAATGCAAAATAAAACATCACCAATTCATACCAACCTGTCCGGATGGGCTTCACACAGCATGCTTACTCCGTACTGCGATCTCCAAATTCTATATGCAAAACCACCCAGGGATATCACGTATAAACCCATCAGAATCTCATCGATTCTCCACCTTTTGGTGGGGGATTCTATGCATATGCAAAAGAAGGACTTCACTTGTCCAAGAAGGAAGATTGTTATCCTCCGAGTTTGTTTTAGAGACATTAGCAAGCTTTCTATCTGGCTGGAAAGGAGTGCCTCTCTTTCCTCTTCACTGATCTTGCCTTAGTTTTCGATTCCGCCCACGGGATCTCTTTCACTAAGCTAGCAAATCTTCAACCTTCAGCCTTCTTCTTTATTTATTCCAGGAACTTGATGAGAAGGATGAGAGAGAGTGAGAGAAGAAAAATGAATCTTCTTTCCACCTCTTCTCTGGTTAAGCAGCCTCAGGAATTAACCCAGCCACACAATCCTCTCATCAAAAGAAATCAAAGGCCACAATTTCAGCTGACAAGTCAAACTTAACTCTATCACCGGGCGATATCCGCTATCGCCTGGGCGATATCATCGGTAGTCGCTTTGACCCAAGGCAACCACCGCTCTTCAGCCGCCGTCCGGCCATCCGACACGTATCCAGCCATACATGCCATTAAAAAGTTTCGAATAGAGAATGCCTCCATCATGAAAACTCCCACGGGGTCAAGTATGCCTATATAAAAAGATGAGGCAGGGAAACTTGTTGATGAAACTTTGTATAGAGGGATAATTGGCTCCCTTCTATATCTGACTTCCAGTAGCCCAGACATCATGTATGTTACATGTGTTTGTGCTAGATATCAGGCTAGCCCCAAAAAATCTCACTACTCTACTGCTAAGAGGATTATGAGGTATCTTAAGAGCACACTAGATCTTGGCCTATGGTATCTTAGAAATAGGGATTTGAACTAACATGCTATTTAGATGCAGATTTTGCAGTCTACAAAGAGGACAAGAAGAACACATCAGGCATCAGTCAGTTCTTTGGAGGAAGACTAGTGTCTTGGAGCAGCAAGAAGCAGACAAGTGTTGCAATTTGAACAGCTGAGTCTGAGTATATATCAGCAGGTAGCTGATATGCACAGTTGCTGTGGATCCTGCATCAGCTCCAGAACTATAACCTCAAGATAAGTAACACCCCCATGTTCTGTGATTCCACAAGTGAAACCTTAATTATTAGGAATCCTGTTTCTCATAGCAGGACTAAGCATATTGAGATTAGGTATAATTTTATTAGGGAGCATGCTGAAAAAGAAGACATCTGTCTTGAGTTTATCCTCACAGACAAGCAATTGACAGACATCTTTACTAAGCCACTAGATGAAGTCAAGTTCAACACCTTCAAGTTTGAGTTGGGTATGTTGAACTTGGTATAGCTTCAGTAGCTCCTAATTTCCTTTTATTACAGGACTCAATTTTCTTGCAAGTAGATGAGTCTTTCAATTGGTATCAAGACTGCCAAGTCTTTCCAATAATATCAATACTTAGATGGACTCAAGTGTCTAATAAAGAGATTGATAACAGATGCTCCTATTGAGGGGGAGTAAGTCAAGATGCTCCTGTTGAGGGGAGAAAATCTAGCAATTGCAGGAAAAAGTCCAGCTTCCTGGACAATGCACAGACTGAGGGGGACATCAACCCTAGTGGATGGCTACCACTGTGAAATCACTACTGCTGCTGAAAAGACAGTGTTGTTGTAGGAGAAGAGGAAATGCCAGCACCTCCCTTACTACAGTTGTATTCTGTAGAAGGCTTAAGCGGTATAAGGAGTGACGGTTGCTCAAGAAGAACAATATTAGCAGCTAGCTCAAGTGGCTGCAGTGATGTGGTGTATCAGTGGTATCAACACAAGAGATAGGACATCTAGTCAAGTAGTTTGATCACTAGGATAATTTCTCAAGTGGTATCAACACATGATTTTGACTAGGATCAAGAGATAATTTCTCCCATGATCCTGTCACCTCCCTCTTTTTTTTGAAGAAGCCAAAAAGGGGAGGGGTAGATTAGTAGAGAAATATTGAGTATCATATTGAGTATATACTTGTGCCAGAAAGGGGGAGATGGTGTTACTTAGAAACATTCAAGTAATATGAAGAGGACAATGTAGAGCCATTGCAATGTTTCCACCCTCAAGTGGGTTGAGGAATGTGCTCCACTTAAGTATTAAGTAGTGAGGAGTGTTGTAAGCTGCTTTGAATTTTCAAGTGGTATGAGAAAGGTTACATGTGATTTTGGATTTATATACTTTATGTGAAAATTCTTCTTAGTATTGCTGTGTGTTCTGCCTTCTTCAAATAGGGGGAGATTGTTGGGAATATTGCCCTCAATGTTCCCTAGATTTGAAGAGGCATCACCATCAACACTAAGAGCATATTTGTATTTGATGTTGTTCAAGATTACCATGTGCAGGATGTTCCTCGGAACAAGTTTAGACAGGTTGTCTAAGTGATTGTGACAGGTGGTCACAAGGTAGAAAGGTGGAGAGACATAAATTTGTCTAAGTCCACAGACGTTGAGTGAAGCCAGTTCACTCAACGCTAGATGTCAAGGAAGGATGCTGGAAAGGCTGAAAATTATCTAAGTCCACAAGCATCGAGTGAAGTCAGTTCACTCGACGTCTGATGCCAAAAAGCGCTGAGTGAAGGATGGATAGTCAAAGCCCAATAGTTTGTAAAACAGATTTGTGGCTAAGTCCACAAGCGCTGAGTGAAGATAGTTCACTCAATGCCATATAACAAGAGGCGTCGAGTAAAGCTCAGTTTGTCAAAGCCTCTGCATTGGCATGGGAGAAATTTTGGCTAAGTCCAGAAGCATTGAGTGAGGATAGCTCACTCAACGCCCAAAGAAGAAGGCGTCGACATACCAGTGTTCAGTCAAAGCTTAAAAAGAGATAGACAGAAAAATCTGTCTAAGTCCAGATGCGTTGAGTGAGGACATCTCACTCAATGAAAGTCCATCAAGAAAATAGGCTATGTACAGATGCATTGAGTGAAGCAAGTTCACTCAACGCCTCATCCAAGAAGACAGGAAAAGGCAAAAGTGTTGAGTGATGAAGGCTCACTCAACGCATTATTAAGGAGAGATGCGGTTAAGTACATAATTGTTGAGTGAATCCAGTTCACTTAATTCCTTAGCATGAAGGAAGGAAGGCAACGAAGCGGCTAAGTCCAGGAGCGTTGATTTAACACAACAGACTCTATCCACGCGCATCGAACACCTGTTAGGCAGCAACACATCCAATCTATCCTTAACCACAGAAGAGGGCACTCCGATACGCGACACGAAGTCCTCAGATAGGAAAGAGTGTGAAGCTCCTATATCAAACAATACTCAAGCCGGACAGTCCATAATCACGACAAAGCCTAAAACATGATAGTCATACGACCAAAGCATAAGGCGCAAGATATATACAGTATTACGGCTAAAATCTAACACATACCGATCACCACATCGCCTTGCTTGATGGACTCTTGTTGGACAAGGTTGTAGACTCTTGGTTGGGTTGGAGCTTGATGGGATGCAATTGACTCCACCACCTTCCATTTTTCAGCATAGGATGCTCGTGCCTTCTTCTCCGATTTGCTAGTCCAACAGTCGCAGGCTATATGACCCAGTTTGCCACAGTTATAACAAAGAATTGAGCCTCCTCTCCTAGACGATGCTCCAGTAGTAACCGATGAAGTAGTCAGTCCAGAAGTTTTGGGTTTCTTGTACCACTTTCGATGCCCAAACTTTGATGAACTTGGAACTTTAAATTCTGACCTATTCACCGCTGAGTCCTTATTACCTTGAACCCTCTTTAGATATTTTTCCATAGATCGGGTTGTATTGACCAAGACCAGAAAACCCTGCATTATAGGACCTGAGAGTAGCATCCTCAGATCTTCACGCGGTCCTTTGTAGAACTAGTTGATCTTGCACTCCTCATCAGTAAAAGTAGAGCCAGCATAACGCCCCAATCTCATGAACTCATGTAGGTAGTCATCCACGCTACTCACACCCTGTGTCAGTCTCTGAAACTGATTTTCCATAGCTATTTTTTGCGATGACAGGACGAACCATGCAAGAAATAATCTCAAGAACTCCTCCATCAAGATATCAGAGAGTTGCCTCACAGCGAAGTGATGCAGCTCTAACTCATCCCACCATAACCTTGCTTCACTATCCAGAAGGAAAGTGGCTATTATAACCTTCTGCCATTCCTCAGTCTTTGTTCTGTACATGACTCTCTTAATCCTGGAAAGCCAATCCTCAGCTTGCGTTAGAATTTCAGTCCCCACAAACACTGGTGGATTAAAGCTCATAACATGCTTTAGTTGTTTTTCAGTCGCCCTCCTCTGCACTATGTGCTCTATCACTACTTGATCCGCCACTGTAGGTTTCACTACGCCAAGCGATACGTGACCTAATCTAGGAGCAGGAGGCTGCACATGCCTCCTTAGTTGGGCATTGATCATAGAGAACACCGCTTCAGCTACCATTTGTATGGTTTCAGGAGAAGGAGGGGTCACAGGCGCATCATTGGGCGTACTACTCTCTGCAGAGTGCTGTCGTTGTGACTGCTCTACACCACTCCTAGTCACCTATAATCGTGAAACACTCAATTAGGTGACAAACAATTGCCAAAAAGCAATCATAGGAACACGCAGGTTCCTCAAACATGTGTATTTTCATTCCAAAGTGGACATTCATGGGTTCTTTTCATGTTATAACGATGACGCACATACATATGCTCACCACTCCTTAAAAGAATTCGTCCATGAATTCCAATAAGCAAGACCAATGCCATAGTCTGATACTAAATTGTATCACCCCCATCCGTCATATGGAATATAATAGAAGGTCCGGCAGGGGCCCCACGCCATATTTCACGGACAGTTAGTGGAGTTACATAAGAATACCAAATTACCAGCAATAGGAACACGCATCCAAAATCAAAGCATTCTAGTGGAAGCTTTTAAAACAGTTATAAGAACCCAAATACAACATCATAAATGTCCACACTAACCCAAGGAAGGAATGCCAACAAAATACACAAAAGTCTTGGCCTTAGGGCCTTACAAGAGTTTACTTAATCAATACATGTTTTCCATACATCGGCACGCAGGTCGGCCACACATGAACATAAAAAGTAAACATTTCGCCTTGGCCTTCAAGGGCCAGCACAGCATCAAGGGCTTCATCCCGCTATTTTCCATTAGGCTCACCTGTTCCTGCATAAGAACACTCCACCGCACGGTGGAAAAATAAGGCAACAGTCAGCTAAAGTTGACCAAATTATAATGACCCCACCCCTTAATCGGGGCGGCGGTGCTCCTTCCCTACATTTTATTAGTATAACAAAACAAGATAGTGAAAGTACAATTTAAGCACACTTCACCACAGGCATAGACACACACGACCACACACCCTGTGCTCTCAGGGAACATTCTCGGTGAACTCGGTCCACCACCGCCCCTAGGACGGCAACATCGTGAGCTAAAAAAGTCTCTTTCGGCCGAAGCCTAAGACCCCTCTATGTCATCGGCAAGTGACATGTACCTTAGGTCTCTTTAATCGAACCACATAGAGCGGGTACGGTTCCACTCAACCCGTTGCTCACACCGCCATGTCAACTTAAGTCATAGAAGCTGGCCAAGATTCCCTGAATCCCGAGTATCAATCATACAATAATATATAACCCGATTATGCACAAGGTTGGCTCGCAGACAAAACCAACTGAGATTCCAGAGCACACAACCTCACAATAACAAAGCTACCGCCAGCGGTATTACTAACGCCGCGCGGTACCTGACAAAAATACGCTTCTGCCCAGTTTTTTGGGTGCTCTTTGGGGTTAGTCCCCAAGGCTCCCTACTGCAATCTACAGCGCATAAACCCAAAAAACAAACAGCACAGAGTCTTCTACGACAATACATGTGTTGGATCCCTAGTTTGGATTTGGGTTAGGTTCACTAATCTAGGCTAAGTTAGACCCACATTATATAGCCAGGGTCTAGTCTAGTGTCTTAGGTGTCAGCCAGGTCATCAACACAATGAGACAAGACCAAGATATCAGAGACTTAGAAGACAGCTGAGAGTGAAAAAGGCAGAATTTTTTTCTAATTAAAAGTCGTTCGACGATCTCTGAAGAGAGATCGACGATCTTCGTTTTGCGCTCGACGATCTCAGAGTTAAATCTCTAAATATTGAGATTGACGATTGCTGAACTCAGGTCGACGATCTCTGATCTACTTTCAGGATTGAGATCGATGTTCAACCATCTCAGTTTGACGATCGTGAAGCCCAGTTTAGAAAGCAGATTTTTAGGTCAACGATCATAGGGCTCAGTTCGACGATAGACGATGTTTGAGCTCGACGATCTCAGGACCAGATCGATGATTTCTTCCAGATCAACATTTTATTCCCTGCAATTATTGTTTTTCTTATTGACTGTTTATTCTTTTGCTTATATGACTCTGAGTGATTAATGCATATATTCTCTGAATATAGCCGTTCCTTGGCAAGCATTAATCGCTGATTTTCACAGAGTTATTATACAGCTTTTCTCGGGACAGTTAAGGAAATGAGTTAATTCTCTTATAGCCGTTGCATAATTTCCCGTGATTCCGATAGTCAATCAATGTGGACCATTTCAAATTCAGTTTGGAATTATTCAAAGAAAAGGGACTCAGAGAATAAAAGAACTAGAGAATTATTATTCAGTACAATCTCTTGAAGCAGTCGACCGAATTTTGAAAAGAAATCTCAAGGCTACAAGAAAAAGAGAAAGAACAGTTCTCAGTTTCAAGAATAAGAATTCATTCAGGAAGCTTGTGGAGACAATCATCCTCAATCAGTCTTAGCTTTCTGGATTTCAAGTCCTACACCCTGTACAAGGCTCTGATCTCCTGAACTATTCAAATCACAGGACAAGCCTTGACTCCATCAGGATCACTCTCAAGTCTTCTCTCATTTGCTTGAGAAAAGAGAAGACAACTCAACTTTTTTCCTTCCCCCTCTGTGTAAAGGGTTTTTACTCCCTTCAAAAGTAATTCCTGGTAGTGAGGTCACCTGATCAAAATACTTCAAGTTGGTTTTCCGGTACCTGATCAAAAGCCAGAAGGGTTGCAATATCTCCCTTGAAATAGATATTATTTGGTGGCAGTCACCTGATCAAAAACCCGAGAGTGATTCCTACCAGGGTGGTAGAAGAGTGGATGTACCCAGATTTGGGGAACCACTATAATTTCTTGTGTCGTCTGGTTGCACCTTTTCTTATTGCTCTTGCTAATTCCTGTGATATTTAGAATAGTTCTCTAGTTTTTCTTCTGCTTTAATATTTATTGGTATCACCTATTTTTGTACTCTGATAGAATAGATTAAAACAGCCTAAAGTTTTTTAAACACTCTATTCACCCCCCCTCTAGAGTAGATCTGAATAACTCCCTCCTTTCAATTGGTATCAGAGGGTTGTGGTTCTTTGGTTGTACAAGCTAACACTTGAATCAAGATCCCTGCTTATTCAGATTTTCTTTTCCTTAGCTATTCATTTATCACAGGCACAGAACAAGGATTATGCACGCACCAGACCTCCAGTCTGTAACTTAAATAAGTTTAGTATCTGGAAGGCAAGAATAAGACTTTACATGAACTCAATTGATGAAGATATTTTTAACTCAATTTTGACAGGTCCCCCTCAACTAACTGAAGCTGCTTCTACATCTACTAACACTCATGCAGTACCACCACCAACTTGGACTGATGCTCAAAAGAAAGCAAAAATTACAGATGCCAAGGCCATGAACATACTGGCCCAGACTATGTTAGATGACATTTTCCAAAAGGTTGCTGACTGCACATCAGCAAAGGTCATCTGGGATTATTTGAACCAAATGGTGGCAGGTTCAGTGGAAGAAAGAAAAGACAGAAGATCCCTTCTTATCTCTAAGTATGAGAACTTCAGAAAGGAAGATGCTAAATCAGTTGAAGAGATGTATGACAGACTGAGTGCCATCATCAGTGAACTAAGAACATTAGACAAGGACATCTGAGATCAATGACAAAATATTGATGTGTTGGACAAGGACATTTCCCAGTTCTTGGGACACAAGATTCTGGCCTATCAAAGATGCCAGAAGTATTTCAGAAATTTCCACAGAAACACTTCTGGGAAAGCTCAAATCCTTTGAGCACTTGACAAAGACTAGGGAGGCAGAGCAGAAGGTCTCTACTCCAGTCAGGAAAGAGCTCAACATTGCTTTTAAGTCTACAGAAGAAACAATAGCTCCTACTGTTAATGAAGAGTTCTTGAGTCTCTTAGCAAAGAGATTCTATAAGATTGGAAAAAGGGACGTCAGGAAGAAGTCATCCAGATAAGAAGATAAACCTAGGTATAATAAAACACCAACTAAAGAGGTTGTTTGTTTTGGTTGCAGGAAACCTGGACACTACGTCTTTGAGTGTCCAGAGAATCAAAAGAAGGAGAAAAGAAAGGACAAGGACTCCAGAAGACAGAAATACAGTAAATCTTCCTCAAGCAAGCATAAGAGAAAAGAGAAAGGCTTTGTAGCAGAAACCTGGAGTGATACTGAAGAGGATTCCTCGTCCTCTAGCTCCAGTGATGAAGATGGGGAGGAAGCAAAGGCAAAGGAAGTTTGCCTAATGGCAATTGATGCTTCCAGCACTCATTCAGGAGAAGATTCATCAGATGATGATCAACCACTTTCAGAAGTGGATCAGGTACTCTCTTCTTTTGAATTTAATTCTGAAGATTTTGTACATGAATTCAAGACTATGTGCATAGACCTAATTAGTTCAGAAAAGGAAATTAAACAACTTAGAGAGCAATTGAATGATCTAAGTAGTTTAGTTGCAGAAAACCATAAATTAAAAGATGAAATTACTCTTGCAAATGAATAGATAATTAAACTGAAAATTGAACTAGCTAAGGCAAGGCAACTTGAAGAATCTCTTAATGGGAGAAGCCTCAAGCTGATGGACATTACAAGCACTGTTAATGCCAGACTCACTGGCAAACTAGGCTTGGGTTCTTCATCAACCCAACCCCCACTGGTCCAGAAAAATGCACTAAGGACCCCAGTAAAATTCATCTCTGAAAAAGGTAAAGAACTAATCTATGAGAAACCCTCAACTATAAATAAGAACAAACCTAACAAACAGACAAAATAGAAACAGACAAAATCAAAACAAAAACAATGTTCAGCAGTTTTCGTCGAACTCAGATCGACGAAATGTGAACAAATCATCGAACCCAGGTCAACGATCTTTGAACGAAAATGTTTATTATAATCAATCATCCTACTGCGATCGACGATTTCTATATGGATCATCGAGCAGAGATCGACAAACGTGGGACACAGAGAGTGAATATTATCCTTCTCTGAGCAGAGATCGACGATTTCAACTCATGTCGTTGAACTCAGATCGACGATCTCACTTCCAATCGTCGAATCCAGTGAGAATTAATAAAACCTTTAACTATAACAGAAACCCTAATCAAAAAAGACAAACAATCAATCCTTTCACCCTTTGGGAAATTCCACCTAGGAGATACCATCTACTAATCTCAGCCAACCATGTCTGTTATCTCAAGTTTTTCTTATCAAGAAAATAAAGGACCCAAGGTAACCTGGGTCAAGAACAATTAATCTTTTTATTGTTGTAGGTGAAGAACTATCCACTATACAACCATCAATGGTATTTGGACAGTGGGTGCTCAAAGCACATGATAGGATGGAAGGACAACTTATCCAACTATAAGTCAAAGCTAGGACCTAAGGTTATTTTTGGTGACTCCAAATTTGGCCAGACTGAAGGCTATGAAGAAATCAGGATAGGTGATGTCACATTCAGGAAGGTTGCATATGTAAGTGGATTGAAGCATAACTTGATCTCCATTAGTCAGCTTTGTGATGAAGGAATTTAGGTAACTTTTGATCAGTCCTCTTGCATTATTTCTTCAGCTGACAGCATAGTAATTTTATCTGGTTCTAGAGTAGGTAACATTTATATTATTAACTTCAATTCAGCCATAAATAAAATTTGTTTATTTAACCAATCATGTAATCAAAATTAATTATAGCATAGGATACTAGGACATGTAAATCTAAGATACATTGCTAGGCTATATAAGGACAACCTTGTAAGAGGATTGCCTTCTTACCCCTATAAGAAGGAAAGCCTGTGCAAGGCTTGTCAACTAGACAAGCAAACTAAAAATAGTTTCAAATCCATTAATAAGAGCGACTCACCTAGTATTTTGTATTTACTTCACATGGATCTTTTTGGACCCATTGTTGTACAAAGCCTAGGAGGAAAGTCTTACACCTTAGTTATTGTAGATGACTTTTCCAGGTTCACTTGGGTGTTCTTCTTGAAAAATAAGTCAAATAACTTCAAGGATCTTACAGATTTTCTAAAGTGCATACAAAGTGAGTTCTCTACTCAAGTTGTATTGATCAGAACTGATCATGGTACTAAGTTTGAGTCTCTTCTTATGCAAGAGTTCTATGAGAAGGATGGTATCAGGCAATATTTTTCTGCTCCTAGAACTCCTCAACAAAATGGTGTAGCTGAAAGGAAAAACAGAACCCTGATTGAAGCTGCAGGTACATTGCTTGTTGATGCATATTTGCCCGTTTCCTTTTGGGCAGAGGCAGTGAGCACAGCTAACCATGTCCTGAATAGAAGTTTAATACATAAGCTAAAGGCTAAGACCCCCTATGAGCTACTCAAAGAGAAGAAACCTAAAGTAGACTATTTTAGAGTATTTGGTTGTGTTTGTTACATTCATATTAACAACAGAAAATACACTAGAAAGTTTGAAGCCAAGTCTGAAATGGGAATTTTTCTAGGATATTCCAAAGTAAGCAAGTCTTATAGGGTCTATAACAAATCTACCTTGAAAATAAAAGAGTCTGTACATGTATCCTTTGATAAAACTAATATGTTTTATAAGGAGAAGAATACTTCTACTAGTCAGAACTTGCAGGTACCTACTTTGTGTGAGAATTTGGATGCTGTGACACTCTCTCCTGAGGTTGTTACACCATCATCTCCACAAATAGCTAAAGGCAGTGATGAAGATATCAGTAAGCCAACTAATAGTGTCCCAGCAGCTGAAATAATTCCATAAGAGAAATTAGCTCCACCAGCTATTGAGCAACCAACTCCTCCTGCTGATTTAGTCACACTTAGGGATCATTCTGTATCTCAAGTGATTGGAGACATATCAGCAGGTGTGCAGACTAGACATCAGCTCCACCAGGATTTTATGCATGCCTGCTTCATTTCTCAAGTTGAACCTCAATCCATTCAAGATGAAGAGCAAGATCCCCACTATATCCTTGCAATGCAAGAGGAGCTCAACCAATTTGAGAGGTGTAGAGTTTGGGATTTGGTCCCAAGACCAGAGAATTACCCAGTAATTGGAACAAAATGGGTGTTCAAAAACAAGATGGATGCACAAGGAGCAATCATACGGAACAAGGCTAGGCTTGTTGCTCAAGGGTATAGGCAGGAAGAAGGCATTAATTATGATCAGACCTTTGCTCCAGTGGCAAGGTTAGAGGCAATCAGGATATTCTTGGCCTATGTTGCTTCTCAAAAATTTAAAGTCTATCAAATGGATGTTAAAAGTGCTTTTCTGAATGGAGAACTGAAAGAAGAAGTCTATGTTGAACAACCACCAGGTTTTATCTCTCCAACTCAACCTTCTTTTGTTTATAGGTTGCATAAAGCTCTTTATGGTCTTAAGCAAGCTCTAAGAGCTTGGTATGAGACCCTAGCTATCTTCTTGTTAGAACATAGATTCTCTAGAGACATAGTAGATAGGACTTTATTTGTTAAACATCATCATGATAAAATATTGTTAGTACAAATATATGTAGATGATATTATATTTGGTTCTACTGATCCCAAACTATGAAAAAGGTTTTCCAACCTTATGCATTCAAAGTTTGAGATGAGTAGTATGAGTGAGCTCTCCTACTTCCTTGGTCTCCAAGTCAAGCAGGCACTTGATGGCGTTTTCCTATCCTAATCCAAGTATGCTAATGAGCTGATCAAAAGGTTTGGGATGGCTAGTGCCTCAACTAAGAAAACACCCATGGCTTCCAATACTGTGATTGATTCTGATGAGCATGAGAAACCTGTTGATCAGAAATTATATAGGGCCATTGTTGGGTCCCTGTTATATCTCACTGCAAGTAGGCCAGATATAATGTTTGCCACATGTCTTTGTGCTAGGTTCCAGGTGAATCCTAAAGAATCCCACCTTATTTTATTAAAAAAGATTTTGAGATATATAAAGAGTTGCCCAAATCTAGGACTCTGGTATCCTGCTGAGTCAGAATTTAAGTTGACTGGATACTCAGATGTTGACTTTGCTGGATGTAGAGTAGGCAGGAAAAGTACCTCTAGAACATGTCAGTTCCTGTACCTTTGTAAAAAGCAAACATTTGTGTCTACATCAACTGCAGAAGTTGAGTACATAGCAGCTGGCGGTTGCTGTTCTCAGATGCTATGGATACAAAATCAGCTAATAGACTATAGATACAACTTAAATAATTCAACTATATTTTGTGATAGTACTAGTGCTATTTTTATATCACAGAATCCAGTCCATCATTCTAGGACTAAGCATATAGATGTAAGGCATCATTTCATTAGGGAGTGTGTAGACAAAAAGAAAATCAATCTCACCTTCATCCCTACTGATTTGCAAAGGGCAGATATTTTCACCAAACCCTTGGATAAAAAGAAACATCTATTCTTCATGAATCAGCTAGGTATGATTAATGGAGATGAGATTATTTGACTTTCTGTCTTAGCTTGATGATTTGTTGATAGATCGTCGAACGGAGATTGACGATCTGCTAACGTCTCGTGAAGTTGAACGTCAAATGGAGATCGGCGATCGCTTCTTAGTGAAACAATTTTCGTCGAATAGAGATCGACGATTTTTTGGTTCAGAGAATTTATCGTCGAACTGAGATTGACGATTTATTCATTCTCTTCGATCTGAGGTTACCGAACTCATTTTATATTAAAATACTTCGCCAACCTTTGTTTTGAAGTCATTTTTAGTAGTTAATATGCTTGGCTAACCCCGTCTCTTCGTTTTCTTAAACCTTATAAACTAGGGTTTAAACGGAAATAGTCCCGTGCTTTCCATTTCCCTTCTGCACTTGATCTTCGTTTTCTCTGTAGGAACTCTCCAATGGCAATTCCAGCGGCGATTGTGTCCAGCATGAAGTTCGATTCAGGCTTTGATATTGATCTGGATTCATTCAAGCATAGTGATCAAATGTTTCAGGACGTGTTGAAGCTATTTGATGCACCGAAGTTATAGAAGTTTCTGACGACCAGGATGAAGTTACCAGTATTAGAAATTAAAGAATGGGCTTATACCTCTTATTCAGACGGACAGACGATGATAGGAACTATTTCTGGATAGGAGGTACATCTAACCCCTGTCGTTCTTACAGAAATTTTTGGCTTTATTAATGGAGAAGATGATATTGATTTGGATAAAGAGGATTTTGCTGCCATACTTGTCAAAATGGGTCATGCTGAGGCAAACCCTAGCAAGTTTCTGAAAAAGAACTTGTCTCCTCAATACAAGTTCTTGGCAGATATTGTTGGAAAAGTGTTGCTTGGGAAGCACACTGCCCATGATAATATATCCAGGCACCAGTTTCTTTTGATGAGTGCCTTGGTTAATCAGAAATCAGTGAATAGGGTGAAGTGTTGTTTGAGTTGATCAGGAAGAAAGCAAACAAGAGAGAGGTCTCTCTTGGCAGAATTTTAGGGATTTTTCTCACTGAAAAATGCCCTGAGTTGTTGACATCCCCAACAAAATTCATCAATGCTTCCAAGAGGCTGACCCCAGCTCTCTTTGGAAAGTGGGAGAGGACTATCTCAAAGCCCTCCAGGGTTCCCTCCACCCACAGGGTTTCTGAGGACACAAGGACTACTCCAGTCACTCCTCACCCTAGATAAGATGAGCCAGAGATCCCTCCTTCCCCAGCTAGACCAACTTCCCCTTTGCCACATCAACCAACTCCACCTCAAAGCCCTCCTCCAGGAACTCCTACTCCTTTGTCTCCTCTACCACATTATCTAGAAGAGATCCCCCATCAACATCTTTATCCAAACCTCACCAACTTTTGATCTTCATTTCTCTTCACCAACTCCTTCACCAACTCATTTACCTTCTCATGAACCCTCACCTCATGTTTCCCCCCATCCAACACAAGTGTCTATCCCTGAATCCACCACTCAATCTACCATCTCCAACATCTGCACAGCTTGTAGTCATTCCACTTCCTCTCTTCCATCTACATCATCATCTCCATCTGCTCTCATTGCCCTCCTCACCCCTACCATCAAAGCCATTATAGAGGATGCCATTGCCCCTCTACTAGCTTCTCTTAATTCCTTTGTTGCCTCTTTTTCTGTCCCTTCTTCATCTAGGGGCCTGACAGAAGAAATTACTGCTACTAGGCAGGGGGAGATGTCCAGTGAAGAAGTCCCTCCTCCTCCTCCAGTAGTTGCAACAGCAGCGACAGACACAGTTTTGGCAGAGGCAGACACAGGTTTGACAGTTGTAGATATAGAAGTTATAGATATAGAAATTATAGATACAGTTTTAGCAGATACAAAGAATGCAGATATTGATATTCCTGATGCAGAAGTTATTGCATTTTTGGAAGATGACATTGAAATCCATGAAGAATCCTTGGACATTCTTCATGGAAATTGTTTCAGCTCTCCAGCTTTTGAACTGACTTCAGTTCTAAGCTCTTTTGATCTTGTGTATAGAGATTGTTCTCCCCCTACTGCTTTTCAATTTTGTTCAGATATAGTATGTTATACTGCTCCTGTGAGCAAAGATCTTTTACTTCAGCTTCTTTAGAGTTTTGCTCCTCCAGTGCCTGAGCTCTTGGCAGCTCCTGAGCCTGAGCCTTCTATAGCTCCTTCTGCAGTTCTAGTGCCTGAGCTGATCAGTATGCCATAGGTTGAGAGTCAAGTTCCCAAGGCCTTCTCTCCTCCAACCTATGCTTGTTCTACTTCTCCAATCCCAGACTTGGATGAAATTATGTCTGCTGATGCAACTTAAGAACTTTCAGTTATCAAAGAGATTGATGATTTGTATGATAATCCCCCAGGCTTATCTGATAATGATTCAGATTCAGATTCAGACTCAGATCTAGATGTTAGCAAGAAGAAGAAAGTGACCAAGAAAAGAAAAGCTCCAGTGAAGGAAGCGCCTAAGTCTAATCCTCAGGATGACATTCCTTACTTCATCAGGCACAATATTACTCTCACATCAACTACTCCTCACTGGAAGAGATTTTCCAAGAATGAGATGAATGCTCAGAAGAAAAGAAGAAAGACTGGCTCCTCTCCTGTTAAAGTTTTCAGGAAGGATCATGTTGGGTACATTGGAAAATGTGTACCCGATTTGGAGAAGCCTCACTTAGCTCAATGATATACATCAAGGTGTATTTGATGTTATTTTGAGTTTATATGTGCAGGTTAAGTATTGACTAAAATGCAGAAAAAAGTTTCTATGTCCATGTGTCGACGCTTAAGGAAGTCTGTGTCGACACTTGGAAAACATGTGTCGACACCTGAAGCAACTGTGTCGATACACAGAATTAATTAGTCGACATCGACTGTATCGACACTGGGAGGCAGTGTCGACACACAGAAATATTAGTCGACATCAACTGTGTCGACAACGGGAGGCAGTGTCGACACACAGGAGTATTAGTCGACATCAACTGTGTCGACACCTGGAGGCAGTGTCGACACACAAATTCTGAGACAATATCAACTGTGTTGACATACAGGAATTGTGTCGACACTCAGCAGAGTTTCAACAATGTTGATTGCTGTGTAGTGAAGAAGTGTCTATGTCGACACAAAGAGGCAGTGTCGACACATTCTACAGATGTAGTGTCAAGAAGCTGTGTCGACACCAAAGGAGTTATGTCGACATCACCAAAGCTTGTGTCGACACTTAATCTACTTGTGTCGACACATAATGACAATCAGTCTCGACGCTTTGCAGACAAAGACAAAGGTTCAAGAACTGACTGGAGACTTGACAACTGTGCATTCCAACAACTTTAATGAAGCTGTCAGACTTGTCAGAAGTTGGTTATAAACCGGATCAGTCGGTTACCATGAATGAAGTCTATATATATAGATGGATTCTGTCAAATGAAAAGAGATGAAAAATAACAACATGCACAACTATTGAAGTATTGATCGTTGATCAAGAAAGTGTACGTCACACTGAAGAAGATTTTCATGAGAAGATCTAAGGAGAATTCAAGAAAGAATTCTGAAGTAACTTCATAAGTTCTGAAGAGTGAGAGAGATCTTCAGCTGTTGAAGTAAAGGTGGAGACATTTATAAGTCTTCTAAGAAGCAGATCTTGAACTATCTGCTAAGAAGTATTCAGACCTATTTCTGGATTCTAAGAAGGAAGCTGGCAGCCAGTCAACTTCAAAGGAGATCAACCCTACTGAGTTGAGATTCAAGAAGCTTTGAAGAAAGCTAAGAATAGGTTGATTTCAGCCATCAGTTTTATCAAGAAGCTGATCAAGAAACTTCTTATCCCTTCTCTCTCAACAAGGGTAAGAGTCCATCTAAACACATATCAAATTTTGTAGGATCTTTTCATATATCTGAGTTGTAAGCCTATATTATAAAGGCTGAGTGTAGGAGATATAGATCTCTGAGTGGTAGGGCTTTTGAGCCTGAGTGTAGGAGAAATTTTTCTCTGAGTTGTAGGTATTGTGGCAAGGTTGAGGTAGGGCTGTTAGCCTGAGTTGTAGGAACCTTATAGGGTTCTGAGTTGTATGAACCTTTCAGGGTTCTGAGCTGTAAGATCTGTGGATCTGAGAAGATAGAAGAAGTTAGGCCGAATCTAGCACACTGCTAGATAGGTGAAGGGGGAAAGTGGATGTACCCAGACTTTAAGGAACCACTATAAACCTGTGTGCAATCTGTGATGTGTGTGTGATTGTGATTTCTGTGCTGTGATTGCTATAGAATAGTTAGATTCTATTTTTAGATCTAGAAAAATATTCTGCCTTAAGTAAAAAAAGGAAAAGAACCTATTCACCCCCCCCTCTAGGTGTTTGGGTTATCTTGAAATTAATTCTATCAAGTGGTATCAAAGGGAGGTTGCTCAAAGAAGGACTTAACAGTCTGAGAAAGATCCTTAAGGTAGATTCAAGATCAAGAAAATGGGTTCAGGAGAAAATCATAAGGAACTAGGTTCTATAAAATTACCCATATACAAGAAAGAGATTTTTGGAATATGGAAAGAAAGGGTCAGACTTTTCATGGAGGCTTCTGATCCAAGGATTTACATTACTGTAATGGAAGGTCCTTATGTTCCAAAGAAGGTGTCAGTTCTAGATGCAAATCAAAGAACTCCCAAAGATTTTTTTGAGATGACTAAGGATGAGATCATCCTGGTAACTATGGATAAAAGAGCCCAGAATATCATAGTAAGTGCAATAGATGATTCAACCTTTCAAAATTATATTTACTGCAAGATCTCCAAGGAAATGTGGGACACTTTGATAGTCTACATGGAGGGTTTTGAAGAAGTCAGACAAGATAGAAAATCTATGCTGAACTAGGAATATGAGAGTTTCATACAAGGAAAGTCAGATGGTATAACTGAGTGTTATAAGAAGTTTTATAGAATAGTAAATGAGCTGATGTCCTATGGAAGGATCTTCAGTACATATGAACTGAATGATAAATTTCTAAGATCCTTGACAAAGGATTGGGACACTAAGATTTGTGCCATTAGAGAAGTGGCCAAACTTGCAGATATCTCTCCTCCAACTTTGTTTGGAAAATTGCTGTCATATGAGAGCAGCTGATGGCTAGGAAAGAGGAAGAGAAAAGTGCTAAAGGGGAGCATAAAGAAAAGTCTGTGGCCTTCAAGGTGGAAGCCACTAGGAAGAATAGGAGGATGTCTTCATCACCTCTTGAGATTGTTGCTGAAATTACTTTAGATAATTAAGACCACCAAAGTTCAGACAGCAGTGACTCAGACAAAAATTTTGCTGCCTTCACAAGGCAGTTTCAGAGATTCCTGAAGAAGAAGCAGTGGAAATCAAGGCCCTCCATATCTCAGCCTGTGGATGACTATTATCAAAAGAGGAAGTCATCAAGGAAGGACATGAGCAGGTCTAAGCCTAGCAAATCTATAACATCAAAGATTGTTTTCTACTGCTGTAATAAGCCTGGACATGTTGTGGCTGAGTGTACAGACAAAAGAAAGGAGGCTGATGATAAAAGGAAGACTCAACAAAAGAGTAAGAAGGAGAAATCCTTTATTGCTAAGAAGGAGAAGAGCTTGACAGACCAATCATCTTCAGAGTCTGAATCTGAAGTTGAGGCATACATTGGCCTATATGCAGTAGATGAAGAAGATGAGTTTATGCAAATGCTGAACTCTATCTATGCACAAGAAGACCATCAATGCATGGGACTGATGGCTGTATCAGAAGAAGACAAGTGCCAGGATCAGCCTAGTCCTAGCAAGGTACAATGTTTTTCTAGTAATTCAGATTGTAGTACTAGCACAGAGTCAGCTACATCTGCATCAAGTGATGTGGATAGGTCTGAGTCTTAAGGTGATATTCTTCAGCTGATAGATGAATATGGGGACTTGTTGCAGGCACTAAAGAAAAGCAAGAACCTGGCCAAAACTCAAGCTAAGGAAATTGTAGATCTTAAGATGGCTGCATCTGACTTAGAGAAAGAGTTGGATTAAAAATTGAATGAGATTGCCAAACTGAAAAACTATAACTATTATTCAGATAGGCACAATCACATACAAAAATGATCTAATTAAAAGTCTGGAAGTCAGACTTCAAAAGGAAAAAGATTTGGTGGCTAGTTATTCCAAGCCAAAATCAGTTTTACCCTTAATAGATGAGTTTGTGGCTCAAAAGGGTAAGGCTGGAATAGGCTTTAAAGGTAACACCAGGGCTGTCCAATTCAAGAGAAAGGGCAAAGCCTCAATCCAACCACTTAATTTTAAAGTTCCTATAGTTTTTAGAAAGGTACAAGTACTTTCTAACAAGTATGACTTTGAGAATACTCATGGTCATAGTAAGACTGAAGTTCTGAATGACAAGGGTGTTTATGTCAATAAGGCAGCCCATGTCCATAAACCCCATGTTCCTAAGAAAACAGTGGGTGTAGCTGCAGCAGTACCAGCACAAAACAAAAGATTTGCTGTCAACCAGACTGTCAAGAATGTATCTAAAAATAGATACAAGTATGAATACTAGTGTTGTGGCAAGACAGGTCATTATGCCATAGATTGCTGGCACAACACTAGTGTCAGGAAGAACAACAGTCTACCTGTTTGAAGAGCAGCAGGTAGATTTGGTAAGTATGAAGCTAACTTGAACCAAGGACCCAAGACTTACTTGGGTTCTAAGGAGAGGTAATTCTTTATTGCAGGTGACTCCAAGTCACCATACCCCTATATGGTACTTGGACAGTGGATGTTCCAGGCACATGATTGGAGCAAAGGGATTACTGAAGGAGTACTTGCCTATCATAAATGGGCCTAAAGTAATCTTTGGTGGCTCTGAAAAAGGAATCATCAAAGGATTTGGTAACATTTCTAGTAACCAGATTTCTATCACTCAAGTGGCCTATGTGAAGGGTTTGAAACACAACCTTATAAGCATAAGTCAGTTGAGTGATTTAGGATATGACATTTCATTTGTTAAGAATGGATGTCATATCAAAAGGTCAAGTGATTAAAAGGTAATTTTGACAGGATATAGAAAAAGGAATGTGTACTGTCTTAATTTTGAGTGTGAGAACAAAGGTTCTCCTATTTGTCTTGTAGCTGATGAGAGAGCCTCTCATTGTGTCAAATGGCACAAGAGGCTGGCTCATCTTAACTACAAAACTATTGGCCAACTCTTTAGCAAAGAGTTAGTAAGGAATGGTCCAAAAGTTAAGTGCATAAAGGATGGGATATGCTCAGCTTGTCAAAAAGGCAAGCAGACAAAATCCTACTTTCATAGCCTTGAAAACAAGGATTCAGTGAGGTGTCTATACCTCTTACATATGGATTTATTTGGTCCTATGCCAGTTCATAGTCTAGGTAGGAAGGTCTACACTTTTGTGGTGGTAGATGACTATTCTAGATATTCCTGGGTATTTTTTCTGAGACAAAATCATAAACCCCAAGTGTTTTATACAGCTTTGTCAAGAAAATTCAGAATGAACTTGACAGTTCAGTGGTCAAAATCAGAAGTGACCATGACACTGAATTTCAATCTGAGAGTATGACAAAACTGTGTGAAGAATTTGGGATTTTTCACTAATTCTCCTCACCTAGAACACCATAGCAAAATGGTATTGCTGAAAAGAAGAATAGAACATTGATTGAGGCTGGTAGAACTCTATTGAGTGACACTTCTCTCCCAGAGTATTTCTGGGCTGAGGCAGTAAACACTACATATCATATGATCAATAGGGCATCTATCACCAAAAGCCACAAAAAGACTCCCTATGAGATCATAAAGGGTAGAAAACCAAACTTATCCTATTTTAGGATCTTTGGTTGCAAGTGCTATGTCCTTAACAATGGCAAGTCTTATTTAACTAAGTTTGCTGTCAAATCCCAAGATGAGATATTTGTTGGGTACAACAACAATAGTAAGGCTTATAGAGTTTACAACTTGATTACTCAAGTTGTAGAAGAGTATGTACATGTTGTCTTTGATGAAACAAGACTGATTAACAGTGAGTTATCTTGTAGCTCATGCAGTTCTACAGGTATTAATGAGAAAATGGACAAGCTTACAATTACAGAAGAAACAACTGAAGAGCAGGAAGTGGAAAATGGTGGCTACTGTCCAGGGGGAGTACAGGACTCTCTAGATGCAGATGTACACCAAGAGGTGCAGCATATTAAAGAGACTGGAGGTGTTCAACCAGAAGATAATCTACCTCCAGCTGTTAGACACTTAAAGGATCATCCAGCAAATCAGATAATTGGTGACCTAAGACATGGAGTGCAAACCAGAAGTAGGAACTTGAACACAGTGCTTTGCTCAAGCTTCCTATCTCAACAGGAGCCAAAGAAATTTGAAGAAGCTATTCTAGACCCACATTGGATTGATGTCATGCAAGAGAAGCTGAATCAGTTCAGAAGGTGCAAGGTCTGGGAGTTAGTTCCTAAACCAAAAGACCACAACATCATTGGAACAAAGTGGATCTTTAGGAACAAACTGGATGAGAATGGAATCATTGTGAAGAACAAAGTAATACTTGTTGCAAAAGGTTACAGGCAGGAAGATGGTATTGACTTTGATCAAACCTTTGCCCCAGTAGCAAGACTGGAAGCAATTAGGATGTTCCTTGCCTATGCAGCATATCAAGGCTTCAAGGTATTCCAAATGGATGTAAAATCAGCATTCTTAAATGGAAATCTAAAAGAAGAAGTCTATGTAGAGCAGCCCTCAGGTTTTATTGATTCTCTTAAACTTGATTATGTTTATAGACTTAGGAAAGCTTTATATGGGTTAAAGAAAGCCCCAAGGGCTTGGTATGAAACCCTGTCTACTTTCCTTATTGAGAACAAATTCTCAAGAGGGAAAATAAACAAAACTCTATTCCTAAGGGGAATCCAAAAGTAAGATAATCTTAGTCCATATTTATGTAGATGATATAATATTTGGGTCTACAGAAAACAACCTTTGCAAAAAGTTTGCTAAACTTATGCAAGGGAAGTTTGAAATGAGCAGCATGGGGGAACTAAAGTTCTTCTTGGGCCTTCAAGTAAGACAGACTGATGATGGCTTGTCCATATCCCAGTCTAAGTTCACCAAGGAGTTAATTAAGAAGTATGGTATGGAATCATGCTCCACCATGAGAACTCCTATGGGAACAAGTATGCCTATATGCAAAGATGATACAGGTAAACCTGTAGATGAGTCTTTGTATAGAGGAATAATTTGCTCTCTTCTATATCTAACTGCTAGTAGACAAGACATTATGTATGCAACATGTGTCTGTGCTAGGTACTAATCATGCCCTAAAGAATCTCATTACACTGCAGTAAAAAGGATTTTGAGATACCTAAAGGGCACACCTAATCTAGGCCTTTGGTACCCTAGGAATAGAGATTTTCTACTGACAGGCTATTCAGATGCAGACTTTGCAGGTTGCAAAGAAGATAGAAAAAGCACAACAGGCACCTGTCAATTTCTAGGAGGAAGATTGGTGTCTTGGAGCAGTAAGAAGCAGACTAGTGTGGCAATTTCCACAGCTGAGTCTGAATATGGGGCAGCAGGAAGTTGTTGTGCACAGCTGTTGTGGATTCAGCACCAGCTAAAAGACTATGGTATTCAGGTAAGTAGAACACCTTTATTTTGTGATTCTACTAGTGCTATTTCTATTGCTAATAATCCTATTTCACATAATAGGACTAAGCATATAGAAATAAGATACCATTTTCTTAGAGAACATGTAGAGAAAGAGGACATCTCACTAGTATTTGTAAAAACAGATTATCAGATTGTAGATGTTTTTACTAAGCCTCTAGATGAAACTAAATTCAATAAATTTAAAATTGAATTAGGAATGTTGAACATAGATTAGTCTCACAAATTTGGCTAAGTAAATCTGTGTCGACACATTCAGAGAAGTGATGTCAACACTTCAGTAAATCTGTGTCGACACATCCAGAGAAGTGGTGTCAACACTTCAGTTAGTGGTGTCGACACAACCAGAGTAATGGTGTCGAAACTTCCAGAAATTGTGTCGACACTTGCAATAAGAGTCAACACAGAATTTCTGATGAACTACTAAGTATGTCTAGTGTCGACATATCATCAATTGGTGTCGACACATAGTAGTCAATGCCGTGGTCGAGACAATAGAAGTATGTGTCGACACTTTTCAACAGTGTCAACACTGTTAGACAATTTTTTCCCGCCTGTTGACCTTCTTTGTTTAGAAGGGTATAAATAGGTCGAGAACATATTCTGTCGACACACTCTCCAGATTTTCGAGACTAAACCCTTGTGTCGACAAACTCTCTTCTCTCAATTCAAGTTTTCTCTCCATCCCAATGGCGCAAAAGATTGAAGATAATATTAACGAAGGGTATGAAGTGGTTTGCCATGCCTTTAATGATGCGAAGTCAGATATTAAAGGAGTAATTACACTGTTTGCTGAAAGTGGTTTGGAGTTTCTGATATCCGAACCTACCAAGATTTGGAAGGAGGTTTTTGAGTTCTATGGTGCAGCAATAATAGACTCAACAAGACTTAATATTAGATCTACAGTTCATGGAGCAAAAGTCAAAGTGACCTTGAAAAGTTTGAGAAAAATTCTTCATCTTCCAAGAACTCAGGATGAAGAAGAAGTCCTAGTATCACAAATAAGGGAGGCACTACAATGGTGTGGATTGGATCCCACCTTGAAGATTGGAGCTGCAATTAACAGGAAAGGGATGAATCAGCAAGGTAAATTCCTTTCAGAAGTGGTTGGAAAGGTGGTTCTGTGTAAGCCAGGGGGACATGATAGGATTTCAGCCTATATATTCAGCCTCATGACAAGGATAATCTTCACACTCAACACAGATTGATCTGTAGTACTTCTTGAGAAGATTAAGGAAAGCATCAAGAAGCCTAATTTGACTAGAATAATGAGTCTATACTTGGCTGGAGCCATTCTAGAAGTAATGAACCAGATTCCTGGTTCTAAAATCAATCATATGAGAAGAATAGACATCAGGATCATCTCAAGATGGGATAGAGTCCTAAAAAGGACTTACCAGATATAGAAAGACAGGAAGTTGCTGAGAAATCTCCTGAACATGACCTTACTGAGACTGCATAAGTGCAGAAGGACACAGTTAGTGCACAAGTGCAGAGGGAGCTAGATAGTGTACAAGTACAGGACAATGCTGAGAATGCACAAGTGCAGGGGGAGACAGTTACTGCACAGGTACAAGGGGAAGAGAGAATTCACTTGGCAAGTGAAATGGATTCACAATCTATTCTTGAAACACCTCATGTCAACAGTCCAACACTAGATGTGATCATGGAGGATACATCTGTAGTTGTTGATGCTCCTGAGACATCTGTATCACCAGTTCACATTCAACAAGAATTCACTCTGGAAGAATTGTTTCCTGATATAGAGGGAGCAACAGATGGGGGGGGGCAAGTTAACATTAAGGGGGTGCAACATATGACTAAAAAGGAGCTGCCTCCTAGTCCTAAATAAAGAGTTAATATTGCCAGTACCTCTGCTTCACAGGATGAGGAGAGTGCAAGTATAAAGAAAAGAAAACTGATGGTTTTCAAGAGGAGAAGCCAGAGCTATAAGAAGGCTTTGCAAGCTACTACTTCACAACCAGCCCCAAAGACTGATTACAGCTCATTAATGGTGGCTTTGCAAGTTAAATTGGATGAGCAGAGAATGGCTCTTAAGAAATATATGGATGAAAGCCATAAATCACTTCAATTTGATTTGGCTCAAGATATTAAATCCATAAGGTTTGAAGTCAATCTCCATAAGAAAGAGATGATAAATTGCTTCCACAAGGGGAGCAATGCTGTAGTATTTCTAGCAAAGCAACAAGCAGAAGTCAAGAAACAAGTGAATGATATTACTGTCAAACAAGGCTATGCCCTTGAAAATCAGATTAGAATGAATGACAATCTAACTGAATCTCACAATGAGATAGTCACTGAAGTAAAGAAAACAGTTATTACAATGACTGAAGCAAGGGCTAAGGAGAAAGAGGAATTTGATCAGAAGCTACAGGAAGCCTTGGATTCCTTTAAGACAACCATTACTACTTCTCAGAAAATAATTTCTAATCAGCTTCTAAAGTTAAAATCATTTTTTAAAGATGGTGTCAATTTTCTTGATGGCCAAATAAGATTTCAAAAGGATGACTTAAGAGATCACATTGTAAGAGAAGCCATAAAGGGGGAGAGAGTGTTAGTCAATGCTGGCTCAGATCATGCAAAATGGATATCTAATAGCATCAGAGCCACTCTGCGATATCCACCCCTTTGTGATGATGACAATGTTGCAGAATCTGGTATGCAATCTTCTTATGCTGGAGGTGATCAACCTGAAGTTGCTCAGATCATCTACCCTCCAGCAGATTTTGATATGATTCAACAACAGGTTCAGACAATGTACAGTCCTCCACAAGATGTTGAAAATGTTATTATAGAGAAAGTTGATATGCCAGAAGCTGCCTTGAGAGCTCAGCAGGAAGCTCAACTTTCAAAGAAAAGATTTAGAGAACAGGCTGAGTTAAAGCCTGATTTTGAGCAGTGGAGCCCCACTTCAAGAAATATAATTTTGGCTGCCTGGAAAGCTGTGAAAGATGAAGTTCATGAAAGGGGCAAGTGGTATAATGAACAGGAATGGCAGAAGTATGAGGCAAGACAGGAAGCCATTGTGAAGCATAGAAGAAAGGCTAAGATTGGGAAGCTACCTCCTAATGCTCAGGAGCCTAGCAAGTACTTTCCTAAGCCTTTTCATTATTTTGAAAGGCAAAGGATTAAGGCTAAAGTTCAGAAAAAGGCAAAGTTGAAAGTAAAAAAGCCTATTGATGATGCAGAACTTCCTGTGCAAGCTCAGATTAAGCCAGGAAAAGGCATAGTCATTAGGGAGCCTGATCAGCCTTAGTATAGATTTGCTAAATTTTGCTAGAACAATGTAATTTTTAGTTTTTTAAAAGAAATCTATGTAATCAGTTGTTAAAAAACTTTTTGTTAATATAAACAAAACAATGTTTCATATTCATTCAAGTTGCATTCTTATTCTGTGATGTGATTTTGATATATGTTTTGTTTATAAGTATCCCTATCATATAATGCTTATATACATCATAATGTTTGTTTATTATAAGTGATGTATATAATTGACTAAAGGGTTATGACTTCTCCAAATAGGGGGAGATTGTTTGGTATATTGGAAAATGTGTACCTGATTTGGAGAAGTCTCACTTAGCTCAATGATATACATCAAGGTGTATTTGATGTTATTTTGAGTTTATATGTGCAGGTTAAGTATTGGCTAAAATGCAGAAAAAAGTTTCTAAGTCCATGTGTCGACACTTAAGGAAGTCTGTGTCGACACTTGGAAAAGCTGTGTCGACACCTGAAGCAACTGTGTCGACACACAGAATTTATTAGTCGACATCGACTGTGTCGACACCGGGAGACAGTGTCGACACCGGGAGGCAGTGTCGATACACGGAAATATTAGTCGACATCAACTGTGTCGACACCGGGAGGCAGTGTCGACACACAGGAGTATTAGTCGACATCAACTGTGTCGACACCTAGAGGCAGTGTCGACACACAAATTCTGAGACAATATCAACTGTGTCGACACACGGGACTTGTGTCGACACTCAGCAGAGTTTCAACAATGTTGATTGCTGTGTAGTGAAGAAGTGTCTATGTCGACACAAAGAGGCAGTGTCGACACATTCTACAGATGTAGTATTAAGAAGCTGTGTTGACACCAAAGGAGTTATGTCGACATCACCAAAGCTTGTGTCGACACTTAATCTACTTGTGTCGACACATAATGACAATCAGTCTCGACGCTTTGCTGACAAAGACAAAGGTTCAAGAACTGACTAGAGACTTGACAGCTGTGCATTCCAATAACTTTAATGAAGCTGTCAAACTTATCAGAAGTTGGTTAGAAACCAGATGAGCCGGTTACCATGGATGAAGTCTATATATATAGATGGATTTTGTCAAATGAAAAGAGATGAAAAATAACAACAGGCACAACTATTGAAGTATTGATCGTTGATCAAGAAAGTGCACGTCACACTGAAGAAGATTTTCATGAGAAGATCTAAGGAGAATTCAAGCAAGAATTCTGAAGTAACTTCATAAGTTCTGAAGAGTGAGAGAGATCTTCAGCTTTTGAAGTAAAGGTGGAGATATTTACAAGTCTTCTAAGAAGCAGATCTTGAACTATCTGCTAAGAAGTATTCAGACCTATTTCTGGATTCTAAGAAGGAAGCTGGCAGCCAGTCAACTTCAAAGGAGATCAACCCTACTGAGTTCAGATTCAAGAAGCTTTGAAGAAAGCTAAGAACAGGTTAATTTCAGCCATCAGTTTTATCAAGAAGCTGATCAAGAAACTTCTTATCCCTTCTCTCTCAACAAGGGTAAGAGTCCATCTAAACACTTATCAAATTTTGTAGGATATTTTCATAGATCTGAGTTGTAAGTCTATATTATAAAGGCTGAGTGTAGGAGATATAGATCTCTGAGTGGTAGGGCTTTTGAGCCTGAGTATAGGAGAAATTTTTCTCTGAGTTGTAGGCCTTGTGGCAAGGCTGAGGTAAGGCTGTTAGCCTGAGTTGTAGGAACCTTATAGGGTTCTGAGTTGTAGGAACCTTTCAGGGTTCTGAGCTGTAAGATCTGTGGATCTGAGAAGAAGGAAGAAGTTAGGCCGAATCTAGCACACTGCTAGATAGGTGAAGGGAGAAAGTGGATGTACCCATACCTTATGGAACCACTATAAACCTGTGTGCAATCTGTGATGTGTGTGTGATTGTGATTTCTGTGATGTGATTGCTGTAGAATAATTAGATTCTATTTTTAGATCTGGAAAAATATTCTTCCTTAAGTAAAAAAGGAAAAGAACTTATTCACTCCCCCTCTAGGTGTTTGGGTTATCTTGAAATTAATTCTATCAGATCCACCTCCTCCTCCTCCTTCAGCAGGTGCTAGTGGAAATGTTGCTTCTAGGGCTACTACCTCCTCCCATCAGCAGACTTCTTATACTCCTCACTCTCACAGCAGACCATCTAGGTCTTATACAAGGGGCTATTCAAGAAGGAGAGATAAACAGAATGATCAGACTGACAGAGAAGATATTTCAGATTCTAGCAGAAGATTCAGAATTCCTGAAAAAATTTAGTCAAGTCAGACCTCCTCCAAACCTTCATGACAGTCATTCTCAACATAAAGCAATAGAAAAAAAATTGCAAGAACAATCAATCAAGCACAGGAAGTTTCAGAAGACCTCTCTTGACTCTAAAGAAGAATCATCTCAGTATGAACCTGAGCTTGAGCCTAACTTTAGGATGGCTAGGTTTCATGAGTTGATTGGTCTCTCCCAAATAAACAAAGCTAGAAAATAAGGAACTGATCCCTCTCAATTCTCTACTATGTCTAAGTATAGGGAGAAAGAGCTGGAAAAATTTGATATTGATAAGAATATCTTTGATGCTAATGCTTATATACAGGTACATCCTGAGGCAGTTATTCCCAAAGCAGCTGTAATTAAAGTTCTGGGTGAAGCAGACTTGAAAATGAGAAGACAGCAAGCAGTAGATCCAAAAAGAAGAATTGAATTTACTAAGCCAGCTTCAGACAAGTCTTAGTAACTATTTTATTTTTGTGTTTGTATTTTTCTTTGTAAATATATGTTGAACTTTTCTTATATTTCATGACAGATATAGTTGTTTAGTTTTTCTATTGTTTTCTTTTATTGTTGTTTAGTGACCTCACCCAAATAGGGGGAGATTGTTGAATCCTTAGTTTGGATTTGGGCTAGGTTCACTAATCTAGGCTAAGTTAGACCCACATTATATAGCCAAGGTCTAGTCTAGTGTCTTAGGTGTCAGCCAGGTCATCAACACAGTGAGACAAGAACAAGACATCAGAGACTTAGAAGACAGCTGAGAGTGAACAAGATAGATATTTTTTATAAGTAAAAAGTCATTCGACGATCTTTGAAGAGAGATCGACGATCTTCGTCCTACGCTCGACGATCTCAGAGTAAAATCTCTAAATGCTGAGATCGACGATTACTGAACTCAGGTCGACGATCTCTGATCTACTTTAAGGATTGAGATCGACGTTTAACCATCTCAGTTCGAAGATCGTGAAGCCCAGTTTGGAGAGTAGATTTTCAGGTCAACGATCACAGGGCTCAGTTCGACGATAGAGGATGTTTGAGCTCGACGATCTCAGGACCAGATCGACGATTTCTGCCAGATCAACATTTTATTCCTTGTAGTTATTGATTTCCTTATTGACTGTTTATTCTTTTGCTCATATGACTCTGAGTGATTAATGCATATATTCTCTGAATATAGCCGTTCCTTGGCAAGCATTAATCGCTGGTTTTTACAGAGTTATTATACAGCTTTTCTCGAGAAGTTAAGGAAATGAGTTAATTCTCTTATAGTCGTTGCACAAGTTCCTGTGATTCCGACAGTCAATCAATGTGGACCATTTCAAATTCAGTTTGGAATTATTTAAATAAAAGGGACTCAGAGAATAAAAGAACTAGAGAATTATTATTCAGTACAATCTCTTGAAGCAGTCGACAGACTTTTGAAAAGAAATCTCAAGGCTGCAAGAAAAAGAGAAAGAACTGTTCTCAGTTTCAAGAACAAGAATTCATTCAGGAAGCTTGTGGAGACAATCATCCTCAATCAGTCTCAGCTTTCTGGATTTCAAGTCCTACACCCTGTACAAGGCTCTGATCTCCTGAACCATTCAAATCACAGGACAAGCCTTGACTCCATCAGGATCACTCTCAAGTCATATCTCATTTGCTTGAGAAGAGAGAAGACAACTCAACTTTTTTCCTTCCCCCCTCTGTATAAAGGGTTTTTACTCCCTTCAAAAGTAATTCCTGGTTGTGAGGTCACCTGATCAAAAGACTTCAAGTTGGTTTTCCGGCACCTGATCAAAAGCAAGAAGGGTTGTAATATCTCCCTTGAAATATATATTATTTGGTGGCAGTCACCTGATCAAAAACCTGAGAGTGATTCCTACTAGAGTGGTAGAAGAGTGGATGTACCCATATTTGGGGAACCACAATAATTTCTTGTGTCGTCTGGTTTCACCTTTTCTTATTGCTCTTTCTAATTCCAGTGATATTTAGAATAGTTCTCTAGTTTTCCTTCTGCTTTAATATTTATTGGTATCACCTATTTTTGTACTCTGATAGAATAGACTAAAACAGACTAAAGTTTTTTAAACACTCTATTCATCCCCCTCTAGAGTAGATCTGAATAACTCCCTCCTTTCAACATGCATAATGAAAACATCACCGATCCAGACCAACATTTTCGGATAGGCTTCACACACCATGCCTACATCTGTACTTCGATTCCGAACTCTATATGCAAAAATACAGGGATAAACCATATCTACCCGAAGGAATACCTTACACTCACCGCCTACTCGCGGGAGAGAGTTTCCTATGCAAAAGGAAGAGGACTTCACATGTCCAAGTAGAGAATCGTTATCCTAGAAGTTCGCTTTGGCGCCTTGGAAAACTAGCCGGATGAAAAGTACCGCAACGGCCTTTCCTCCGCGGATCTAGACTCGGCTCACATTTTGGATCTCTGAAGCTCCAACAATGGCAGAATTCCTCCTTCTTCTTCTCCCTTTTCTCTCCTCTCTCTACCTCTTAGAAAGAGGTTGGGTCAAAAGAAATGAGGCATAAACCCTCATTTCCCGACCATATACAAATAGGGAAAAAACTGGGTTGTCGGATCCCTTAGAAATAAAACAAACGGCCTCGATTCACTCTTAAAATCGTCTAACTAGGGCCGCACAAGGCTTGTGACATGTCCGTATCACAGGCCGTGTCTCTCAATAGTAAGAGAAATCATCGATCTCAAAACAGGACACGTCTTCTAATACGCCCGTGTCAACCCTGGACACGCCCGTGTCAAACCAGGATACGCCTGTGTCATAGGCTGTGTTCCTCAATCGACACAGAAACCGTCACGCCTGAATAGGACACGGCTTTGGACACGCCCGTGTCCCAGGTCGTGTGCCTCAGTCGACACAATCTGGCAAACACAGAGAAGGACATGGCTTTGGACACGCCCGTGTCCTAGGCCGTGTTGCAAACATAGAGCAGGACATGACTTCGTACATGCCCGTGTCCCAGGCAGTGTTGCTCAGTCAACACAGCCCAACCATAACCAAGTTTTGGGGCGTTACACTCGTTCACATAGTTTCATGATATGACTCATTAATTTAATTCCTCTGTAATTAACACAATTTTGTATATCCCTTTATTCTTATACAAAGGTACCAAGATACTTTCTCTCCATTTGTCTGACATGCTCTTTGACTTCAGTATCTTATTGAAAAAACATGTAATCCACAAAATTCCTTCATTTCCTATACATTTCCATATTTCGATGAGTATATCGTCTAACTCAACCACATTTTCATTTTTCATCTTATTTAGAGCATCTTTTAGCTTTGATATTTGAATTTAATGATAAAACATTATGCTTTTATGCTTATCTGATTTACTTAACTCTTATAAGTTCAATTCATTGTCCTTTGTTTTATTATAGAGTTGATAAAAGTATATTTTTCATCGCGCTTCAATATCCACACAAACTGCCAAAATTGTATCTATCTCATCCTTTATACATTTTATTTAACTTAAATCTTTTAACTTTTTTCTAGCTCGAGCAATTTTATATATGTCACGTTCTCCATCTTTGGTATCTAGTCGCTTATAAAATTCTTCATAAGCTTGACTTCTGGCTTTACTTACTGCATGTTTAGCTTCTTTTTTGGCAACTTTATACCTAGCTAAGTTTTCATCATTCTTACAAGCGTAGAGTTATTTATAGTTGACCCTCTTTGCACTCACTTTGTCTTGTATTTGCTCTTTCCACCACCAAGATTCTTTATTTGGGTATGCACGGCCTTTTGATACTCCAAGTACGTTCTTTCCACTTATCCTTAAATGTGAAGACATAACTTCCCACGAGACATTAGGATCAACATAAGGGCCATCAACTAGTTGTTCCATAACTGCCATCTTGAAAGCAACCTGCTTTCCATCTTCAAGTTCCACCACCAAATATTTTGCAACACTTTTGTTCTTGTCTTAAATTTATTATATTTAATTTGTACATCTAACACAACTAACCTATGTTGTATTAACAAACTTTGTCCTGGTATGACTTTGCAATCCTTACAAATCATTTTATCCATTTTGCGACTCATAAAATAATCAATTTGTTATTTATTTGCTCCGCTTTTAAACGTAATTAAATGTTCTTCTATCTTTATGAAAAGCGTATTTGATACAATTAGCTCATGTGCTACGACAAAGTCTAAAATGGTTCATCCTTCTTCATTTCTTTCTCCATATCCATATCCTCCATGAACGACTGTGTAATCTACATTTTCTTTCCCTATATGTCCATTTAAGTCTCCTCCTATAAAAATCTTCTCTCTTTATGAGATTTCTCTTACTAAATCATCCAAGTTTTCCTAAAATTGCACTTTTATAGCTTCACTTAATCTTACTTGTGGCGCGTAAGCACTGATCACATTAATAGTTTTCTTTCCTATGACCAATTTAATAGCTAAGATTTTATCACCTTTTCTACTTACCCTAACAACTTCATCTTTTCAAGTAGTATCCACAATAATACCTACTCCAAAGCTTGTTTTATTTTTTCCTGTGTACCATAATTTAAAACCTGAATTATCTAAAAATTTAGCTTTTTCACTCATCCATCTGGTCTCTTGCAAACATAAAATATTTATCCTTCTCTTAATCATTGTATTCACTACTTCCATCGCTTTCCCCATTACGTACCTATATTCTAACTTCCAAACCTAATTCGATCACAATTTCTATGACATACTTCCCTAGGACGTTTAATGTGAGGACTTTTGTCTATTTAACAATACACCCAAGTCCTCTTGGAGGTACAGCGGTTCTTGTCAAAACGTCGCATTCAGATCATACGACGAGGAGTCTTGCATATTTAACACTACACCTAAGTTCTGGAGATGCAGCGGTCCTTGCCAAGATGCCACATTCAGATCATGCGACACGTTCCTTAAGGGAAACAACCTACTTTTGCACAATTTCTCAAATGATCCATATTCATAGGGTAACAAAGTTTTACGCTAGTCATCTACCTAACACAACCCTCACCATTTTTCATCCGGGCAAATCAACATGATAGATCCAAAATAAAGAATTATAAATAAACATAAGAACGTTCAGTAAGTTTACGTCTCACACATAAATAATTTCAAAAAAAGACAGAATAATCCATACCAACTTTTGAACCAGAACTAGAGTGGAGGAAAATAGTTGCATCCGACTTTTGTTAGGACACACTAGAGTGGAGGAACAACTAGAGTGGAGGAACAACTAGAGTGGAGGAACAAATACCTCAACATATTTCCCTACCAAAAAACCAATAAGGAGTGACAAACAATTAGTAGATATTTCACAAGGAGAAAATTAGGACACTTGAGAGGGGGTGTGAAAATGTGCCACGGCAAAGGACTTGTTGTTGGTGCTACCATGGTGATCTGGAAGTGATCAAGCATGTAGTCTCACTGCCAACACAGTATGAGCCTATAGGGTCGCATATAAGAGCATTTGGAGAATTTGGAAGATTGGATTATGTTGGTCTTGCTCATATGATGAGTGAAAGACCAAGCACTGACATGAGATGAGTGAAGGACTAGAATCTGTCATGTGTTGAGTGCATCGATACCACTCAAAACTTTTGTTGAGTCAAGTGTTGATTCGTCGAGTTAGTGTTGAGAGTGTTGAGACCGCTCGACGATTTGTCGAGTCAATCGTTGATTCGCCAAATGATGGCGTTGAGTGTATCAAGTCTACTCAGCCAGGCGTTGAGCGCGTCGAGACCACTAAATTCTTTCGTCGAGTCAAATGTTGACTTGTCGATTAGGCATTGAGACCACTCGACGCCTTCGTCAAATAAAACATTGACTTGTCGAATTAGATGTTGAGAGCATCAAGGTCATTCGACGCCTTCATCGAGTTAAATGTTGTCTTGTCGAATGATGACGTTGAATGCATTGAGTGTGTTAAGTTCATTCAACGTTTCGTCGAGTAAAGTGTTGATTCGACGAGTCTGACGTTGAGTTATTGAGTGCATTGAGTGCACTCAACGATTCATTGAGTTAAGTGTTGATTCGTCGAATATCGACGTGAATACTCGACGAATTATGTTTCGTCCGGTTTAATTCCTCTAAGTCCGATTCGGCATGGTCTGCTGGTATCGATTGGCTCGGTATTTAGTATATAAACGTTATGTACAGTAAACCGAGCAAGGAGTTACAGAGTTACGAAAGACGATACAATTTTGACCTAATAGAGAGTCGGCTCTTCTTCTCTCCCGACGAAACTGTTCCGTCAAGGCCGATTACACTGATCTCGCCGTCGACTGTCCACCGTCCTTGTACTTTGCCAGAAAGTGTTTCCAGGGCGTTCATACTCGTCCCCGTCGCCTCTTCTGTGGCAGACCTAGCAGTTTGTGAAGACATAGAATATTATCTTCTGACCTAGATCTTGTGTGACAAGAGTCTAAGGGTTCTCCTGTTCGTGTGGATCACCGGTAGAGGCGTGGACATTATTCTATGCTCGGAACTCAAGCCGTTGTTGTTCGTTGGAATCAATCGGAGCACCTTGGTTTAGTATTGACTTAATCCCTCAAAGGTAAAATTTTATTTACCGCACTTTACTTCTTGATTAATTTTCATCACTAGATCCAAACTATTTTGGATTTTCTTATTCCATTTTCACTGCGCATAAGTGTTGTGACGTATAACAAAACCCAACAGTGGTATCAGAGGGAGGTTTATGCGATGATCATTATTTCAGAAGTTGCTAAATCCATTTCGTGTAGATCTGAAAATTTTAGAAGTGTTCTAAATGCCCAAATCTATTCTTGGAACCCCCCCAAGAATGTATATGATTTTGTTACTGATATCTTTGTTACTCCTTAACAATAACCGTCCCTCTTATTGGTTTGTGAAACCAAGTATGTGTTAGATTTTGAATCTCACATAGAGAGACGAGCTTGTCTACTGTGTAAGTGGAGTTGGTGTTGCTCATGTCCAGTCCATGTAAATCTGAAGATTTAGAAAGGTTCTAGATGCTCAGATTTAGCCCAGTTCATCAAGTGTTGATGATTTCTCTTGTGCACATTTAGGATGCATTTGAATTATGACTGTTATACTTTTATTTTATGGATATGCACATTGGTTAATTGTTAACAATGATTAAGTGTTAATCAATAATCTAAAATCTCTTATGTAATATTAAGTATTTGGATGTCTTCCGATGGATTACACTCTTCCTTCCTCGATCAATGAGGTGTGGGCTTGCCAAAGCAAAGTGCATTAATCTATCTTGGTAAGGGTGTGAACGGATAATTGTGATATCCCACTATCGACATCGGGTCAATCTTAGCTGGGTGACCTCAAAGGTTGAGTACCCAGAGGCATGGGGTTAGCATGCACCATATGATGGATGCGAATTGTAAGACCCCCTTTTTTTTTCTTTTTCAACCACCGGGGTCTTAGGCCCAGAACCGCCGCTTTGCGGTGACACCTTCACATCCTGAAGGGTCATCACCACAAGGCGCCGATTCTGCCGGCCAAATTCGATCACAGAAGAGTAGCACAAAAACTGAAGTAAGAACAATGCAGTCCACAATAAATAAATCACACACATATATAATGAAATCTCCACGAAGGGAGTGTCCACAGAAAACATCATAGTACGATGATACTAGAAATAAAAGGGCTCACGCCCGGTACATCAAGTCCTCACTACAAAATCTCTCATGCGGAAGCGAAAACAGAATCTACTCAAGATCGAGACTCACGGTCCCGGCTGTATGAACTCCGGAGCTAGACTGCCCCATCTCCAGGCGCACCGATCTCTGGGGCTGCTCCTCCATGCTGGGCTCCACGATCCCCTAAATGATGCGGTTCGAAAACTGTTAGTCATAAAGACTAAGCCCTATCATCCCCTACCCCTTCCCCCATGGCTCCTAGGTACCGAGCGGAGGGGAAGAAAGGGAAGGACATGAAGGTAGAGATTAAACATGAAACAGATGGCAGCGGAATCTAATCTAGCAAGTTGTATTCGGTGAGCAGTTATATGAAGGTTTTAATAGGTCTAACAGTAAGAAAAGCAATTATATGAATTTAAACCTTCACTTATGCGAGAACACATAAGCTAAAGGGGTCTTTTGCAAGGCTCCCATCGTATAGAGTGTCCCATACCACTTATACGTTGGGGTGTCGGTTATCAACAGCAATGGTTGTTATATATTGAAATTAACCTTTGATTTATAAACTTGCCCACACAAGCTTATAGACCAAGGGGTCGTTTTGCAGGTCCTAATGTATAAGCGTCCCATACCACTTATACTTTAGGTGTCAAGGTTTAATGAATCGATTATGCTATGACATGCTAGTGGGTATGATGAGACATGCAAGTGCAACTCACACACCCGACTCTGTGCACACAGACCTTTAGTTCCCCCTTTCGGAGCCGTTACCTCCCAGGATACCTCCGTAGTGGCAAACGGAAGCGGTGGGTTGGGCCTCGCCCACCTCCAAAACCAGTAAAAGCACCACTGGTCTGACCTATCGTACGCCTCAACGCTTGGTGCACTAAGCGGACGCCTGCGTACTCTTGCCGGCTGGCGCACCGGACTTCTGTTGGCGAAGTGCTAATCACCATGCCGAGTCAACGATATCGGTGTCGGTGCAATCGAACTCCCCGATATCGAAGGACCCACCACCTTAACTTTTCCTACTTTATGCACATGCAAGTTTAATCGTAAACACACCAAAAACCGAGCCGAAGCTCCCCGGACCAAACGTCTGTCTCCAAACCAACCGAGCCGAAGCTCCCCGGACCATCCCGTCCGTCTCTTAACCAACCGAGCCGAAGCTCCCCGGACCCAAACGTCCGTTTCCAAATCACCTGAGCCGAAGCTCTCATCAATCTTCCTGTGCCAACAGTGTTTGTGAAAGGTGCAGCCCTAGTTACTAAGTTACTCTTGTCGGTTTATTATTACAGTTTACGTTAGCCCAGGACTGCCCCCGGTATACCCCGTGAAGGGCTCTCAAGGGGCACTAGGAACCAAGACGGTGCATTACGGCCCGAAGTTCCCTTTCGCAAGGCACTTATTGTTATTGGTTGTTTTCCCTTAGCCCGATTTCCTTCTCATATTACGATAGACTATCCTAGGGTGATTTTTAAACCTTCCACTCTTCGGGAAAAGCGATCTTTCGCCAAACCCAAGCACCTCTTAACTCTAGCTATCACCACTACTCACTACTCTTTATATCTTCCTCAGATCATGTCCTATTGCATTTCACAATTTACTAAATGCAGACCTACCTAGGCTACATGTCGAACCGGTTATGAAATGATCCATTACTCATCCAAATGCCCTAAATTATTTACTGGAGACTCACCATGACATAAATGACCTAAGTCCAGAAAATGGAAATTTTCCTAATTTATTTGGCATTTAATTAAATTCCTCGAAAATCCAAGGACTACCGGTTTGAACATGAACTACCCTAAGTTCTCATGCAAGATGTCCAGCAATTTTATGATAAATACTAGGTTATCTCAATAGGTTAAATCCTAAGTATCATAATTTTTATATCATTAAAAGGGCATGAAAACTATTTTAGAAATAATCTCTAACTTCTATTGTTTATGAAGCATGTACAGAAAATATTCTTCCAAAAATTATAAATAATTCATGATATGCAGATAAAGGCCTAAAATTAGCACTGGCCAAGTTTCATAATTTTCCAGCAAGTATTTTATCCATAATTAATTTTTAAACATAAAGGCCCCTTCCTATCATCCGTGAATAAGGTACTAGATTTACTCAACATAAAATTCTATAAAAATCCAGGGGTCATTGTGCTACTAACAAAGATCTAAATCCAGAATTTCAACTGATTATAAATAATTTTAAAGCTCCAAATAATTGAAATAATAATTCCGGCAATTAATCCTTTAGCACATGAAGTATAATATTTAATAATCACAAAATTCCAGAAGATTTACTATAAGTCTAAATCATCCTAAAACTCCCTCCTCCCGAGTTTCACAATTTTTGTATTAGATTTAGTGCTTAAAATAACTAAATTACATTTCTACCCTAATTCAAACTCTCAATTTCCGAGGTACCTAATTATCTCCAATCCCTTCATTATTTCCACCAGAGGGTTTTCATCATATCATCCCCCTCTCCTCCAAATTTCAAGGACATACTAGAGCTTTTGCTCCTATGTCCTTCACAAACCTCAAAAACCCTTCATTTAAGATTTGAGTTTGGATCCTAGGGTAAACCAACCCTAAACCATTCCATTTTTCTCCACACAGGTTATAACACCATACTAAGTCAGAGCTCAGAAAATCGGCCTCTATTGAGGCGATTTGACCTTTCCAAATTCTCAGTGCACTTTTATTAAAAGGTGACTCACTAACACCTAGTTAAGGGTAGAAGATTTCTCACCCAAAACTCCTCCAAATCAATTGGAATTTTACACAGACCTAGGTTTTATAGCCAGGGACCACTCACCAAAATTTGGGAGGGTTTGGAGGTCATTTGACCATCTAAATAAATTCCTCTAAGTTTATTAAATTAAAACAAAAACTTTAGGCAAAGTATCTCCAAAAATTCCCATTTTTGGACAGCCTCTCGATATACATAATATAGACCTCCAGCCCAAATTTCAAGTCATTTGGACAGGTTATGAACCGTTGGCAACCGTTTCAATTTCTGGTTAGCCTAGGTCTCGATCCCTCCAAAATGAGTGCTGTGGTCAAACCACTCACCCAAATTGAATAAAATCAATTTTATATTAAAGTAGACCCAGAGGGCTACAACTTTTGTGACTGGTCATTTTTCCTAAATCGGCCTCTAAGTGCCTCGTTTCGCAGCCTCAAAATATGTTCAAATAATCTATTTTCCATTAAGTAATATATAATAATCTATGTATTAAAATATTAATTCTACTGTTCATCTTCTTCATGAACCCGAACAGACACAGGAAAACATTTTTCCTGTAAGCATTCCGTGATCCGTCGCCGGCCATTCGGTCACTTCCCTGGCCAGCCACCACCACCACCACCTCCGTTGAGGCGACGGCTATCGGTCGGCGGTGGTTTGGCCGCCGGAGGTGGCGGTTTCCGGCGAACTCAATAATACCATTTTCATGGTTTTCCCATGAAAACGAGAGACGGGTCCGGCTCCGTTGAGCGCGAACTTATTTTCTAAGAATCCTAAGATCTACCCATGAAAAGAAGGAGCAGAGGAGGACCTTGTTCGCGGTTTGAAGGCGAGAAGAACGTCGGGGTGCCATAGCGCGGTGGTGGCGTTTGCTGAACTTCTCCTACAGCAAGAACAAAGGTCTGTTCTGATTACTTGAGCGTGTAACCTTCTCCTCTTTCCCCTAGTGGGCTTTTATAACTCAGGAAGTGGGAAGGTGAATGGGTAAAACCATTATGGCCATGAAGTTTCCCCCTTAACGTTTCGGTTACGGTGAAGGGATAAGAAACGGCGGAACTGAACAGGTGTGTCCAGCCGGCGGTTTTCTATTGGACCACCTTTTCCTCATTTATTATAAAATTTCAGAAGGAAAACGGCCGGTAGTTACTCCTGGTGTAACTTCCCACACCAGCATTTAATACCACGCGTGTTGGAATAATTTCGTGCCTGAACCGTCGTTTCGGCCAATGTCACGGGCGTGACACATAGGTCACGGGCGTGACAGGCCCGAATAGTCAATTCTGGGTTCGGCGATCGTCGAACTGAGATCGACGATCGTCGATGGATGGTCACGGGCGTGACACCTTGGGTCACGGGCGTGACAGGCCCGAACGGCAGATTTTGGGCCGACGATCGGCGAACTGAGATCGACGATCGTCGAAGGCTGGTCACGCCCTAGGTCACGGGCGTGACCTCTAGGCCACGGGCGTGACATGCCCGAACGGCAAATTTCGAGGTCGACGATCGTCGAACTGAGATCGACGATCGTCGAAGGCTGGTCACGCCCTAGGTCACGGGCGTGACACTTATGTCACGGGCGTGACATGCCGGGCCGCAAGATCGACGATCGTCTTACGGCGATCGACGATCGTCGATGGGGTCACGCCCATAGTCACGGGCGTGACACCTTGGTCACGGGCGTGACATGCCCAGACAGCACGTTCGGCGATCGTCTATTCTTGGTTTTGCCTATAAATAGGACCTCAGGGGTACGAAGAGAGGACAAGCAATTCTCGGCCTGAACCCTCGCGAGTTCCAGTAACTACCCTTGACTCGCTATCGTTCAGCTCGCCTCCTTCGTACCTAGCTCGGCCAATCTGGTTGAGAAGGGGTTGCTTCTCCTAAGCAACTGGGTACGTGGTGGGACCTTCCTGCCGCAGCGACCTGGGGTCTTGTTCGTACAATTCGTCCTTGTTTCCTAACCAGAGATCGTCTTCCTGACCGATCGTCGAAGTAGTCACGCCCAGGTCACGGGCGTGACGGCTCGGTCACGGGCGTGACCAACCCGTGACCCGAAAAATTGATCGCTTTATTTTCACTTTTTGTGCTCCCTGGGGTTCTGACTCGACCAACCGACTCCTAGGGGTCTAGCCGGAAATGGGATGTTACAAATCCCAATAAACAAAACAAAAATTTTGTCCCCGAAATTGAGGTAGAGCCTATGGGGATTTCTATCGGAATAAATTAAACTTGTAACATCCCATACGATCTTTCTATTGGGTTCAGGCGACTGTTCGTCTGATAACGAAGACAATCTCCCCAATAAACAAAAGATTAGCCCCTACCTTTCTGATTAAGTGCGCATGCCTAGGTCCTGGATATTCCGTATCTAGTCTTAACATTCCAAAACAAGAAGGTAATCTATAGTATACCGAGAGGTGGTGAGATGTACCTGACTGAACAACTCCGGGTATCTTTGCCTCATCAGATCCTGCGGTTCCCAGGTGTGCTCCTCCTGACCGTGATTTCTCCACAGAACCTTGACTAAGGGGATCTTCTTGCGCCGCAAGATCCGCACTCCTTTGTCGTCGATCCGAACCGGCTCCAAGTGAACAGATCGGTCTGAAGCTACCGGCCCTTCGGTGGTCAAAATCCGCTGCTCCGGGCGTAGTAGAGCCCTTCTCAGCGAAGAGATGTGGAAGACGTCGTGTAGAGCTGCCAGCTCCGGTGGCAACTCTAGCCTGTAGGCTAGGGGTCCGATCCGCTCCAGGATCCGGTAAGGGCCCATATACCTAGGGCTGAGTTTCTTCCTCCGACCGCGCACCCGTGAGACTCCGTGCATGGGCCGGATCTTCAAGAACACTCGATCCCCTACCCGAAACTCCACCTGACGATGTCGGGCGTCATAGTATTTAGCCTGTCTGCTCTGCGCCTCCAACATCCTATCTCTGATCAATCTCACCTGAGCCTCGGTGTCTTCAACGAAATCTGATCCCAGCAGCTTCGGATCCTCGTCCTGAACCCAAGAAAGTGGGGTCCTACATTTTTGTCCATACAAGGCTTCATAAGGCGCCATCCTGATGCTGGACTGGTAGCTATTATTGTAGGAGAACTCGACCAACGGTAACATCTTCTCCCACGGCTCCCCTCGGTCCAGTATACACAATCGTAGTAGATCCTCCAAGGTCCTGTTGGTGCGCTCTGTCTGCCCGTCCGTCTGAGGGTGGAAGGCCGTGCTAAAAGTCAACCGGGTGCCCAAATATGCCTGCACTGACCGCCACTCCCTGGATGTAAACCGCCCATCGCGGTCCGATACTATCGTCCGGGGCACGCCATGATATCGGACATACTGCTCCACAAACTTCCGTACCAGCACTCCCACCGAGTCATCCTTCCTGATCGGTACAAAGCGGGCCACCTTCGTCAACCGATCGACAATCACCCAAATCGAGTCGTTCCCTGTCCGAGACCGGGGAAGACCATGTATAAAATCCATCGCTATATCGTCAAACTTCCACTCCAGCACCGGGAGTGGCTGTAACAATCCTGCGGGGTTCCTGCACTCCGCCTTCACCAACTGACACGCCTCACAATGGGTCACGAAGTACGTAATGTCCTTCTTCATGCCCGGCCAAAACATCGTCCTCTTCAAATCAGCGGTCATCTTTGTGATCCCTGGGTGTACCGAGTACCGGCTGCAATGCGCCTCCATCATAATATCCTCTCGGATCTGGCCTCCTGCGGGTATATATACTCTGCCTCTGAAGTGGAGCAAACCATCTCTCAGGGAATAATCTCCTGTCGAACCTTCCTCCAAAGCTCGAAACATCGGCTCCGCCCACGCATCTGTCCTCTGTCCGTCCCGAATGCGATCCCGAATATCGTCAATGGCCACTATCGATGCCAGATACTCCCTATACAGATCTATGTCATCCTCGGACACTAGGGATATCTGCATATCTCTGAATGACTGGACTAGCTCCATGGACATAACCTGGGGCCCAGCTTCGGAAGTGGCCGCTCTCCGACTCAACGCGTCGGCCACCACGTTTGCCTTCCCTGGGTGGTAGTGCATCTCATACTGATAATCTGCTAAGAACTCCACCCAACGCCTCTGTCTGATATTCAGCTCCTTCTGCGTGTCCACGTATTTCAGGTTCTTGTGATCGGAGAAGATATAGCAGTGGACTCCATAAAGATAATGGCGCCAGACCTTTAGAGCAAAAACGACCGCTCCCATCTCTAGGTCGTGCACCGGGTAGTTCCTCTCATGGGTCTTCAGCTGGCGGGAGGCATATGCTATGACATGTCCGTTCTGCATCAGCACTGCTCCCATTCCCTGGTATGATGCGTCGGTGTACACCTGGAATCCTTCCTTTCCAGATGGAAGGGCCAGAATAGGGGCTGAGATGAGTCGATCCTTCAGCTCCTGGAAAGCCGCCTGGCACTGCGGGGTCCAAACGAAAGGTGCCTCCTTCTTCGTCAAAGAAGTGAGGGGGAGGGCAATCCGAGAGAACCCCTCCACGAACTTCCGGTAATAGCCGGCAAGTCCCAAGAAACTTCGCACATCGGTGGCTGTCTTCAATTGCGGCCAATCTCGAACTGCTCGAATCTTTGCTGGATCCACTGCCAACCCGGCTCCGCTGATAATGTGGCCCAGGAAGGCCACCTCCTTCAACCAGAACTGACACTTGTTGAATTTGGCATAAAGGCGATGCTCCCGCAACCTCTCCAAGGTCAGTGCCAGATGCCGAGTGTGCTCCTCCTCCGTCCTAGAGTAGATCAGGATGTCGTCTATGAACACTATGACGAACACATCCAAGTAGGCCTCGAAAACCCGGTTCATGAGACTCATGAACGCCAACGGAGCATTCGTGAGCCCAAAGGGCATCACAGTGAACTCATACAGGCCATATCTGCTACTAAAGGCCGTCTTCGGGATATCCTCCTCCTGGATCCGCAGCTGGTAGTATCCTGATCTCAAGTCCAGCTTCGAGAAATAATGGGCCCCCTCCAGCTGGTCGAATAATTCGTCTATCCGTGGGAGCGGATAGGTATTCCGGACGGTCAGCCTGTTCAGTGCTCGATAATCGATGCACAGGCGTAGTGTCCCATCCTTCTTCTTCACGAACAGGACCGGTGCTCCCCATGGCGAGGAACTCGGTCTAACAAAACCTGCCTCAACTAATTCCTGCAACTGAGTCCGAAACTCTGCCAACTCCTTTGGGGCCATCCGATAAGGGGCCCTAGACGCCGGCTTGGCTCCCGGCACAAGCTGTATCTGAAAATCCTGCTCTCGGTGTGGTGGTAGTCCTGGCAGTTTCTCCGGAAAGATGTCAACAAAATCTCGCACCACCGGGATGTCTGTTACCGACTCCTTAACCTCCTCCATCTCAAATAGAATCTGATAGACCTCCTCTCCCTGCAGATGGGCCTTAACGGCCTGTACCGAAGATAAGAGTATACGAGAGACAGGTCTTATACCTTCGATGGTAATGAAAGAGTCCCCGTGTCTCACGGTGATCCTCTTTGCCTGGCAGTCAATCTGGGCATAGTTCCAGTGCAGCCATACCATGCCCAGGATCAGGTCGTAGTCCGTCAGCTTCAAAATCGTCGCTGGAGCCTCGAACGCTTTTCCACCAATTTCTGCCTCCATATTGCAGTGATCCGTGGTAAGGAGCTCAGATCCATCTGGCAGTCGCACCCTCATCCTCGAGCCTGTGAACCGCTCCACACCTTCCAGTCCTTCTACGAACGATTCCGACACAAAGGAGTGAGTAGCTCCAGTATCAAACAGCGTGCGGGCAGGCTTGCCGCTGATGAAGACTATACCTGGGGTGATTAAATATCTTAGGGTTCTATAAAGAATTTTCTTTCCTTGTTAATCTATCTAGTGTGGTTCTGATTTTTAACAACTTAAAGGGAGATTCTATGAAAATAAAGAAATATTGCAGCGTACCTGCGATGACCTGCTCCGGATTTCGAGGTTGCGCAAGGTCCAAAGCATATACCTGCTCTCTTTCCTGTCTACGATCTCCCCACTGGTATCCACGACCACGGCCGCGTCCTCGGCCTCCATAATGCTGAGCTGGTGGGCCGCCCTGATGTGCTGGAGGTGGTGCCCCCCTCATGGGGCAGTTCCTCCGAATGTGCCCAATCTGATGACAAAGAAAACACTCTGGTGGGGGATACGCCATTCCCCCAGGTCTCGGCATCTCCTGCATCCGAAGAGGGGGAGGGGCTAATACCACCTGTTCCCTCGGCTCCTGCCTCACGTCCTGACGAGGCTTGTCCTCTGTCCTCCTCCCCTCTGGTACAGCACCTCGCCGCTGGTCATTCCTACCTCTCCGTCCCTGATCCTCTGCTGGCCGCTTCCAGCCCCGGGTGGCGTGCCAATCTGCCTCAATCCTTTTGGCTATCTCCAATATCCGGGAGATGGGCCCGTCAGATACGAACAGCAGAGCCTCCCTCAAGTCCTCCCGCAGGCCCTTATAGAACCTCCTGATATACCCTGCCTCGTCCAGCTGGTAGGAATCTGCGTATCGAGCCAGATGGTCAAACTCTCGATGGTACTCCACCACGGTCCGAGTACCCTGCTTCAGCTATAAGAACCGCTCCTCCAAGTCATCCCTAGCCGACTGCGGAACGAAATGCTCCAGCAGTGCGGCCCTGAACTCCTCCCAAGTAATCTCCGCAACCTCCCTATCTGCAAAGGTCGTGTCCAACAGCGTCTTCCACCACCTCTTTGCATGAGACTCCAGGCAGGAGACAACCAGGGCCACCTTCTCCTCCCATGGACACCGAATCCCGGTCAGCATCTCATACATGATATCTAGCCACTCTTCCGTCCGAACAGCCGACTCTGTCCCCAAATAGGACGGGGGAGCCAGTCCTCGGAAGATGCTTAGCCAGTTGGCCCCCGGATTTGGCTGCGGGGCCGGAGCCTGCTGGGCCCTGAAGGCCTCCAGAATGGCAGTCAGGGTCTGTCCCATGTCTGACTGAAGGAAAGGAGTGGGGGCCGGTGGGGGTGGTGCAACATCCTGAGCCTGTTGAACTCCACCTTGAGGCGTAGTCCGTGCTGGAGGCTGCGTAACAAAAACACACGCTGAGAAAACGTTCAAATACTACATAAAGGTGGACAAATTATATGTGATCCCCATATGGGCACACCACTGCTTCCGCTGCTTAGTTTGTCCCCAAACTAAACTCGAGCGGGGGTGACCTAGGGTTTGTGGACTGCTACTTCCTTCTGATCGATGTTTCCTCTGATACCACTTGTAAGACCCCCTTTTTTTTTCTTTTTCAACCACCGGGGTCTTAGGCCCAGAACCGCCGCTTTGCGGTGACACCTTCACGTCCTGAAGGGTCATCACCACAAGGCGCCGATTCTGCCGGCCAAATTCGATCACAGAAGAGTAGCACAAAAACTGAAGTAAGAACAATGCAGTCCACAATAAATAAATCACACACATATATAATGAAATCTCCACGAAGGGAGTGTCCACAGAAAACATCAGAGTACGATGATACTAGAAATAAAAGGGCTCACGCCCGGTACATCAAGTCCTCACTACAAAATCTCTCATGCGGAAGCGAAAACAGAATCTACTCAAGATCGAGACTCACGGTCCCGGCTCTATGAACTCCGGAGCTAGACTGCCCCATCTCCAGGCGCACCGATCTCTGGGGCTGCTCCTCCATGCTGGGCTCCACGATCCCCTAAATGATGCGGTTCGAAAACCGTTAGTCATAAAGACTAAGCCCTATCATCCCCTACCCCTTCCCCCATGGCTCCTAGGTACCGAGCGGAGGGGAAGAAAGGGAAGGACATGAAGGTAGAGATTAAACATGAAACAGATGGCAGCGGAATCTAATCTAGCAAGTTGTATTCGGTGAGCAGTTATATGAAGGTTTTAATAGGTCTAACAGTAAGAAAAGCAATTATATGAATTTAAACCTTCACTTATGCGAGAACACATAAGCTAAAGGGGTCTTTTGCAAGGCTCCCATCGTATAGAGTGTCCCATACCACTTATACGTTGGGGTGTCGGTTATCAACAGCAATGGTTGTTATATATTGAAATTAACCTTTGATTTATAAACTTGCCCACACAAGCTTATAGACCAAGGGGTCGTTTTGCAGGTCCTAATGTATAAGCGTCCCATACCACTTATACTTTAGGTGTCAAGGTTTAATGAATCGATTATGCTATGACATGCTAGTGGGTATGATGAGACATGCAAGTACAACTCACACACCCGACTCTGTGCACACAGACCTTTAGTTCCCCCTTTCGGAGCCGTTACCTCCCAGGATACCTCCGTAGTGGCAAACGGAAGCGGTGGGTTGGGCCTCGCCCACCTCCAAAACCAGTAAAAGCACCACTGGTCTGACCTATCGTACGCCTCAACGCTTGGTGCACTAAGCGGACGCCTGCGTACTCTTGCCGGCTGGCGCACCGGACTTCTGTTGGCGAAGTGCTAATCACCCTGCCGAGTCAACGATATCGGTGTCGGTGCAATCGAACTCCCCGATATCGAAGGACCCACCACCTTAACTTTTCCTACTTTATGCACATGCAAGTTTAATCGTAAACACACCAAAAACCGAGCCGAAGCTCCCCGGACCAAACGTCTGTCTCCAAACCAACCGAGCCGAAGCTCCCCGGACCATCCCGTCCGTCTCTTAACCAACCGAGCCGAAGCTCCCCGGACCCAAACGTCCGTTTCCAAATCACCTGAGCCGAAGCTCTCATCAATCTTCCTGTGCCAACAGTGTTTGTGAAAGGTGCAGCCCTAGTTACTAAGTTACTCTTGTCGGTTTATTATTACAGTTTACGTTAGCCCAGGACTGCCCCCGGTATACCCCGTGAAGGGCTCTCAAGGGGCACTAGGAACCAAGACGGTGCATTACGGCCCGAAGTTCCCTTTCGCAAGGCACTTATTGTTATTGGTTGTTTTCCCTTAGCCCGATTTCCTTCTCATATTACGATAGACTATCCTAGGGTGATTTTTAAACCTTCCACTCTTCGGGAAAAGCGATCTTTCGCCAAACCCGAGCACCTCTTAACTCTAGCTATCACCACTACTCACTACTCTTTATATCTTCCTCAGATCATGTCCTATTGCATTTCACAATTTACTAAATGCAGACCTACCTAGGCTACATGTCGAACCGGTTATGAAATGATCCATTACTCATCCAAATGCCCTAAATTATTTACTGGAGACTCACCATGACATAAATGACCTAAGTCCAGAAAATGGAAATTTTCCTAATTTATTTGGCATTTAATTAAATTCCTCGAAAATCCAAGGACTACCGGTTTGAACATGAACTACCCTAAGTTCTCATGCAAGATGTCCAGCAATTTTATGATAAATACTAGGTTATCTCAATAGGTTAAATCCTAAGTATCATAATTTTTCTATCATTAAAAGGGCATGAAAACTATTTTAGAAATAATCTCTAACTTCTATTGTTTATGAAGCATGTACAGAAAATATTCTTCCAAAAATTATAAATAATTCATGATATGCAGATAAACGCCTAAAATTAGCACTGGCCAAGTTTCATAATTTTCCAGCAAGTATTTTATCCATAATTAATTTTTAAACATAAAGGCCCCTTCCTATCATCCGTGAATAAGGTACTAGATTTACTCAACATAAAATTCTATAAAAATCCAGGGGTCATTGTGCTACTAACAAAGATCTAAATCCAGAATTTCAACTGATTATAAATAATTTTAAAGCTCCAAATAATTGAAATAATAATTCCGGCAATTAATCCTTTAGCACATGAAGTATAATATTTAATAATCACAAAATTCCAGAAGATTTACTATAAGTCTAAATCATCCTAAAACTCCCTCCTCCCGAGTTTCACAATTTTTGGATTAGATTTAGTGCTTAAAATAACTAAATTACATTTCTACCCTAATTCAAACTCTCAATTTCCGAGGTACCTAATTACCTCCAATCCCTTCATTATTTCCACCAGAGGATTTTCATCATATCATCCCCCTCTCCTCCAAATTTTAAGGACATACTAGAGCTTTTGCTCCTATGTCCTTCACAAACCTCAAAAACCCTTCATTTAAGATTTGAGTTTGGATCCTAGGGTAAACCAACCCTAAACCATTCCATTTTTCTCCACACAGGTTATAACACCATACTAAGTCAGAGCTCAGAAAATCGGCCTCTGTTGAGGCGATTTGACCTTTCCAAATTCTCAGTGCACTTTTATTAAAAGGTGACTCACTAACACCTAGTTAAGGGTAGAAGATTTCTCACCCAAAACTCCTCCAAATCAATTGGAATTTTACACAGACCTAGATTTTATAGCCAGGGACCACTCACCAAAATTTGGGAGGGTTTGGAGGTCATTTGACCATCTAAATAAATTCCTCTAAGTTTATTAAATTAAAACAAAAACTTTAGGCAAAGTATCTCCAAAAATTCCCATTTTTGGACAGCCTCTCGATATACATAATATAGACCTCCAGCCCAAATTTCAAGTCATTTGGACAGGTTATGAACCGTTGGCAACCGTTTCAATTTCTGGTTAGCCTAGGTCTCGATCCCTCCAAAATGAGTGCTGTGGTCAAACCACTCACCCAAATTGAATAAAATCAATTTTATATTAAAGTAGACCCAGAGGGCTACAACTTTTGTGACTGGTCATTTTTCCTAAATCGGCCTCTAAGTGCCTCGTTTCGCAGCCTCAAAATATGTTCAAATAATCTATTTTCCATTAAGTAATATATAATAATCTATGTATTAAAATATTAATTCTACTGTTCATCTTCTTCATGAACCCGAACAGACACAGGAAAACATTTTTCCTGTAAGCATTCCGTGATCCGTCGCCGGCCATTCGGTCACTTCCCTGGCCAGCCACCACCACCACCACCTCCGTTGAGGCGACGGCTATCGGTCGGCGGTGGTTTGACCGCCGGAGGTGGCGGTTTCCGGTGAACTCAATAATACCATTTTCATGGTTTTCCCATGAAAACGAGAGACGGGTCCGGCTCCGTTGAGCGCGAACTTATTTTCTAAGAATCCTAAGATCTACCCATGAAAAGAAGGAGCAGAGGAGGACCTTGTTCGCGGTTTGAAGGCGAGAAGAACGTCAGGGTGCCATGGCGCGGTGGTGGCGTTTGCTGAACTTCTCCTACAGCAAGAACAAAGGTCTGTTCTGATTACTTGAGCGTGTAACCCTCTCCTCTTTCCCCTAGTGGGCTTTTATAACTCAGGAAGTGGGAAGGTGAATGGGTAAAACCATTATGGCCATGAAGTTTCCCCCTTAACGTTTCGGTTACGGTGAAGGGATAAGAAACGGCGGAACTGAACAGGTGTGTCCAGCCGGCGGTTTTCTATTGGACCACCTTTTCCTCATTTATTATAAAATTTCAGAAGGAAAACGGCCGGTAGTTACTCCTGGTGTAACTTCCCACACCAGCATTTAATACCACGCGTGTTGGAATAATTTCGTGCCTGAACCGTCGTTTCGGCCAATGTCACGGGCGTGACACATAGGTCACGGGCGTGACAGGTCCGAATAGTCAATTCTGGGTTCGACGATCGTCGAACTGAGATCGACGATCGTCGATGGATGGTCACGGGCGTGACACCTTGGGTCACGGGCGTGACAGGCCCGAACGGCAGATTTTGGGCCGACGATCGGCGAACTGAGATCGACGATCGTCGAAGGCTGGTCACGCCCTAGGTCACGGGCGTGACCTCTAGGCCACGGGCGTGACATGCCCGAACGGCAAATTTCGAGGTCGACGATCGTCGAACTGAGATCGACGATCGTCGAAGGCTGGTCACGCCCTAGGTCACGGGCGTGACACTTATGTCACGGGCGTGACATGCCGGGCCGCAAGATCGACGATCGTCTTACGGCGATCGACGATCGTCGATGGGGTCACGCCCATAGTCACGGGCGTGACACCTTGGTCACGGGCGTGACATGCCCAGACAGCACGTTCGGCGATCGTCTCGTGGAGATCGACGATCGTCGAAGTAGTCACGCCCAGGTCACGGGCGTGACGGCTCGATCACGGGCGTGACCAACCCGTGACCCGAAAAATTGATCGCTTTATTTTCACTTTTTGTGCTCCCTGGGGTTCTGACTCGACCAACCGACTCCTAGGGGTCTAGCCGGAAATGGGATGTTACACGAATAAAGACTTATTCACCAACCATACAAGAGTTGCATTGTGATGTAATCGGCAAGTGTTGCCTACCTAAATAACTGCATTGTGAGAGAAAAGCCAAAGCTGACTCATAGTGTTGGTGAAATACGGATCTTGTCCACTAAGAGAGTAACTCGCATATACTCTACGAATTGATATCGAGGGTTATTAGTTTGATAAAAATAGTTAGAGTTATTTTAATTAAATCCCTAATTGAAATAAATAAAATGTATTTTGAAATGTAGTACTAATTTTATTTTGCTGAATCCTTATAGAATTTCCATGACAAGTTGATCTCATTCCACCTTGTCCCTCAGAGCCATCCTTGAGAAGAAGAAACTGAGTGGGACGAACTTTTTAGACTAGTATAGGAACCTGAGAATTGTTCTTATGCCAGAGAGTAAGCTCTATGTTTTGAAAGAGGAATCCCCTGATGAGCCTGTCGGGAATGTGTCCCGATATGATAAAGATGCTTACAAGAAGTATCAGGATGACTCCTTGGATATCGAATGCCTCATGCTGGTAACCATGAACTCTGAGCTTTAGAAGCAACATGAGAACATGGGTTGCAAGGAAATTGACGAGCATCTCAAGAAAATGTTTCAATGGCAAGCTCGTCAAGAGAGGTTTGACATCACCAAGGCGTTGTTTCAGTGTAAGATGGGAGCTCAGGACCTAGTAGGGACTCACGTACTCAAGATGTTTGGGTATATAGAGAACCTTGAAAGGCTAGGCTTTCCTCTGGGCCAAGAGTTGGCTACAAACCTGATCCTGCAATCGTTATTGGACAGTTATGAGCATTTCATCATGAACTATAATATGAATGAAATATACAAGACACTGCCCGAGCTCCTAGGCATGTTGAGAACTGCCGAAATCAATATGAAGAAGGCCAAGTCTGCTAGCCCCATACCGATGGTGCATAAATGCAAGGCCAAGGCCAAGGGCTTCAAGAAGATGAAGGTAGGACCTAAGTCATCTCTTGAGCCCAAGTCTTCAGCACTAAAGAGGAAATGCTTAGCAAAAGAAGGGAAGTGCCACCACTGTGGCAAGGCTGGTCATTGGAGGAGTAACTATCCTTCTTATATTGAGGGTCTGCAAAAAATGAAGGGAGATATTACTTCCGCTTCAGAAATCTATGTTATAGAGATAAACCTTTTTGCTCCTTCATCCTAGATATTGAATACCAGATGTGGTTCTCACATTTGTATAAATGTGCAGGAACTGGGATGGAGAAGATTATCGAGTTAAGGAGAGGTGGACCTACGTGTTGGCAATGGAGCAAGAGTTGCTGATATCGTCGTATGAGTTTATAGTCTTTCTTTGCCCAATGGGCTTGTAATTGAACTAGATAATTGTTATTATGTTTCTTTCATAACTAGAAACATTATATCTATTTCATGTTTGGACATGATTAGATTTTATTTTGTTATTACGAACAATTGTTGTTCTATATTTAAGAATGATGTATGTTATGGTATAGCCCAAATATTTAATGGTTTATATGTTTTGAACTTAGACAATCAGATCTATAATATAAAAAAAACTAAAAGACTAAAAATGAATGACTCAAATCCTACGTACCTTTGGCATTGTCGCTTGGGCTATATAAACGAGAAACACATATCCAAGCTCCATAAAGATGGACTACTAGACTCATTTAATTACAAATCTTTTGAGAGATGTGAATCCTATTTATTAGGCAAGATGACTAAGGCCCCTTTCACAGATTTCAATGAGAGGGCAGATGATCTCTTGGGTATAGTATATAGTGATGTATGGGGACCCATGAGTTCTATGGCTAGAGGTTGGTACTTCTACTTTGTTATATTTGTTGATGATTTTAGTAGATACAGATACGTGTATCTTATGAAGTGCAAATCCGAAACCTTTAAAAAGTTCAAAAAGTTTAAGAACGAAGTAGAAAAATAGCTGAGTAAGAAGGTTAAAGCACTCCGATCTAATTGAGGTGGAGAATACCTGAGTCATGGGTTCCGTGATCATCTGAAAGAGTGTGGTATTGTATCACAGCTCACTCCACTTAGAACACCGCAGCATAATGGTGTGTCTGAGCGGAGGAATCGTACTCTATTAGCCATGGTATGATCGATGATGAGTCATGCAGATCCGCCTGTTTCCTTTTGGGGTTTTGCTCTAGAAACTACGAATTTTACACTAAATCGTGCTCCAATGAAAGCGATTCCAAAGACACCATATGAGATATGGACTGGGAAGCGTCCTAGAATGTCATTCATTAAGATTTGGGGCTGTGAGGCATACGTGAGACGTCAAATGCCTGACAAGCTGGAACCCAAGTCAGATAAGTGTTATCTTATGGGGTATCCTAAGGAAACTAAAGGGTACTATTTCTATCTACCGTTTGAGGGCAAAGTGTTTGTCACAAGAACTGATGTCTTTCTTGAGAAAGAGTTCTTAAGTAAAAAAGACAACTAGGGTAGAACTTGAAGAAGTTCAAGAACCACAAACCGTGAATGAACCGGGATTAGAACCTGAGCAAGGACTACAAGTTGTTATAGCTAGAGAGTCTGCTAAAGAAACACAAGTTCCACGTAGATTTGGTAGACCAAGGTTTGAGCCCGAGAGATATGAATTTCTTGTGTCTCAGATAGGTAATGAGTTGCTTATGGATCATAATGATGAGTCTGCAACCTACTAAAAGGCTATGAGTGGACCGGACCCCGAGAAGTGTCTTGAGGCCATGAGATCTGAAATGGACTCCATGAATACAAACCAAGTTTGGACCTTGGTGTAACCACCTGAAGGGGTATAACCCATATGATGCAAGTGGGTTTTCAAGAAGAAGACCGACATGGATGGGAATATACAAACATTCAAAGGGCGTCTTGTAGCTAAGGGTTTCATACAAATTTATGGTGTTGACTATGATGAGACCTTTTCCCCTATTGCTATGGTTAAGTCCAACCGAATTCTGCTTGCTATTATTGTGTATTATGACTATGAGATCTGGCAAATGGATGTCAAAATGACTTTCCTAAATAGAAACCTCCTTGAGGAAATGTATATGGCACAACCCAAGGGTTTTGTATCTCCAGGTGAAGCCACTAAAATATGCAAGCTGCAGAGATCCATTTTTGGATTAAAACAGGCTTCTCGAAGTTGGAATCTTCGTTTTGATGAAAAGATCAAAGAGTTTGGTTTTATCAAGAACGATGATGAACCGTGTGTTTATAAGAGGATTAGTGTGGAAGCATCGTTATCTTCCTGATATTGTATGTAGATGACATACTGCTGATCAGGAATGATAAACCGACCCTACAAGTTATTAAGAATAACCTAGGAAACTGCTTTTCTATGAAAGACTTTTGTGAAGCAACTTATATACTTATTATTAAGATCTATAGAGCTAGATCGAAGAAGTTATTGGGTTTGACCCAATATACATACATTGATAAGGTGTTGAAATGGTTCAACATGCTTGAGTCCAAGAAAGGATTCTTACTCATGTCTCATGGTGTGACTCTCTCTAAGGACCAGTGTCCTAAATCTTGTGAAGATAAGGACCGCATGAAGTTGATTCCATATGCTTCAGCAATTGAGTCAATCATGTATGCAATGATATGTACTCGACCCGATATCTCTTATGCCTTGAGCATGACTAGCAGTATCAGTCTGATCCCGGTGAAAGTCACTGGATTACTGTCAAGAATATCCGAAAGTACTTGAGAATGACTAAGAATACGTTCTTGGTATTTGGTGGAGAGGAATAGCTCATTGTAAAGGGTTACACGGATATTAGCTTCCAAACAGATAGAGATGACTCAAAGTCTCAGTCAGGATTCATATTTTGCCTAAATGGTGGAGCTATTAGTTGGAAGAGTTCCAAGCAGGAGACAGTTGCTGATTCTACAACTGAGATCGAGTATATCACTGCAGCAAATGTGGTGAAGGAGGCTGTATAGATTAGGAAATTCATTGGTGAATTAGATGTAGTTCATAGCATTGTTGATCCTGTAGTTCTCTACTGTGATAACAACAGTGCAATTGCACTTGCTTCGGAAACTAGATCTCATCAGCGCTCCAAGCACATACTTCGGTGATTCCATCTTATTCGAGAGATTGTCGATTAAGGAGATGTGAACATTTGCAGGGTGCCGACTGAAGAAAATATAGCAGATCCACTAACGAAGCCTCTAGTGCAGAGAAATCATGATGGTCATGTTAGATCTATGGGTATACGATACCTTAATGATCAGCCCTAGTGGGAGTCTTGTGAATTGTATATTTATCAGTTGTTGTTATAATTCATTTGATGAATAGAGTAGTATATATTTCATATTATTTTCTTGGCAAGTTCTTTTGTTATGTAAATTTATTTTTATTGTGATAGATTAATTTTACGTAATAAATGTCCTTAGAATGTTTGCTTCCATAGGAGTCAAGTGGTGAATTGAATGTGAGAGCCTATGTTTTAGAAGCTTCATTCATAAATGGTCTCTAGTCGAGTGTCATCTTAGAAGCTAAGGGCGATGATGATGCATTAAGACAAACATGCCCTTTGACTGATGATCGGTTCTCACAGGTCATGATATTGTGATATCAAGTCATCACATCGGTCTTGTTATTGAACAAGTTGTACTTTACAGACCCACCATGAGAATACTTTGTGGATTGTTATATGAATGTGTCACAAGTATGGCTCAAGTGATAATGGTGTTTGTGGTCCATTGACCTAAAGTCACAACATTCATCGAGTGAGGAAGTGCGTGCTTTGATGCTATCAAAAATCCAGTCTTGAGAAACTTGGATGATAAAGGTGGTTATTGGGTACGTTACGAATCATTTGGGTATTTGCGTGTGAGCAGAGATGAGATTTGTCCTCCTATAGACAGGAGTTGCATTCATGGGCCCCTTGATGGAATGAGACTGAGAAATGCATGACCATGCTTGGTTGAGTCAATATGTGATATTGGACTCACCAATATTTGGAAGTCCATTCTAGATCTGGAAACTAGGATTGAATAATTATGAGGGTGACATGGTCTATACCTCTAGTTCTATCCGGATGTAAGGGACGAAGGGACATGACAACACTGATACATTGGTCGCAATGGCTTTCGAGTTTTAAACTCTTATTGCTTGGAAGCTATGATGCATTGATAGATATCGCTCATTGTTTGTGAAGCTTTTTTTTTTATACTTTCAAAATCAAGTGGGAGACTATTGGTACTACCATGGTGATTTGGAAGTGATTAAGCATGTAGTCTCACTGCCAATGCAGTATGAACCTATAGGTTCACACATAAGAGAGTTTGAAGAATTTGGAAGATTGGATTATGTTGGTCTTTCTCATGTGATGAGTGAAGGATCAAGCACTGACATGAAATGAGTGAAGTACTGGACTTTGCCATGCATTGAGTGCGTTGAGACCACTCAAAGCTTTTGCCGAGTCAAGTGTTGATTAGTTGAGTTAGCGTTGAGAGTGTTGAGAGCGCTCGACGATTTGTCGAGTCAATCGTTGATTCGTCGAATGATGGCATTGAGTTTATCAAGTATACTCAACCAGGCGTTGAGTGCGTCGAGACCACTCAACTCAATGCTTTCCTCGAGTCAAATGTTGACTTGTAGATTAGGCATTGAGAGCGTTGAGACCACTCGACGTCTTCGTCGAGTCAAACGTTGACTTTTCGAATTAGGCGCTGAGAGCGTCGAGGTCATTCGACGCCTTCGTCGAGTTAAATGTTTACTCGTCGAATGATGATGTTGAGTGCGTTGAGTTCATTCAACGATTCGTCGAGTAAAGTATTGATTCGACGAGTCTGGCGTTGAGGCGTTGAGTGCGTTGAGTGCACTCAACGATTCGTCGAGTATGGTGTTGATTCGTCGAATATCGACGTGAATACTCGACGAATTCTGTTTCGTCCGATTTAATTACTCTAAGTCCGGTTCCGCGCAGTCTGCTGGTATCGATTGACTCGGTATTCAGTATATAAACCTTATGTACAGTAAACCGAGCAAGGAGTTACCGAGTTACGAAAGACGATACGGTTTTGACCTAATCACGAGTCGGCTCTTCTTCTCTCCCGACGGAACTGTTCCACCAAGGCCGATTACGCCGATCTCGCCGCCAACTGTCCGCCGTCCTTGTACTTCGTCGGAAAGTGTTTCCAGGGCGTTCGTACTCGTCCCCACTGCCTCTTCTGTAGCAGACCTAGCAGTCTGTGAAGACGCAGAATATTATCTTCCGACCTAGATCTTGTGCGACAAGAGTCTAAGGGTTCTCCCGTTCGTTCAGATCACCTGTAGAGGCGTGGCATTATTCTACGCTCAGAACTCAAGCCATTGCCGTTCGTTGGAATCAATCGGAGCACCTTGATTGAGTATTGACTCAATCGCTCAAAGGTAAAATTTTATTTACCGCACTTTACTTATTGATTAATGTTCATCGCTAGATCCGAACTATTTTGGGTTTTCTTGCTCCATTTCCGCTGCGCACAAGTGTTGTATGTAGCTCACCGGATGAATTCTCAAAGCTTCCAAGCTTTTCATCAGTGCAAAGCTTCAGGGAAAGTGCCTTCCGATGGAAATCAACAGGTTGCAACTGCAGTTAAACAATCCCAGCAGAAAAAATGGGTTACATACAACCATAAATTACGAGAAACCAAATCCGAAGCTAGAAAACTTCACCTGATCAAGTGGCCATTGAATGAGCCAAAGTTCTGTTGAATCGGACAAGGAAATTGGAAGGGATGGACCTGAATTATCCTCATTAAAATCTGGCCCAGGCATGTACCTGGAATCCAGAATTCCATATTTATGAAGGAATAATTACAAAAAAAACATCAAATTTTTCATAATTAGCGAATCCCTTCCCCTCACCCACCCTTCCATCTTTCAAAATAACAAAAATCTCAACTCTAAGTTTACTTGTTAACATACATGTACCGAAAAAAATGTCCAGGAAGTCCTCTCCAGGGTTTTTATTTTGTACATGTTTAAAATGTAAACTTAGAAAATTTTGATAATTTTGAAGATGAGGAGAGGTTCCTAAAATCATGGTTGTCAGGATCACAATCCAGTTAATAGGATCTTACGATCATACGATCCAGATTTTGTAAATCGATCCAGATTTTGTAAATCGATCCAGATTTTGTAAAGCGGTCATCGATCCAATCCTACCATCTAATCCGATACAACCTCAAAATGATCTCGGGCCTGTTTGGTAAAGCTGTGGCGGTGCAGGAAGCAGTGGTGGGAAACAGTGGTGCAGGAATCAGCTGTTTTGCAGTGGTGGAAAAATTCATGAAACTGTTTGGAAAATTATATTTGCAGTGCTATGGGAAACAGTGGTGCAGAACTAAACAGTAATTAAATTTGATGTGCGTATAATAGTAAACTGTAATGCAAATTTTACTGGAATAAAAATTAAACTGGATTTAAAATAAGTAGTTCGCATAATTTTTAATGTTCATATCCGAAGCAACAACTTGCTCGACACCAAATATTAGATAAATATAATTCAAATCGATGATGATCTCTTTTCTTCAACACGAACAAATATCATCTGCAAAAGAGATTTACCGGCGGTTTAGATGAATTTAATATAAAATAAATAATGTATATGCTAAACTACATATGATTGGATTTTACCCGCGAGCATTTTCCAATTGGTGTGCAATGAACTCTCTCAAAGCAGACATCTCAGGTGCACCTGTCCCATCATATATCACCGGCTCTACCCTCGGAGTTGTGACTCTGACAGTTCCTCGTCGTTGTGCCCTATGTTCGTATGCCTCTGGATGCACAAAGGTCTCATCAAGATCACATGCTCTGAACTCTGGATCCACCTTAGACGGATGCCTTCTTATGTAATTATGAAGGGCCATTGTAGCCACCACAATTACACATTGCTTTGAGAAGGAGTATTGTGGCATCTTCCTAAGTATGCGCCATTTATTTTTCCATACACCGAAGCTCCGTTCGATAACAGAACGAAGTGATGAGTGTGCTTGGTTAAATATTTCACGACGGCCTTAAATATTTCAATGAAACTGAGAAGAGAGGGTCATTGTTTCCGGAGGAAGACAAGGACCTAATATGCTACATCCATGTTCGTATGCTTAGAAGGAGAATCACAAAAAATGTTGCAAAAATGTTGCAAAGGATCTTACCGCCGGAGAAGATGAACAAGAGTCGGCGGCGTGCCTGGTACCGGATCTGCCGGAGATGGAGAAGATTTAGGAGGAGAGATCGTCCGGAGATAGAGAAGACAAATCGAGCAGCCGTGGAGGAGATGTCGGGCGGAGAAGATCGTCGGCGTTGGCGCACAAGAAACGATGGATGCCAGAGAAGAGTCACGCGCAGCGGCTAGGGCATGGGAGAAAAATCGGGGAAGAGGGAAAGAGGCGAAAATCTGGCCTGCCGCGGTTTTTGACGGTCCGCGATGCCGCCACTGTTCCACCGCAGCCTTCATTTTTATGTTTGGCGTTGCTTCCTGTGCCGCTGCAGTGTGCAACACCCCTGCCGCTTTACCAAACAGACCCCTCATCTAGGATCTCGATTCTGACAACCTTGCCTAAAACTATGCAGAGTCAGAGGGAAGGTCCCAATAAATAAGCCTACTATTTAATAATATGAATTATAATATCAAATAAATAAGCCAAATCAAAATAGAGAATAAAAAAAGAACAAATCCTAAAAGGGTAAAGACAGTAAGGTAAACTAAAAGAGAGGCTCGGAATTGAAAAGAAATGCATAACTGTTATCCGAACCATTATCTGCCATACGTTTATGAAAAGATGTACTATACGTCTGCCATTAATGAAAATGAAAGACTCAGATGCAATTGCCTAAATAATCCTACTAATTAACATACTAAAAAGGCTTTCAATTGAATGCAACATTGACAGAAACAAAATAAGCAAGATTATTTTAAATGGCACCTGAAGTTCAAATACAACGGTACTCAAGAAGTTGTTCCTCAACATATAAATGTGTCAGTCTACTAAGCATCAGTATGAGTACTGGCACTATTCGTGTTTTCTCCTGAACATATAAATGATTCATATTTTTTAGTCATTTCAATCATTTGTGTTTTCTTTCATTTGCATGTTACGATGTTATTTATGAAATAAAGTGTTATTCAATCAGTGTTCCCTTCATATTCTTTATCACATTCTGCTTTCTCCAGTATTGTAGTCATCTTTAGTAATAATTTATTGAAAGTGATTCATTAGGGACATTAAATAGGGAACTTATTCAATGTAAATGAAATCAAGTGAAAAAAATAATTTGGATATGATAAATGCTTAATACTGCATGCAATAATTTAAAATAAGCGAAAAATAAAGCATAAATGAAAAAAAGTAAAACTCGCCGTAATATTTTTTTTGCACTAATTGTTCTTAGGGTCATTATCTCCCTTATCTTTTGACGTCATCCTGCGGATATGATTTCATTTGTTATGAAATCCACAACGATCTTTCGGCACCGCGGAATGCGCAACGGAGTAACAACGAAATAATAATAGCCATAGAAATAAATGAAAACAATGCAAAACAAAACAAGCACAGACGACACAGAGATTTATGTGGTTCGGAGAGAAACTCCTACATCCACGGAGAGAGCACCAGAGAAGATCCACTATATCCAATGAGAGAGTACATAGATTAAAATCAAACAGAAAACCTGGAGTGCGGCCCACCGACTCCTTGGTTCGACTACGTTCAAACCTCCACTGGACGGCAAACTCCACCAACACCGATACTAGAGCGCCAACAGATGAGAGTTCTGATTTCCTCTTTCAAGGGAGGAGATCTCTCTCTCTTCCTTGGGCCGGTGGAGGCCTCCGCTCGCTGAAAAAAACAGAGGAAACCCTAACTCATGCATAGATGATGAGCCACAGTACTCCTCTTTCTATTTTGCTCGGAAAAAGTAAAACCATGGATTTATATCTCTCTCTCTTGTGGCATTTGGGCAGCTTATCGACTCTGATGCAGCAGCTCAAAAACGATGTTTCGATAATAAGCTGTGCTTTGGTACCAAAAGCGGGAAATGACGTTTTGAAGTATCAATTGTTTCTAGGTATTCTTTCAACCATGGAATTTTTCTCTAGTACGACCGCTCCGCGAACTTCGCGCAAGCTTTCCGCCCTATCGCGATCCCGATTCCTCTTGTCTTCTCCGCTCCCGATCTCTGATGGGCACGACTCGCATCGTCGTTTCCTATCTGCTCCCGATCTCCGACGTCCAAGCTCCTGCCGGCAAAGGCCCTCTCCGCTCCCGATCTCGGACGGCCAACCATCCATTTTGTAAGTGTGTGTATGAGTGTGTGCACTTTTATGTGTATGAGTTCACCGTTTATGAGTATGTAAATGAGTGTTTGTGTTTGTAAGTGTGTATGAGTGTGTACGCAATTGTATGTGTATGTAGTGTGTTTATGTGTGTATGTGGAGGTTTATTTTGTTTGTTTGTTTATGTTTTTTTTTAAAAAATTTGTAGATGAGAAACCAAAGGATGGAGGGATATCAAGTAAAATTAGAAAAAAAAAACCTAACAAAACTCTAGTTTTGCCAAACAGTTTTTTCAAAATACCTTATCAAACAACAATGTAAACTCTATTTCATCCAAACAGTATTATAGCAAAACTCTGTTTTCCAGAAACATCTACTTTTCATGAGCTGTATTTGATCAACAACTTTTCCATCAGCAACAACTCTCCCAAACTGAGCCTCAATGTTAACCTAAACCGGTGAAGGGTTGAACTGTTGGTTCTATGAAGAGCGGCATAAATGTAACAATCTCCACCTTGATGCTCTTCACGATGTGGGTTCCACCTTCAGCTTGAATATTCTCTCCCAAAAGACACAAATGTGAGTTAAGTCAAGAAAGTGCTTGAACTTGACTCTTGTCACGGGTTTGTCAACATATCTGCAACGTTATCTTCCATGGGTACCTTCAGTAACCGAATGTCACCTACTCCAATGAACTCCCTTTGTTTGTGGTAGCACACATCAATGTGTTTTGTCCTTGCATGATAAGTCGGTTCATTTGCAAGACAGATTGCACTCTGACTGTCACAATGCAGCTTCACTGACTCCTGATAAATCCAGAGTTTCTTGATAAGACCCCTGAGGGAAATGGCTTCCTTCGCGACTTCCACCGCAGCAATATACTCTGCCTTAGTCATGGACAGAGATACTATATCCTGAAGTATAGCTTTCCAACTGATAGGACCTCCACAGCTCCACCTAGGAGGAAAATGTACCCTGAAGCAGATCTCTTTCTGTCGAGGTCACCTGCGTAATAAGAATTCGTGAAGCCCTCTAGAGCTCTAACATTTTCGCTCCTTTTAAAAAGTAAACCGACATCTGGTGTTCCTTTAAAATATCGTAGAATCTACTTGACCACATCCCAGTGTTATCGCCCTGGATTTTCCATATATCTGTTAACAACATTTATCGCATGAGCGAAAACTGGTCTCGTGCATATCATTGTGTAAATCAAGCATCCTACGACACTGGCATACAACACTCGAAGCATCTTCTGGTGTTCCTCCTCTGTGGTTGTACACTGCTGGGATGATAATCTGAACTATTATCCCAAAGGAGTTGTAACAGCTTTAGAATCCATCATGCAAAACATTTCAAGTACCTTATGAATATAGTCAATCTGAGAAAGTCATATCATGTCTTTCTGTCTCATCTTATCTTCATCCGAAGAATCTTTTGAGCATGACCAAGATCTTTCATCTCAAATTCAACATGCAATTTCTGCTTCAATTCCTGAATCTCTCGGGTTGACTTGCAAGCGGTCAACATGTCATCAATGTAAAACATCATAATCAGAATAATACCATTTGCAAGAAATCTGTAGTAGACACAACTGTCATACTGACTCCTGTTGTAGCTTTGTGAAGTCATGAAGGTGTCGAACCACTTGTACCACATTCTTGGAGTCTTCTTTAGACCAAAAAGAGACCTCTTCGGCTTGCACACTATTTTTTCATCACGACGTCAAATGAAACCCTCATGTTGCAATATATAGGTCTCCTTATTTAGGCTATTGTGAAGAAATGCAATATTCACGTCCATCTGCTCTAGCTGTATGTCTCACAGAGCTATTATAGTGAGTAGCACCCGAATAGAACAATGCTTCACCACAAGTGAGAAGATTTCATCAAAGTCGACTCCCTTCCTTTATGTGAACCCCTTGGCTACAAATCTTGATTTGTATCTCCATTGATCATTCCCGGAAGTGGACTCCTTTTTCCTGTAGACTCATTTAGAACTGATTGTTCGTGCTCCTTTTGGCAGACTTACCAAGTCCTAAGTTTTGTTCTTCTAAAGAGATTTCATCTCTTCCATCATAGCTACTTTCCACTGAGAACTGTTTCTGCTCTCTATAACTTCCTGATAAGAACATGTGTCTGAAGAGATCACCAGAAACGCGTATGCTACGATGTCTTGTAGCATGAGGGGAAGTCTGATCTCTCTTCTAGCTTTTCTTCTAACAATCGAGTATGGATCTACTTCAGTAGGTTTTATAGTATCTATCTTATCAAAATTAGATGAATCATCATGATCATCTATGATAGTTTTACTTTCAAGACTACCTAAAACACCTAGAGGGGGGTGAATAGGTTCTAATTGCTTGTTTATATTTTTAGGCAGAATTCAATCACAGAATTAAAACATTCAACACAACAATCACAGAAATCTAAACATCACAGATTGCACAATGTTTTATAGTGGTTCCCCAAGGTTTGGGTACATCCACTTTCCCCCTTCACCTATCTAGTAGTATGCTAGATTCGGCCAAACTTCCACTATTCTCAGATCCTCAGATCCTACAGCTCAGAACCTGGATAGGTTCCTACAACTCAGGCACAACAGCCCTACCTTAGCCTTGCCACAAGGCCTACAACTCAGAGAAGAACCTTCTCCTACACTCAGGCAAACAGCCCTACCACTCAGAGATCAACTCTCCTACACTCAGCCTTTATATCACAGGCTTACAACTCAGATCTGTCTAAAACAGATCCTACAGAAATTTAGAAAAGAAGTTTTTAATGTCTTGCCTTTGTTGAGAGAGAAGAGGACAAGACAATTCTTGATCAGCTGATGAAATCAACTGAATCTGAGCTTTCTTCAAAGCTTCTTGAATCTGAACTTAGCTGAGTTGATTTCCAAACAGCTTCTTGAGAAACCACTGATGGCTTCCTTCTTCTTCTTCAAAATGGGTGGATCCCTCTCTATCCAACACCTTTGATGATACTTCTGAATTCTTGTTAGAACTCTTCTTAGATCGATCCTGAGATCGTCTTCTTAAATCTTCTGATGAAGATCTACTTTTAGAGTATTACTCCTTGATTTGATTTCTCAATTTGATTGCCAAAGTTCAATCTTTTTTTTATGATCATTCTTCTTTCTGAATCTGTCTATTTATAGACCTTCTTAATGGTAACCGGCTGATTCGGTTTATAACTGTCTTCTGACAAGTCTGACAACATCAGTTAATTGGCTGCAACCCACAGCTGTCAAGTCTTCAAACAGATCCCGTGCCTTAGTCTTGGTCAGTAATGTGTTGAGACAGACTGTCAGGAAGTGTCGAGACCAACTGTCTATATGTGTCGACACAAGTAACTTTGGTGTCGACACAACCTTTGATGATGTCGACAAGTTTGCCTTTAAGTCGACACAGCTTCTTCAGAAAATAACTTGGTCTTGACTTTGCAGTGTGTCGACACAAGTCCTGTGTGTCGACACAGTTGTTGTATATTCAAAACTTAGTATGTGTCGACACAGCCTTCAGGTGTCGACACATCAATTGTCGACTCTGCCATCATGTGTCGACTCTGTCTCATTGTGTCTACTATCTCCTTCTGTGAGTCAACACTGCTTCCCAGTGTCGACACAAATGTGGTCGACTATCTTTCTCCGTGAGTCGACACTGCTTCCCAGTGTCGACACAAATGTGGTCGACTATCTTTCTCTGTGAGTCGACACTGCTTCCCAGTGTCGACACAAATGTGGTCGACTATCTTTCTCTGTATCGACACAGCTTCCTTCAAGTGTCGACACAAATATTCTGAAGTGTCAACACTGTTTCTTCAGGTGTCGACACATGGACTTAGAATATTTTTCTGCATTCTTTAACACTTCTTCACCTGTACATGTCAACTTAAAACAACATCAAATACACCTTGATGTATATCATTGAGCTAAGTTGGGCTTCTTCAAATTAGGTACACATTTTCCAATGTACCCAACAATCTACCCCTATTTGGAGAAGTCATAACCCTTATAGCCAATGATATACACCATTTAAAAAAAATATAATATGATGATATATGACATAACAGGAATACTTAATATAAACAAAATATGAACAATCCATCACAGAGTGAACATTATATGATTCCAAACAAAATTTTGTTTATAACTTGATAATGTTTGATTACAGAGTTTTACATTGAATGATTTAACCAAAACATTACAAAACACATTTGAAAGAACTTAAAACTAAGACTGATCAGGCTCTCTTATGGCAATCCCTTTGCCAGATTGGATTTGAGCCTTCATAGGAGCTTCAGCATCTTCAGCTGGCTTCTTGCCTTTTTGATCAGCCTTCTTCTTTGCTTCTTCCTTGAGCCTTTGCCTTTCAAAGTAATGAAAGGGCTTTGGAAAGTACTTGCTCGGCTCCTGAGCATCTGGTGGCAGCCTACCCAGCTTGGCATTTCTTCTGAACTGTACTATTGCCTCCTGCCTAGCTTCATGCTTTTGCCATTCTATTTCATTATACCATTTTCCTCTTTCATGAACTTGGTCTTTCACAGCCTTCCATGCAGTGAGTATAATATTTCTTGAAGTAGGGCTCCACTGCTCAAAATCTGGCTTAAGTTCAGCCTGCTCTCTATATCTCTTCTTGGATAGTAGAGCATCTTGCTGTTCTTTCAAATTTGCCTCAGGCTTATCCACTTTCTCAATAACAACCCTGTTAACCTCCTTTGGAGGGCTATACATATCTTGAACTTGCTGATCAATCATATCAAAATCTGGAGGAGGGTAAATGACTTGGGCAACCTCAGGTTGATTGCCTTCAAGTAGACCTGTTTGTATTCCTGACTCAGCCACCATAGCATCATCACACAAAGGTGGATATCATAATGTGGCTCGAATACTATTTGTCACCCATTTGGTGTGCTCTGAGCCAGCATGAACCAACAACCTCTCCCCCTTTATGGCTTCTCTGGTAATATGATCTCTTAGGTCTTCCTTCTGAAACCTGATCTGTCCATCCAGATAATTCACACCCTCTTTAAAAAATGGTTTTAACTTTTGAAGCTTGTCAGATATGTCCTTTTGAGAGGTAGTGATAGCAGTTTTAACGGATTCAATAGCATCTTGAAGTTTCTTATCAAATTCTCCCATCTCCTTTGCTCTAGCTTCAGTCAGCCCTGGAGTAGTCTTTTTACATTCAATAATAATTTCTTGATGAGATTCAGTTAAATTGTCATTCATCCTCAGCCGATTCTCCAAAACATAACTTTGCTTTAAAACAATATCATCCACTTTAGGGATGATGGACTGCTGTTGTTTAGCCAAATACACCACAACATTACCTCCCTTATGGAAGCAATCTGTCATCTCCTTCTTATGCATATTGACTTCAAATCGAATTGACTTTATATCTTGAGCCAAGTCAAATTGAAGGGACTTATTGCTCTCATCAACATATTTTTCAACAACCACTCTATGGTCATCTAACTTAACTTGCAAATCAACCATAAACTTGTTATAATTAAATTCAGAATGAGATGGTGGAGTTGTAGTCTGTAGAGCCTGCTTATAACCTTTGCTCCTTCTCTTGAAGACAACAAGTTTTCTCTTCTTAGCCATTCTGGCTTCTTCAGTCTCAGATTCAGATGAACTATCAACTTGAACTCTTTCTTGAGGAGGAGGAGGAATATCTGTCTCAGTGCCATGTTGTTCAGCTTCAACATGCACAGACTCCCCCTCAACCATTTGCTCCTTCTCAAGTTCTATCTCCATGTCAAGGGCCTTTTCATTATCTTGCCCCTCTTCTACTCTATTAGTAGCAATATCAACATTTGGAAATAACTCATCAAGAGTATATTCCTTCTGAGCTTGAACATAAGATGTATCAATTAGATCTTCTATATTCAGATCTCTGGAGATATCAATTTGTACTGCCTCTTGCACTGGGTCTGACATCTTCTCCCACTGTACTTGTTCAGTATTGGTAATGTCTTGGGCAGGTGAGTACACTTGCTCCCCCTGCACCTGTGCAGAAATTGAAATATTAGAAATGTTTTTTATAAGAAAATATACCAGCTCCGCCTGCTACTGTACCTGGTCAGGAGTAGTTTCATTCTGGGCAGGAGAATGAGCTTGCTCCCCCTGCATCTGTGCAGGTATAGTGTCTTGCTGGGCAGGAGTAGACGCAGGGTGATCTTCATCCTGCTTCCTCTCTTGTTCTTCTTGAAGCTGCTCAGTATCTTGAGCATGAGAAGAGGATTTCACTGGGGTGTCCTGCCTGCTCTCATCAGGCACATCCTTAGACAGCACCCTATCCCACCTAGAGAACAATCTCATGTCCATCTTTCTCATGTGATTGATTTTTGTTCCTGGCAGGTGTTGCATTATCTCAGGGATTACTCCATTCAGATATAAACTCATAATTCTAGCCAGATTTAGCTTCTTGATTCCTTCCTTGATCTTGTCAAAGATTACAGCTGACCAATCAGTTGGAATTGTAAACACAATTCTGGTCATGAGGCTGAACATATAGGCTGAAATCCTATCATGTCCCCCTGGTTTGCACAGAATCACCTTGCCAACTACTTCAGACAGAAATTTCCCTTGCTGATTCATCCCTTTCCTGTTGAAAGCAGCTCCAATCTTCAGTGTGGGATCCAATCCGCACCATTGGATAGCCTCCCTTAACTTAGAAGCAGGGACTTCTTCTTCATTCTCAATTATTGGTAAGTGTAGAATCTTCCTTAGACTTCTTGGGGTAATCTTCACTGTCGACCTATGCACAGTGGATTTTATCTTGAGTGTATCTGAACCTATTGATGCAGAGTTAAAGAATTCATGCACCTCCTTCTTCCATATCTTGGAAGGTTCAGAAACTATAAACTCTAATCCGGATTCGGAAATAAGAGTGATAACTCGTTGAACATCTGTCGGGGCTTTGGCAAAGGCATTCCTTACCCACTCATAACCTTCATTGACGTTGTCTTCAATCTTCGGCGCCATTGTTCAAGTGAGAAAGCTTGAGAGAAGAGAGAGAGAGAGAGGAAGTTGACACAGGGTTTCAGTCTCGAAAACCTTGTAAGCGTGTCGACTGAATAATTTCTTGACCTATTTATACCTTCTATTGAAAGAAGATCAAAAGGCGGGCAAAAACAGTCTATATGTGTCGACACAGATGGAATGTGTCGACACAAACTTCTATTGTCTCGACAACAAATCTGTCTACTATGTGTCGACACCAATTGTGGATATGTCGACACCTGAGAGATATAGTAGAGACTCAGAAATTCTGTGTCGACTCTTAGGATAAGTGTCGACACAAAATTTGGAAGTGTCGACATCACTATTCTGATGAAGTCGACACTACATTCCTGGATAAGTCGACAATTTAATTCTTAAGTGTCGACACATATTCTCTGTGTCGACACAATATTTCTGACTTGTCGACATTACTACACTGAGTCGACACATTATCACTGAATGTGTCGACACTATTACACTTAGCCAATTTCTGTTTTTGTCAACACCACTTGAGACCATTTGATAATCTAATATATTACTTGTAAGTTTGTTGATAATCTAATCAATGGTCAGCATGCCTAATTCAATTTTAAATTTATTGAATTTTGTTTCATCCAGAGGCTTAGTGAATACATCTGCTATTTGATAATCTGTTTTAACAAATTCCAATGTGATGTCTTCTCTCTCTACATGTTCTCTAAGAAAATGGTATTTAATTTCTATATGCTTAGTTCTACTATGAGAAACAGGATTATTAGCAATAGAAATTGCACTCTTAGAATCACACAAAAGAGGTGTTCTACTTACTTGAATACCATAATCTTTAAGTTGATGTTGTATCCACAATAGTTGTGCACAGCAGCTGCCAGCAGCAACATATTCTGACTCAGCTGTAGAAATAGCCACACTGGTCTGCTTCTTACTACTCCAAGATATCAATATTCCTTCCAAGAATTGACAAGTACCTGTTGTACTTTTCCTATCCTCTCTACAGCCTGCAAAGTCTGCATCTGAATAACCTGTTAGTAGAAAATCTCTATTCCTGGGGTACCAAAGGCCTAGATTAGGTGTGCCCTTAAGATATCTCAAAATTCTTTTGACTGCAGTATAATGAGACTCTTTAGGGCAGGCTTGGTACCTAGCACAGACACATGTAGCATACATAATATCTGGTCTACTAGCTGTGAGATATAGTAGAGAACCAACTATTCCTCTATACAAAGTCTCATCAACAGGTTTACCTGCATCATCTTTGCATATAGGCACACTTGTTCCCATAGGAGTTCTCATGATGGAGGATGACTCCATACCATACTTCTTAATTAATTCTTTGGTAAACTTTGACTGGGATATGGATAAGCCATCATTAGTCTGTCTTACTTGGAGTCCCAAGAAGAACTTCAGTTCCCCCATACTGCTCATCTCAAACTTCCCTTGCATAAGTTTGGCAAACTTTTTACAAAGGTTATTTTCAGTAGATCCAAAGATTATGTCATCAACATAGATCTGAACTAAGATGATCTTGCCTTTGGATTCCCTAAGGAATAGAGTTTTGTCTATTTTTCCTCTTGAGAATTTATTCTCAATAAGGAAAGTAGACAGGGTTTCATACCAGGCCCTTGGGGCTTGCTTTAACCCATACAAAGCTTTTCTAAGCTTATACACATAATCAGGTTTAAGAGGATCTACAAAACCTGATGGCTGCTCTAAATATACTTCTTCTTTAAGATCACCATTCAGAAATGCTGACTTCACATCCATCTGGTATACTTTGAAGTCTTGATAGACTGCATAGACAAGGAACATTCTGATTGCCTCCAGCCTTGCTACTGGGGCAAAGGTTTGATCAAAGTCAATCCCTTCTTCCTGCCTGTATCCTTTAGCAACCAATCTTGCTTTATTTTTCACTATTAATCCATTCTCATCCAACTTGTTCCTGTAGATCCATTTTGTCCCAATTATATTGTGGCCTCTTGGTTTAGGAACAAGCTCCCAGACATTGCACCTTCTGTGATTCAGCTCCTCTTGCATAGCATCAGTCCAGTGCTGGTCTTGGATGGCTTCTTCAAACTTCTTAGGCTCCATTTGTGACAGAAAACTTGAATGCAGAACTGTGCTTTGACTTCTGCTTCTAGTCTGCACTCCCTATCTTGGATCACCTATTATCTGATCAGATGGATGGTCTCTTAAATGTCTTGTAGCTGGAGGAAGATTCCCTTCTGGTTGAACATCTCCAGCTCCTTCATTATGCTGAACCTCTTGGTTTTCTTCATCTTCTATTGTGTCTTGTACTCCCCCAAGACAATAGCCTTCATTTTCCAATACTCCATCTTCCCTTGAAGCTTCAGCAATGGAGAGCTTGTCCATTCTTTTGCTTATACCTGTTGAGTCATTTGATCTACAAGACAACTCACAGTTGATTAATCTTGTTACATCAAACACAACATGCACAGATTCTTCAACAACTTGAGTAGTCAAGTTGAAGATTCTATAGGCCTTACTATTTGTGCTGTACCCAACAAATATCCCATCCTGGGATTTGGCAGCAAACTTAGTCAAATATGACTTACCATTGTTAAGTATATAGCATTTGCAACCAAAGATTCTGAAGTAGGATAGATTTGGTTTTCTACCTTTCATAATCTCATAGGGAGTCTTTTTGTGGCTCTTGGTGATAGAAGCCCTATTGATCACATGACAAGCAGTGTTTACTGCCTCAGCCCAGAAATTTTCTGGTAGAGAGGTGTCACTCAATAGAGTTCTACCAGCTTCAATTAATATTCTATTCTTTCTTTCAGCAATTCCATTTTGCTGAGGTGTTCTTGGTGAGGAGAACTCTTGGAAATCCCAAAGTCTTCACATAACTTTGTCATGCTTTTAGATTGAAACTCAGTACCATGGTCACTTCTGATTTTGACCACTGTACTATTCAGTTCATTCTGAATTTGCTTTACAAAATTAAGTAAGACACTTGGGGTTTCAGATTTCTGTCTCAGAAAGAACACCGATGTAAATCTAGAATAGTCATCTACAACCACAAAAGTGTAGACCTTCCTACCTAGACTATGAACTGGCATAGGACTAAAAAGATCCATATGCAAGAGGTATAAGCACCTCACAGGATCCTTGTTTTCAAGGCTTTGAAAGGAGGATTTTGTCTGCTTGCCCTTTTGACAAGCTGAGCATATCCCTTCCTTCATACACTTAACTTGAGGACCATTCCTCACTAATTCTTTGATAAAGAGTTGGCCAATTGTCTTGTAGTTAAGATGAGCCAATCTCTTGTGCCACTTAACACAATGAGAAGCATTGTCATCAGCTACAAGATAGATGGGAGAAGCCTTATTCTCACATACAAAATTAAGACAATATACATTTCTCTTCCTATACCCAGTCAAAATGATCTCTTGATCACTTGACCTTTTGATATGACATCCATCCTTAAAAAATGAAATGTCATATCCTAAATCACTCAGCCGGCTTATGCTTATTAGATTATGTTTCAAACCTTTTACATAAGCCACTTGGGTGATAGTAATTAGGTTAGAAGAAATGTTACCAAACCCTTTGATGACTCCTTTTTCAGATCCACCAAAAATCACTTTAGGTCCATCTTTGACAGATGAATACTCCTTCAACAGCCCCTTTGTTCCAGTCATGTGCCTGGAACAACCACTATCCAAGTACCATATAGGGGCATGGCTACTTGGATACACCTGCAACACAGATTTACCTTCCCTTAGAACCCAAGCAAGTCTTGGGTCCTTGGTTCAAGTTAGCATTAACAAAGCTACCATTATCTCTTCTAACAGGTAGACTATTGTTCTTTCTAACACTTGTGTTATACCACCAGTCTAGTGCAAAATGGTCTCTCTTGCCACAACACCAACATTCAAACCTATTATATCTAGTTCTAGATACATCCTTGACAAAAGAATTTCTATCCATTGCTGGTGCTGCAGCTCCTTCACCCACTGATTTTTTATAACCATTGGGTTTATGAACATAGGTAGGCCTGTTGGCAGTTACACCCTTGTTTTTCAGAACATTAGACTTAATATGACCATGAATATTTTCATGATCATATAGGTTGGAAGGCACTTCCACCTTTCTAAACTTAATAGGGACTGAAAAGTTCAGTGGCTTGACAGGAGCTTTGCCTTTCCTCTTGAATTGGCCAGCCCTGGAGTTACCTTTGAATCCTAATCCTGCCTTACCCTTTTGATTCACAAATTCATCTATCAAGGGTAAGACAGACTTTGGCTTAGAGTAACTAGCCACTAAATCTTTTTCAATTCTTAGTCTGGCCTCCAGACTCTTCACTTGATCATTGGTATAATTAATTGTGCCCATCTGAATAATAGTTATAGTCATTAGCTTGGCAATTTCATTTAACTTCTGATCAATTACTTTCTCTAACTCAGTTGCAGCTACCCTTAGTTTAGCAATTTCATGAGCCTGAAGTTTAACCAGGTTCTTGCTTTTCTTAAGGGCCTGCAACAAGTCCCCATACTTATCTATCAATTGATAGACATCTCCTTCAGATTCAGATGCATCTACATCACTTGATGCAGATGTAGCTAATTCTGTACTTGTACTACAAACAGATTTCATAGAAGGACATTGTACCTTATTAGGACCAGACTGATTCTGGCATATGTCCTCTTCTGATCCTGGCATATGTCCTCTTCTGATCCTGCCATCAGTCCCATGCACTGATGATCCTTTTGTTCATTGATGGAATCTAGCAACTATAGAAACTCCTCTTCTTCAGATGCAGCATATAGTCCAATATATGCTTCTGCTTCAGATTCTGACTCTGAAGTTGACTAATCTGTTAGGCTCTTATCCTTCTTTGCAACAAAGGATTTCTCCTTCTTACCCTTCTAATGAGTCTTCTTCTTGTCTGAAGACTCCTTTCTCTTATCAGGACAGTCAGCCACTACATGTTCAGGCCTATTGCAACAATAGCAGACAATCTTTGAAGTAGTGGCTTTGCTGGGCTTTGATCTGCTCTTATCTTTCCTTGATGACTTTTTCTTCTGATAATAGTCATCAACTTGCTGTGAAGTGGAGGGCTTAGACTTCCACTGCTTCTTCTTCAAGAACCTTTGGAATTGCCTTGTGAATGCAGCAAAGTCTGCATCTGAATCACAGCTTTCTGAATCCTGATAATCTGAATTTTCTGAACTAACTTCTGCAATTTCCTTAGGAGGGGATGGTGATATCCTCCTATTCTTTCTGATGGATTCTGCATTGAATGCCACAGTCTTTTCTCTATGCTCTCCTCTTGAATTCTTTTCCTCCTCCTTCCTCACCATAAGTTGCATTTCATAGGATAGTAGCTTTCCAAACAAGGTGGGAGGAGAGATCTCTGCCAATTTAGCCACTTCTCTTATGGCACAGATCTTTGTGTCCCAATCCTTTGTCAAGGATCTTAAGAATTTGTCATTCAGTTCATAGGTACTGAAGACTCTTCCATAGGACATTAACTCATTCACAATTCTATAGAATTTCTTATAGCATTCAGTTATGCTATCAGTTTTTCCTTGTCTAAAACTTTCATATTCCTGGTTGAGCATAGACTTCCTATCCTGTCTTACTTCTTCAGATCCCTCCATGTAGACAATCAAGGTGTCCCATATTTCTTTGGAGGTCTTGCAGTGAATCAGATTCTGAAATGTAGAATCATCTATGGCACTCACAATAATATTCTGAGCTCTCTTGTCCATGGTTGCCAAAATGACTTCATCCTTGGTCATTTCAGAATAATTCTTTGGAGTTTGAATATTAGCATCAAGAACTGATACCTTCATTGGAATGAAGGGTCCTTCCTGAACTGTGATGTATATTCTTGGGTCAGATGCTTCCATGAATAATCTGACTCTTTCCAAATTCCAAAGATTTCCTTCCTACAGATGGGTAACTTCATTGACCCTAACTCCTTGTGATTTTCCCCAGAACTCATCCTCTTGAATCTTGATTCTGCCTTTCTGATCTACCTCAGACTGTTAAGTCCTTTTTGAGGAACCTCCCTCTGATACCACTTGATAGTTTTACTTTCAAGACTACCTAAAACACCTAGAGGGGGGGGTGAATAGGTTCTAATTGCTTGTTTATATTTTTAGGCAGAATTCAATCACAGAATTAAAACATTCAGCACAGCAATCACAGAAATCTAAACATCACAGATTGCACAATGTTTTATAGTGGTTCCCCAAGGTTTGGGTACATCCACTTTCCCCCTTCACCTATCTAGCAGTATGCTAGATTCGGCCAAACTTCCACTATTTTCAGATCCTCAGATCCTACAGCTCAGAACCTGGATAGGTTCCTACAACTCAGGCACAACAGCCCTACCTCAGCCTTGCCACAAGGCCTACAACTCAGAGAAGAACCTTCTCCTACACTCAGGCAAACATCCCTACCACTCAGAGATCAACTCTCCTACACTCAGCCTTTATATCACAGGCTTACAACTCAGATCTGTCTAAAACAGATCCTACAGAAATTTAGAAAAGAAGTTTTTAATGTCTTGCCTTTGTTGAGAGAGAAGAGGACAAGACAATTCTTGATCAGCTGATGAAATCAACTGAATCTGAGCTTTCTTCAAATCTTCTTGAATCTGAACTTAGCTGAGTTGATTTCCAAACAGCTTCTTGAGAAACCACTGATGGCTTCCTTCTTCTTCTTCAAAATGGGTGGATCCCTCTCTATCCAACACCTTTGATGATACTTCTGAATTCTTGTTAGAACTCTTCTTAGATCGATCCTGAGATCGTCTTCTTAGATCTTCTGATGAAGATCTACTTTTAGAGTATTACTCCTTCTTGATTTGATTTCTCAATTTGATTGCCAAAGTTCAATCTTTTTCTCATGATCATTCTTCTTTCTGAATCTGTCTATTTATAGACCTTCTTAATGGTAACCGGCTGATTCGGTTTATAACTGTCTTCTGACAAGTCTGACAACATCAGTTAACTGGCTGCAACCCACAGCTGTCAAGTCTTCAAACAGATCCCGTGCCTTAGTCTTGGTCAGCAATATGTTGAGACAGACTGTCAGGAAGTGTCGAGACCAACTGTCTATATGTGTCGACACAAGTAACTTTGGTGTCGACACAACCTTTGATGATGTCGACAAGTTTGCCTTTAAGTCGACACAGCTTCTTCAGAAAATAACTTGGTCTTGACTTTGCAGTGTGTCGACACAAGTCCTGTGTGTCGACACAGTTGTTGTAGATTCAGAACTTAGTATGTGTCGACACAGCCTTCAGGTGTCGACACATCAATTGTCGACTCTGCCATCATGTGTCGACTCTGTCTCATTGTGTCGACTATCTCCTTCTGTGAGTCGACACTGCTTCCCAGTGTCGACACAAATGTGGTCGACTATCTTTCTCTGTGAGTCGACACTGCTTCCCAGTGTCGACACAAATGTGGTCGACTATCTTTCTCTGTGAGTCGACACTGCTTCCCAGTGTCGACACAAATGTGGTCGACTATCTTTCTCTGTGTCGACACAGCTTCCTTCAAGTGTCGACACAAATATTCTGAAGTGTCAACACTGTTTCTTCAGGTGTCGACACATGGACTTAGAATATTTTTCTGCATTCTTTAACACTTCTTCACCTGCACATGTCAACTTAAAACAACATCAAATACACCTTGATGTATATCATTGAGCTAAGTTGGGCTTCTTCAAATTAGGTACACATTTTCCAATGTACCCAACAATCTACCTTGTTTCTTCCATTAAGCAACGCCTTCACTAGAGAGTCTTGATTCTTCTCAACCTAATTGGCTTGAGACTAAGACTTCTTTAGCATAGAAGTCACATCAAAGACAACATCACGCTTCAACTCGACCTTCATAATTTGAGGATTTCATAGATTGAACCCTTTGGTGTCGGACTTTTGGCCCAGATAGATGGATTTCTTGGACTTAGCATCCAACTTTACCCTCTCTAAATCCTGCAACAATACATAAACAGGACTTCCAAAAATATGAATGTCAGCATAATCAATTGGTGTACCTGACCATATTTCTTGTGGAGACTTCAGATCTAGTGACATTTTTACAACCGAGTGTTCGCCGAGTGGGTCCAACAAGGTAGGCGAGCGAGCCATCCAAGCCGACCCGCATTCGCTAGGCAGGAGAGCGAGCCAGGACAACCCGGACTACTTCCACCACACAGGCGGGCGAACCGCACGAGCCAGCTCGCCAACCCACGCTCTCCTAAGTGGCCATCCGACCAAGATCGCCGGTTTTCCTCCATGTAAGGGGCAGGTGAGCCGCAGGAGCCCGACTCGCACTCACCTAAAGAGAAAGGCGAGCTGCAAGAGCCAGGCTGCATCCGCCTAATTGAGTAGCGAGCTGGTCCCGATTTTCCCCTATGAGTGGGGTACAAATATCATGTGGTTAACATAATTTGGTCTGCCAAATGTGAATAGGTCTACATTTAGCTCCTAAGAAAAGTGGAGTTTCATTGTTAGCAGACCTCCTTTTGGCTGCATATAACCGCTCAAAACAACGAGCTAGGTTGAGCTATTTGCAAGCCAGGCCTAGAAATCTATAAATAGACCCAAGGGAGTACCTCAGAAGGCAAGTTTTTCCAATTCTCTAGTTCCCAGATCTTCTCACGCTTTCTGAGGTGCCCTTAACTCAGCACTAGATAAGGAGGGGAAGCACTCTAAGATCTTTTGGGTGTGTGGTGGGACCTTCGTGTTGAAGCCTTGGGTAAGTTTTGAGCTCTAATTTTTCGGTCAGCCAAGCCTGCTAGGAGAAGTAAGTGTGCGGTCACCCCTTCCCCAAGGGTTCGAACTCCACAGAGGCCGGTTCCCGATTTCAACATTTTGGTGCAGTGCGCGTGGAGAGTGACCATCACCGAAAGCCTTAGCGACCTCGATGACTGGAGGCGAAGGGCAGGGATCTGACCATGCCGACTCACCACCTCCCTCCCTCTCGCCACTCTCGACATGTTTGAGGACTTACGACAGGAGATGCGGAACCTCATAATATTAGTACTCACGGCGAGTGCTCGACACCCTCTATCCCAGTGGCAACAGCCCCAGACCTGTGCAAGAATGCCCCAGTTAGGCGACTTGGGAAAGAAGTCGAGGCAGAAGGTAGTGTGCGAGAACTCCCCGGGCGAGATCTACCAGGGCGAGACCTGTTCCCTAGCTCAGCGAGTGTGGGACGATTCGGCGAGGTGGAGGTGCGAGACTGCCCGACTCTCCCTATAGTGGAAGGAAGTCCCTTCAGCGAGCTGGTCTCATCCGCCCCAGTTCTAGAGGGGTTCCGCGAGCCAGAAATGTCCTACTACACTAGAAGGGACGATCCGGTTCAGCACATCAAGTGGTTTGAGGATGTGGTTTCGATCAGACAAATGTCGGATGCCTTCAAGTGCCGGCACTTCGCCATCACCCTCAAAGAGAAGGCGAGGGATTGGTTCCATCAACTTCTGTCAAGCTCCATATACTGCTTCGAGGACCTGCACCGGGGGTTCATGCTGAGGTTCACAACTTCCAAGAAAAGGAAGAAGGAGTTAGAGTGTAACATCCCGACTTTTATTTGGCCACCAGAGCCCCAGTAGGCCCAATAAAAGTGGCCCGGACCCTACCCATGATCCGGTGGGGGGTAACCCTAGGTAGGAAATAGAGCTAGAGAACTCTTAATTGAGTTGTGTCGATTCCTGCAACCTCATATAACCTTGACGGGTGCATCGAAATCTGTCACGTCGCAATTCGAAATCTAACGACAGATTTGGACATTTTGACCGTTTTAGTGCGCTGCGACGTGCAAATTTCGGACTTTCGCCAAACGAACTCCGATTCGACCCCGGTCAGTGGCGTTGGATTTGTATGGTCAATACAAAGTCAACGGAATTGGTCCTGACCAGTTTCGATGACGGATGGTCAAATCAAGCTCAGTCGTGCACCGAAAAGCATGCAGACACCAATTATGACACGACACCCAAACTTTGACCCGACCCGATGTCTCGAACCTACTTTGACTTTGTCCAGCATGGGAGTCCCACTTTAGGGTTGACTTTGGTCAAACCCTCCTAAAAAGATTTTTTTGAAATTCCTCACCCAAAGAAGAATTCACTCCCCCCTCATGGCATGATTAGGAGCTAATCATATGTGTATTCTTGGGCTATTAAGACCATCCCACACCATGAAGCCAAGAAGGCCATGGACCAAGGAGGCCCACAAGCCCCATACTCTCCTCTTCCCCTCTCTTTCTTCATCATGGAGGCCCAAGCCCATGGGGCTCTCCCCTATTCCCCACATGGGGAATATGTGGCACCTCCAGCTATCCTAGGACAACTGGAGGGTGGTGATTAATCCCTCCTTAAGGAGGGATTAATCCCATATTGCCAAAGGGGGGATAACCCTCCCCTAATCCTATAAAAGGACCCCCCCCTCCATGTAATCCTCCTCACAACTCACAGAGCAACTCTCTCCCCCTGCCAAGGTGCTTCCGGAGCTCTGGTGGCCGGAAAAGGCAAAGCCCGAGCTCCACCACCTTCCACCGCCATTAATTGCGGAAATCGCCGGAGGCCGCCAAACTCCTCAACCTCAGGTAGAAACTTTCCCTCTCCCTCCTCCCTATCCATTGGACGTTATGCATGTGAGCTTCGGCGGCCAGAGCACCGCCGCCGTTACCCCCTCCCCTCCCGTTCAAATAAAAAAAAATGCTCCGGCAATGGCCAGCGACGGCAGTCCGCCGGAGCACCGCCGGAGGGAGCGCCCACCACGGGCGGGTTGGCCGATAGCAGAGCCATGGCCGGCCAGCGGCGGGGAAGGTCCGTAAGGGCGGCGGGTTACGTTTCAACGGGGGAAAATGAAGATGAACAGTGATTTCATTTTATGTTTTATAATATTTATAATTATTATAATATTATAATAAGGGGTTTGATTTTTTTGAGAATAAAATATGCTCCTAGGAAAAAATGTTGAACAAGAAAAATATTCCCCTAAATAAGGTCTTCCTCCACAAAAATTTTGAGAATTTTTGGAGTTAATTTGGTATTTTTAAAAACCCAAATGAAAATTATTTAGCCAAATTTAATGTCCAAAACTCTTCGAAAAATTATGAAGATTTTTCCAGAATATTTTTAGACCCCCTTAGAGGTTGTATCAAAATTTTGAGACTTGGGAATTAAAATTGAAATTTCTCTCAATTGTTGGAGCCTAGGGTCGCGCTTAGAAATTATTACGCTCATTTTCTTCGAAAATGAAAATTGGAGCATGCGGCTATCCTCTTTAATTTGAATGATAAATTCAAATTTTCATATCGACGAGAGTGGCCGAGGCAAGTGACCAAGCTCCGTGTGTTCCGAGACTTTGTGAAACCGTCAAGCGCCTCGACTCTCGGGTGATCTGGGCATGCTCGGAAAGTGAGAGTACGAGTAGTGAGTTGCAAATTATTCTCGATAAATAATGAGGGTGTAACTCCTGATAAACCCCTAATCCGATTAAGCTGTGATTAATAAGGCGCAACCAAATCCTAATCAGATCATAATAATGGGTGTAACCCAATGATGCCTTATTAAAAACTAAAATAGAACTGAATGTGCCTCTTGAGAACGGAGATGAGACTGAAGCCTCCTGAATGGAGTGATTGGACAAATAACCTTTTCTTTATGTTTTACTTCAGTCTCGTACTGGTCAAGTACTTTCAATTCAGTTCTACTCTAGTCTCGTACTTGTCAAGTACTTTTTATTTAGCTCTACTCAAGTCTCGTACTGGTCAAGTACTTTTTATTCAGCTCTACTCCAGTCTCGTACTGGTCAAGTACTTTTTATTCAGCTCTACTCCAGTCTCGTACTGGTCAAGTACTTTTAATTCAGCTCTACTCTAGTCTCGTACTGGTCAAGTACTTTTAATCTAGCTCTACTCCAGTCTCGTACTGGTCAAGTACTTTAAATTCAGTTCTACTCCAGTCTCGTACTAATCAAGTACTTTTTATTCAGCTCTACTTCAGTCTCGTACTAGTCAAGTACTTTTAATTCAGCTCTACTCCAGTCTCGTACTGGTCAAGTACTTTTTATTCAGCTCGACTTCAGTCTCGTACTGGTCAAGTACTTTTTATTCAGCTCTACTTCAGTCTTGTACTGGTCAAGTACTTTTAATTCAGCTCTACTCTAGTCTCGTACTGGTCAAGTACTTTCAATTCAGTACTACTCCAGTTTTCGTACTGGTCACATTTCATTACAACACTTTAAATAAGCAGCATAATCACCGCACTTGTCCTCATTGCAATTTACTATTATAATCCCGGGCCCTGCTCTGACGAGCATTCGTTGTTAAGGTTGAGCCTTAGTTGGGGCTAACCGGAGTTGAGGTATTCCTCCAAGTATAGCCCCAAATAATGCTCTCCCACGCTCCTTGACGAAAGTAGAGCTGAGCGCCGCCGCCCGAAGTTTAAGCCTAGTAGGGCAGACCGACGTATACCCGGTGTGTATTATGATTGTCATTTGTTTGATTGTTTGTAAATTGCTTGCTGTGAAATAGTGGCGGGTCAGTCCCTCCCACACACCGTTCGTACCGGTACGGGAAGGTCGACGACTCAAGGAGACAGGGAGATGGGTATCACGGGTGACCAACCGTTCTATTATTCCCCGTCGGGTTTGCCTCCACTGGTCAGCCAAAACGATTCGCCGGATGTCACTCACATCCAAGAGTACACAAGGTTGTACGTTAGGGCCTGGGGTTGTGCGGTACGACCACCCCCATAAGTGGAAGGACTTGACGCTGTCACCGACGGCCACATCAGTGAGGCCCTCGGGGCTCGCTAACCTGCTTGAACAGAAGCGGTCCAAACTATGTTGACATAGGGTTTATGTGCGCTGCTGTGAATGCCTGTGATAGAGTACAGGATATGAAAACCTGATGTGTTGTTATGCTAGTGGAGCCTTGTTATTACTGATTTATACTGTTGCTGCTTTTTTCAGTTATACTATCATGCACTCTTTTATAGTTGCTCCTAGCTATACATAATGAATTATTGTGGTAACCCTCTTTTACTTCAGTTATTTACTTCTATTGGGTGGGTTTGTGCTCGTCCCCAGGATATGGATCTGGGGAGTAGATTTGTTTCCACTTAGCTCTATGACTAACGGTTATCTAAATAACCATTCCCAGGAAATGGAGCATCGTAGTGACCCGCCACCGCAGGAGATTACGCCAGCGGCTAGGACTACCCGAGCAGATACACCCCCGACATCCTCGGAGTTTAGATACATGAGTACCGCCAAGCAGTATAGGGAGAGAGAGTGTAAGGGTTATATGTAGTACATGTATAACCCACGGGCTTATATAAATACTTAGGCTTCGGCTCTAGAACCTCTGTATTATTATTTGATGTGTTATATATATCTACAGTGCTTTCCTGTTAATGCTTTCGCTATACTCTGATGGGTTGTGAATGTTATGATTCGAGCCGAGTAAGGAGGTCAACTAGTGCTAAGAGAGGGTGGATCGTTTCCCCTAAGGAACACTGGGTTGACGTCTTGGGCCAATAGTACCCCTCCGGCCCGACCCGGGCAAAAGGTTGGGGGGTTGCTACATAGAGTCCTTGTTCCTCATCAAGAAGGGAGTGAACGAAACTCTAGGGAGTTACGTGGACCAGTTACAGGAGGAGGTCCTCCATGTTTAGAAGATGCCCGAGCACACCCTCATGATGGCCTTTATCCTAAGGCTGCAGCAGAGGTTCTTTAGGATGGAGCTGAAGAGGGTGCATCCACTGTCATTCGAGGGGCCGATGGAGAGGGCTGCCCGGGAAGTCGAGGGGGAGGCATCGAACCGGCGTTTGCTTGGAATTTAGCCAGGTGGGCTGCAAAAGAGGAGAAGGATCCAGGAGGTGGTAAGGTCCAAGAGGCCAGGAGGGCAGAGCCCAAGCAGAGGGAGCCGCAGTAGCAACAACCAAGGTGGGGTCGCCAAGAGCCAAATAACCGGCTAGGCTGGAGGCAGCCAGAGTGGCATGATCGGGGACCGAGGAGAGGTTTCCACGGATGAGACAACTGCCAAGTTGGGCAGAGCCAGTTCAATCCTCCAGGTTGGAGGCAGGGACAAAGGCCCCCTCTCCTCGAGCAGCATCAGGTGATGGCCATAGCCCTGGGGAGGAGGAGAAGAGGTGTGCAGAGAAGGAGGCCGGGAGGCAAAGCGGAGCTGCCCTACTGTGATTTCCACCAGGAGGAGGGGCACGCGATGGCTACCTGTTAGGAGTTTCTGGATATGAGGGGAGCAAGGTTGCAAGCTCAACAGTAGCGCCGTCAGGAGGTGCGGATAGAGGACGTCCTACTGAGGGCATAGGAGGACAGGTGTGTGGACCGGTCCAATGTCAGGGGCCGAGGAGGGATCAGGGTGATCTATGGGGGAGTGGGAGTCGAGGACGCCCGCAAGGCGAGTCTCCACACCATTAATTGTCGGAGTGTCACCTCCACGTCCCTGACCCAACCCCTTGAGGAGAAGATCACCTTCTCCCAGAAGGACATGCCGGACCACGAGGATGCGTTCTACGATGCGCTGGTAGTCCAACCCGTCTTCGAAAATTTCACCGTCTCCCGGATCCTCGTGGACAATGGGAGCTCCATCAACGTCATCTTCAAGAAGGCATTCGACGCAATGAAGGTGGAGGCCAGAAGGGTGTTCGCCTCAGATGGGCCTCTGTTCAGATTATCCGGGGAGAGGAAGGAGGTAGAAGGAGGAGTGGGGCTCTATATTACCTTGGGGGGCCAGTCCAAGAACTGCAGGTTCGTCATTGTGGATGCTCCTAGTAGTTATAATGCCATATTCGGATGGCCCCTCATCAGCACCTTCCATTGCATACCCTCCTCATTTCACCAGTGCCTCAAGTTCAATGTAGAAGGGATCCAGGTCCGGGTTCGAGGAGACCCCAAGGTAGCGAGGGAGTGCTACGTGACTGCGGTCAACTCCATCTCCTGACAAGGAGGAGCCGAGGAGATGGAGAGGAGGATGGAGGAGCTGTCTGTCCAGGTGCCGCGGGAGAAGCTGAGGGGATGGAGGTGGAGGAGGAAGAGGTCCGCGCTCGTAGGGGAGGGGAGGAGGAAGTTCTGGAGGAGCTGTCCACAGTGATGGTCGTGGAGGAAGCTGAGGAGGAAGTTCTTGCCCCAGGTGAGGGGGCCACTGGAGAGTGGGGAGAGCAGTCCTAGCTGGAGGCAGCGGAGGAGGTGTGGAGATGGAAGTTCTCACCCAGGGAGGAAGGGTGGATAAAGTGCGGGTCAGTGGAGGACTGAGCCCGGAGGACAAGAGGAGGATGTTGGAGAGCATCCAAAAGAACATCGACATCTTTGCATGGAGCGCGGAAGACATGCCGAATATTTATGCGTATGTGGCTTGCCAACGCCACAACCTTGACGTTGATGCCCGCCCCATCCAACAGAAGAAGAGGTCCACTACCGACAAGCTGGCCGAGCCCATCCGGGAGGAGGTGGAGAAGCTCCTGAAGGTGTAGTTTGTATCTGAGATCCAGTATCCAGGCCAGGTCTCCAATATGGTGATGGTCAATAAGTGGGATGGCCGTTGGAGGATGTGTATCAACTTCTTTCTTTTAAATAAAGCATGTCCTAAAGATTGTTACCCCTTGCCTCAGATTGACGCACTGGTTAACTCGGCCGTAGGTTTTTCTCTAATGAGCTTTTTAGATGCATTTTCAGGTTATCACCAAATCAGGATGCACCCACTCAATATGAAAAATGTCTCTTTCATCATAGGGTAGGGGTGCTACTATTATAAAATGATGCCCTTTAGGCTAAAAAATACATGGGCGACATACTGTTATAAAAGGATGATGGATCGGGTCTTCCAGGAGAAAAAGGGAAGGAACTTGAAGGTGTATGTGGATGACCTCATGATCAAGAGTCGGGTTATTGACTCTCACCTTTAGGACCTGGAAGAGACCTTCGACACCCCTCAGAAGTATAAAATAAGGTTGAACCCCTTGAAGTGTGTCTTCAGGGAGAGCAGGGGCAAGTTCCTAGGTCATCTCCTTACTCACGCGAGGGTGGAACCCAACCCTGACAAGGTGAGAGCAATCATGGAGTTAGGGTCACCTCAGAATGCCAAGGAAGTCCAGCACCTTACAGGGAAGCTGGCAGGGCTAAGCAGATTTCTCTCCCGGGCTGAAGAGAAGTGCTCGCCTTTCTTCAAAGCGCTTATAGGGGTCAGAAATTTGAATGGTCGAAGGAGTGCGAGGAAGCCTTCCAAGACTTGAAGAAGAAGCTTGCTCAGGCTCCGTTTCTACAGGGGACGAATGGGGGGGGGGGAAGATTTGTTCCTATACCTTGGGGTTAGGGCCGGTGCCTTGAGCACCGTCCTGGTCCGGGAAGAGGGAAAGAAGCAGTTGCCGATCTACTATGTGAGTAGTGTTCTGAGGAAGGTAGAGCTTCGGTACCCTATCTTAGAGAAGTTGGCCTTCGCCCTGGTCACCTTGGCCCGGAGGCTCCGCCCATACTTCTAGGCACACTCTATCCGGGTGGTGACTGGCCATCCCCTTCGTAACATCTTTGAAAAGGTGAAACACTCGGGGAGGCTTGCAAAGTGGTCGGTAGAGCTGAACGAGTTTGAAATATCTTTTGTCCCTTGGCTCTCGATCAAGGCCCAGGTGATGGCCAACTTCTTGGCCGACTATGTGGTCGGGGTGGCGGAGACCGAGCTCACCCATCCAGTTCCTTGGAGGGTGAAGGTGGATGGCGCGTCGGGTAGACACTCCTTGAGGGTAGGGGTGATTTTGGAGAGTCTGCACGGGACAAAGATTGAGCAAATTGTGTTAATTCATTTTCCCATCACTAACAATCAAGCATAATATAAGGTTATGATCGCAGGGCATCAGCTGGTCAGGGAGCTAGGGGTACAAGACGTGTAGGTGCTGATGGACTCTGTGGTGGTGTCCTCCCAGATCAACGACGAGTTTGAGGTGAGAGAGCCTACTCTCTAGCTATACCTGGCAAAGGTGAAAGGGGTCATCGACATATTCCAAACATTCTCCATCTGACATATACTGCGGGAAGAGAATGAACAGGTGGACCAGCTGGCCAAGTTCAGACCCCGTGCGGGGGGAACTCTGACCAACCTCTTCCGGCCTTCCGTTGAGGAGGGAGAGCTGATGGAAGTGGATCGGAGTCCCTCCTGGATGGACCCCTCACAACCTTCTTGTCTACAGGAGAGTTCCCGGGAGGCCTAGACAAGAAGCGCTTCAAGCATAAGTCAGCGTACTACCTGATATGCGATGGGAAGCTGTATTAGAAGACTCTCTCGGGGCTCCTAGCACGTTGCGTGGCTGAAGAGGAGGTCTCGAGGATATTGGAGGAAGTTCACTCCGGGGAGTGCGAGAGTCACTCCGGGAGCAGGACCTTGGAGGAGAGAGTTGTGAGGCAAGGGTATGTCTGGCCGACCCTGGGCTAAGATGCCACTGAGTTTGTAAAGAAGTGCCAGAAGTGATAGCTGCTTGCCCCTCTTCAACTGTTACCAACCCAGAGACTCAGGAGCATCACTGCTCTCTGGCCCTTCACTATCTGAGAAATGGATATTGTGGGGCCTTTCCCCAAGGCCAGTGGATAGAGGAGATTCCTGTTGGTAATGATTGATTATTTCTCTAAGTGGTTGGAGGTGAAGGCATTGGCCAAGGTGACCTCCCAGGTAGTTCAAAATTTTGTATGGGAGGAGATTATTTGCAGGCACGAGGTTCCTCAGGCCATCGTCACGGACAATGATCCACAATTCGCCAGTGCGGAATTCATCAGTTTTTGTGGCCAGCTCGGGATCGATTTCCGGTTTGCGTCGGTCCACCACCCCAGGAGTAACGGGCACGTGGAGGCGGCAAACAAGATCATTATAAATTTACTAAAAAAGAAGGTTGAAAACCTGAAGGGGAGCTGGGTAGATCAATTCTCTTTAGTCCTCTAGTCACAAAGAACCACTCCCAACACAGCTACGGGGGAGACTCCTTTCAAACTCTCCCACGGCTGTGAAGTTGTGCTCCCGATAGAGTTTGAGGTCTGGACACTACAGATAGTTGAAGCAGAGGAAGGCAAAAATTAATGGAGGGTCGAGAACAAGAATGAGCTATGACTCTCCTTGGACCGGATAGAGGAACTCCGAGATATGGCCGCTGTCTGGTAAGAAGAAATAAAACGACGAATGACCAAGTATTTTGACAAACACGTTAGAATCAAATAGTTCGCGGAATGGGACTTGGTCCAGAAAAAGGTAGATATCGCAGGAAGATCAGCTGCCGTGGGAAAACTCAATCCAAATTGGGAGAGTCCGTTTATTGTCAAGGAAGCATTGAAGTCAGGTGGTATCGCCTATAGAATGTGGAAGGCGAGACCCTAAGTCACACCTAGAGCGGTGATGACCTGAAACGTTTCTATCCTTGAACCATGTATGCGACATCTTGTTCTAGTATGAAATTTCTTGGCATTCCAAACTTTCTGTAGTGAGTTATATGAATAGGCAAAGAGTTCACTAGGTTGACCCCGAGCAGATCCCGCTGTCAGGCTCCCATTAGCTGTCAAGGCTGGATGTCACTCGATGACATCTACCTAAACCCCGAGCAGATCTTGCTGTCAGACTCCTATTAGCTGGCAGGGCTGGATGCCACTCAATGACATCTACCCAGGCCCCGAGCAGCTCCCGCTGCTAGGCTCCCATTAGCTGGTAGGGCTGGATGTCACTCAATGGTGTCTATCCAGACCCCGAGAAGATGCCACTGCTAGACTCCCATTAACTGGCTGGGCTGGATGTCACTCGATAGAGTATACCCTCTCTGTTGATGTACAATGCCCATCGTCACTCTCATTTATCTGACTGGACAGTTTGGCCATCGCCGGTCATTGAAGTTTTCGTGGTACTGCTCCAAGAAATGATGATCTGAGAACGTAGCCCTCTCGGCGAAAATGGATCCCACATGTTCCTCCTGGCGAGCTGGGTCTCGCCCCTCCTGGCGAGCTGGGTATTACCCCTCTTGGCGAACTGGGTCTTGCCCCTCCTGGCGAGCTAGGTCTCGCCTCTCCCAATCAAAAAATATCTTCAGTCCAAGTAGCACGACTTAGGTTGCGAGGATCAATTGTGCGAGGCACTCGCAAGCCTCCAAGTCGCACCAGATGGGTCCCATCGCGCAGGTCAAACATTCAGGGTGCGGGCCGAGAGATGTCTAGAACTAAGTCTCGCGAGCACTGCAGGGAAGCTCTCTGAGTAAAGGCGGCGGATCGCCGCTCGCGGACCGACTACCTAATCTTATCGTTTCCCTAAGCTAAGTCCTTGAAAGTCGCGCAATCTCACTAGCGAGGTGCGGGTTCAGAGGCGGTGAGTGGGAAGGCTGAGCTGGGTCGCGAGTACACAAAAAGAAAATGAAAAAGATTACCAAAAGCATTATCATTTCTAAAAGAAGCATATACATTAATCTTCAAGAGTTACAAGGTATGGGACTCAGCTCGCATGTACATTATAACAATAATAAAAAAATACATAGATTACAAAAAGAGAGAGAGAAGTGTGGTGTGGGGGTTCAGCGAGGCGGGCTCTCGGTCGGCGAGCTCTCCCAAAGGTGTTTGAAGGATTCGTCGCCAAACTTCGATACTGGAAGGAACATCTCTAGTACTACATTGCTCGCCGATATCCCCGCGCCTTCGCTCGTCATGAGGTCGGCCCGCTGCATGGTCTGGAGCGTGAACTTTGCGGCTTTGGCGGCATTCCTCTACATCATCTTCTCCAACTCATATTCAGAGTAGTGAACGAGCCGGCAACTGCTGCTAGAGGGCGGCGGGGGAGCGGCGACTTCTAGTTCTTGCACCCGTGCCTGCAACACCTCATTCTCCTTCTGGAGGATGGCGATTTGAATGCCATGGCGCTGGGCTGTCACTGCATCCTACGAGAAGAAGCATGTTAATGAACGAAATCCTTAAGGGAGGCATCTTCTTCCAAGGTTCATGACTTACCACCCTCCTAGGTATCCGACGAGAACAGCGTCGACCACGTCCACCCGCTTCTGCTGCTGCTCCACTTCCTCCAGCGTGAGGCAACATGCCTCTTCCATGTCATCGGTGAGCTTCTAGAGTGAGGCAGAATTTCGCTACATCTGCATGCACCAGCGGCGCACCATATGGGCCAGCTCCAGGCCATATAGCTGGGCCCACGCGCTCTCGTGCACGAGTGATCATGTGGTCTCCTGGTCGTAGACCGCGGTACCATCCCGCGCATATAAGCCGAAGGAGAAGACATAGGTGTCCCGGTGGTGGTATCCTGCTCCAGCCAGCTCGACAGTATGGTGGAGATTGATGCCCGATTCTCCCCTTGGTCCCATTGAAGGAGGGGCTTGCCGAACTCGTCCAGGTGCCGCTCGCCATAGCCAAAGTTGCGGTGCCCCCTCGGCACTGGCTTATCGGCGAAAGCCTGCTCACGTGGCTTGGAGGCACCGACCGCCTCGCTGGGAGGCAACCGGTCAAAGCACCCAGGGTGGAGGCCGCTTCAGGCTGTCGGCTCACCATAGCTTTGCCTTTCTCTCGGGGTACGTGAAGTGCGCCGCCTGCAGTTAATGACTTCTTGGACAGCGGTGGCGGGGGAGGCTGTTCGCGGGTGACCCGCTTCTGGGAGGCGAGGGCTGGTAACTCGCGATGCGTGGCAATGACCACCTCAGAGTGAGCAAGCTCGCAAGGAGCGGCTCACACACTCTCATAAAGAGGATACCGGGGGAGGTCCCGCTCACCTGTAGTAAGAGAGTTAGAACAGCAAAGAAGAACAGTTAAGTAAAAAAGGATCGACAGCGAGTAGCTTAACTCCCCCAGACAGGATGGAGGAGAGGTAGTCGACGTTCCGTCGGAGTAACGTGACCTCGAAGTTCTTCCCCTAGAAGAACCTGTGGAGCTCGGCTTCATGTCCCCCCATGTAACATCCCATTTCGTGTTAGGCCCCTCACACGCGTTTTGAGTCAAGAGAATTGACTCAGGCTCGGGAAGCGTCGAGTGAGTCGGGTGAACATGACGTCACTCAACGAATTTAACTTAGAAAATACTCGGGATACTTTAGGCATCGAGTGATATCGACACCATTTGAAAAGGCATCGAGTGATCTCGACGAGAATAACTTAGAAATACTCGGGAAACTTTAGGCGTCGAGTGATCTCGACGCCATTCGACGAAGCGTCGAGTGAACTCGACACCACTCAACGCGGCGTTGAGTGGTATCGATGCCTTTTTACATAGACGCTACAGGATGATGTTGGCATTGAGTGGTCTCAATGCCACTCAACGCGGCGTTGAGTGGTCTCAACGCCACTCAACGCCTTAACTTGGAAAAGTATGGAATGTTGACGGCGTTGAGTAGTATCAACACCACTCAACGCGGCGTTGAGTGATGTCGACACCACTCAATGCCTTGACTTAGGATTACTGGCGGCGTTAAGTGGTGTCAACACCACTCAACGCGGCGCTCAGTGGCGTCGACACCACTCAACGCCTTGACTTAGGATTGCTGGCAGCATTGAGTGGTGTCGACACCACTTAATGTGGCATTGAGTGGTGTCAACACCACTCAATGCCTTGACTTAGGATTGTTGGCGGCATTGAGTGGTGTCAACACCACTCAACGCGACGTTGAGTGGTGTCGACACCACTCAACGCCTTGACTTAGGATTGCTGGCAGCGTTGAGTGGTGTCGACACCACTCAATGCGGCGTTGAGTGGTGTCGACACCACTCAACGCCTTGACTTAGGATTGCTGGCGGCGTTGAGTGGTGTCGACACCACTCAACGCAGCGTTGAGTGGTGTCGACACCACTCAACGCAGCATTTAGTGATGTTGACACCACTCAACGCCTTGACGGAGGATTGATGGCGGCGTTGAGTGGTGTGGACACCACTCAACGCGGCGTTGAGTGGTGTGGACACCACTCAACATGGCATTGAGTGGTGTTAACACCACTCAATGATTTTGACTTAATTTTTTTTCTGGAGTACTGAAGGCGTTGAGTGGTGTCGACACCACTCAACATGGCGTTGAGTGGTGTCAACACACTCAACGCTTTTGGACGTGGTGAATTTTTCACTGAAGAGCTGTGTTGGCCGGTTCACTTTTATACCGGCTGAACCGGGTTTAGGATAAAACGGTGATGAGATGTTTATCTCTACGACAAAACTATATTATCTATTTATCATTTCAAGAAAACATATTTATGGTAATGATTGACGGTCTAATATATGGCTGACACGTGGCAGCATGAGGAATCATGTTGTTGGCCATGCCCAACCACTCATATTGAGTCAAAACCTTTAAAATAGCCAGCCTCACCTCCATTCCACCCCACCATCACCTTCAGTAAACCCTAAGGAGATGAAACTAACAGCTGGAGCAGAGGATTAGCCGGAACAAGGGTCGGCCATGGCGCACCACAACCAAACCCATCGTCAAGCTCGTCTAAGGGTCCTTTTCTCCACCCCTCCCTCTGTGATAGCTGTCTAGCTCTTTTAGGAGAGATATCGGGCTCAAATGAGCCTGATTCCATGTGAGAGGGAGCATTCCGAGCATTTCTTCTTGCTCAGGTTCGCTGGAGGAGCCACCTCCGGTGGCCACATCGTCGGGAAACGCTAGCCGCCACCTCAATGGAGGTGGTGGCGATAATCATCGGCGGTGGCGGCGGCCAGAAGTCCTTGAAATGCAAGATCAAGTCTTGCCCAAGTTAGGGCAATCTGGACCATCGGCTCATTGGGGAAGATGAGCCGATGCCGTCCATTATTTTCATAATAAAACTATAGGTTTATTGAAAGGTTTATTTTTCTATCATTGTAAATTTTAGGCCTCTTAGAGGCATTTTCAGAAATGATGCTCAACATAAAAAAGGTAGGTCTAGGTCTGACCTTTAAATTGACACCATAAACTTGTAATTTGGAGCACTACAACTCCATGTAGGGCCATTCTACTAAGACTAGTCCTAGACTAGGGCAGATTTTTAAATGAGTGCCCAAGACAAACCCTAAGTCCCCATGTCATGAAATTTTGAACATACATGTGTTTATACTAGACTTAGGCCTTGTCAAAAAATCAGAATTTTTGGGATATATTTTTCTATAGTTTCTATAGAAATATCATTTGTTAAATAAATGGAATATAGGAATTCCCTCTTCCAAATGCCTCCAAATTTGGGTGGCATGGTCATTGGGTAATTATATGACCATGGTAAAAGTTGCTAGTCATTTGGACCTCTGTATGTTGAAGAAATCCAACATACATAGTGGAGGTAGATTTGTAAATATTGTGTCAAAATGTAAAAATGTGAAGTTAGCCCATTATGCCCAATGAATGTCCATGAGATTTTGTTCAGGGGCTTATAGGGATGAGTTACACCTACCAAAGAAAGAGTGGGATTTTTGGGAACAAAAATCCTATTATTTTGATTTAATGGAAAATAAGTTCTTTTAGAAATAAAAATGAGATTTAGGTCTACTAACTTTGTAAAATTCTAAAATTTTGATACATGTCCTAATAGGACATTTTACATCTCTGGAAAAAGTTATAAGTCTATTTGAGGTTTATATCTTGTGTATATAGTAGATTTACAATTTTAACTTTTTTGGAAATTAATTTAAAAGTAAGGGAAACTGCTGTTGAATAATTATGGGAAAATTTATAACATCCTATTTCTGTGATTAAAACCAAATACAATTAATTGAGAATATTTGGATGATCATAGATGCTGAAAACCTAGTAGTGGCATTTTATTAATAATGTTTATATGAAATTATGTTAAGTCAAATCACTAACTAGGATTATGAATTTCTGTCCTGAGTATTATTATATCAATTTTGATCACCATTAATTTTTTTTTGGAATTTTTGGTTGTATATTTTAAGTACTTCATTTGGAAAATAGATTATTTATGGATTTAATCATAAATAGAAAATATATGGAAATTCAAATTGGAAAATCATGATTTTTGATGAACAGACATTTTTTAACCTAGATGAACCTTAGATAATTTATTTAGACATAATGGACCACTGGTTAGAGTAGTTCATGTTCAATGTGACCTAGGTCACTTAATTAATTAATTTAAATTATGGACTAAAATAATTAGAAAGATGATGAAATTCTAAAAGATTAATATTACATACATGACAAACCCATGATAATTAATTAGGGGAATTTAGCCCAAGGAATTGGAAGTCATTTCGTTTGGGCTGGAATTAGGTCATGCATTGCGCTTAGATAAAGTAACACATAACATAGGACCCACAGGGGATATGATAGGAGGTTGGATTGAGAAGTATATTGGGAAGTTGGAACCCTGGTTGGTGTCAAGTAGTAACGAGTGTTAGAGTGCAAAGTCCAAGGAAAGTAATTAGAACGGAGACCGACGGAAGACCGTCGTTCTCCCAATAATACCTTAAGTCATCAGGTTCACTCAAGAGCAACATAGAGAGCTGGGTATTAATAATGGGTAAACACTAATAAAAGTAAGTGTCCTTGAGAAAGGGAGCTTTGGGCTTCAGCCTATCATAGTTCCTAGTGCTCCCGAGAGCCCTTCACCGGGTATGCCCTAAGCAGTCCAAGGACTAACCATAAGTTGTTATGCCTAATAAGCATTAGATAAGACTAGTCTAATAGGTTAAGGAAACGATGTGACAATCTCACCAGTATAGGGTTGGAGGATACAGGACGAGCTTTGTCCTGCGAGCTGAGGCTCGGATGTTTGGATACATGACAGGTTTTGTCCTGCGAGCTGGAGGCTCGGATGTTTGGATACAAGACGGGTTTTGTCCTACAAGCTGGAGGCTCGGGTTTGAAATAAATTGCATGTGCATAGAACATATTAGTGGTGGGTTATGCGGTACAAGACTAATCATCACATCGATGGTAGTACGGTGACTCAGGTGAGGTGTGAGAGTTTGAGGAGCTAGTAGGTTATTTATACTGCAGTCTGGAGGACAATCCCCGAGAACGCACACCCGACCTAAAAATCTGCTGGTTTAGCCAACGGTTTAGTACGTGGTAACTCTAGTGTGTTCTTTAGAGGCATACAGAAGGTCTAGGCCTGGTAGTGTGTATAACCGCCTAGGAGTGGAGATGCCTGCTGCACTGTTGTCGTAGCCACAACGGTAGTACCTGAGAGTTAAGCTAACTCCAAAAAGTGGGAACTAAAGATTTGTGTGCACAGAGTCGTGTGTGTGAGTTGCACTTTATGATTCATAACCCGCATGTCATACCATTCATACATAATTAGTACAGATGCACAATAGATCCTTATCATATAAATTAGTATGGGCACTTTTATAAGATAAATTAAATTTGTAAAACCTTAACTTATAAGTTTGTATGGACATTCATATAAGCTAAAGAACTTCTGTGATGATTAGTGTAGTCGTAGCTAGTTTACTTTTATGTTCAGTACTTTACTCTACTTACCACACTTCTTTTCAGTACTGTTTTTACTCTATTACTTGTACTATATAGAACTGCTAAAGTAGAGATATATTTGTTATTCTATAACCATGATAGAATAGATCCATTGTCACCTGCTTTACTTTTGTACCCTTTATTGTTCTTCGCTTTGTCCTCCCGCTCAGTACCTAGGAGTCGCGGGGGTGAGGCGAGGAGAAAATGGCTTAGTCTTTATGACTAACGGTCGGCTATTACCGTATCATTTTAGGAACTCGAGGAGCTGGAGCACCAGTAGGACAAGGTGGAAGGACATGAGGAGCTGGTACCACCTACTACTACTACAGTTCGGCGTCAGGTGATGACATGTGTACTGATGATAGATTAGCTTGTGCTTAGTTAGATTTTGTGAGAGAGAGATTGATTACTATGTACTGGGCATAAGCCCTTTTCTCTTTCATTCTGTACTCATTGTGGACTATTGGATCTCTCATTTTACTTATATTATGATGATGTTGTGATGTGGAATTGATAAATAATTGCTTATATAGCTTCTCTTCTCGATTGGCCGATAGGTTGAATGATCGTACTAGCCGACAGGATCGGCGTCTTGCGGTGTCGACTAGCCCATGTGCGCTAAGTGTCACCGTAAGGCGGCGGTTCTGGGCATAAGACCGGGTTACCTATGGAGTAAGTCGGGGTCTTACACCCCAGGCTAGGGCGGTGGTAGCTCTCCTCGCTGAGTTGGACCTGCGAGAATGGTATATTGCCGAAGTCTCCCTTGATGAAGACAAACTTCCGGAGCCAGTTGTGGCTCTTGTTTACTGTATCCCGCACCTTGACGTGGTTGCTAGAGAAGTATGCTGTGTCGTCCTTGTTTGACTGGAAGGAAAACAGCTTGTTGAAGACCACGAGGCTGAATTCGATCCGCTCTTCCTATAGGAAGCAGGCAAACCCGACCTTGACAGCTACCGAATTGGGGGTCAGCTGGCCGAGGACGACCCAGAAGTACTTCAATATCTGATGGACCTCGGGCCATAAGGGAAGCCGGAGGCCTGCTTCAAAATGAGAAATGGGGATGGCGAGCTCCCCGTCGGAGAGATCGCTGATCTTCTCCTCCTACCCTAATTGCCTCGCCTTAAACCTGGGTGGTATGAAGTCAACAACCACTGTGAGGAACTCTCTCTCGACGAGGGTGGCAGAGAAGAAGGGGTAGTCGGAAAAGTTCCATGCACACTTGCCCCTCCCCTCAGCATCGCCACCGCTGTCTACCATCTCGCAATCTGTTTAGCAGGTGGGACGCTAAAGTTCTCGTGAGAAAAGGCGGGCTGAGAATCACAGGGAAGGAAGAAGACAAAGGGTTTTAAATGAGGTAGGTGGGAAGAAGGGTCGTGACCTATTTATAGAAAGAAAAGGGCAGGAAAATGTCTCATTGGCAGGAAATGTGCGGATAGTAAAAGTGTGCCCTAACACTTCGACTTCCAAGCCCGCATGGCCCTACGAAAACTATGAGGCGATAGGGAAGTGGCAAGTGAGCCACCCTGACTCGCATCTGCCAGAGAGGCGAGCGAGCCAAGCCGACTCGCGCCCGCATGAGAAAAAGACAAGCGGGCAAGGCGGCTCACACGCATTCACCTAAGAAATGATAAAAAGTAACAAGCAACAGGGGAAAATAATTGATATACAAAGCATAGGCCCATTGGCAGGCGAGCAGTCCCAAATAATTACAAAAACAAGATAAATAACAGTCTGTAGTTATGTCGCGCAAGCTGATCCCGAGACAGGTGCTACCCAGGCCTGCAAGCCGACATCAAGGAAGGGGTGGGTGGGTCAGTATTGAATCCACTTTGACCTACCCCTTCCTTGATGTCTCTCCTCTGCTTACATGATGTGCACTCCCAGAGAAGTCATGTCGTCGCCATCTTCTGGGTGCCTCATGCCCTCCAGGACTGTGAAGTGCTCCTCCGCCTCCGCTTTGTCTTAATCAACCCTATCATAATTATGACACCTCTACCCGTCAAGAAGAATATAATAGAGGGTCCGACCGGGGCCCCACACCATATTCCACAAACAGGCGGAGACGCTACTAAATAATATCAAAGCCAACGTATCCAAACACAGAGCACTCTAGCGGAAGCTTCACGGTTGAAAGTTTGAACTCAAGAGTTACAAGAACTGTCCACTATAACAAAATAAGAAATGTTTACACCCAAAGTAAATGGCCTTATGGCCTTACAGATTTCTCTTAACAAAAGTGTGGTTTCCAAACATCGGCGCGCAGGCCAGCCACACATGAACAAGAAGAAACAAAACAATGCCTTCGAGGGCAGCAACGCAGCTTAGGCTTCAACCCGCTAAGTCTCGCTCGGACCTGCACCACCTGCACTTGCAAGAACCAATCCACCAAGCGGTGGCAAACAGGGCAATGGTCAGCATTCAGCTGACCAATTATAATGACCCTGCCCATGGCACGGAGTAGCGGAATTCCTTCCCTGCACACAAGTTTACATCTCATACATATATATCCAGCCACCACGGCAATACATATCACAAATGCTGGCACGACGGCCCGACATTCCGTGCACTCAGGGCACATTCTGGTGTACCGGAAACACCGGGTACCACCACCGTTCAGAGGTCCCAGACATGACGGTCCAATTTGAGCATTTCAAGTCTGATCGGCACGCAAGCCATCGACTCTCGCTATGTGATCCTAACAGGGCCTTAAGCACCAAAGGTTAGACAACCATAACGCGGGTACAGATCCACCTTTCCCGTTGCTCAAAATCGTCAGACTCAAGACTGGACTGACGCGGGTACAGCTTCACTTTGCTTGTCCGCCACCAAGGTCTTTTTCCAATTGCATCCCAACGGCTCAACTTCATAACATATGGCACTCATGGCCACAAGAGTTTAACCCAACTCTCACCATTTCCTGGACTTCCTCTAGTACTTCCTGCGGCACCAAGCCACAGGTATCCACCACGGATTTCATGCATACAAGCAATACTCACAGAGTCTTCTCCGATGTGCAAACAAGCATCACCAATCCAGACCAGCATGTCCAGATGGGCTTCACACAGCATGCCTAACCGTACTCACACTTCTGGTTCTAATACAATACAACAAGGGACGTACCGCCGACCTAAGGGAATCACTTCGCCATCAACCTTTTGGTGGAGGATTCCTATGTAAATGCAGGAAAGAAGGACTTCACTTGTCTAAGAAGGAAATCGTTACCCTTGAAGGACGATTTGGCTCCATGGCAAAAAGTACACAGTTGGAAAGCTTCGCAGCGATCAAGCCTCCGCAGAGCTGAACTCGGCTAGTGATTTGGACCACCGCAGCACCACCGACAGCCGGCTTTCCCTTCTTCTTCCTCCCCTTGCTCTCCTCTCTCTCTCTTTACTTAGGAAAGAGAATGGCATAACTCAAATGAGTTTTATCCATCTCAAATCCGGCCTAATAAACCCAGGGAACAGCCTAGACCATTGGATCTTGGTCAAAGAAAATGGAAGGCTCAGATTAGCCCTGAAATTGAATTTACTGGGCCGAACACGGGTTGTGACACGCCTGTGTCACAGGCCATGTTCCTGAAGCGGTGCACAACCGTCTTAAAATAAACCAAAACACGGGTATCGACACACCCGTGTCAAGCCTGACACGCCCGTGTCACCCAGTACACAGCCGTATACCTAGCCGTGTCACCCCTATAACACAAGCCCAAAATCACCCGAGCAGGACATGGCTAAGGCACACGCCCGTGTCCATGGCCGTGTGACCAACACGCCCCTTTGACACGCCCGTGTCACAGGCCGTGTTCCACACTCAACGCCACTCAATTATTCTCCCGAGCAGGACATGCCCTGGGACACGCCCGTGTCCCAGGCTGTGTAGCCTCTCGACGATCAGTTCTCGAGAACTCGAGTCGATATCTCGAGAAAAGGGGACACGCCGGTGTCCTAGGCCGTGTACACCTGACACGCCCTGAGACACGCTCGTGTCTCAGGCCATGTCAACCAACCTGAATCCCAATTTTGTTTTTGAGATTTCTGGGGTGTTACAATCCTCCCCTCCTTAATAAAATTTCGTCCTGAAATTTGGACATAGTAGGGAAGTGCAAGCATTACACCATATGTGACACTTTACATATAAGGTTTAACAATATACAGACGAGTTAACAGCTTTACATAAACAACTCGAGAAACTCAACTCTCATGGTCTGCTCCCACTCCCACGTTAGCTCTTCTCGGCCACAATTGTCCCACCGGACTTTGACCATCCCGATTGCTTTGTTCCGTAGCTATTTCTCGGCTCGATGCTCGATCTGAATGGGTCTAACCTTCAACGTTAGCCCATACTCAACTGGTACTCGGTCACTCTCAATTACTTGAGCTGAATCCTTGACCACTTTCTGCAACGCTGAGACATGAAATACATTATGTAAACCACTCAGCTCTTACGAAAGTGCTAACCGATAGGCGGCTTCACTAATACGTTCGACCACTTCAAACGGTCCCAGATACCTCGGGCTCATCTTTTTCAGACGCCGTATCCTGGACACACCTTTGAATGGTTTGATTTTCAAGTACACCCAATCGCCCACCGCAAACTCCACGTTTCGGTGTTTGGCATTGTAATACTTAGCTTGCCTGTCTTGAGCCACTATCAGCCTTTCACATATCAACTGTATGATTGAGTTGGCATCATCTAACTCTTTTCGCCAGTACAAGTTTGTTTCACCAATCTCCGCCCAAGCCAACGGTGTACGACATTTCCTACCATATAAAGCTTCAAAGGGCGCCATCTGGATGCTAGCTTGGTAGCTGTTGTTGTAGGTGAATTCAATCACACCGAGATGATCTTCCCAATTCTTTCCAAAATCCAGTGCACACATTCGGAGAAAATCCTCCAATGTCCTATTGGTTCTCTCGGTCTGACCATCTATTTGAGGATGGAAGGCCGTGCTGAAATGCAATTTCGTACCCAACATTTCATGGAATAACCTCTAACCGCCCGAAGTGAAACACCCATATCGATCACTAACGATGCTACGGGGCACACCGTGCAATCGTACAATAGTATCCATGTACATCTTTGCCAATTTCTCCACTGGATCGTCCCTTCGGTTCAGGATGAAGTGCGACACCTTGGTTAATCGATCCACAATCACCCATACCGCATCATTTCCCCACTGAGACCTTGGCAATCCATGCACAAAGTCCATGGAAATATCATCAAACTTCCACACAGGGATAGGCAACGACTTCAGCAAACCACCCGGTTTTTGGCATTCCGCCTTTACTAAGGCACAAGTTTGACATTTAGCAACATAGTGTGTTATGTCTTTCTTCATTCCAGGCCACCAGAACAGCTTCTTCATATCCTTATACATTTTCGTGCTCCCGGGGTGAACCGAATACTTGGTGAAGTTGCCTTCATACATTACCTCTTCACGAAGTTTACCCTTATCTGGGACACACAAACGACCGTCCTTCTGAAACAGACCGTCAATAAACGAAAACCTAGAGTCGACATTTTCCGCTACATAGCGTTGCAGGATTTCATCAAGTTGTGTTGCTTGCCGAACTCTGTCCGCCAGGTCACACTGTACATCCGTCCAGTTTAAGCACGCCTTTGCAGTGGTATTCCTTTCAACACAAGAAATATTTAAGGCCTCCAGATCTCGAATTAGGACTTCATCATGCCTTAGAAGCCAATTTGCCCTTGCCGGAGTCCGACGACTCAAGGCATTCGCGACCACATTTCCCTTTCCGGGAGTATAGTGAATATCGAAGGTGTAGTCCCCAAGGAACTCCATCCACCTTCGTTGTCGCATATTCAAATCCTTCTGATCGAGCAAATACATTAGACTCTTATGATCTGTATAGATATCGACTTTAACGCCATACAGATAGTGCCGCCACAACTTTAGCACAAAGATCACTGCCGCCAACTCCAAGTCGTGGATGGGATAGTTACGCTCATGCACTTTCAATTGGCGTGAGCCATAAGAAATCACCTTGCCAAACTGCAGGAGAACGCAGCCTAAGCCACTACCTGACGCATCGCTGTATATGTCATAGCCGTCTGTACCACATGGCGACGTCAACACCGGCGCCGTGGTCAAACGACTCTTCAGCTCATCAAAAGCTCTTGCGCACTCCGGCGTCTAGACGAACTTCTGATCTTTTCTCGTCAACGTTGTCAGAGGCAAAGCAATCTGGGAGAAGTTCGCCACAAACCGTCTGTAATAGCTTGCCAGTCCAAGGAAACTCCTGATTTCGGCCACTGAAGACAACACCGGCCAATCTTGTATGACACTTATCTTTATCGGATCTACTGTTATGCCCTCTCCACTAACTATATGGCCCAGAAAAGCCACCGACGAGAGCAAGAACTCACACTTCGAGAACTTGGCATACAACTTATTCCTCTGCAAGGTGTGTAGTACCAACCACAAATGATTTGCATGATCTTCTTCCGACTGCGAGTACACTAGGATGTCGTCAATGAATACGATTACAAATAAATTCAAGTACTCTCGAAACATTCGGTGCATTAAGTCCATGAATACCGAAGGCGCATTACAAAGCCCAAACGACATCACCGTGAATTCATAATGACCGTAGCGTGTTCTAAACGCTGTCTTGGGAATGTCACCTTCCCTAATCCGCAATTGGTAATACCCGGATTTCAAATCAAACTTCAAGTAGACGGTTGAGCCTGCTAGCTGATCGAACAAGTCATCGATCCGTGGAATCGGATACTTGTTTTTCTCCGTCAGCTTATTCAATTCGCGGTAATCAATACATTGTTGGGTTTTCTATAGAGGTTGACAAAACACTTGTGCATGCAGCGGAAGGAATAAAACAAGAACAACCCAAAGAGAAATAGATCGGGCCATGAATGTTGAATCAAGAAGTTATCAAAAATAACAAGACAAAATTACCTCTTCGGTGTTGAGTCACAACTCAACAAAGGGTGCTCCAAGATCTGAGTCCTGTCGGTGGGGAGTTCTACGTAGAATAATGTCTACGTCTCTGCAGAAATCCACACGAGCGGGAGAACACCTAGCTTCATCGCACGAAGGGTTGGGAAGAAGATCAACCGCACCTTTGCACTTCCCACGGACTACTAGGTCCGTGCCAGGGAAAGCAAGATCAGCGACGGTCGCCGGAGATGAGGTCGTCGGCGGAGCGAACAGGCGGCGGCGGAACGATTCCGTCCGGCAGGGTCGGGATTCGGCGGATTGGGGATCGGCGGAACTCTTTCCGTCGGCTCAATTCGTCTACAGGAGAATCCTGTGAATAGAATATATCTTCGGCCAAAAACCCTAAGTCCCCTATTTATACCAAAGGCATAAACAGTCCAAAGAACACCGCTATCCGCAGACCACCCAAGTTAGGGTTTCAGATTCATTCGGCGAGAATCAGATCCAGATTCGGCGAGAATCAGCAGACAGATTCAGCGAGAATCATCTGCCGATTCGTCGAGAATCAAAGATAGAATCGTCGAGTATCACCAATCGCCGGGAATCAAACATTTTTGATTCTCGACGAATTCGTCGAGAGTCGTCGAGTATCACTCGACGATTCTCGACGAATGATTCTCGACGAATTCGTCGAGAGTCGTCGAGTCATACTCGACGATTCTCGATGAATCATTCTCGATGAACTCGTCGAGAGTCGTCGAGTCATACTCGACGATTCTCGACGAATTCGCTTTAGCAACATTTGCCTGACTCCCCATACTGTATGGTGATTGGTAACCCTTACCAACACAGTCAATCTTCTAATTTCTCCACATGCTCTTATGTGCGACCCTGCAGGCTCATATCGCGTTGGCAGTGAGATTACATGTTTGACCACTTATAGATCACCATGGTAACTCCAACAGTCTCCCACTTGATCTTGAAAGTATCAAACCAAAAACCTCACAAACAATGAGCGGCATCTAGCAATGCATCATTGCTCCCCAAGCAATAAGAGTTTAGAACTCATAAGCCTTTATGACCAATGTACCATCGTTGTCTTTGTCCCTTTATCCCATACATTCGGAAAGAACTAGAGGAATGGAACGTGTCACCCTCATAATAGTTCAATCCAAGTTTCCTGATCTAAAACAGACTTCTAGAGAATGGTGAGTCCAATATCACATATTGACTCAACCAAGCATGGCCATGCATTTCTCAGTCCAGTTCCATCAAGGGGCCCGTGGATGCAACTCCTGTCATATAGGAGGACAAATCCCATATCTGCTCACACACAAACACCCAAATGATTCGTAACGTGCCCAATAACCACCCTTATCATCAACCTTTCTCAAGGAAGACTTTAGATGGAATCAAAGCACGCTCTTCCTCACTTGATGAATGCTGTGACTTCAGGTCAAAGGACCACAACACCATTGTCAATTGAGACCTACTCGTGACACGTTTAGATAACAATCCACAGAGTAGTCTAAGGTTGGGTCTGTCCAGTACAACTTGTTCATTTACAAGTACCCACGTGATGACTTGATATCACAATATCATGACCTGTAAGAACTGGTCATCAGTCAATGCACGTGCTAGTCTTAAGGTATCATCATCACCCTTAGCTTCTATGCTTATACAATGACCAGGGACTTTTTAAGAATGAAGCTTCAAATAAATCATAGGCTCTCACATTCAAGTCACGTACTTGATGTCCTATGGAAACGAACACTCTAAGGGTATTTATTATGTTACAATTTAACTATCACATAGAAAAATCATAATAAAAGAACTTGCCATTAATTGTAAAAAGAAACATTTGGTACACAATTCATCATATGAATAAACAATAAACAGCCAACAGAATATATGTTTACATGCAACCCACAAGACTCCCACTAGAGTTGATCACTTAGGTATCGCATACCCATTGATCTAGTATGACCATCATGCTTTCTCTGCGCGAGAGGCTTTGTCAGTGGATCCACAATATTCTCCTCAGTTGGCACTCTACAAATGTTCACATCTCCTCATTCGACAATCTCACGAATAAGATGGAACCGCCAAAGTATGTGCTTGGAGCGCTGATGGGATCTAGGTTCCTTAGATTGTGCAATTGCACCATTGCTATCACAGTAGAGAACTACGGGACCAACAATACAAGGAACTACATCAAGCTCGCCGATGAATTTCCTAATCCATAAGGCCTCCTTCGCTGCGTTAGCTGCAGCGATATAATCGGCCTCTGTTGTAGAATCAGCAACTGTCTCTTGCTTGGAACTCTTCCAGCTCACAACTCCTCCATTAAGGCAAAACACAAACCCTGACTGAGACTTTGAATCGTCCCTATCAGTTTGGAAGCTAGCATCCGTGTAACCACTTACAACGAGCTCTTCCTCTCCACCATACACCAAGAACACATCCTTAGTCCTTCTCAAGTACTTCAGGATATTCTTGAATGCAATCCAGTGACACTCACCGGGGTCTGACTGATAACTGCTAGTCATGCTCAAAGCAAAGGAGACATCGGGTCGAGTACACAACATTGCATACATGATTGATCCAATTGCCGAAGCATATGGAATCAACTTCATGCGGTCCTTATCTTCACAAGATTTTGGACACGTCCTTAGAGAGATTCACACCATGAGTCATGGGTAAAAATCCTTTCTTGGACTCAAGCATGTTGAACCGCTTCCACACCTTCTCAATGTATGTACTCTGGGTCAAACCCAGCAACTTCTTCGATCTATCTCTATAGATCTTAATACCGAGTATGTAAGTCGCTTTACCCAAGTCCTTCATAGAAAAGAAGTTCCTTAGGTTGTTCTTAACAACTTTCAGGGTAGGAATGTCATTCCCAATCAAAAGTATGTTATCTACATACAATATCAGGAAGACTACAATGCTCCCACTGATTCGCTTGTAAACACAAGGCTCATTTTCATTCTTGATGAAACCAAACTATTTGATTTTCTCATCAAACGAAGATTCAAACTTCGAGAGGCATGTTTCAGTCCATAGATGGACTTATTCAGCTTGCATATTTTACTAGCTTCATTTTGGGATACAAAACCTTCGGGTTGTGTCATGTACACTTCCTCAAGGAGGTTTCCATTAAGGAAAGCCGTTTTGACATCCATTTGCCAGATCTCGTAGTCATAATACGCAGCAATAGCAAGCAATATCCTTATGGAATTTACCATGGCAACAGGGGAAAAGGTCTCATCATAGTCAATACCATGAATTTGCTTGAAACCCTTAGCCACCAGTCGCCCTTTGAATGTCTATACATTCCCATCCATGTCGGTCTTCTTCTTGAAGACCCATTTGCACCCTATGGGTCGTACCCCTTCAGGTTGTTCCACCAAGTTCCAAACTTGGTTTGCATACATGGAGTCCATTTCGGATTTCATAGCCTCAAGCCATTTGTCGGAGTCCGGTCCATTCATAGCCTCTTGGTAGGTCGCTGGTTCATCATCATGATCCATAAGCAACACATTACCTATTTGAGACATGAGAAATCCATATCTCTCAGGCTCAAACCTCGGTCTACCAGATCTACGTAGGACTTGTGTTTCTTGAGCAGGTTCTCTAGCTACAACATCTTGTAGTCCTGTCTCAGAATCTAATTCCGGTTCATTCAATACTTGTGGTTCTTGAACTTCTTCAAGTTCTACCTTTTCAGTCTTTTTTGATAAGAACTCTTTCTCCAAGAAGACGCTAGTCCTTGCGACAAACACTTTGCCCTCGGACAGTAGGTAAAAGTAATACCCTTTCGTTTCCTTAGGATATCCCACCAGATAACATTTATCCGATTTGGGTTCCAGCTTGTCAGGCATTTGACGTCGCACGTATGCCTCACAGCCCCAAATTTTAATGAGCGACATACTAGGACGCTTCCCAGTCCATATCTCATATGGTGTCTTTAGAACCGTTTTCGTTGGAGCGCGATTCAGTGTCATTGCAGCAGTCTCTAAAGCAAAACCCCAAAAGGAAACAGTCAAGTCTGCATGACTCATCATCGAACGTACCATGTCTAACAAAGTATGATTTCTCCTCTCAGACACACCATTATGTTGTGGTGTTCTAGGTGGAGTGAGCTGTGATACAATACCACACTCTTTCAGATGATCACGGAACTCATGACTCAGGTATTCGCCACCTCGATCAGATCGGAGTGCTTTAACCCTTTTTCCCAACTGGTTTTCTACTTCATTTTTGAACTCTTTAAACTTTTCAAAGGTCTCGGATTTGCACTTCATAAGATACATATATCCGTATCTACTGGAATCATCAGTAAATGTAACGAAGTAGAAATACCCACCTCTAGCCATGGAGCTCATGGGTCTGCATACATCACTATGTACAACACCCAAGAGATCCTCAGCCCTCTCAGTAAAACCAGTGAAAGGGGCTTTAGTCATCTTGCCTAACAAACAAGATTCGCATCGCTCAAATGATTCATAATCAAATGAGTCCAAAAGTCCATCATTATGGAGCTTGGATATGCGCTTCTCGTTTATATGGCCCAAACGACAATGCCAGAGATATGTAGGGTTTGAGTCATTTGTTCTTAGTCTTTTATTATTTTCTACATTATAGATCAGATGGTCCAAGTTCAAAACATAAAGACCATTAAACAATTGGGCTACAACATAACAAACATCATTCTTAAATATAGAACAACAGTTGTTCTTAATTATAAAAGAAAATCCAATCATGTCCAAGCATGAAATGGATATAATGTTTCTAGTTATTGCCGGAACAAAATAACAGTTATCTAGTTCTATTACAAGCCCACTGGGCAAAGAAAGACGGTAAACCCCTACGGCTACAGCAGCAAGGTTTATCTCTATAACGTAAATATTTGAAGCGGAAGTCATACCTCCCTTCATTTTCTGCAGACCCTCAATGTATGAAGGACAGTTCCTCCTCAAATGACCAGCCTTGCCACAGTGGTGACATTTCCCCTCCTTCACCGTGCTCTTCTTCTTCATCAATGCAGAAGACTTGGGCTCGAGATGTGACTTAGGTCCCACCTTCGTCTTCTTAGAGCCCTTGTCCTTGCCCTTGCCCTTATGCACCATCAGTATGGGGCTGGCAGGCTTGGCCTTCTTCATATTGATCTCGGCAGTTCTTAACATGCCTAGGAGCTCGGGCAGTGTCTTGTCTATTTCATTCATGTTGTAGTTCAAGACAAACTGCTCGTAACTGTCCGGCAACGATTGCAGGATCAGATCTGTGGCCAACTCTTGACCCAGAGGAAAACCCAGTCTTTCAAGGTTCTCTATATACCCAATCATCTTGAGTACGTGAGTCCCTACTGAGTCTCAAACTCCCATCTTGCACTAAAACAACGCTTTGGTGACGTCAAACCTCTCTTGACGAGCTTGCCCTTGAAACATTTTCTTGAGATGCTCGTCAATCTCCTTGCACCCCATGCTCTCATGTTGCTTCTGAAGCTCAGAGTTCATGGTGGCAAGCATAAGGCATTCGACGTCCAAGTCATCATCAGTATACTTCTTATAAGTATCTTTATAAGCAAGGGAAGAATTCCCGGTCGGCACCTCGGTGGCTTCTTCTTCCAAGACATAGATCTTTCGCTCCTGCCTAAGAACAATTCTCAGGTTCCTGTACCAGTCCATGTAGTTAGTCCCACTGAGCTTATCCTTCTCAAGGATGGCTCTCAGAGACAGAGTGGAGTGTGAACCACTTGCCATGGAATTCTACAAGAATTCATGCAGAATAAATCAGTACCAAAATTTCAAAATACAATTATTTTCTTAATTTGGACTTCAATTAAAAAACTCCGACTATTTTATTTGAAATAATAGCCCTCACTATCAATTCAGAGAGTTCATGTGAGCTACTCTCTTAGTTGACAAGATCCGTATTTCACCAACACTATGAGTCAGCTTTGGCTTTCCTCTCATAATGCGGTTATTTAGGTAGACAACGCTTGCCAATTGCATCATCATGCAATTCTTGTATGGTTGGTGAATAACTCCTTATTCGCATCCATCATATGGTGCATGCCAACCCTATGCCTCTAGGCACTCAACATTTGAGGTCACCTTGTTAAGATGGACCCGATGTCGACAGTGGGATATCACAATTATCCGCTTGCACCCTTACCAAGATAGATTAATGCACCTTGCTTTGGCAAGCCCACACTTCATCGATCGAGGCAGGAAGAGTGTCATCCATCGGAAGACATCCGAACACTTAATATTAGAGGAAGGGATTTTAATTATAGGTTAACAATTAAACACGATCAACAGTTGATCAATGTGCACATCCACAGAAGAATAATTCTAAAATCCACATGCATCCCTTATGTGCACAACCTGACATTATCAACATTTGATAGAAAGGAAGGGCTAAATCTGAATATCCGGACTCTTACAAATCTTCAGATTTACATGCATTGGACAAAAACAAAGACAACTCAACTTAAAGCAGTAGACAAGCTCGTCTCTCATTGTTGGATACAAAATCAAAAACAATACATTGGTTCACTAACCATTCGAGGGACGGTTACTGCTAAGGAGACAACAATTTCTAACAATTAGAAATAACCACGAAATTCCAGATGTTCCTGGCAGGGTTCCAAGGGGCAGAGCCCCTAACCTGTGGGTTATGGGCCCACCGATCTCCCTTGGAAAAACCATCAACAATTGATGTACCAGGAATAAATCTAGACATTTAGAACACTTCTAAATCCCTAGGTTTACACGCACTGGAGTAACCTAACTTCCAAAACAACAATCATGACTGAAACCTCCCTCTGATACCACTGTTGGGTTTTCTATGGAGGTTGGCACAACACTTGTGCATGCAGCGGAAGGAATAAAACAAGAACCACCCAAAGAGAAATGGATCGGGCCATGAATGTTGAATCAAGAAGTTATCAAAAATAACAAGACAAAATTACCTCTTCGGTGTTGAGTCACAACTCAACAAAGGGTGCTCCAAGATCTGAGTCCTGTCCGTTGGGAGTTCACGTAGAATAATGTCTACGTCTCTGCAGAAATCCACACGAGCGGGAGAACACCTAGATTCGTCACACGAAGGGTTGGGAAGAAGATCAACCGCACCTTTGCACTTCCCACAGACTGCTAGGTCCGCGCCAGGGAAAGCAAGATCGGTGACGGTCGCCGGAGATGAGGTCGTCGGCGGACCGAACAGGCGGCGGCGGAACGATTCTGTCTGGCGGGGCCGGGATTTGGCGGATCGAGGATCGGCGGAACTCTTTCCGTCGGCTCGATTCGTCTACAGGAGAATCCCGTGAATATAATATATCTTCGGCCAAAAACCCCAAGTCCCCTATTTATACCAAAGGCATAAACAGTCCAAAGAACATCGCTATCCGCAGACCACCCATGTTAGGGTTTCAGAGTCATTCGGCGAGAATCAGATCCAGATTCAGCGAGAATCAACAGATAGATTCGGCGAGAATCATCTGCCGATTCGTCGAGAATCAAGGATAGAATCGTCGAGTATCACCAATCGCCGGGAATCAAACATTTTTAATTCTCGACGAATCATTCGCGACGAATGATTCTCGACGAATTCATCGAGAGTCGTCGAGTCATACTCGATGATTCTCGACGAATCATTCTCGACGAACTCGTCGAGAGTCGTCGAGTCATACTCGACAATTTTCGATGAATTTGCCTTAGCAACATTTGTCTGACTCTCCATACTGTATGGTGATTGGTAACCCTTACCAACACAATCAATCTTCTAATTTCTCCACATGCTCTTATGTGCGACCCTGCAGGCTCATATCGCGTTGGCAGTGAGATTACATATTTGACCACTTCTAGATCACCATGGTAACTCCAACATACATAGCCGCAAACTATCGTCTTTCTTTTTCACAAAAAGAACAGGCGCGCTCCAAGGTGACATACTTGGGTGTATGTATCCCTGCTCCAGTAACTCTTGCAATTGAACTTTCAGTTCGGCCATTTCTTTTGGCGATATACGATAAGGCGAGCGGGCCACAGGTTTTGCACCTGGCACCAGCTCGATAGCGAAGTCTATTTCCCTTTGAGGAGGTAACCCCGGAAGGTCTTTTGGAAACACATCAGCGTATTCCGATACAATCCGAACCTCATTCACACTGGCCTTCGGCTCCACCGCCTTAATGAGTGTGAAGAATAACTCCGCACCCTTCCGAACTGCCTTAGTGACTTGGAGAGCAGATAACAACATCCCACTCATTCCTCGCATACCAGAGAACTTGGTCTCTTGTTCGGTATTTTGCCCCAGTGTGACCTCTTTTGAAGTACAATCTATACAGGCACGCTGCTCTAAAAGCTAGTCCATACCAAAGATTATATCAAACACTGTAATCGACAATACGTATGTTTCCACCTTGAATTCCCGACTCCCTATCTTTACCTCAAGACCGCAAGATTTATCCGCGCATAACAAACATCCGTTAGGTAGAAACACCTTTATACTGTCTGTCGTGGTCCGTATAGGCACCCCGATTCGTAAAACGAACTCTTCAGACAAAAACAAATGGGAAGCACCCGTATCAAATAGTGCTCGCGCCGGACACTCACGTATAAGGACAAAACCTATAACACCAAAATTAAACAAGCACAACACACAGTATAAAATAACATTACAAACTGCGCGCACCTATGATGACATCGGCGGTCTTAATGGCCTCCTGTTGTCCAAGGTTGAAGACCCGGGGCTACGCATGCGATGTAGAAGACTCCACCACAGTCTTCCCTTTCTCCGCATAGGACGCTCCCGTCTTCTTTTCACCCTTTGGAGGGCCAACTCGACAATCACGTGCGAAGTGTCCCACCTTCCCACATGTAAAACAGGCGCGAGATCCATACCCCGATGATGCCTCCATCACATTCGCTGAAGGAGCTTGTCCAGTAGATTTGGACTTCTTATTCCATCTCCTTCGGTACCCAGATTTCTCCGGATGTGGCGACTTGAACTACGGTTTTGCAACAGCCAAGGTCCCCTTTCCTTGCCCCCTTTTCATGTCTGTCTCCAACGACTGAGTCGTACAAACTAAGGCTTGAAAACTCTGACTTACAGAACTCGAGAGTAGATATCGTAACTCATCTTGCAGTGCCGCATAAAACCGACTAGTCTTACGCTCCTCTTAGACGAAGATAGAACCCGCATATCTTCCCAACCACGTGAACTCATGAAGATAATCATCCACACTACAATCTCCTTGAGTCAACCGCTGAAATTCCATTTCCATTGATATTCTCTGTTGCATTGGCAGATGCTTTGCCAAGAATACCAAAGAGAACTCTTCCATCGAGACCTCTGCCAACTGTTTTCCGGCCAAGTGATGCAGTTCAATCTCATCCCACCACAACCGAGCCTCTCCCTCAAGAAGGAAAGTGGCCAACATTACCTTCTGCTCCTCCTTAACTCTGATTGCTCTCATGATTCTCTTGATCCTTGCAAGCTAATCCTCTGCTTGGGCTGGGGATCCCGCCCCAGTAAATTGAGAAGGATTGAAGCTCATGAATTACTTCAATTGTTGATCTGCTGCCCGCGGATCAACTACAGCTTCTGCCGGTTCTTGCCTTACCCTAGCATGCGTTGGAACCAGAGCAGGACGTGCTTGCCCAGCCTGCTAAGCAGTCATCACAGCAAGTACCATCTCTGTAATGAAACGCACAGTTTCAGCAGATGGAGGAGGTGTGGGCACCACAGCCAGTGCCACACTTTCAACAGAATGTTGAGGTTCCGACTGACCCGCAACACTTCTAGTCACCTATATATGTAAAAACACAATTTAGCGACTAAAGAAACGGCAAACATACAAAAATGAACACACCAAACAACTGTATTTACATTCCTAAGTGGACATTCTTGAGTTCAATGTATGTGTTATAACGACAGCACTGACACGTGCTCACCACCCCTCAAAAGAATTCGTCCGCAAATTCGGAAGAGATCGACCAACAAGCTGATACCAAATTGTGACACCTCTACCCGTCAAGAAGAATATAATAGAGGGTCCGACCGGGGCCCCACATCATATTCCACAAACAGGTAGAGGCGCTACTAAATACTATAAAAACCAACGCATCCTAACACAGAGCATTCTAGCGGAAGCTTCACAGGTGAAAGTTTGAACTTAAGAGTTACAAGAACTGTCCACTATAACAAAATAGGAATGTTTACACCTAAAGTAAATGGCCTTATGGCCGTACAGGTTTCTCTTAATAAAAGTGTGGTTTCCAAACATCGGCGCGCAGGCCGGCCACACATGAACAAAAAGAAACAAAACAAAGCCTTCAAGGGCAGCAACGCAGCTTGGGCTTCAGCCCGCTAAGTCCAGCTCGGACCAACACCACTTGCACCTGCAAGAACCAATCCACCAAGAGGTGACAAATAAGGCAACGGTCAGCATTCAGCTGACCAATTATAACAACCCTTCCCCTGGCACGGGGCAGCGGAATTCCTTCCCTGCACAGCATTTTACATCTCATACATATATATCCAGCCACCAAGGCAATACATATCACAAATTCCGGCACGACGGCCCGACATTCCGTGCACTCAGGGCACATTCTGGTGTACCGGAAACACCGGGTCCCACCACCGTTCAGAGGTCCAAGACATGACGGTCCAATTTGAGCATTTCTAGTCTGATCGGCATGCAAGCCATCGACTCTCGCTATGTGATCCTAATAGGGCCTTAAGCACCCAAGGTTAGACAACCATAATGCGGGTACAGATCCACCTTTCCTGTTGCTCAAAATCATCAGACTCAAGACTGGACTGACATGGGTACAGCTTCACTTTGCCCGTCCGCCACCAAGGTATTTTTCCAGTTGCAGCCCAACGGCTCAACTTCATAACATATGGCACTCACGGCCACAAGAGTTGAACCCAACTCTCACCATTTCCTAGACTTCCTCCAGTACTTCTTGCGGCACCAAGACACAGGTATCCACCACGGATTTCATGCATACAAGCAATACTCATGGAGTCTTCTTCGATATGCAAACAAGCATCACCAATCCAGACCAACATGTCCAGATGGGCTTCACACAGCATGCCTAACCGTACTCACACTTCCGGTTCTAATGCAATACAACAAGGGACGTACCGCTGACCCAAGGGAATCACTTCGCCATCCACCTTTTGGTGGAGGATTCCTATGTAAATGCAGGAAAGAAGGACTTCACTTGTCCAAGAAGGAAATCGTTACCCTTGAAGGACGTTTTGGCGACATGGCGAAAAGTACGCGGTTGGAAAGCTTCACAGCGATCAAGCCTCCGCAGAGCTGAACTCGGCTCGCGATTTGGACCACCGCAGCACCACCGGCAGCCGACTTTCCCTTCTTCTTCCTCCCCTTGCTCTCCTCTCTCTCTTTACTTAGGAAAGAGAATGGCACAACTCAAATGAGTTTTCTCCATCTCAAATTCGGCCCAATAAACCCAGGGAACAACCTAGACCATTGGATCTTTGTCAAAGAAAATGGAAGGCTTAGATTAGCCCTGAAATTGAATTTCCTGGGCCGAACACGGGTTGTGACACGCCCGTGTCGCAGGCCGTATTCCTGAAGCGGTGCACAACCGTCTTAAAATAAACCAGAACACGGGTATCGACACGCATGTGTCAAGCCTTGCACGCCTGTGTCACCCAGTACACGGTCGTGTACCTGGCCGTATCACCCCTGTAACACAAGCCCAAAATCACCCGAGCAGGACACAGCTAAGGCACACGCCTGTGTCCATGGCTGTGTGCCCAACACGCCCCTTTGACACGCCCGTGTCACAGGCCATGTTCCACACTCAACGCCACTCAATTATTCTCCCGAGCAGGACATGCCCTGGGACACGCCCGTGTCCCAGGTCGTGTTGCCTCTCGACGAACAGTTCTCGAGAACTCGAGTCGACATCTCGAGAAAAGGGGACACGCCCTAGGACATGCTCGTGTCCCAGACCATGTACACCTGACACACCCTGAGACACGCCCGTGTCTCAGGCCGTATCAGCCAACCTGAATCCCAATTTTGTTTTTGAGATTTCTGGGGTGTTATAACAAACCTCTCGCAGCATCAAGGAGTGCTTTTGAAACAACCTGGTCACCCGCCTCTTCATCTCCTCGGCATCATGCGGGTCGCCCAGGTAGTCTGAGATGTGGTCCGCATAAGTGGGAGGTAAGTACCCCCCCCACTGATGTCGACATCGGAGGATGAGATCGTATTGAAGCATGCAGAAATAGGGAAGGTCAAAAAGAAGCAGGCGGACGGTTGATGTTTTTAGTTGTCTACCTAAATCACCTAGAGGGGGGCGGGGTGAATAGGTGAGGTCTGCGTTTTTTTGCGGAATAAAAACTTATAACGACGGAGCGTAGAAAATAAACAAGCAAGCCATAGAAAACACAAGATTTATAGTGGTTCCCCAACCTTTGGTACGTCCACTCTCCACCTTATCGATCTAGCACCACCCTAGACTCGGCTAATTCATTATTATCTCGGATTGGAAAAAATCCTATAACTCGGAGCAACGCCCCTATAACTCGATCCCCCAAAACGGGATCTACACTCGGAAGAAAACTTCCTACAAAACTCGGAGACAAAATCTCCTACAAGAGTTGAACAAGGTTTTACAACAACAATAAAATAAACTTCACTTCAGATCTGAAAACTTTAGATTTCTTCCTTCTTGGAAAATTGAATGCTCGGTTATGAAGATGAGGAAGAACTCTTGAGAATCACGATCTGAAATCCTTGAGAGTCGACAAGATCAACCACAGTATTGAGAATCTAGGACCAAGGATCTTGTCGAATCTATCTTTTAGATGAATGGCTCGATCACGGAGATAGGCTTCAGAGAACGATGAAGTCGGTGGCTGCTTTTCCCGATCTTAGAATATGCGGCGATTCTTTTTCGGATTCTTAGGTCTTAAAAACGAATGAAAAGACCTTATATAAGATGTTTAATAATGGTCATAAAGCATCAAGTCAAATTCAACGTGGATCAATCATAGGAACTAACGAAATTTTGATCGACGAAGTGAGTTAAAACGAAAAACTGATCGACGAGATGAAATTATGTTTTCTGTAATTACATTCTTCGAAAGGGCTGAAATGTTTTGAAATAGAACTTGTCTTTTTGAAAGAAGTCGTGGCACTTTTCGAAAACAACCTTACTCAGAATTTCCAAGAACTGGGGAACTTGATTTTCGAAACGGATTTAGTTTTTTGAAAGGAAGAGTTTGGTTTTCGAAAGGTAGTTCTGACTGTACAACCTTGTATCCGGCGAGTGGGGGCCGGCAGGAACCAGATTGGCCAAGTCTAGCCCATACCCCAAGCGAGCCAAGTCTGTGGCGTTGAGTAGAGCACACTCAACACCTTCAGCCATGGCGCCGAGTGAGTGGAGCACACTTGAAAGTGAGGATAGATACAACTCTAGAGGGGGGTGAATAGAGTATTCAAAAATATGACAATCTACTCAACTCCCTTAGAGTTAATTTGCGGAATAAGTATATAGATATATGGAACCCTAGAGCCTAACACAAAGTATGGTGCACAAGAGAAAGCTAACTGTAATTACAGTTTAAGCTTTAGTCCTAACACAGCAACTAGCAATCCTAGTTAATTCTACTCATAGCCACAGTGCAATAATTAAAATAAGCAACACAGACAACACACGAAGATTTATAGTGGTTCCCTCTCAATAGGTACATCCACTCTTCTACCACCCTGGTATGAATCCACTACAGGTTTTTGTTCAGGTGCCCTGCCACCAACTGATCTGATTTAGGTAGATCAAGTAAACCCTTTGAGTTTTTGATCAGGAGCTCAAAATCCAACACAGGTTTTTGCTAAGGTGCCCTGCCACCAAGGTTCACTTTTGAAGGGAGTAATAACCCTTTGTACAAGAGGTTGATAGAGTTAGAATGTCTTCTCTATTGTTAAACAAAATTAGAGAAGCTAGTTGATTGCACTGAGCTAAAGAAAGCTCTGAAGGAATCAAAGCTCCCCCTAGCTTAGAGAATATCCAGTAAGAAGCCTTGCTTTAGGGTGCAGGATCTCTTCAGAACTCTTGACAGAGAAGATCTGTTGTCTTGAAGTTCTTGAAGGAGCAGCTTGAAGAAGACTCTAGATGTAGAATGGTTGTTCTTCTTCAACAACTTTTCTTTCTTCTTCTTCTTCTTGAAGCTCTGAGTATGAATGATCCTATAAGAGGGATGAACTCAGGATTGAAGAAGAGAACTCTGAAGAGAGTTGTTCTACACTTGTTCTTGTTGCTGAATCTGTGTATCTGTGTATATGAATATCTGTATATCTCTATTAACTGTTATATCAACTTCTCTCACTAGCTCTTTATATATCAGCCTTTGTAACGGCTTTTATCTTTCTCTTGATTTGAATCTTGTCTTCTTTTGAGATCTGCAATCTGGGCTGCAAATAACACATAGTACAAATAGCCTGCAGAAAGGACATTCTATAAAGAAATAAAGCTTTCTTAGAAGCTTCTTATCAATTCTACAAGTCCAAAAGATATTAGAGAAAGTCACATCAAAAACAAACTCTTTACGGCCAGAGAAAGACATCTGTGTCTAACGGCTATAAAGGACAGCATGGCAGATAAAGCACAGATTTTTCAACTAATAATACAAATGACTTTGTCAGATAGAACTTGACTTATGCATAAAGAATGAGGCAAAGATTGCCTTGATATGTAAGCATAAAATCAATGAAATAATCTTTAATAAAATAAGCCAGATAAATGAGAAATAATTCACAGAAGAGAAAGAGTACAATATCTCTAAATGTAGACAAAAAGATAGTCGAACGAATTACGACGATCGTCGAACTATCAGAGCAGATAGTCAAACTATCAGAACAGATAGTCGACCTACAAGAAATCTGTTGGGACAGAAAAAGTCGAGCAGGACTCGACGATCGACGATACTGAGACCACAGATCGTCGAGCTAACAGAGATGAACTAACTCAGAGATAGTCGATCTGCTGTCTGACGATAGTCGATCAACTGATAGACGATAGTCGATCAACTGATAGACGATAGTCGAGCGGCGTTCGACCATAGTCGAACTAAAAAACACTTAACCAGATTTTCAACTGGATAAACAACAACTCTACACAATTGATGGAATCTAACCTAAATCAAAACTTTGATCAAAGATAAATCTTGGGTCAAGAAACTAATTGAGAAGACTTAACTCAAATCCAAACTAGGGTACCAACAATCTCCCCCAATTTGGGTCAAGTCTCTCAAAACAAAAAGAATGTTATAAATAGATATAAAAATAATAATAACCTGTTAGGATCAAAGTGTATCATATCATATCAATAAGCAGCATTTCATATATCAAACATAAAATCAAACAACCAAGCAAAAACAGACTGTCAAAGTAAATAAATTTATACATTATCAGAGTCTGGTTTAGAAGTGAAAGAAACAGGAAGGAAGGAAATTTTCCTTTTGGGATCAAGAGTATCCTTCTTTGAAGTATTCAAGTCCTGTTCTCCAATAATCTTAGATTCTCTTACTCTGGGCTAAACAGCCTCTGGATGCTTTTTCATATATTTTGAGACATCAAAGACTTCTGGTTTTACTTGAAATCTTTCTAGTTCCTTTTCTCTGAATTTTGACATAGTTGTTAAGCCTGTTATGTCTTTGCGTTCAGCTTTAGCTTTTCTAATTTGGGCTGATCCAACTAACTCAAGAAATCTGGCAATCCTGAACTCAGGAGTAATCTCTTGGCTTTCATAAGCATTTTCATCAGCTGGATCTAGAGGCTTTATAGTCTTGAACATTGTAGAAAGGTCTAACAGACCTGCAGCTGGTTCTATGTTTTCTTGAATAACAAGAGATGATGGTGGAGCAACCTCTGCAAATTTCTTGCTTGACTTGTCAGAGTAAATTACTCTTTTTCCTTTTGAATCTACTTGCTTAATCTGAGCTGGCTTTCTGGAGGGAAGAATTTTGCTCTCCTTAGGAGGTGAAACTTTTTTTTAGGTGAAGAAAGAGGAGAAAATGTTGGTTTTTGGTAAGTCATCTCCTTCACCTGCTCTTTAGGTCCAGCTACTTGTCTTTGTTGGCCTGAATGGGGTCTACCCTGGTAACCTGGGTTTCCTCTTCTCTGATAGGCCTGAGAAGGAGTAAATCTGGCTGGAGGAGCTGAGGGATTAGAAGATACATTCCCTGAAGCTCCTGCACTAGGAGGAGGAGGACCTCTGGGAGTCCACTTGGGAGCTGGATTATCATATCTCTTGCTCTTCTTCCTCTTCTTCTGCTGATTTCTAGACAATCCCATCCAATGTTGAAAGTACTTAGACTTGGGGTCAATCCCTTTCAATATGTAATAAGGGATGTCATTCTCTGGATTAGGAGGAGAAGGAGCTTGAGCTTTCCTTTTCCTTTGAGCAATTTTCCTTTTCTTGGTTCCTTCAGAATCCTCTGAATCTTCCTCATCATAAGAATGAGATGACTGAGGTTTGTCATATGGATCAATGATATCTTAAACAGCTTTTGCTTTGCCTTTTAAAGCAGTCTTTTCTTTTTCTTCTTCTATGGCATCCTGAGCCAATAGGAAATCCAGGTCTAATCCTGGAGTATCATCCCAGATAGTTGATCTTTCTACTGATTCATCTGTAACTGTCTTGAGGACCAGTTCTTCTGTAGTAGGTTCTAGAGCAGGTTCTTGAACATCTTGAGTTTGATCTGTAGCCAAAGGGACACAAAAATTTTCTAAATGGTATAGAAACATCCCTTCAAGGTATTCACAAGTTAACATGTCAATCAACAGGTCAGTGAATTGAGTAATTGTATTACCTGCAGAATTTCCTAACTCCTATAAATCGTCTAGGTAGGAGGTAATGACTCCTTCTAGGTACATGACAACAATAGGAGTAGATGATTCTTCAAGACAAACTCTGAAAGCAAATTCAGCCTCAGTTATAAATTGAGCTTCTATAGCAACAGCTGTGTCTTGAATTTCAGCTATAACTTCAGCTGTATCTGGAACTGCAAATGCAACTGATGTTGTAATTTCTGAATCTGTAGCTGTATGAATTTCATCTGATGGTGTATCTTCTGGAACTTCAGCTGAAAGAATGACCAGTGGAAGTCCTGAGACATCTTCCTGGAACATTTCCCCCTGCCTGACTTCAGTGGGTACTGAACTCAGGCCCCTAAGAGAAGAGGGCTCAGCAGAATTTGAGAGGGCTGTAATGGAGGATATAAGAGATGAAATGGAGGAAACAAGAGGGGCAATTGCTGCTTCAATCATTGATTTGATTGAAGGAGTAATTAGCTCCATGATGCTTGCAATGAATGCTGGTGTGATTTCAAAAGATGTAGATGGGGGAATCAGAACAGATGGATGAGCATCAGTGATTATGTTCTCCTGATGAGATGTATTATGAACTGATGATGGAGTTGCAGATGCATGAAGATCAATATGATCTTGAGGTGAAATTGGTGACTGAGGTGGAGTTGGAAGTATCTCAGAAACCAACAAATCAATGGTAAGATTTGAAATCCCAGCAAGGTGTGAAGGAGTTGGAGATGCTGGTGGTGATGCATGGAGAATAGTAGTGGATGTAGATGGTACTGCAATAGAAGTGGATGGCAATGCAAATGTAGATGGAATGGGGGAAATGGAAGAGCCTTCTTCAATTAGGTGGGGGGTGACTGTTACTGTCCTTGTGTTCTCAGATGGAACAGGAGCAACCCCAGCAGGTGAAGGCTTCTGGATATTCCTTCTCCACTTGATGAATAGAGTGGGATCCATCTTCTTGCTTTCATTGATTGATGTTGAGACTGTTCCCAACAGCTGAGGATACTTCTCTCTTAGAAATATCTCAATCACCCTTCCAAGGGTCACCTCTTTCTTTGAGTTCTTTCTCCTGATTAATTCAAAAACTATTCCAGCCCAATTTATTGCTTTCCTGTTAGCAATAGCACACATTAAGGCAAACTGCTGTCTGGTAATGTTATCGTGCGCAGAGTGCTTTTCCAACAGCACTTTCCCTACTAGTTCTGCTAAGAACTTGATCTTCATCAGGAAGCTTATCTTCAGCAACTTGGAAGGAATGCCTTCAGCATATCCTAGCTCTAATAGCATCCTGCTATACTCCTGAGTATCTTGATCATACTCTTCTTGACCATTGATCAAACAAAAAATCTCAGTTAAGACGGCAGGAGTCAAAATTACCTCCTCGCCGCCAATAGTCCCTGTCATCGATTCGTCGCTGGAAGACGATGTATAGACCCATTCTTTGATTTTTGGAACATTTATCTTAATCCTTGTAGACATAAGCTTCTCCAGTCCTTGATCTTTGCATAACTGTAGCATCTTGAGAATATCGGCATCGCAGGCACTGAAAGAATCAAAATCGACGCTAAAGCCGGCATCAAACTTCATCACGGTCAGCAAAGCTGGAGCAATCGTCATGGATTTGGTTGGGGAAGACGAGAGAGACGAAAGCAAAAAGCGTGGGGCAGAGCTCAAGTCAAACCTTTCAAGTAGGAATGAGGAATATGAAACGACGAGCTCTGTCGACTACAAAAAAGCATGATCTATTAACCTAGGTCGACCATCGGTTTATATTTAAACAGCAATCATCGACCTATTTCAACAGATACTGGAAACGATGGTCGATCGATCGTTCGACGATCGTTTCCTGAAGCAAAGTAGTCGAGCTATCGATCGACTATTTTTGTCTTCACAAACAATCGAGCCATCATCAACCATAGGTCGACGATAGGCTCAACCTGTTCGACTATGGTCGAACGACATTCGACGATATTCGAGCAGATTTTAACATAGGCAGAAATTACACTTGGTCTATTCCATTTATCATACCTAGTTGATTCAAAAAGAACAGATGCTTCTGTTCATCTAAGAGCTTGGTGAAAATATCACCTCTCTGAAGGTCAGTGGATATGAACTGAAGACTGATTTTGTTCTTTTCCACACAATCTCTTAGAAAATGCTGGCTGATCTCAATGTGCTTGATCCTAGAGTGGTGCACAGGATTTTGTGCTATGGAAATAGCACTGGTACTATCACACATGATTTTTGTGTTCTTGTGTATGTACCCATAATCCAAAAGCTGGTTTTGAATCCACAGGATCTGTGAACAACAAATAGCAGCTGCTATATATTCCGCCTCTGTAGTTGAAGTTGAGATAGAAGCTTGTTTCTTGCAGAACCAAGAGACTAATCTCTCTCCAAGGAACTGACATGTCCTTGAGGTACTTTTCCTGTCAACTCTACAACCAACATAGTCAGAATCAGAGTATCCAATTAACTCAAATTCTGATTCAGCTGGGTACCACAGTCCTAAATTTGGACATCCCTTTAGGTATCTCAAAATTCTCTTGAGAAGAATCAAATGAGATTCCTTTGGGTTGACCTGGAATCTAGCACACAGGCATGTGGCAAACATTATGTCAGGTCTACTTGCAGTTAAATACAATAGGGAACCAATAATGGCCCTATAGTTTTTCTGATCAACTGGCTTACCCTTATCATCAGAATCTATAACTACATTTGTAGCCATGAGTGTATGCATTGCTGAAGCATCAACCATCCCAAATTTCTTTACCAATTCCTTGGCATATTTGTATTGGGAGATGAAGATGTCATCAGCATCTTGCTTTACTTGGATACCAAGAAAGTAAGACAACTCACCCGTACTACTCATCTCAAACTTAGAATGCATCAGGTCTGAAAACCTTTTGCATAGTTTGGGATCAGTGGAACCAAAGATAATGTCATCCACATAGACTTGAACTAACAGGATTGTGTCCTTGTGATGCTTAATAAACAGGATTCTATCAACTACTCCACTAACAAAGTTGTGCTCTAACAGAAAACTAGCTAGAGTCTCATACCAGGCTCTGGGTGCTTGCTTAAGTCCATAAAGAGCTTTTTGCAACTTATAAACAAATGAGGGTAGAGTTGAAGAAACAAACCCAGGAGGTTATTCAACAAACACCTCTTCCTTTAGCTCACCATTTAGGAATGCACTTTTAACATCCATTTGAAAAACCTTAAACTTCATATAGGCTTCATAGGCTAGAAAGATCCTTATTCTCTCTAGCCTTGCAACAGGGGCAAAGATTTGGTCATAGTCTATACCTTCCTCCTGTCTGTAGCCCTGAGCTACAAGCCTAGCTTTGTTCCTTATAATAGTTCCTTGGGCATCCAACTTGTTTCTGAACACCCACTTGGTGCCTATGATTAGTTGGCCTTTTGGTCTAGGAACCAAAGTCCATACTTTACATCTTTCAAATTGATTAAGCTCCTCTTGCATAGCAATGATCCAGTAGGGATCTAGCTCAGCATCTTTTATGGTGAGGTGCTCAATTTGTGAAAGGAAACAAGCATGCATCACATCCTGTCTTAATTTATGTCTTATTTGCACACCAGCTGATATGTCACCAATCACTTGAGATGTAGGATGATCTCTATGTGTGACAAGATCAGTAGGTGGGATGTGATCTTCAACAACAGTTTGGATTAATTCCTCTTGTGGAATAGGATTAACTGTTGGTGGTATAGCAACTGCTTCGACAACGTCTTCATCACTGTCTGAATCAGTGATATGAACAGTTGATAGAGGGGGAATCTCTTGGGTGAGATCCTTGCATAACTCAGGTACCTGCAATGAGTTTGAGGAAGGAGAAGTTTCCTTCTCCTTGTAAAACATTTTTGACTCATCAAAGGAAACATGCACAGACTCTTCTATTTTAAATGATGATTTGTTAAACACCCTATAAGCTTTGCTTACTTGGGAATATCCAAGAAAAATTCCCATTGAAGCTTTTGCTTCAAACTTTCTAAGGTATTCTTTGTTGTTATTGTGAATGTACACTACACAACCAAAGACTCTAAAATAGTTAATTTTAGGTTTCTTTCCTTTAAGTAATTCAAAAGGAGTTTTACCCTTAAGCTTATGTATTAGACTTCTGTTCAAAACATAATTAGCTGTGCTAACAGCTTCTGCCCAATAAGAGAGAGGCATGTTAGCATCTGCCAACAATGTTCCTGCAGCTTCAATTAGTGTTCTATTTTTCCTTTCCACTACCCCCATTTTGTTGAGGAGTTCTAGGAGAAGAGAAGCTATGTTTGATACTTTTTTTCTCACAGAATTCTTGCATGAGAAGAGACTCAAACTCAGTACCATGATCACTTCTGATCAAGGCAACATGAGTAGAATACTCAGTCTGCACACATAGCAGAAAGTCTATAAGAACTTTGAAGTTATCAGCCTTAGTTCTCAAAAAGAACACCCAAGTGAACCTAGAGAAATCATCTACAATCACTAAAGTGTAAAATTTCCCTCCTAGACTCTGTACCTTTATTGGGCCAAAAAGGTCCAAGTGCAATAAATACAGGATTATAGGTGAATAACTCTTATTTACAGATTTGAAAGAATTTTTGGTTTGCTTGCCTAATTGACAAGCCCTGCATAGACTTTCCTTCTTGTAGGGGCAAGAAGATAAACCTCTAACAAGGTTGTATTTAGATAACCTAGATATATTCTTGAGGTTAACATGGCTAAGCCTTTTATGCCATAAAGTGTTATTATTGGTTACTTCATTAAACAAGCAGATTTCAGATTGAGTTGAAGTAAAATCTACTAAGTAAATGTTACCCTGTCTAATGCCTACTAACACTACATTACTATTTAAAGTAATATTGCAAAGAGTGTCAGTGAATGATACCTGATAACCTGAATCACATAGCTGGCTTACTGAGATTAAGTTGTGCTTCAGCCCAGTTACATATGCAACCCTTTTGAATGTCACTGCTCCAATGGTAAACTTACCATATCCTTCTGTTTGACCACAGCTGGAATCCCCAAAGATCACATTTGGTACAAGCTTGGCCTTGAAGCTTGACAGATTGTCTTTGTTCCTTGTCATATGTTTGGAACAGCCACTATCCAAATACCATTTGTCTTTAGTAATTGGATAGGTCTTCACCTGCAAAATAAACAGTTAGACATTGTGGACCCAGACAACCTTGGGTCCATTATTCTTCACATAATTAAAACTTGAAATGAAAGAATAAGCAGGCTGAGGTTTATATCCTAAGGGATAGGATCTCCTAAGTGGAATACTCCATGCAGTTGATGAGTCAATGAACCTAGTGTTTCTATTTACCTTAGTGTTTCTTAAGATTCTGATTATTATTTTGAAAATCATGTTCAGATCGTCGATCAACATTCGATGATCGATGCTCAGATCGTCGAGTATCGGTCGACCATTGGGCCTGCGATCGTCGAGCATAGTTCGACGATTTTTGTATTTCTTTAAATTTCTGTTTTCTCTTTTCTCTCTTAGCCTTATTTAAAGCTTTGTTAACTTGATTTACTTGCTCAGTATTCTTTATTCCATCAGCTGAAATAAAGTTTACTGGAGTGGAAAGATTATATTTCAGAACCATGGGGGGTTCACTTGGTGAAGCTCCTAAGCCTAGCTTATTGTTACCTGTCCTAGTGTTTGACATGCTAGTAATCTCTAGCAGCTTAAGACTTCTACCATTAAGAGATTCTTCTAATCTTTTAGATTTGGCTAGTTCATTTTTAAGAAATTTGATTTCTTCAGTAGATCTAGTGAGTTCAGCTTCTAGCCTAGCATTTTCACTAGATAGGGATTCTGATTCAGCTATCTTATTTCTAAGCTCCTTAATTTCCTTCTCTGAGCTAATTAAGTCTAAACAGAGAGATTTAAATTCAAATCTAAATTCAACAGAAGTAAAATCATAAGAAGACAATACCTGATCTTCAAAAGGCATTTCTTCTTCATCAGAATTTTTTGCAGCTGAATGATTGCTGCAGGCATCAATTGCCATTAGGCAAATTTCTTTTGCCTTCTTCTCTTCCTCATCTTCACTGGAGTTTGAGGAGGAAGATTCCTCATCAGTATCACTCCAGGTTTCAGCCACAAATCCTTTCTCCTTCTTCTTGTTTTTGTAGGAGGAGGACTTAGAATGGTTCTTCTGATATTCTTTGTCTTTTCTCTTCTCCTTGTTCTTTTCCTCTGGACACTCAGGTAGAATGTGTCCAGGTTTCCTGCAGCCATAAGATATAAGTTCTTTAGCTGGTGTTCTGTCATACCTTGGCTTGTCTTCATATCTGGAAGACTTCTTTCTGAAGTCATTTCTGCCAATTTTGAGAAATCTTTTGGCAAAGAGTGTCATTAGCTCCTCATTTGATTGGCTTCCTTCAGATGCATCAGCAGCCTTTATAGCAAGAGTTTGCTCTTTCCTGGTAGGAGTGGGAGTCTTGGCTTCAGCTTCAGCTTCCCTGGTCTTCAGTACTTGCTCAAATGATTTGAGCTTGCCAAGAAGAGCTTCAGTTGAAATCTCAGTTGTACTTCTGGACTCTTTGATGGGCCAGATCCTGAGATCCCATGTGCTGGGAAAGAACATCAATATTTTGTCATTGACTTCTATCGATGTGATCTCTTTATCAAGGGTTCTCAGCTCATTGATGATGGAGCTGAGCCTGGTGTACATTACATCAACTGATTCTGCTTCAGTCTTCTTGAAATTCTCATATTAGGATGTGAGGTTGGACCTTATGTCCTTCCTCTCATCAGCTGAACCAGCTACAATGTGGTTTAGTGAGTCCCACATGGCTTTTGCTGACGTGCAATCAACCACTTTCTGGAATGTTTCATCAGACATGGTCTGAGCCAGAATGTTCATACCTTTTGCATCAGCTATCTTTGCTTTCTGGTGAACATCATTATAGTCAGGAGGTGGCACTACACTCAGATTTGTTGAAGTTGTAGCAGTAGTTACAGCAGGTGGTGTTGGTGGTCCTGTCAAAATAGAAGAAAAGATATCTTCATCAATAGAATTCATATACAGTCTGATTCTTGCCTTCCAGATGCTGAACTTAGCTAAGTTGCATACTGGAGGTCTTGTGCTAGAATAATCCTTGTACTAGGCCATGAAGTGAATATCTATAAACTTGGTATCTTTCTAGATCTTGTGACTTAGGTGTTTGCCTGTACAGTCAATTAACCTCCCTCTGATACCAATTGAAAGTGAGGATAGATACAACTCTAGAGGGGGGGTGAATAGAGTATTCAAAAATATGACAATCTACTCAACTCCCTTAGAGTTAATTTGCGGAATACGTATATAGATATATGAAACCCTAGAGCCTAACACAAAGTGAGGTGCACAAGAGAAAGCTAACTGTAATTACAGTTTAAGCTTTAGTCCTAACACAGCAACTAGCAATCCTAGTTAATTCTACTCACAGCCACAGTGCAATAATTAAAATAAGCAATACAGACAACACAAGAAGATTTATAGTGATTCCCTCTCAATAGGTACATCCACTCTTCTACCACCCTGGTAGGAATCAACTACAGGTTTTTGTTCAGGTGCCCTGCCACCAACTGATCTGATTCAGTTAGATCAAGTTGTAACACCCCGAAACTCAAAAGAGGGACGGGTGATGTTTTAAGCCCAGTCTGAATTTTGGAGCAGGTGTCACGGGCGTGACACGGCCGTGTCACGGGCGTGACACGGGCGTGTCACGAGCGTGACACAGGCGTGTTTGGTCACGGTCGTGCGGTCGACGCTTTGGCGGTCGACGGTGATCGAGTTGTAGAACACGGCCTAGGACACGGGCGTGTCCCAGGCCGTGTCACTCCAGGGAATCTGGAAGTGTGGTACACGGGCCGTGACACGGGCACAAACACGGGCGTGTCAAATTTGACACGGGCGTGTCTGATGCCGTGTCACAAGGCCGTGTACCTCTCTGACTGCAAGTGTTGGTCGATTGCACACGGGGGGCGTGACACGGGTCCCGACACGGGCGTGTCGCAGGTGACACGGGCGTGTCGGAGGCCGTGTCAAAGGCCGTGTACTTGTTTTTCGAATCGATCGAGACGGCAAGTGGGTGACACGGCCAGGCACACGGCCGTGTTGCAACCCGTGTTCGGCCCAGATTTTATGATTTCAGATCTAATCTTGGCCGTTCGTTTCCTTGACTTTGGATCCGACGGTGGGAGGCTGCTCCTGGGTGGTTTTAGCCGGGATTTAGGGTTGGGAATCCTCATTTCCCTTATCCATTCTCTCTTTAAGAGTTTAGAGAGAAGGGAGAGGAAGGAGGAGTCCCAGATCCGGCCGCCGGAGGAGCTTCGGAGCTCCGAATCGCGATCTGAGTCCAAATCCGCGGAGGTGACGCCGTTGCGGTGCTTTCCAACCGCATAGTTTTCGATGGCGCCGCGGAAGAACGCAAGGGTAACGATTTCTCATCCTTGGGCATGTGAAGCCCTTTTTCCCTTTGCATAGGAAGCCCTCTCTCGCGAGTGAGCGAAGAGTTGGAGCGTTCCTTGGGGTAGATATGTAAAGTCCCCCTTGTGTAGAGTCCGTATGTGAAAACGGACATAGGCATTGTGTGTGAAGCCTATCCGGACAAGTAGAGCCGGATCGGTGATGTTGCATTGCATATGAACCGGGGAAGACTCCGGGTGTTTGGGCGTTTTTCGGGTTTTCTACGTGGTAGATTGCATCATGGAGCCTTGGAGATTAACTCCAAGGTGCACCCGGAAAACTGGGCAAAAGCGAGTTTTGCCAACACGATGGCCGGGAAGCCAACGTGAACATAACCGGGTTATGTGATTATTGTGGTGGAAACGGGACTCGGTGAGTCTTGACCTGCGCATATGGCTTAAATTGTCGTTGCGGTGTGAGCACGGGTCAGGCGGAACCATACCCGGTCTATGTCATTCGGTAGGACCGTTGGCATGGATGAGGGTCTTCGGCGGTCTATGGCTTAAATTGCCGTGACCAAGGCCAGGAAGGCAAAATGCTCATATGGTTGGCCGTCCAAGAGGCGGTGGTGGAAAGGGAACGTCTATGGCTTGAATTGACGTGACGTTGGCCGGTTCACCGTGAATGTGTCATGTGTGCACGAGGTTCAACGACAAAAGAGCCTATAACTGTTACAAGGAAGGCACAGGAACGCCAACTCATTGCAACCAGGTAACATTTAATGTATCCTTCTTCGTAGCCTTTTATGTAACTAACTAAGTTGGTTACAACTGGCTACAGACATCCATTGATTTCATCTATGCTGAAGGAAATTGAAATAAAAGCATACACATTCACAGATTTCATAACAAAAATAAACAAAAATTTATACCTTCAGCAGAATGAAGAGGACCTCTGGAAAAATTGCTGGTAAAGACTGCAGGAGCTCCAACTACAGTCCATGTAAGTAAATCTATGAAAAAAAATTACAAACCCTAAAGCTGCAGGAACTTGGACGGGCGGCAGGATTTCAGACGAGCTGCAGGAAATCTGAATAACAGCAGGAACTCTGATGGGCTTCAAAAACTCCTGCAAGCTACAGGCACTCCAATCCTTTGGCAAAATCGCAAGTGCGATTCGCTGCTTCTTGGACGACAAATGAAACGACTTGAAATTAGGGAATTGAATAAGATTTGAACTGTCTTGGCCAAATTATCCTTCATCAAAAGACCCTAGAGTGCAAAGTGACAAAAAGTCAAAATGGAGAGTGTAAGTGCAATATTTACTAATTGGGGGTGCAAAGTGCCAAAGAAAGGAAATTGTGAGTTGCAAAGTGCCAAAAAGAAGAAGGGGAAGACGATGAAGTTAATAGTGGAGTAGAGGAAATTAGAAGAATCAAATTCATTGAACTACAACACACAGAACCCAAACCACAGAACCAGAAGTAGGAGAAGAAGAGGAGAAATCGAGCCTAGCTTCCCATCGAAGCTCAAGCGGAAGGACCTAGTCGACAAAGAGGAGACGAGCCACTCTGCCAGGGCAGCTCTTTCGACCAGTTTTTAGGTTTTTTGAGACTATTTTATTTGGAGCAGCTCTTATTCAAAAAATTCTATTTGAAGACATGATTTTTGAACTGCAAAAATTATTTTTAGGTATTTGAATAAATAGTTTTTTTAGAGAGTTTGTATTGGCAGACCACATATTGATATTTGTAGTCCTGAAAATTGTCAAAATAAAACAAAATAGTCAAAATCCACCTCTAAAACAAGAACTCGTGATCTGGAATGGCCTTCAACTCCACCCAATGATGCATTGAGGGTGTAAGACGGAAGGGATTCACAGGTCTGGAGATTCTATTTAGGAGGTTTAACATTTTGCTGATCCTGCAACCGGGTAGGCACTGTCCTAGGACCAGGTACTGCCATCTGGTGTATAAGATCTTGCCATTCAGAACGAAAATCCTTAAATTCTTGGTAAAATTGTGTATGCGAGGCCTGCAGATTAACATGTTGTTGTTGAGAAGTCGCCAGATTCTCTCGCATCTGTGCTAGATCCTCCACGAACTGTTCTTGTGTGGCATGTAATGAATTTGAGAGTTCATTTTGTTGATCAAGAAATAGGCGATGTCGTTGATCCAAATCTTACCGAGTGACTGACTGGGAGGAGGGTGGCACATACATGACATGCAACTCAACGAGAGCACCAATTTGTTATATATTTCAGCGAGGTCGACGACAAGGAATCAGCATGATGCCGGGGAGGAGAGAGATGAACCGCTTAGGGGGAGAGACAGAAGATTAAAAGAGAAACAGAACTTTATTAATTGCATAATCCCCTATTACAATTAATGTCTATTTATATAATATTACAGGCAGAAGGTTCAACAGTCAAAAGAGCCTTCAACGGTTACAAGTAAGGCACAGGAAATGCCAACTCATTACAACCAAGTAACATTTAATGTATCCTTCTATGTAGCCTTTTATGTAGCCAACTAAGTTGGTTACAGTTGGTTACAGACAGCCACTGATTTCATCTACGCTGAAGGAAATTGAAATAAAAGAATACACATTCATTGATTTCATAACAAAAAAACAAAATTTTATACTTTCAGTAGAATGAAGAAGATCTCTAAAAAAATTACTAGTAAAGACTGTAGGAGCTCCAACTACAGTCAATTGAAGTAAATCTGTGAAAAAATACCAAACCCTAAAGCTGCAGGAACTCAGACGAGCGACAGGAATTCCAACGAGCTGCAGGAAATCCTAATAGCAGCAGGAACTCTGATGGGTTCTGAAACTCCGGCAAGCTGCAGGCACTCCAATCCTTCGGAAAAATTGCAAGTCTGATTCACTGCTTCTTTGACGACAGGCGAAACAACTTGAAATTAGGGAAATAAATCAGATTTGAAGTGTCTTGACCAAATTATCCTTCATCAAAAGACCCTAGAGACCAAAATGACAAAAAATCCAAATGGGGAGTGTAAAGTGCAATATTTACTAATTGGGGGTGCAAAGTGCCAAAGAAAGGAAATTGAGAGATGCAAAGTGCCAAAAAGAAGAAGGAGAAGAAGATGAAGTTAGCAGTGGAGAGGAAATTAGAAGAATCAAAGTCGTTGAACTACAACACACAGAACCAAAACCATGGAACCAGACGGCGTCAAAACTGGGGTAGAGCTCGTCATTGAGAGAGAAGAACACTCCTTGTTGTAACAGAATCGATCGGAGGAGGAGAAGAAGAGGAGAAATCGAACCTGGCTTGCCGTCAAAGCTCAAGAGGAAGGACCAAGTTAACGAAGAGGAGACAAGCCGCTCTGCTAGGGCAGCTCTTACAACCAGTTTTTAGGTTTTTTGAGACTATTTTATTTGGAGTAGCTCTTATTAAAAAAAAAAATTAAGTTTTGAGTTTTGAACTGCAAAAATTATTTTTAGGTTATTTGAATAAATAGTTTTTTTAGAGATTTTGTATTGGCAGACCACATATCAATATTTGCAGTCCTGAAAAATGTCAAAATAAAACCAAATAGTCAAAATCAACCTCTAAAACATGAACTCGTGATATGGAATGGCCTTCAACTCCACCCAATGATGCATTGAGGGTGTGAGAAAGAAGGGATTCACAGGTCTGGAGATTCTGTTCAGGAGGTTGAACATTTTTCTGATACTACAACCGGGTAGGCACTCTCCTAGGACCCGGTACTGCCATCTGGTGTATAAGATCTCGCAGTTTAGAACAAAATCCTTAAATTCTTCGTAAAATTGTTGATGCGTGGCCTGTAGATTAACATGTTGTTGTTGAGAAGTCTCCAGGTTCTCTTGCATCTGTGCAAGATCCTCGGCGAACTATTCTCGTGTGGCATATAATGAATTTGAGAGTGCATTTTGTTGATCAAGATACATGTGATGTCATTGATCCAATCTTGCTGAGTGACTAGCTGGGAGGAAGGCGGCGCGTCCATGAAATGCAACTCAACGAGAGCACCAATTTGTTACATATTCTAGCGAGGTCGACGGCAAGGAATCGACATGACGTCGTGGAGAAGAGAGACGAACAAGGTAGGGGGAGAGAGATAGAATATTAGAAGAGAAACATAACATTATTAATTGCATAATCCCCTATTACAATTACATGTCTATTTATAAAATATTACAGGCTGAAGGTTAAACGATCAAAAGAGCCTACAACGGTTACAAGGAAGGCACAGGAAATGTTAACTCATTGCAAACAGGTAACATTTAATGTATCTTGTAGCCTTTTATGTAGCCAGCTAAGTGGGTTACAGCTGGCTACAAACATCCACTGATTTCATCTACGCTGAAGGAAGTTGAAATAAAAGAAGGACTGATTTCATAACAAAAATAAACAAAATTTTATACCTTCAGAAGAATGAAGAAGATCTCTGAAAAATTGCTGGTAAAGACTGCAGGAGCTCCAACTACAGTCGATTGAAGTAAATCTGTGACAAAAATACCAAACCCTAAAGCTGCAGGAACTCGGACGGGCGGCAGGAATTCCGACGGGCTGTAGGAAATCCGAATAGTAGCAGGAACTCCGATGGGCTTCAGAAACTCGTGCAAGCTGCAAGCACTTCAATCCTCCGGCAAAATCGCAAGTGCGATTCACTGCTTCTTGGACGACAGACGGAAAAACTTGAAATTAGGGAAATAAATCATATTTGAAATGTCGTTACCAAATTATCCTTAATCAAAAGACCCTAGAGTGCAAAGTGACAAAAAATTCAAATGAAGAGTGCAAAGTGTAATATTTACTAATTGGGGTGCAAAGTGCCAAAGAAAGGAAATTGAGAGATGCAAAGTGCCAAAAAGAAGAAGGGGAACAATATGAAGTTAACAGTGGAGTAGAGGAAATTAGAAGAATCAAAGTCATTGAACTACAACACGCAGAACTAAAACCACGGAACCAGATGACATCGAAACTTGTGTAGAGCTCGTCGTTGAGAGATAAGAACACTTCTTGTTGTAACAGAACCGATCGGAGGAGGAGAAGAAGCGGAGAAATCGAGCCTAGCTTCCCATCGAAGCTCAAGCGGAAGGACCCAGTCGACGAAGAGGAGACGAGCCGCTTTGCTAGGGACGCTCTTTCGACCAGTTTTTAGGATTTTTTAGACTATTTTATTTGGAGGAGCTCTTATTCAAGAAATTCTATTTGAAGTTTTGATTTCTGAATTGCAAAAATTATTTTTAGGTTATTTGAATAAATAGTTTTTTTAGGCAGTTTGTATTGGCAGACCATATATCCATATTTGTTGTTCTGAAAAATGTCAAAATAATACCAAATAGTAAAAATCCACCTCTAAAACATGAACTCGTGGTCTGGAATGACATTCAACTCCAACCAATGATGCATTGAGGGTGTGAGACGGAAGGGATTTACAGGTCTGCATATTCTGTTCAGGAGGTTGAACATTTTGCTGATCCTGCAACCGGGTAGGCATTGTCACAGGACTCGGTACTGCAATCTAGTGTATAAGAATTCACAGTTTAGAATGGAAATCCTTACATTCTTGGTAAAATTGTTGATGTGAGGCATACAGATTAACATGTTACTATTGAGAAGTCGCCAGGTTCTCTCGAATCTGTGCAAGATCCTCGGCAAACTGTTCTTGTGTGGCATGTAATGAATCTGAGAGTGGTTTTGTTTATCAAGATACAGGCGATGTCGTTGATCAAAATCTTGCTGAATGACTGGCTGGGAAGAGGCTGGCACGTCCATGGCATGCAACTCAATGAGAGCACCAATTTGTTACATATTCCGGCGAGGTCGCCGACAAGGAATCGACATGACACTGGGGAGGAGAGAGACAAATCGGGTAGGGGGAGAGAGAAGGAAGATTAGAAGAGAAGCAGAACTTTATTAATTGCATAATCCCCTATTACAATTACATGTCTAATTATATAATATTACAGGTTGAAGTTTCAACTGTCAAAAGAGCATGCAACGATTACAAGGAAAGTACAGGAAACGCCAACTCATTGCAACCCGGTAACATTTAATGTATCCTTCTATGTAGCCTTTTATGTAGCCAACTAAGTGGGTTACAGCTGGATACAAACATCCACTGATTTCATCTACGCTAAAGGAAGTTGAAATAAAAGCATACACATTCACTGATTTCATAACAAAAATAAACAAAATTTTATAGCTTCAGTAGAATGAAGAAGATCTCTGAAAAAACTACTGGTAAAGACTGCATGAGCAACAACTACAGTTGATTGAAGTAAATCGGTGAAAAATGCCAAACCCTAAAGCTGCAGGAACTCGGACGGGCGGCAGGAATTTCGACAGGCTACAGGAAATACGAATAACAGCAGGAATGAAAGTCCACCTAGTGTCAACTACCTTCACCTATGGGGGGGGAATAGGTGTCTTTGCAGCGTGTTAGCGGAATTGAAATTATACCTGCACAAGAAAATAAAACAACAAAGCACAGAGAGGACACAGGCAATTTATAGTGGTTCCCCGATTTGGGTACGTCCACTTTCCCCCTTCGACCTATCTCCCAACCAGGGACGACTCGGTCACTTCATCAACAGGATTGAAATCCAATCCTTGCACTAACGGAAGGAACCCTTCCACACGTAGGAGTCATCACTCCCACAACACGGGTTGCACCCAACCCTTACAACTAGAGACCAATCGGTCCTATACAAAGAAATTGAAAATAGCTTGTAAGAAATACAAACAACTTTTGGAGACAAAGGTGTCCCTCTTCGTTCGACGACGTGTTCTTGAAGTCAACGAAGAGTCCACAACCCTAGATCTCACTTGGATTGAACCTTCCCGAAACCGGCGGCGGCTTAGTGCGGCGGTTAGGTTCACGGAGTAAGCGGCGGCGACGGAGAGCAGCTGTTGTGCTAGTGATTCAAACTTCGTAGCAAAGGAAGCAAGGTCTTCCAACGGTCACACTAGGATCGATCGTCTCGATCGATTCGGACGGGGAAGTTTTTCCCGATCTACGAATCAAGAGACAAGGGATCTCTGGTTAGACGCGTGAGACGCTATGCTAACCTCAGCTTCTGTCGCCGGTGATCTGGAAGAACTTGAGATCAACAGCGGCGACTACTGCACGAACGGCGGAGACGATCGGCGGAGCAAGATCGGGATCTAGGGCTCGACGGCGGCTCGTTCTTTTTGAATTCGCGTATATCGTGTATCTGTCTGTTTTTCTGTACACAAATACCGGTGTATTTATACAGTAGGTCAAGGAGATGACCGTTGTGGGCCCCACAAAGAATAGACCTAAGTCCGGTTCGAAACACGGCTGGAAACCTGGACCGGTCCAGAAATTTCTGAAAATTTGCCAAGTCAAAATCGGCGAGAATCGTAGGTGATTCTCGACGAATCGGCGAGAATCACTTACGATTCTCGCTGAATTCTACTTAGAGAATTCTGGCTGTACTGATACAGAAGCCGGGGAGAATCGGCGGGAATCACACTTGATTCTCACCGAATCGTCGAGAATGCAAAGTCATTCTCGACGAATCGGCGAGAATCACTTAGTGATTCTCGACGATTCTGCCTTAGAGAAATTTCAGGCGGTGTCGAGACTGCCGGCACCAACCGGCGAGAATCAGCTAGTGATTCTCGACGACTCGGCGAGAATCATTAGTGATTCTCGCCGATTCGGCGAGAATCACTTAGGGATTCTCGTCGATTTTTACTTGGGCGATTTCTCCTCTTTCTTTCCTTGAGCTGGTCTTTGGCCCATCATTGCTCCTTGTCTGCTCTTGCTTTATCATAGCCCTGTACTTGAAATTAAGTACACCCCAATAGAGAGAGTACACGTAGGCCAACACACTGATCTGCTCAACGAGGGATTACGTTGCACAGACCCGTGTATATTGACCCACTGCACCCTGACATTGGTGTGTACTTAGCGTGGAATAACTGCAAGCACAACTAAAAAATATTTCATCAAATACATTGTCTATTTACCTTGGCTTGCACAGGGGCTTCTTCAAATCAGGTACATTGAGGATGCAATACCCAACAATCTCCCCCTATTTGAAGAAGCCTAAACCCTACAAGCTAAGGTGAATAGAGCATATAGGAATGAAAAACCGAAACTTAAAAGTGAGGTGATAGGGATATGCATTACCACACCAGTTACTTGAGAGCAAACTAGAACATTGAGCTACCTTAGCCTTAGCCGAGAGGGTAATCTCCCCCTTTTCGGCTTCTGCAAATCTGGGTCTGGTGCACCTGACACCATGCTCCCCCTCAGTTCGTGCACTTATGTTTTCACTTGAGTTTCTGGCAGATGCTCCCCCTAAATGCACGAGCCAGGAGCGTCTGGAGTCTTCATTCCTCATAGTTGAGCATCCCCAATTCAGTTTTGAAGAGACTGAACTTGGCCTCGTCTAGGGGCTTTGTGAAAATATCTACAATCTGCTTGTCCGTGGGGACATAGCAGAGAAAGATGTCCTTGTTCTCCACGTGCTCCCGAATGAAGTGGTAGCGCACTTCAATATGCTTCGTTCTGCTATACGATACTGGATTGTTTGCGATAGCAATTGCACTTGAGGAGTCGCAGTACATTGGTACTTCCTTGAACTGGAGATCATAGTCTGCTAACTGGTTCTGTATCCATAGGAGTTGTGCGCAACAGCTTCCTGCCGAGATGTACTCAGACTCTGTTGTGGAGGTTGCGACACAATTTTGCTTCTTGCTGTTCCAGGAGATAAGCCTTCTTCCGAGGAATTGGCACGTCCCGGAGGTGCTTTTCCTGTCATCCCTACTCCCTGCAAAATCAGCATCTGAAAAACCTATTAGCTCGGCATCATTGTTTCTCGGGTACCACAAGCCAAGATTGGGAGTACCTTTAAGGTATCTAAGAATTCGCTTTGCAGTGACATAATGAGATTCCTTAGTGTTCACCTGATATCTGGCACAAACACATGTGGAGAACATGATATCCGGTCTACTGGCAGTAAGGTAGAGCAGGGATCCAATGATGCTTCTGTATTTGGTTTCATCGAAAGGTTTACCTTTCTCATCCTTATCCAGAGACATAGTGGATCCCATTGGAGTCCTCATAGAGGTTGCATTCTCCATTCCGAATTTCTTGAGGAGTTCATTTGTGAACTTCGTCTGAGAGATGAAGATTCCTTCCTCAGACTGTTTCACTTGAAGTCCCAAGAAATACTTCAGCTCCCCCATACTGCTCATTTCAAACTTTCCTTGCATAAGTTTGGAAAACTTTTTGCAAAGATTGTTGTCAGTTGAGCCGAATATAATGTCATCAACATAGATTTGCACCAGCAAAATCTTGCCTTTGACTTCCCTGAGAAACAATGTCTTGTCTATTTTTCCTCTAGAGAACTTGTTCTCAAGAAGAAAACTAGACAATGTCTCATACCAAGCTCGAGGAGCTTGTTTTAAGCCATATAGCGCTTTATTAAGAAAATATACATGATTAGGATAAGTAGGATTGACAAAACCTGGAGGTTGAGCGACGTATACTTCCTCTTTCAAATCTCCATTCAAGAAAGCCGATTTTACGTCCATCTGATAAACTGTGAAACCTTTGTGGGAGGCATAGGCTAGAAATAGCCGTATTGCTTCGAGCCGTGCAACTGGTGCAAACGTCTGGTCAAAATCAATCCCCTCCTCCTGTCGGTAACCTTGAGCCACTAGTCTGGCCTTATTCTTTATGATGACACCATGTTCATCCAGTTTGTTTCTGAAGATCCACTTGGTGCCAATAACATTCTGCTTTTGTGGTCTGGGCACAAGCGTCCAAACGTTGCATCTTTCGAACTGATGCAATTCATCTTGCATGGCCAAAATCCATGCAGCATCTTTGTTCGCCTCGTCGAACTTCTTTGGCTCAACCTGTGACAGGAAGCTAAGATGCAAAATCTCGTTAATAGTACCTCGGCGAGTTCTGACTCCGTCACGAGGATCTCCGATGATCTGATCTCTTGGATGATCCCTCACGTGTCTGAGCTGTAGAAGTCTGGCATCAGGAGCTTCGACTACGTCTTGGGCATCTCCTTCTTCTAAAGGATTTGCTCCATTTTGATTTTCAACTTCTCCGATCTGTGTAGAAGTGGACACCTTGACGTATGTTGGAGTTGCATCTTTCTCGGGCTCATCCAGTTGCAACCTTTCGAGTCTAGCACCTGCATCTTCAGGAAGACGACTAGAAGTCTTGCAATTAAGCAAACTTCCTTCATCAAATACAACATTTATTGACTCCTCTACCACTAGGGTTTTCTTGTTGAAAACTCTATAAGCCCGGCTGCGGCTACTATAGCCCATGAATATGCCTTCGAAGCATTTTTCACCAAACTTAGTACGCGGGTACTTCCCATTATTCAGTACATAACATTTGCAGCCAAAGATCTTCAGGTAGGACATGGTTGGTTTCTTGCCTTTCAGTAGCTCATAGGGAGTCTTACGATGGCTCTTGTTAATCAACGCCCGGTTTTGTACATGACAAGCTGTATTGACAGCCTCGGCCCAGAAGTATTCTGGGAGAGAAGCGTCATTCAACATTGTCGTGCACGCCTCAATGAGTGTTCTGTTTCTCCTCTCCGCCACTCCGTTCTGTTGAGGAGTGCGAGGGGAGGAGAACTCATGAAAGATACCAAGTTCTTCACAGAACTCTGTCATAGCCCCAGACTCAAACTCTGTTCCGTGGTCACTTCTGATTTTGACTACGGAGCAGTTAAGTTCGTTCTGTATCTGCTTGACAAAATTAGTGAAGATGTCAAACGTATCTGACTTGCGTTTTAAAAAGAACACCCACGTAAACCGAGAGTGATCGTCTACAATTACTAGCGTATACGACTTCCCTCCTAAGCTATGAACTTGCATAGGACCAAACAAGTCCATGTGCAGAAGATAAAGACATCTGGAGGAATCTTTGTCTGGGATGCCCTTAAAGGTAGCCCGAGTCTGCTTGCCCATCTGACATGCAGGACATGGACTATCTTTAATGCACTTAATAATGGGAGCATCCCTTACTAAGTCTTTGGAAAATAGCATATTAATTGTCTTGTAATTAATGTGTGTCAATCTCTTGTGCCATTGTTCGCAAAGAGATGCACTGCCTTTTGCTACTAGGCATACAAGGGTAAAAGAGTCTAAACTAAGGAAATCTAAACAGAAAATATTTCTGCTCCTAATGCCAGTTAATACTATCTCCGAAGAGGCACATGATATTATCAGGCATTTATCCTTGCAGAACTTAACGTCATACTCTTTATCACATAACTGGCTTACGCTGATCAGGTTATAATTTAACCCTTCAACATAAGCTACGTCAGAGATAGAGAGGATACCGTTGGAAATCATACCGTATCCTCTGGTGACTCCCCGATCAGATCCCCCAAAGATGACTTTGGGTCCATTCTCGACTAGAGAGTACTCCCGCAGCAGGCTTCTTGTCCCAGTCATATGACGGGAGCATCCACTGTCCAAATACAAAATGGGAGTTTTGTTGGCCTTTGGACATTCCTGCAAAACAGAATTAATTTGCCTTAGGAACCCAATCGAACTTGGGTCCTAGATTCCTTGTTAGCATACTCCCCCTCGATTGGTTAGCCCTACGAGTGGTTTGCCTCGCACTGCTAACATAAGGAGTCTCGTTATACCTTGGATTAAACCAACAATCCACGACAAAGTGACCAACTTTGCCACAATACCAACAGTCAAATCTGTTGTACCTCTTCCTAGGCTCCTGCTTCACCCTCGGAATGGTGGGTACAGCTGGGGCCTTGGATCTGGAGGTGGAGGCATCATAGTGATTGCAGTCACATGATTTCTTCACCTTCTGTTCTGTCAGTATAACAGGCTTGACTTTTGGTGCCTGCTTCCTATTATGGCCGCTAGAGAATTGACCAAAATTTCCCAAGTGGATTTCCTCATAAGGTGCCTTGAAGACACTCTCACCGAAGTTGCGGGGAAAAGTCCAACCATCATATCGACTCTTAGGCTTTGCAACCGAGGGCCGGAAATGATGACTAAAGGTTGACTCAAAGTCATGTTGGTTGCAGGGAAAGCTTGGCTTTCTGAACTCAACAGGACTGAGTGGGGCCTTTCCTTTCTCATCAGCAGAGGCTTTCTTGGCAGCCTTATTCTTCCTTCTGTTCCTGTTTCTCCTGGATGAGGAGCTAGATACCCCTACATGCCCCAAGCCAGCTCCTTTGGCTTGAGCAGAGAAGGTATCAACTAATGGAAGAACATTTTTTGGCATAGAGAAGCTCTTGACGATCTTCCTTTCTGCCGCAAGTAGTTCTTCCAACTTGTCGACTTCCTCCTGCTTAAGATCAAGGAGCTTAAGAGACTCCGAATGCTTTGAAGTTAGTTCCAAGTGCTCCTGTCGGAGGGAGATCAAACTGGTGATCTCTTCCCTCAGGGATACACTTTCACCTTTAAGGAATTTTACTTCCTTCTTCGCAGCCTTCATTCTCTTTCGACATTCCAGGAAAGTATTGAGCAGAAGCTCATACTTATCGAGGAGCTCAGCTTCACGGGCAGAAGAGCTATCTTCAGGGTCATCATCCTGAGACTCAGGATCAGAGTCAGAGTCAGAGAGAGGGGTGTGAGCTTTTACCTTCCCCGTAAATGGGGGGCAGTCTCCTTCCGAGTCATAGTGACCCATTAGCCCAAAGTAGGCTTCCTCGTCATCGCTGGTATCTGATGAGTCTGATTCACTCAGCGTCTTTGACTTCTTCGCGATGTAGCTCCTCTCCTTCTTCTTGTCTTTTGAGGACCTGTGCTCCTCTCCCTTTCCCTTTTCCCTCTTGCCTTGATGGCAGTCGGCCACGACGTGTCCTGGCTTGTTGCAGCCAAAGCAAATAATGTCAGATGAGCGGTGTTTGTTCGGTTTGGATACATACCTGTCAGAAGAATAGTTCTTCTTCTGATCCCTCGAAGAGGAGCCGTTTCTCTTTCTCTGATTCCTCAGCTTGAGGAACTTCTTGAATTCCCTTGTGATAAGGGATAAATCTTCCTCAGACAATTCTGAGTCGGAGGAGCTTGGCTCCGAGTCTTCCTCTTCATCTTTCTTCCACGCACGGGAAGAGACAACACCCTTGCCCTTTCTGGAATGAATGGCTTTCAGGGACACCATCTTTTCCTTGGCCACGGCTTTCTCTGCTTCCTCTTCAGCCTTCCTTGTGTTCAACTGAAGCTCATAGGACATGAGCTTCCCGAACAGAATCTGAGGGTCGGTTTCCGCAAGTCTGCCAAACTCGCGGATGGCGCAGATCTTTGTGTCCCATTCCTTAGTGAGGGACCTAAGGAACTTATCATTGAGTTCACCGTCAGTGAACACTCTTCCATATCCTTTGAGAGCATTGACGATCTTGAGGAAGTTTTCGAAGGTGACTCCGATCTCCTCCTTTGGCCCTTGTCTGAAGGCCTCATATTTCTGATTGAGGAGGGATCTCCGATCGTCCCTCACTTCATCTGTGCCCTCCATTAGGACAATCAGACAGCTCCAGAGATACTTGGCTGTCCTGCAGTTGCTGAAGTTCTGCATCATAGAGTCGTCAACTGCGCTCACCAGGATGTTCTGAGCTTTCTTGTCGAGTCCGAACAGCACCATTTCGTCCTTGTCCATTTCCGAAAGTTTCTTGGGTACTTTCTTGGTAGGATCAATGGTGGAGGCCTTAGTGGGAATGTAAGGTCCCTCCTGCACTATCATGAAGAGCCGGGGGTCGACTGCTTCCATATAGAATTTGATTCTTTCCTTCCAGATAGGAAAGTTCAGTCTGGTGCATACAGGGATTTTGCCGGAGTGCTTGAGTCCGTCCATGGAAGATATCTGACTGCTTCTTGACACTGGTGGCAGGATTCTACTCAAGGTGTGAACCTTTTTGATGAGCAACCTCCCTCTGATACCACTTGAAAGTCCACCTAGTGTCAACTACCTTCACCTATGGGGGGGGGGAATAGGTGTCTTTGCAGCGTGTTAGCGGAATTAAAATTATACCTGCATAAGAAAATAAAACAACAAAGCACAGAGAGGACACAGGCAATTTATAGTGGTTCCCCGATTTGGGTACGTCCACTTTCCCCCTTCGACCTATCTCCCAACCAGGGACGACTCGGTCACTTCATCAACAGGATTGAAATCCAATCCTTGCACTAACGGAAGGAACCCTTCCACACGTAGGAGTCACCACTCCCACAACACGGGTTGCACCCAACCCTTACAACTAGAGACCAATCGGTCCTATACAAAGAAATTGAAAATAGCTTGTAAGAAATACAAACAACTTTTGGAGACAAAGGTGTCCCTCTTCGTTCGACGACGTGTTCTTGAAGTCAACGAAGAGTCCACAACCCTAGATCTCACTTGGATTGAACCTTCCCGAAACCGGCGGCGGCTTAGTGCGGCGGCTAGGTTCACGGAGTAAGCGGCGGCGACGGAGAGCAGCTGTTGTGCTAGTGATTCAAACTTCGTAGCAAAGGAAGCAAGGTCTTCCAATGGTCACACTAGGATCGATCGTCTCGATCGATTCGGACGGGGAAGTTTTTCCCGATCTACGAATCAAGAGACAAGGGATCTCTGGTTAGACGCGTGAGACGCTATGCTAACCTCAGCTTCTGTCGCCGGTGATCTGGAAGAACTTGAGATCAATAGTGGCGACTACTGCACGAACGGCGGAGACGATCGGCGGAGCAAGATCGGGATCTAGGGCTCGACGACGGCTCGTTCTTTTTGAATTCGCGTATATCGTGTATCTATCTGTTTTTCTGTACACAAATACCGGTGTATTTATACAGTAGGTCAAGGAGATGACCGTTGTGGGCCCCACAAAGAATAGACCTAAGTCCGGTTCGAAACACGGCTGGAAACCTGGACCGGTCCAGAAATTTCTGAAAATTTACCAAGTCAAAATCGGCGAGAATCGTAGGTGATTGTCGACGAATCGGCGAGAATCACTTACGATTCTCGCCGAATTCTACTTAGAGAATTCTGGCTGTACTGATACAGAAGCCGGGGAGAATCGGCGGGAATCACACTTGATTCTCACCGAATCGTCGAGAATGCAAAGTCATTCTCGACGAATCGGCGAGAATCACTTAGTGATTCTCGACGATTCTGCCTTAGAGAAATTTCAGGCGGTGTCGAGACTGCCGGCACCAACCGGCGAGAATCAGCTAGTGATTCTCGACGACTCGGCGAGAATCATTAGTGATTCTCGCCGATTCGGCGAGAATCACTTAGGGATTCTCGTCGATTTTTACTTGGGCGATTTCTCCTCTTTCTTTCCTTGAGCTGGTCTTTGGCCCATCCTTGCTCCTTGTCTGCTCTTGCTTTATCATAGCCCTGTACTTGAAATTAAGTACACCCCAATAGAGAGAGTACACGTAGGCCAACACACTGATCTGCTCAACGAGGGATTACGTTGCACAGACCCGTGTATATTGACCCACTGCACCCTGATATTGGTGTGTACTTAGCGTGGAATAACTGCAAGCACAACTAAAAAATATTTCATCAAATACATTGTCTATTTACCTTGGCTTGCACAGGGGCTTCTTCAAATCAGGTACATTGATGATGCAATACCCAACAAGGAACTCTGATGGGCTTCAGAAACTCCTCCAAGCTGCAGGTACTCCAATCCTCCAGCAAAATCGCAAGTGTGATTCGCTGCTTCTTGGACGACAGACGGAACGATTTGAAATTAGGGAAATAAATCATATTTGAAATGTCGTTACCAAATTATCCTTCATCAAAAGACCCTAGAGTTTAAAGTTATAAAAAATCCAAATGGAGAGTGCAAAGTGCAATATTTACTAATTGGGGGTGCAAAGTGTCAAAGAAAGGAAATTGAGAGTTGCAAAGTGCAAAAAATAAGAAGGGGAAGAATATGAAGTTAAAAGTGAAGTAGAGGAAATTAGAAGAATCAAGGTCGCTAAACTACAACGCACAGAACCAAAACCACGAAACCAGACGGCGTAGGAGCTGGTGTGGAGCTCGTCGTTGAGAGTGAGGAACACTCCTTATTGTAATAGAATCGATTGGAGGAGGAGAAGAAGAGGAGAAATCGAGCCTAGCTTCTCATCGAAGCTCAAGCGGGAGGACCAAGTCGACGAAGAGGAGACGAACCACTCTGCTAGGGCAGCTCTTTCGACCTGTTTTTAGGTTTTTTGAGACTATTTTATTTGGAGCAGCTTTTATTCAAAAAATTTTATTTGAAGTTTTGATTTTTGAATTGCCAAAATTATTTTTAGGTTATTTGAATAAATAGTTTTTTTAGAGAGTTTGTATTGGCAGACCACATATCGATATTTGCAGTCTTTAAAAATATAAAAATAAAACCAAATACTCAAAATCCCCCCCCTTTAATGGCAGCCAAGTCGTTTGCCCCTCTACTACTCTTTAATTGTCGCAGTTCTACCCTACGAGCAGGGAACACTCTTTGTTCTCACCTTGAATCTGCAGAGACAAGTTTCAAACGGCAGGGGTTGTTGTGCTCGCGTTCGACAGCATATTATACCAGATGTACGGATCCTGCGCGCTTCTCAACTTTCCCCTCCAGATCAGATCCGAGGCCGATTTGTCGCCGTCGGCAGAAAAAAGGGCTTCGTCGTCGTGCGATGGTCTAACTTCACAGACAGCAGTGCTATCCTCTCCGGTCGCTCCGAAACCGACCCAGTTGCCCACTCAAGTGCAATCCGGTATAGGTTTCATGAGCAGACCGATTGCTTTCCCCGGAGTAACTGTGGAGCAGTTGTCACATGCTGGACAACACCTTGTTAGCTGATAGAATGATGCAACCCACGTCGCTTCGTTTTTATTATTATTATCACACATGTTTTCTTTTTTTGTAGCGCATGCTTTCACGCATTTTTGATTTGTTTGTAGGGTCGAATTGTATCGCGCATGTTATGAGAGCTTGGGTGTATATTGTAGCATGCATGTTGTTTGTGCAATTTTATTTGGCTGTTGGGTGTGACCGGCCAACCAGACCCTAAATGCATAGGTCCGGTAATTTAAGGGATAGATCAGCTTAGGGCAAGCTTAACAATAATTATCTTTATTTAATTAAATGTGTATGTTATAATTTCATCCCACCTTGAAGCCAATTCCTCCTAAAAACCCAATTTCCATGCTATTATTGTGACTGCCATTAGCCAAAGCCAACCTAACCACCCCCTACTCCCACTTATTATACAAGCAAGCCCCCCCCCCCGGTCGGGCCTCACTTCGGTCCACTTAATTTGACTGAAAATAGGCGATTCCCATTTTGCCACCCCCCCCGGTCGGGCCTCACTCTGGTCCACTTAATTTGACTTAAAATATGTGATTCCCATTTCGCCCCCCGATCAGACTGCGATTTTCATTCCAGCTTTTCTCTTCTCTTCCCCATGACTGGCGCTACCCTAGATCCTCCCCGATCTCATCTCTCCCGGACAGAAGCAAAGCTTCCGGAAGCCTGCACCTCCCGCATTTTCTATCCCTGCTCGATGGAAGCCACCGACGCCCCTACAACAACCTCGTGTGCCCTCCAGAAGCCACAACTGCTGCCTCCAGTTCTAGACACCGCACTGTTCTTGTTTCCATCCAGATCTGTCATTGTTTTCCACGGTGACTCAGGCCTCCGACAAACTCATGACCCCTCCTGCTCCTTCCTCTGGCCGATTTTGCGAGCCTCCTGTGTTCCCCTTCCTCCCAGGTGAGCACCACTGCTATCCAGAGGCCCGACCAGCCTACAGTGAGCTGTCCCTGCCAGCCTGCAACATTTCTCCAGTAACAGGTACAATTGCATACCTCCACAACTTATCCCCCGCAATTTTATGGCCAGAAGTCGGTGGTGAATCAGTGCTTAGAAAGTTTTCTCTATTGTTCTGGTTACCTCCTACTTAGTGTGGCCATACAACACCACTTTTTACACTATATCAAGGTTTATTCCATATGAAGTAGTGTATTCTTTGAAGCCACCCCTTTGTTTTCTAGATTTGGTGAATTTAGGTGTTGTAGATGTAGCCAAAATGAGCCATTGTTTAGCTTGATTTGCATATTGTAGGTCGCCGTTTTATGATTTTTGGAGAAAATTTAGCGAGAATTGTATGGTTTTAGAGGTTTTATCTATCATTTGTGTGTGGATTTATCTATGTTTTTTTTTCTTGATATTTTTTTGTTTGTTTGTATGTGAAGCTCTGGGGAATAGTGTGTCTCCATAAGAAGAGAACATGTGCTACTTCAATGTGATGATTCTTGGCCATGGCAATCTCCATACGAAGGTTACTACCTTTTCGAGTGTGATTATTTATTTGTGTATCCATTTCATTCTTCCTTGGCAAGAATCTGGTAAATTGTTATCTAAGAATATGCATGTCATTAGGTCATTTATTTAATGCTAGAGTGAACTGTGTATCTTGCTGATTTCAATTTCTGACTGACTTTTAGACACAAACTTTTTTTTTGTTTTTTGTTACCTTTTAAGGCACATCTGATTACTTGGAGCAATATAGTAATGTAGCCACGATGTTCTAAATATATTTTGACTCCTCTCCTGCTAACCGCGATCGTTGGTGAAAAATGAATCGCGGCGTTCGCTAATCAAAAACAACTCCATCCATCTTCGATTTCTATGTGTGGAGTTGCCTTTTACCTACTTTCCCTGGGAAAAATTTCGGTCGGGGGCTTCGTAGTGAGTGTCCAGTACACCCAACTAGTCCAAAATTTCTTTGAAAAATCTCTTCCAGGTTGCTACTGAGAATCCGGCAACATGAATTCCTCATTTCTAGAAATTTGAAATATACAGTTATTGTTTGGGGTACTTCTCAATCTCTTCCTCTGCACACTGCAATTGAAATACCTCTTCACTTAGCGTCCAGGTCAAATGAAAAATTCTCGATTTCTACCGCGAATCTTCCACATGCCTTCTAGATCGCTTGTGAGAATACCTTTTCCATCTTTCTCTATCTCGATCCCTACTTTTCATGGTCGTTTCACAAGACTATAAAGGCCATGTTCTCATCTCTACCTACAAAAAGCCCAAAAATAAGTTTGATGCATTTAGGGGTTTGGAAATTGGGAAAAAGGGAAGTCTTTTAGGAGGAAGAGAACTCATTGGAACCATATAGAGGATATTTGAAATCCATCTACAATCACTCTCTCCTTCTCCGGCGCCCGGATCTCACTTCGACGCCCCAGATCTCTTCTCTGACCCCCTAGATCTCTTCTTTGGCTCTCTTCTCTGGAGAATCGAAGGCTAGGCCAAATCCCGTGGTTCATCCACCATTTTCCTGACGGTAAACCCTAATTTTCCATTATGTTCCTGTTCTCACGACGCCGCTAAACAACCGCTCCTCCGCCAATTTTTTCGTCGCAGATTATCTTTGGCGACTCCAGCAGATATTCTCCATCTCGGCAAACGATCAAATGTTCTTCTCCTCCACGTGAAGGTTTAGGGTAATGAGGTAGCTCTTCTTATTCTTCTTCTCATCTTAGTTTTACTAAAATTGTAGTTTAGGGTAATGAGGTAGCTCTTGGAAACTGAGTATCAAATTCTCCTTTCAATATTCTAGTAGTAGCTTTATCTATCGATTTTGGTACTTCTAAATTCAACTTGCCTAATTCTGCATTAACGGTGGCTGCACAGTTTTTTAAAAATAGCTAGAGCTTTAAATAATTGAATGGGCATTCTTTGGCTACCAATCTTAAAGTTTTCCAAAGATCTCTGGGTTTGAGCTCCCCAATAAAATTGGTTCTTTATTTTTACTTCTCTAAATGTGGTTCAAGAACAAGAATAATGAGCCTAAAAGATGGTAGAAACAAAATGAGTAAATCTGATCCATCTGATTCATCTCGTATTAATTTAAATGATAGTGCAGAGCAGATTTATTAGAAAATTAAAAAAGCCAAAAGCGATCATTTGACTAAGATTAGCTATGATCATGCAACTAGGCCAGAAATTAGTAATCTAATTGATATTTATGCTAGCTTGGCAGGTAAGCATATTGACCATATAATTCTAGAATATCAATATCAGGGTTTTGCTAAGTTTAAACAAAATTTAGCTGAAACGAGGTCATTTATCCTAGAATTAATCTCACTAAATTGTCATTCTTGCTTTAAGAAACTAAAAAAATTGACTCCCTTAGGCACGATGGCGGCGGTCGTGACCAAAGGGGTTAAATTGTCATTAGTTTTCGCCCACCGAAGGAACTTAATCCACTTTTATGTTCAAAGGTATAATGTTTGTTAGGAGATCCTTAACGAATGACTGTTTAACCCATATGTTTACAACCTCCACCACCGTGCCAAATGGACCCTAAGATTGCTAAACTCGAAACCTTGATTTTCATGCCAACAAACCCTTTTGATCACAGGCATTCCATCTACTCATATAGTTAGTTGGTAATCTTGTTTCTCAAGCAGGATGATTCATGTTGCGTCTTCAAAGTTAAAAGAATTCTCGAGAAATCTTCAAAGTTAAAGAAGCATCGCTGGAAGTTTCACATGCAGGACAACATCATAAATCAACATGAATTTACTTAAATTCTTTGAATGGACATCAAACATAAAATTCAACTCATTTTTGAACAGTGATTTTTATACACATTACTAACATAGTTATCTGATGGCACAAATACCCTCAGTCGCCAACAATTATGCCCCAGTTATTTAATTATTTTACTACACTCAACATGTAGTTAACTCTGATGCCTTCTACGGCCTTGTGGGAGCGAAGATCGGAGACAAAAATCAAACTATAATGTACTCCTTGAATGCAGATACGGTGTGGAAGAAACAATCGTCAAACACATAGATGGTAGCAGGGCAAAAATCACAAGAGAAGTTGAAGAGAGAAATTCATTTTGGTTATTGAAGGTCTCTTCATTTATAGAGAGGGAAAAATAGTTCCGATTTTTGGCTGTGAGTTGCTTGGCTTACTCAATATCTTAAGGTTCCATCCTAAATTCCAGTAACTTTTGTATTTACCATTTTTTGATTGGCATTACCTTGACCCCCATACTGTGCTTTCTCTAGGAAAAAAACCAAATGTGAAATGTTTTCTAATTGATCCACCTGGGTTTGGACTGTTTAATATAGTTATTAGGGATGCTTATAAAATCATTTTTAGATTTCAGTTTTTAAAAACAGATTTACATATTAGTTTTTAAAATCAGTTTTAGATTTAGATTTAAGTTTTAGATTGCAGCATTAGGCCATCACCCAGTTAGGCTATTTTTAACCATTTATGAAAAATAAAAGTAATAACTTAGATTTGGTAACTTCTTTTGGAAGCATTTATGAATTGAATTCTGATTTCTTCAACATTCCTCTAACAGCCAAACTACTGTTTGTTTTCCAACCAAGGTGGAAAACAAAGACTCATTGGAACCTTGGGTTACTCCGGAGATGGCGCTGAAGGTCTACAATCGCAACTTTGGCGTTGGTGCCGATGGTGTGATCTTTGCGATGCCAGGGCTCAACGACACTAATTACTCTATGAGGATCTTCAACTCCGACATCAGTGAACCTGATGTATTCCCATAATGAATTGTTCCCCTATAGTTTTTGTGAATCAACCTCCTTGAATTTGCAACAAAAATGGTGTCAAAGAAAATAAAAGATTGTCAAATTTATAATATACATTAATGTAATCGTCAACTTATACTTGTTATTGCAGGAGAAACTGAAGTGTAGGCAATTAAACAAAGGCCAAGATAAGGCTCCTGCTATGGTAAAAGAGAATTTTTTGGCGAGAATAGATAACACTAACCATGCTGGAGGAAGCAACTGGATCGAGGACAAGGTTTAGGAGAAATCCAACGGCAAGACTTATCAACTTCTTGACCCAAATTGCAGAACTAATTCTGTGCTTGCGAGGTCATGACTTTTGCAGGCACAAAATTCTTGTAATACTAACCCCAGCCATATGCATTTTTAATTATGACGTCTAGAAGAAGGGAGAAGTGTGTCACCAGCTTTGAAAAGAGTGGCTGAAGAACAGTATGCATCACTTGGTGCAAGCTTATTCTTTAATTTGTGCATTGTATCAATATTTGATCCATCCATGGCGTTTGTTTTTGTAACCCATGTTGTTAGAGATCATAATAACCACACGAACTGATGTATATTTGTTAATGTTAGCGGAAGTGATGTTGTATCATGCCCCAGCATTGTGATAAGAAGCTGCTTGTTGATTTATTCTTTAATTTTCATGATTTATTCTTCTTCTTCTGGTATTAAACTCCATGATTATATGATTGTGCAGCAATAATTTTATGCATGAATAAGATTTGTTTTAGGGGAGGTTTGGATAGTGCAAGTTCTTGATCCTCGTCGGGCGGTTGTGGCCCCTACCAAATGGGCTGTGACTTGGTGGATCTGCGTATCCAAATGGGGGTCTTGCACTAAAAAGCTAATGAACATATAAAACTGTATATATTAAACTGGTTAATGATTTATTCCAAGTTTTAAGTCATTGTATGTGGATTATTTACAAATTCATATTGTTGAAATGATGAAAATGATAGTAAACTACGAAATTGATAAATAAATACAATTGCTTGATTACAAATAAAATATACAATTTTGCCATACACAATGGTCAATTTTTATAAGAGCTTAATTGGATGATCGTCACTTACATCACTTGACATAAAGCATGATCAGGGCTGTCCATGATTGGTGCGAGAGTCCCATCATAATCCAATCAAAGAACTATTTTTACCCTTTGCGTAATTTGTGATTTGCTCAAATAATGTCAGAGCAGAAGGATATATCTTCTACATAGTAATGAGTATTCTAGTCAATCAACTCTACTAAAACCTCAAGAGGTTACTTTGAACATGCTTTGAAAACCACAATTACCTAAATCATCACTTTTTAAATCATGTTTTTTTACGTATAACCAACCAGATGATCCCTAAGCAACATCATCGAAGTTGAAATGAACAAAAAATTACCACATAAGAGGGATATAGTGCATCATCTTCTTCCCTCTTCTCTCTTTCTTCCTCTCTCCCTCCCTTTTTTTTATTTCTTTCCCTCTTCTCTCTTTCTCCCTCTTCCCCCTTTTTCTCCTCCCCCTCTTTCTCTTTCTCTTCCCGCCCCCTCCCCTTTTTTCCCCCTCATACTAGAGTGGAACCCGGCGCCCCCTCCCGGTCGGGCCTCACTCCGGTCCACTTAATTTGACTGAAAATATGTGATTCCCACTCCCCCCCCCCACCTGGTCGTGCCTCACTCCGGTCCACTTAATTTGACTGAAAATATGTGATTCCCATTTCGCCCCCCCCCATCAAACTGCGATTTTCATTACAGCTTTTCTCTTCTCTTCCCCATGACTTGCGCTGCCCTAGATCCTCCCCGATCTCATCTCTCCCGGATGGAAGCAAAGCTTCCGGAAACCCGCACCTCCCGCATTTTCTATCCCTGCTAGATGGAAGCCACCGACACCCCTACAACAACCTCGTGCGCCCTCCAGAAGCCACCACTGCTGCCTCCAGTTCCAGACGCCGCACTGTTCTTGTTTCCGTTCAGATCCGTCGTTGTTTTCCACGGCGACTCCGGCCTCCGACGAACTCACGATCCCTCTTGCTCCTTCCTATGGCCGATTTTGCGAGCCTCCTGTGTTCCCCTTCCTCCCAGGTGAGTGCCACTACTATCTAGAGGCTCGGCCAGCCTCCAGTGAGCTGTCCCTGCCAGCCTGCAACATTTCTCTAGCAACAGGTACAATTGCAAACCTCCACAACTTATCCCCTGCAATTTTATGGCAAGAATTCGGTGGTGAATCAGTGCTTAGAAAGTTTTCTTTATTGTTCTGGTTACCTCCTACTTAGTGTGGCCATACAACACCACTTTTTACACTATAGCATGGTTTATTCCATATGAAGTAATGTATTCTTTGAATCCACCCCTTAGTTTTCTAGATTTGGTGAATTCAGGTGTTGTAGATGTAGCCAACAGGAGCCATTGTTTAGCTTGATTTGCATATTGTAGGTCGTCGTTTTATGATTTTTGGAGAAAATTTAGCGAGAATTGATGGTTTTAGAGGTTTTATCTATCGTTTGTGTGTGGATTTATCTATGTTTTTTTCTTGATATTTTTTTGTTTGTTTGTGTGTGCAGCTCTGGGGAATAGTGTGTCTCCATCAGAAGAGAACATGTGCTACAATAATGTGATGATTATTGGCCCATGGCAATCTCCATACGAAGGTGACTACCTTTCCGAGTGTGATTATTTATTTGTGTATCCATTTCATTCTTCCTTGGCAAGAATCTGGTAAATTGTTATCTAAGAATATGCATGTCATTAGGTCATTTATTTAATGCTAGAGTGAACTGTGTATCTTGCTGATTTCAATTTCTGACTTACTTTTAGACACGAACTTTGTTTTTGTTTTTTGTTACCTTTTAAGGCACATCTGATTACTTGGAGCAATATAGTAATGTAGCCACGAAGTTCTCAATATATTTTGACTCCTCTCCTGCTAACCGCGACCGTTGGTGAAAAATGAATCGCGGCGTTCGATAATCGAAAAGAACTCCATCCATCTTCGATTTCTATGTGTGGAGTTGCCTTTTACCTACTTTCCCTGGGAAAAATTTCAGTCGGGGGCTTCGTAGTGAGTGTCCAGTACACCCAACTAGTCAAAAATTTCTTTGAAAAATCTCTTCCAGGTTGCTACTGAGAATCCAGCAACAAGAATTCCTCATTTCTAGAAATTTGAAATATAAAGAAATTGTTTGGGGTACTTCTCAATCTCTTCCTCTGCACATTGCAATTGAAATACCTTTTCACTTAGCGTCCGGGTCAAATGAAAATTCTCGATTTCTACCACGAATCATCCACATGCCTTCTAGATCGCTTGTGAGAATATCTTTTCCATCTTTCTCTATCTCGATCCCTACTTTTCATGGTCGTTTCACAAGACTATAAAGGCCATGTTCTCATCTCTACCTACAAAAAGCCCAAAAATTGGTTTGATGCATTTAGGGGTTTGGAAATTAGGAAAAAGGGAAGGCTTTTAGGAGGAAGAGAACTCATTGGAACCATATAGAGGATATTTGAAATCCATCTACAATCGTTCTCTCCTTCTCCGATGCCCGGATCTCACTTCGATGCCCCAGATCTCTTCTCTGACACCCTAGATCTCTTCTTTGGCTCTCTTCTCTGGCGAATCAAAGGCTAGGCCGAATCCCGTGGTTCATCCACCATTTTCCTGACGGTAAAACCTAATTTTCCATCTTGTTCCTGTTCTCGCGACGCCGCTAAACAGCCGCTCCTCTGCCAATTTTTTCGCCGCAGATTATCTCTGACAACTCTAGCAAATATTCTCCATCTCGGCAAACAATCAAATGTTCTTCTCCTCCACGTGAAGTTTTAGGGTAATGAGGTAGCTCTTCTTCTTCTTCTCATCTTAGTTTTACAAAAATTGTAGTTTAGGGTAATGAGGTAGCTCTTGGAAACTGAGTATCAAATTCTCCTTTCAATATTCTAGTAGTAGCTTTATTTATCGATTTTGCTACTTCTAAATTCATCTCTCCTAATTCTGCATTAACGGTGGCTGTACAATTTTTTAAAATAGCTAGAGCTTTAATTAATTTAATGGGCATTCTTTGGCTACCAAACTTAAAATTTTCCAAAGATCTCTGAGTTCGAGCTCCCCAATAAAATTGGTTCTCTAATTTTACTTCTCCAAATGTGGTTCAAGAGAAAGAATAATGAGCCTAAAAGATGGTAGAAACAAAATGAGTAAATCTGATCCATCTGATTCATCTTGTATTAATTTAAATGATAGTGCAGAGCAGATTTATCAGAAAATTAAAAAAGCCAAAAGCGATCATTTGACTTATATTAGCTATGATCATGCAGCTAGGCCAAAAATTAGTAATCTAATTGATATTTATGCTAGCTTGGCAGGTAAGCATATTGACCAAATAATTCTAGAATATCAATATCAGGGTTTTGCTAAGTTTAAACAAGATTTAGCTGAAACGAGGTCATTTATCCTAGAATTAATCTCACTAAATCGTCATTCTTGCTTTAAGAAACTAAAAAAACATCGACTCCCTTAGGCACGGTGGTGGCGGTCGTGACCAAAGGGGTTAAATTGTCATTATTTTTCGCCCGCCGAAGGAACTTCATCCACTTTTATGTTCAAAGGGATGATGTTTGTTAGGTGATCCTTAACGAATGACTGTTTAACCCATATGTTTACGACCTCCACCACCGTGCCAAATGGACCCTAAGATTGCTAAACTCGGAACCTTGATTTTCATGCAAACAAACCCTTTTGATCACATGCATTCCATCTACTCATGTAGTTAGTTGGTAGTCTTGTTTCTCAAGTAGGATGATTCATGTTGCGTCTTCAAAGTTAAAAGAATTCTCGAGAAATCTTCAAAGTTAAAGAAGCATCGTTGGAAGTTTCACATGCAGGACAACATCATAAATCAACATGAATTTACTTAAATTCTTTGAATGGACATCAAACATAAAATTCAACTCATTTTTGAACAGTGATTTTAATACACATTACTAACATAGTTATCTGATGGCACAAATACCCTCAGGCGCCAACAATTATGCCCCAGTTATTTAATTATTTTACTACACTCAACATGTATTTAACTCTGATGCCTTCTACGGCCTTGTGGGAGCAAAGATCGGAGACAAAAATCACACTGTAATGTACTCCTTGAATGCAGATACGGTGTGGAAGAAACAATCATCAAACACATAGATGGTAGCATGGCCAAAATCACAAGAGAAGTTGAAGAGAGAAATTTGTTTTGGTTATTGAAGGCCTCTTCATTTATAGAGAGGGAGAAATAGTTTCGGTTTTTGGATGTGAGTTGCTTGGCTTACTCAATATCTTAAGGTTCTATCCTAAATTCTAATAACTTTAGTATTTACCATTTTTTATTGGCATTACCTTGTCCCCCATACTGTGCTTTCTCTAGGAAAAAAACAAAATGTGAAATGTTTTTTAATTGATCCACCTGGGTTTGGAATGTTGAATATAGTTATTAGGGATGCTTATAAAATCATTTTTAGATTTCAGTTTTTAAAAACAGATTTACATATTAGTTTTTAAAATCAGTTTTAGATTTAGATTTACGTTTTAGATTGCAGCATTAGGCCATCACCCAGTTAGGCTATTTTTAACCATTTATGAAAAACAAAAGTAATAACTTAGATTTGGTAACTTCTTTTGGAAGCATTTATAAATAGAATTCTGATTTCTTTAGCAATCCTCTAACAGCCAAACTACTGTTTGTTTTCCAACCAAGGTGGAAAACAAAGACTCTTTGGAACCTTGGGTTACTCCGGAGCAGGCGATGAAGGTCTGCAATCGTAACTTTGGCATTGGTGCTGATGGTGTGATCTTTACGATTCTAGGGCTCAACGACACTAATTACTCTATGAGGATCTTCAACTTCGACATCAGTGAACCTGAGGTATTCCCACAATGAATTGTTCCCCTATAGTTTTTGTGAATCAACCTCCTTGAATTTACAACAAAAATGGTGTCAAAGAAAATAAAAGATTGTCAAATTTATAATACATTAATGTAATCGTCAACTTATACTTGTTATTGCAGGAGAAAATAAAGTTGAGGCAATTAAACCAAGGCCAAGATAAGGCTCCTGCTATGGTAATAGAGAATTTTTTGGCGAGAATAGATAACACTAACCATGCTGGAGGAAGCAACCGGATCGAGGACAAGGTTGAGGAGAAATCCAACAGCAAGACTTATCAACTTCTTGACCCAAATTGCAGAACTGATTCTGTGCTTGCGAGGTCATGACTTTTGTAGGCACAAAATTCTTGTAACACTAACCCCAACCATATTCATTTTTAATTATGACGTTTAGAAGAAGGGAGAAGTGTGTCACCAGCTTTGAAAAGAGTGGCTGAAGAACAGTATGCATCACTTGGTGCAAGCTTATTCTTTAATTTGTTCATTATATCAATGTTTGATCCATCCATGGCGTTTGTTTTTGTAACCCATGTTGTTAGATATCATAATAACCACATGAACTGATGTATATTTGTTAATGTTAGCGGAAGTGATGTCGTATCATGCCCCAGCATTGTGATAAGAAGCTGCTTGTTGATTTATTCTTTAATTTTCATGATTTATTCTTCTTCTTCTGGTACTAAACTCCATGATTATATGATTGTGAAGCAATAATTTTATGCATGAATAAGATGTGTTTTAGGGGAGGTTTGGATAGTGCAAGTTCTGGATCCTCGCCGGGCGGTTGCGGCCCCTACCAAATGGGCTGCGACTTGGTGGATCTGCGTATCAAAATGGGGGTCTTGCACTAAAAAGCTAATGAACTTATAAAACTGTATATAGTAAACTGGTTAATGATTTATTCCAAGTTCCAAGTCATTGTATGTGGATTATTTACAAATTCATATTGTTGAGATGATGAAAATGATAGTAAACTACGAAATTAATAAATAAATACAATTGCTTGATCACAAATAAAAATATACAATTTTGCCATACACAATGGTCAATTTTTCTAAGAGCTTAATTGGATGATCGTCACTTACATCACTTGACATAAAGCATGATCAGGGTTGTCCACGATTGGTGCAAGAGTCCCATCATAATCTAATAAAAGAACTATTTTTTACCCTTTGTGTAATTTGTGATTTGCTCAAATAATGTCAGAGCAGAAGGATATATCTTCTATATAGTAATGAGTATTCTAGTCAATCAACTCTACTAAAACCTCAAGAGGTTACTTTGAACATGCTTTGAAAACCACAATTACCTAAATCATCACTTTTAAATCATGTTTTTTTACGTATAACCAACCAGATGATCCCTAAGAAACATCATCGAAGTTGAAATGAACAAAAAATTACCACACAAGAGAGATATAGTGCATCAACTTCTTCCCTCTTCTCTCTTTCTACCTCTCTCCCTCCCTTTTTTTTATTTCTTTCCCTCTTCTCTCTTTCTCCCTCTCTCCCCTTTTTATCCTCCCCCTCTTTTTCTTTCTCTTCCCGCCCCTCCCCCCCTTTTTCCCCCTCATACTGGAGTGGAGCCCGACGCCCCCCCCCCCTCCCGTGATAGCCGGTTGGGTTTGAACAGAAAGAATCATTTGATTTCCTCCGGTTCACCATACCAGCGCTGCCGTACAACCCAATTCCACTCTGTCGACGGAAGTCCCGACCCTTACATTATCCGCGCCCGCAGGCCCCGATGTTTCCTGCGCCCGCAGGCTTCGATGTTGCCCGCGCCTAAAGCCCCCGTCATTTCTCGCGCCTGAAGCCCCTGACGAAACTTCCTGTTCACCTCCAATATGCCACTGTAACTGACGCAGGAGCCTATCTAGGTTTTTGATGATCCTTCCTGCGACCTTCCTCGATGTATCTGACGGGCCTATAGCCCTCCCGCTCCTTCCAGTCACGCGCCGACTCCCTCTCAGGCCCTCCACCACTGTTAGAGTCCTACTTCACATGACGACTCCTCCCCTGCCAGCCTCTGACATTCAACCAGCACCTTCTTGGACATCTTGAGCCCTGCAGCCTCCTTTAGCTTCCTCCTACACCTTCAAGGGACTTGGAAGTCTCCGCCTCTCTTCTCTGTGGTATACCTCTCATCTCCTCGCTTGCGAACACTAGTAATTTTTGTGCTTATATGTGTTTATGAATAGTTGATTATTGGAGTTTGCCCTAGTTTTCTTAATCTCCTAATTACTGTTATTTCATATCTAAATTTTCTGTCTCCTAATTGCTTACCTGTGGAATTTTGATTGGAAACGTTCTTATGCTCGTGTGGTGGTCTTGCGTTCGCGAGCGACGCTTAAGTCATTTAGTTCGAAAGAAATATCTCGTGAAGTTTCCGCATGTCACAATTATTTTAAAAGATCACAATTATTATCTCTCGAAACTATAGCCCTGGGTTTCAGATCACATCAGTTTGGTGTGGCTGCTGGGATATCTCACTCCTATCGTGGGATAGCCGAGTAAAAGCTCTACTAGCTAGCGCGCAATCACGCATGTGTTCATAACCTGCAACAATATCATATGTCGACATAGTTTAACCCTTTCTCTTCCAACTTGGTAACTAACCCTGCGAGCATTACTGACATGGCTGATCAGTGATAGTAGTTGGTCCTGCTACTTTGGGGTGTGGTCGTACCACACTACCCAGGCCCTGGTGTACAACCTGGTGCACTCGTGGAGGTGAGTGACATCTGATGATAACAATAATGCTATTAACTAGTGAAGGAACCCGGTGGGGCATAAAATAAAGACAAGCACCCTGGGTACACTCTTTATAGTGCCCAGAGTTGTCAACCTTCCTGTACCGGTACAAACGGTCTACGGGCATGATCGACCTACCACTTTACCCACAAATATATTTACAAGAATTTCAATAAGAATATTAGCTTGCACCTTCCGGGTCTGCAGTTGCTTGCTCTATTTGACATAAAATAATTCAGGCATGTGGCATCTTACATGAAGCTTGATCATACCGCTTAGAGTTTAATTAAGGAGTGTGGCGACCAAGTGTGCCGGTTAGTTAGGATTAACCTTGGAGGAATGCCCTATCTCCAAGTCAGCCCTAACTAATATCCATAATAATAATTAGTATATATATTAAACTATAATTTGCTATTTGGTATAATATATATCAAAATACTTATATTATATTGAATGTATTATCATTACTATAAGTACCCCTGATTAAGCCGATAGATGGCTCATTTGAATTGACTGATCTACTCTGGTTTGGTTGATTCAAAATGAAGGAAGGCCATTCAGCGTTGTTGCAGGTCACTTAGTTTTCATCCGGTCCGGAGAAATATACCGTCCTAGCTCGAAGTTGGCCTGAGTGCCCAACCAGTCAAATGAAAACCAAGCAGCAATGACATGATGTGTTTTAGAATGGAAATCCCAGAAAGGATAAAAAACCACGTGATCGGATCTGTGACGGGCCAAAATCCACTAGTTACTTTAAGTTTACAAGAGTTTGAGTTCCCAGAAGGGTGATCGGCCATTTCTTCGTTTACAAGTTTTGAAGGAAGAGAAAAGAGGAAAAAATACCAAGTCCACGAAGCTTCCGTGAGAGCATTCATGAGAGCGTCCATGAGAGCATTCTCCTATGCCTTCTCATGTGCTTGTTGAAGTATAAATGTGAGCACTGAGGGCGAGAAAACTCGAGAGTGAACAGAGGGAATTCAGAATGAACGGGTGATCTAAGTTCCATGTCCTCGAAGGAAAACCTCAGAGCTTTATCTTATCTCTCTGGTTTCTTCTCTTCAAATGAAGGCATATGGGACTTTTTATAGCTTTCTTGAAGGGACGCGTTGGTAACTATGTCTGGCATAATCTAGAGTTAACAAATAACGTTGCACTATTCTAGTCACATGGATTATCAATTTTTGAAAATGGCGAACATCCCCCCTTCCCCCCGGCGGTATGGGAAAGCTGCCTGGAGGTCGGAGGCGACGACGAAGACCAGGGGAGGCAGGTTGCCGACGGTGCGCGGGCAGGGTGGGCATGAGGAGGGGGAGATACTGCACGCACGCGGACTTGCTCGCATGCGCGGGGAGAGGTCGTGCGCACAGAGCCTTGCGTGCGTAGGTTTTCTAGCCTCGCGCCGCCAGGCTTGTGCTCGTGGGGATACCGATCGTGGTGTGCGGCTTCGTGGCTCCCATGGGCAGTGCCACATGGTGGAATTAATACAAATTTATAATATTACCATCGATAATACACGGGGGAAGAACGTGCCGCCATGATAGTACCTCAACCACGATAGTGTCGCTCGCACCCAGAGTTCAGTACTCCAGCTGTTTGTCAATCTTCTAATGTGCTCCAAAGGTGCGAGTGGAGGGAGCACCGTCGCGCCGCAACACCGTCGTGATCATGGTACTGTCACGGTGGCACAGGGCTTCTCCTCATGTATTTTCACTCGTATATATACAAAGAAATGTAATACAACTGATAGAACTCAATTTGGAGCACGAATGCTCAATATACAAAATCGGCATCGCCGTGGCGCGCTACGATACTCAAAATGATCATATTCTTTATATAACCTCAGATATATATATATATATATATATATATATATATATATATATATGGGGGCTATGGAAAAACGCGCAGCGCGTTTTTCGCTAAAAAACGCGCTCCCCGGAAAAACGGAAAAAGCACCCCCTAAACAGCATTTTTAGAAAAAGTGGTCAACATGAAAGTTGTAGATCTAGATCTACAACTTTCATGTTGACCACTTTTTCTAAAAATGCTGTTCAGGGGGTCTATTTTCAAAAGGCGCGAAGGGGGTTCCGCCCGGTAATTATTTCGATTTTTATTTTTTGCGCGGACCCCCCTTCGCGCCATTTGAAAATAGACCCCCTAAACAGCATTTTTAGAAAAAGTGGTCAACGTGAAAGTTGTAGATCTCGACGAGATCTACAACTTTCATGTTGACCACTTTTTTTAAAAATGCTGTTTAGGGGGTGTTTTTTTCGTTTTTCTGAGGAGCGCGGTTTTTTATCAAAAACGCGCTGCGCGTTTTTACAGTTTCCTGATATATATATATATATATATATATATATATATATATATATATATATATATATATATATATATATATATATATATATATATATATATATATATATATATATATATATATATATATATATATATATATATATATATATAGCCAGACGGCGGGCTTCGCCCACCCCCCGACACAGGGCTTCGCTCCTACGACCAAGAGCAACAGTACCCGTCCAATGACGGCAAGCTTCTCCTGCCCCCAACGGGATTCGCAAGCCACTGGCGGGCTTCGCCCCCCCCCCCCCAACAGGATTCTCAAGCCCCCGACAGTTTTTGCCCCCCTGCTCGATGCTCACAGATGAACAAATAAAGCAACATTGTTTGTGTTCTTTACTATTTTACTAAACAAATAATATCGCAGCTAGCTTTTCGTTTTTAATTCATTTACGGTATTTAATTTGTTAATTCTTGAAAGAGAGAGAGCACATGTTCCCTATGTAAATATTTTATTCGGTCAGACTGTTCTAATCGATGTTGAATCATGATAGTATTCTTAATATGGAATTTATTTATAAATATTCAAATAATTTGATAATAAATAATTTATTAATAAATTATTTTATTCAAATAATTTATCAATATGGAATTTATTTATTTTATTCAAATAATTTATTAATAAATACAATATTAATTAATTAATGCAAAAAGTAGTTATACAACACTTTGATTTTTGTTAAAAATCCTTATCTGAATGCATATATCATGTATGCATATATCATGTATGTCAAATCAACTTTCATAAAGTTGATTGGTTTAATGGTAGCTCCTCGAAAAATCCATTGACATGCCTAATGATAACTTTTTTTGAATAAACTGCTGACATGCCTAATGAGAACTTACCATAGTAGATGCATGAGCTCCACAAATTTTTTTTTTTGGATTTTATGGATTTTCATCATTACTTTTAATTTTGAAATAGTATAATTACTTGAATGAACATTGTATTTTTGTTTCTTTAAATTTAAAAAATATGGGAATAATTGGTAATTTTGAATGCTTCACCAAAGGCTACTTTTTCCTTTTAATATGTATATATGTGTATATATATATATATATATATATATATATATATATATATATATATATATATATATATATATATATATATATATATATACGAGTGACAGGCACGGGCCTCCGGCCCGATGGCCACGCGCCACAGTATCTGGCTGGCGACGGCAGGCTTCGCCCGCCCTCCGACACGGGGCTCCGCTCCTACGACCAAGAGCAACAGTACCCGTCCAATGACAGAAAGCTTCTCCTGCCCCCAACGGGATTCGCAAGCCACTGGAGGGCTTCGCCCGCCCCCAACAGGATTCTCAAGCCCCCGGCAGTTTTCGGCCCCCTGCTCGATGCTCACAGATGAACAAATAAAGCAACATTGTTTGTGTTCTTTACTATTTTACTAAACAAATAATATCGCAGCTAGCTTTTCGTTTTTAATTCATTTACGGTATTTAATTTGTTAATTCTTGAAAGAGAGAGCACAACATGTTCCCTATGTAAATATTTTTTTCTGTCAAACTGTTCTAATTGATGTTGAATCATGATAGTATTCTTAATATGGAATTTATTTATAAATATTCAAATAATATAAATAAGGTTAGGCCGCACTCTGCAGGGATGAGATGGATGCTTGCATGAAAAAACATTCATTGCATTGTTTTAATAATAATAATAATGCATATCTCATCATGATTATAGAGAGAGAGCATCAGCATTGATTATCTACAGGCGCCAGCTACTCAGCGCCCCCTTCCTCTCTTATCTCTCCTGCAAGCCTCCTGCTGCCGCCCTTTCTCCCTCATCCGTAACTCTTTGTAGCTCTAGGACACCTACAAATTTTTTTGGACGATGATGCCAAAAGAAGCAAAATCCGACGATTAGGATTGTCTCAATGGATTTTTAATTAATCAATTTGATATATCTTTATATATGAGAAAGATATATATATATATGTATTTATATATATGCAGTCTTTTATACAGTATATTTGGTCAAACAATCGGGTATATATGCAGTCTTTTATACAGTATATTTGGTCAAACAATCGGGCAACTGCGATAAACATGATGGTGCATATAAAAAAATAGTAGTTTGGGTATTATTTATATGATTGTTTTCTGTTGGAAGAGCTGAAAACTTGTATGTATATTGCTTGTATGTAAATACAATGAGAGAATACAAATATATAGGAGAGAGAAGGTGAGAAGAAATCCTATACAAGATGTGAGACTAAGAAGAGAAGAAGGAAATACAATAAATAAAGGGGCCCAATAATTGGCCCTTTACATGGGCTTTTCTAACACTCCCTCGCAAGCTGGAGCGTACAAATCGTATGCGCCAAGCTTGGAGAAGCACTGATAGAAGAGGGTGATTGAAAGAGCCTTAGTGAGGACATCCACAACTTGTTCAGTCCCCAGAACGTGCTTCAGGTTGAGCTTCTTCATTTGAACCTTTTCCCGGATGAAGTGACAGTCGACTTCAATATGTTTTGTTCTTTCGTGGAAGACCGAGTTCTTGGCTATATATATAGCAGCTTGGCTGTCACATAGGAGGAGAGCTGGGGAAGGGAGCTTTACACCCAGATTGGTAAGAAGACTCTTAAGCCAAGTTAGTTCAGAAACCACCGAAGCCATTGCCCGGTATTCTGCCTCAGCTGATGATCGAGCAACGACCACTTGTTTCTTACTTCGCCAGGTAATCAAATGTCCTCCAAAATATGTGCAAAAACCACTGGTTGACCTTCGATCATCAAGGGAACCAGCATAATCAACATCAGAATATGCCACCAACGTTGGAGCTGAAGATGAGGTTTTGTATACCAATCCTTGAGCAGGAGCCATTTTAAGGTATCTGAGAATGCGTTCAACGGCCTGAAGATGAGATCTCTGAGAGGAATGCATATATCGACTGACAATACCAACAACGAAGGAAATATTCGGTCAGGTTACTGTGAGGTAGATTAATTTCCCAACAAGACGACGATAGTATTCTGGATTCTGGAGTAGGAGATCTGAGGCAGATGTCTGAGTGCATAACTTTTGATTTGCATCCATTGGGGTGTCAATCGGCTTATAACCTTAATAACCAGCATCATGAAGGAGGTCGAGGCAATACTTCCGCTGAGAGAGGACGAGACCATCTGACAACCTCAAGACCCAAGAAGTACCGAAGGGGTCCTAGATCGTTTGTTTGAAAAACTATGCTCAGGTGTAGTTTGACCTCCTGTATTCCTTTCAAGTCGTCTCCAGTAATTATGATATCGTCAATGTATACTAATAGATGAACCGTTCCCGTTATCGGTGACGAGTGAACAACGAGAAGTCTGCCGAGCTTCGAGTAAAACCAACCTCCCGAAGGGCCTTACTGAACTTGTCAAACCATGCCCGTGAGGATTGTTTGAGACCATACAGAGCTTTCATAAGGCGGCAGACCTGAGACTCCCCCATGGTCTCAAACCGGGGAGGATGCTGCATATACACTATTTCCTGGAGATCGCCTGAAAGACTTGATTCCAAGAGCCTAGACACCTAGAGGGGGGGGGGGGGTGAATAGGTTCTAATTTTCTTTAATAAATTTTAGGCAATTAACTTGTTCTAACTTAGCACAGATAAAAAATAATTCTCAGCACAACAATCACTACACAGCAATCACAGCACACCAATCACAGCACAGTACTGTACACAAGATTTATAGTGGTTCCCCAAGGTATGGGTACATCCACTTTCCCCCTTCGCCTATCCAGTAGAGAACTGAATTCAGCCCAACTTCCTTCCACTTACTCAGATCCACAGATCTTACAACTCAGAACCAGATTGGTTCCTATAACTCAGACTTATACAAGTCTTATCTCAAATTCTTCCCAAGAATCCTACCTCAAGCCTCAGCCCTATCTCAGCCTTTATCACTAGGCTTATAACTCAGACTTTCACAAGTCCTACACCTCAGACACTCAGCCCTACCTCAATCTTTATAATTACAGGCTTACAACTCAGATCTTATAAAAAATCCTACAAGAAAATGAATGTTGTAAAGGGTACAGAAATTCACCAGATAGAACTCTCTATTAGTGTGAGCTTCTTGATCAGTTCTTGAATAAACTTAATCTTCAGATCCAACCAGACTTAGCTGTTTCAAAGCATTTTGATAGAACAAAATAAGGTTGATCTTCACTTGATGTTGAAGTTGATATTCAGATAGCTCCTTCCTTAGATTCAGAATTAGATCTGAATCTTTCTTACAGACTGCTCTGGATCTGCCTTCTTAAGGGCTTCCCCTTTTCTTGTTGTCAGATTCTCTTTCCCGTAATTGCTTGATTACTTCCTTTCTTAGTTCTTCGTTATTTTTGCTTGTCAAGGATCAGTCCCTTATATAGAGTTTCCTCAAGATTACCGGCTAATCCAGTTTGTAACAACCTTTTGACAGTTCTTACAAAGATGTCAGACCTGTTGGTTATGACAGCTGTCGAGTCACTAGTCATGACAGTTGATTCCTCAAATACTTTATAACTCAGCATGAACCACTCAGCAAACTGCTTCACATGTGTCGACACAAATAGACTAAGTGTCGACACAAGTCTTGATGATGTCGACACAATACTCCATGTGTTGACATAGTCATTCTTCTGCTACTCGACACAGCTTCTGTTTGTATGAGTCGACAAAAGTCCTGTGTGTCGACACAAATGCTCCTAGTCTCGACATAACTGATGCTGATAGATGGCGTTGAGTGTATATCCAGCTGTCGTTGAGTGTGTGTCGAGACGTCGTTGAGTGTGTGTAGACATAAGCCTTCAGACTCAGTATAGCTGTTGCTGTTAGATGGCGTTGAGTGTCGTCCAGATGTCATTGAGTGTGTGTCGACACAAGTCCTGTGTGTCGACACAACTTCTTCTGGTCTTGATATAGCTGATGCAAATAAATAGCGTTGAGTGTGTGTCGACACAAGTCTTGTGTGTTGACACAAACCTTCTTCAGGTGTCGACACAATTCCTGTGTGTCGACACATGCCTTTCTTTTGGTGTCGACATAACTCCTGGGTGTCGACACAGCTTCTGCTTTAGGTGTCGACACAATTCTGGGTGTCGACACAGCTTCTTCTTCAGGTGTCGACACTTGTACTTAGAGAAATTTCTTGCAAACCTTACACCTGCACAATGAAACTCAAACATCCATCAAATACAAATTGATGTATATCATTGAGTAAGATGAGGCTTCTCCAAATCTGGTATATATTTTTCAGTGTACCCAACAATCTCCCCATATTTGGAGAAGTCATAACCCTTAGTCAAAGATATACATCACTCATAATAAAGCACATAAAAATAGATGTACATATATTTCAGTGCAAGATAACATAAAAATAATGTAAACAACTAAACTCAATAGTGAAGCTGATTTTATTTATTAATCAGAAAATTCTGGATTTACATGTTTTTCCTTAGAACTAAAGCAAAAAGTTACATTGTTCTATACATAAGCCTATCTATCCTATGATTGACTAGGCTCCTTAATTACAATGCATTTTCCAGATCTAATCTTTGCCTGCACAGTAGGTTCAGTATCATCAGCAGGTTTCTTCCCTTTGAGATCCTTCTTCTTCAGTTCTCCAGCCTTTATCCTTTGCCTTTCAAAATAGTGAAAAGGCTTGGGGAAGTACCTGCTAGGCTCTAGAGCATTAGCAGTTAACTTCCCATCTTTTGCACTCCTTCTGTACTGAAGAATGGCTTCTTGCCTGGCTTGATACTTGTTCCATTCTTGCTCAGAATACCATTTATCCCTATCATAGGTCTTATCCTTTACAGCCTTCCAGGCAGTCAAAATAATATTCCTGGAAGTAGGGCTCCATTGCTCAAAATCTGGCTTTAACTCAGCCTGTTCTCTGAACCTTTTTTTGGATAGCTGAGCTTCCTTCTGAGCTTCCTTGGCAGTCTCTGACATCTCTACTTTTTCAATAATCACATTTGGTGCCTCCTGTGGAAGGCTGTATATTGTCTGCACTTCTTGTTGAACCATATCAAAGTCACCAGGAGGGTAAATAACATGTGCAACTTCAGACTGATCTCCTTCAATTCAAGCAGGTTACACTCCATACTCAGCAACATTGTCATCATCACACAAAGGATGAAAGCCAAGTGTAGCTCCAATGGTATTAGAAACCTATTTTGCATGATCAGAGCCAACTTTGACTAATAATCTCTCCCCCTTTATGACTTCTCTGGTTATATGATCTCTCAGATCAGTCTTTTGAAACCTTATTTGATCAGCTAGATATTCTGTACCTTCTTGATAGTAGGCTTTGAACTTAGCCAAGTAATTAGAAATAGTCTTTTGAGACACTCCAATGGCTGTTTGGACAGTAGATAGATCCTCTTGTATTTGCTTTTATATTTTAGTTTTCAAATTAGTGGAAATACTTCCCAGTTTTTTGAGTATTTCTTCATGGGAGTCTTTGAGATTTTCATTAGACCTTAATTGATTTTCTAAAACATACCCTTGCTTGGTGGCAATGTCCTCAACCTCAGTCTTCAACAGCTGTTGTTACTCAGCCAAATATACTACAACATTGTCTCCCTTATGGAAGTAATCTGTCATCTCTTTCTTTTGCAGATTGACTTCAAATCTGATTGATTTAATGTCCTGAGCCAGCTGAAATTGCAGTTCTTTATTTGACTCATCCACATACTTCTCTAAAGACTGCCTTTGTTCATCCAATTTTACTTGCAGTTGGACCAGTAATGAACTGAAGTCCATGCTTGGAGCAGGTGGTTGTTTGACTGTTTGTAAGGCCTTTTTATAGCTTGTGCTCTTTTTCTTGATTGCAACCATCTTCCTCTTCTTAGCCATGAAGGCTTCCTCATCATCAGAGGGTTGTGATGAGCTTTCTATATCAACTGTTTCTTTATTAGATGGGGCATTCAGTAGCTCCTCCCCCTCAGTTCCTAGCAGGTCCTTTTCTATCTGTGATTGCTCCCCCTCGGTCCTTGTAGTTGGTAAATCAGGAAACAACTCTTCCATAGTTACCTCTTGCTACATCTGTACAGGAGGAACAAGATTAGTTTGGAAAACAAAAGGTTCTCCCTGGACATCCAGATTTTTGTCTAGGGCCTGCTCTATAAAGGAGATACTTACTTGCTCATCCTGAGCTGTATCTTTTATCTGCACATCTTGTGCTTCCTTCTAAGCAATTTCCAGTATTTCTTTGTTTATATCTGATACAATGTCCATCACTATTTCAGTAGCATACTCACTCTCCAGAGTAGCTTCGACAATACCTCCCCCTTGGGCAGGCAACTCAGATAATTCAGTGACTTATATTGCTGGTTCAGGGTGTTCTCCCCCTGGAGTGGAGGCTATCTGTTGCTGTGAGTGCTGAATGCTCTCTATTTGATTTCGAGCTTCCTTTTGTTGTTGGTCTTCATCTGAACTGAAGACTACCTCCTCCTCAGAATCACTGGAGGATTCTTCTTACTGAACAATTTCTTTCTTTTTCTTATTTTCCTTGACATGTTTCTGTGGAGTAGAAACCTCTTTGGTCAATACTCTATCCCATCTGGATAGAATCCTTACATCCATTCTCCTCATATGGTTGATCTTGGATCCTGGTAGTTTGTTCATAACATCTGGTATTGTAGAAGCTAGACATAAGCTAAGGATCCTTCCCAGATTTGGTTTCTTTATTCCTTCTTGTATTTTGTCAAAAACTATTGATGCCCAGTCTGTTTTTAGTCTGAATATTATTCTTGTCATTAAATTGAACATAGAGTCTGAAATTTTATCATGTCCACCTGTTTTACACAGAATCACCTTGCCTACGATTTCAGACCGAAACTTTCCTTGTGAATTCATCCCTTTCCTGGTAATGGATGATCCAACTTTGGTATTAGGGTTTAGGTCGCACCAACTTAATGCATCTTTTGTCATGGATGGACTTATGTCATCATCATCCTTAACCTTAGGAAGTTGGAGTGACTTCCTGATCGTCTTCAGTGTAAGTTTCACTCAGGAATCCTGAACTGTGGCTTTGATCTTCTTCCCGTCAGTGTCCACAGTTGCTGATGAATAAAATTCCATTACTTTCTTTTTCCAAATCTTAGTTGGTTCTGAGACCAAGAACTCCAACCCATTTTCCGAAATTAGGGTAATTACTCCTTGGATGTCTTGCGATGCTGTCGTGAATCCACAACGAACAAGCTCATAACCTTCATTCACCTTGTCGTCCTTGAGGGCGCCATTGACGAAAGGGAGAGAGAGAGAGAGAAGAGAAGTGAATATCTATGTCTACACAAGGTCTAGAGTCGAGAAATCTGAAGGCGTAGTCGACCAGATTTTGTCTTCCCCTATTTATAGTCTACTGGTAAAGGGTAGGTCAAAGGACGCACCTTACTTAATAAAAATACATGTCGACATAGTTGTACATGTGTCGACATAGAAGACTTAGGTCACGACAAAACTTAATTTTAGTCTACATGTCTATGTGTCGACATATCTTTGTGTCGACATACTTGTGTTAGTGTCGACATGGGCTGGTCATATCTCGACATAGTTGTGTTGACACCTATTCTTATGTCGACACAAATACTATTTCTGTGTCGACACATCCTTTTTCTTTGTCGACACAACATACTGAGTGTGTCGACACAATTTTCTTGTGTCGACACAAACTTTGTACTTAGACAAATTTCCTGAGAAATATTGTGCTTACATATTCTACTTAGGAATGCTTGAGCTGACCTATTCTAGGTTCAACATACCTAATTTAATTTTAAAATAATTGAATTTAGTTTTATCTAGAGATTTTGTAAAAATATCAGCAATTTGATTATTTGTATTTACAAATTCTAGACTAATATCTTCCTTATCTACATGTTCTCTTATGAAATGAAACTTAATTTCTATATGCTTAGTTCTACTGTGAGATACATGATTCTTAGCAATAGAAATAGCACTAGTAGAATCACAGAATAGTGGAATTCTACTTACCTTGATGTCATAGTCTTCAAGTTGATGCTTTATCCACATCAACTGTGCACAGCAGCTGCCTGCAGCTATATATTCTGACTCAGCAGTTGAAATAGCTACACTTGTTTGCTTTTTGCTGCACCATGCCACCAGGCTTCCACCTAAGAATTGACAAGTTCCTATAGTAATTTTACTGTCTTCTTTGCATCCTGCAAAGTCTGCATCTGAGAATCCTGTTAGTAAGAAATCTCTATTCTTAGGGTACCAAAGACCTAGATTAGGTGTGCCCTTAAGATATCTCAAAATTCTCTTAACTATAGTATAATGAGATTCCTTTGGGCAAGCTTGGTACCTAGCACAGACATATGTAGCATACATGATGTCAGGTCTACTAGCAGTCAAGTAGAGTAAGGAGACAATTATCCCTCTGTACAAAGACTCATCAACAGGTTTCCCTGTCTCATCTTTGCCTATAGGCATACTTGTTCCCATTCGAGTTTTTATGGTGGAGGATGAGTCCATACCATATTTCTTAATCAACTCCTTGGTGAACTTAGACTGGGATATGGACAATCCATCATCAGTCTGTCTTACTTGAAGTACTAAGAAGAACTTCAACTCACCTATACTGCTCATCTCAAACTTCCCTTGCATAAGTTTGACAAACTTTCTACAAAGGTTATTTTCAATAGATCCAAAGATAATATGATCAACATATATCTGGACTAGGATTATCTTGCCTTTAGATTCCCTAAAAAATAGAGTTTTGTCTATCTTTTCTCTAGAGAATTTATTCTCAATAAGAAAAAACAGACAAGGTTTTATACCAAGCCCTAGGGGCCTGTTTCAAACCATATAAGGCTTTCCTAAGCCTATATATATAATCAGGATAATGAGAATCTATAAAACCTTAGGGTTGTTCAACATAGACTTCCTCTTTTAAAGTCACCATTCAGAAATGCTGACTTTACATCCATCTAATATACCTTGAACCCTTGATAGGCAGCATAGGCCAAGAACAACCTTATAGCCTCCAGCCTTGCCACTAGGGCAAAGGTTTGATCAAAGTCAATCCTTTCCTCTTGCCTGTAACCTTTTGCTACCAGTCTGGCCTTGTTCTTGATTATAGTGCCATTCTCATCAAGTTTGTTTCTGTAGATCCACTTGGTTCCTATAATGTTGTGATCCTTTGGTTTAGGAACCAGTTCCCAGACTTTACATCTTCTGAATTGATTCATCTCTTCTTGCATAGCATCAATCCAGTTTGTGTCTAGCATGGCTTCTTCAAACTTTCTGGGTTCTATCTGTGATAAGAAACTTGAACATAAAACTGTGTTCATATTCTTGCTCCTGGTTAGTACACCTTGACTTGCATCACCAATGATTTGATGAGCTGGATGATCCTTTAGGTGTCTTCTTGCTGGAGGAAATCTGCCAACCTCTTGGCCTTCTTTATTTTCCTCAACCTGATGCTCCTCATTATCTTCTTCATCCAGTGAGTCTTGTTCTCCCCTGGACAACATGCATCCTTTTCTTCATCCAGCCTAGCAGGTGCTTCTTCATTGATAGTCAGCTTGTCTATCCTATCCTTTAAACCTGTAGAACTATTTGAAGAGCTAGACAATTCACTGTTAATCAACTTAGACTCATCAAATACTACATGGACAGATTCTTCTACAACTTGTGTAGTCAAGTTGTAGATCCTGTATGCCCTACTATTATTGTTGTACCCAACAAATATCCCTTCTAGGGATTTGGCAGCAAACTTAGTTTGGTAGTGCTTACCATTAACTAGGACATAACACTTGTTACCAAAGATTCTGAGGTAGGAAATGTTTGGTTTTCTGCCTTTCAAAATCTGATAGGCAGTCATCTTATGTTTCTTATTGATGGAGGCTCTATTGAGTACATGACATGAAGTATTTACTGCCTCTGCCCAGAAGTACTCAGGGAGAGTAGTGTCACTAAGTAGTGTTCTACTTGCCTCAATTAGAGTCCTATTCTTTCTTTCAGCAACACCATTTTGCTGGGGTATTTTAGGTGAGGAGAACTCTTGATGAATCCTAAGTTCTTCATAGAACTTTTTCATACATTCAGACTGAAATTCAGTTTCATGGTCACTTCTGATTTTGACCACTGAATTGTTAAATTCATTCTGAATTTGTCTAACAAAGGTCTGGAAAACAGTAGGAGTTTCAGATTTCTGCCTCAAAAAGAAAACCCATATGAATCTAGAATAGTCATCCACAATAACAAATGTGTATACTTTACTACCAAGAGTATGAACTAGCATAGACCAAACAAATCCATATGCAAGGGATATAAACATCTCATTGAATCTTTGGTATTAAGTGCATGGAAAAAGGACTTAGTCTGTTTGCCCTTTTAGCATGATGAACACACACCCTCTTTAATGCACTTGACTTGAGGACCATTCCTCACTAACCCCATGCTTAATAGTTGTCCTATAGACTTATAGTTCAGATGAGCTAGCCTCTTGTGCCATTTGACACATAGTGAAGCTTTCTCTCTTGTAACTAGACAAATGGGTGAGATGTTAAACTCACAATCTAGGTTAAGACAATATACATTCCCTTTCCTAGTGCCAGTCAAAATGATCTCTTGATCACTTGACCTCCTTATTTGGCACTCCCCTTTGAGGAAAGAGATGTCATAACCTAGATCACTAAGTTGACTTATGCTAATCAGTTTATACTTTAGACCCTTCACATAAGTCACTTTAGTGATAGTAATTGAATCACTAGAAATATTACCAAATCCTTTGATGATTCCTTTTTCTGATCCACCAAAGATTACTTTGGGTCCATTCTCTATGGGTACATAGTCCCTCAACATTCTTCTTGTTCCAGTCATGTGTCTGAAACATCCACAATCCAAGTAACATATAGGTATGGCCACTTGGATTCACCTGTATCAAATAAAGAATCACTAATCCTTAGAACCCAAATTATTGTTGGGTCCTAGGTCCTTGTTAGTTTGAAATCCTGCAGCTGTTCTGAAAGGTAAACTATTCTTGGTTTTAACACTTGTGTTGAACTAGAAATCTGTGGCAAAGTGGCCTACCTTGCCACAACACCAACACTCAAATCTATTGTACCTTCTTTTAGGTACAACTTTGTTGCCAGCAGTCCTGTTAAGTATAGGTGCTGGAGCAGCAAATCCCAAGAATTCCTTTTGAACCTGATGGGCTTGCCTATAGAGTGACCTATTGTCATTTGCACCCTTGCCCATGAGATCTCCATACTCACAATGACCATGAGTAATATCATGATCATACCTGTTTGTAGGTTGCATCACTTTCCTAAAGAAAATAGGGGGCTTTTTAGCTATTGGCTGAACTGGGGCCTTACCCTTTCTAAGAGAATTAGTGGCCCTAGTTCTTCCTTTAAAACCTAGACCAGTCTTTCCTTTTTTAGAAATGAAATTGTCTATTAAGGGCAAGACATATTTTGTCTTAGAGAATTTAGCCACTAACTCTCTTTCTTGCTGAAGTTTTGCCTCCAGTTTCTTGATATGATTTTCCTTGAAAGAGATTGTGCCCATCTGAATAACAGTAATGTTTTTCAGTTTGGCAACCTCCTTCAGTTTTAAATCTATCAACATGGTTGAATCTGATGCAACCTGCTTAAGAGACTCAATTTACTTGGCCTGCTCCTTGACAAGAACCTTGCTCCTCTTTAGAGCTTGCAACAACCCACCATACTCATTAATGAGTTGATGTACATCCCCCTCAGAATCAGAACCATCCACTTCTCTTGAAGTTGATGTTGATGATTCTGATCCAGTAAAATAATCGAAAGCTGAGGGAGAATTGTATACCTTGCTTGGACCAGGCTGATCCTGACACTGATCATTTTCTGACAGAGCCATCAGCCCTCTACAGTAATAGTTTTTCACTCCATTTATGGAGTCCAGCATTTGTAGGAATTCTAATTCCCTAGAATACTCTTCTGTTGAGAACAACCCAACATATGCTTTTGCATCATCTTTTTCTCCTGATCCTGAAGATGAAGAGTCTGTCCAACTCTTCTGCTTTTGAGCAACAAAAGATTTCTCCTTCTTGCCTTTGACTTGATGCTTCTTCTTGTCCTTAGATTCAGTCCTCTTGTCTTGACAGTCAGCTATGACATGTCCAGGCCTGTTGCAAAAATAGCAAACAATCTTAGATATAATTTGTTTACTAGGTTTTGAGGCATACCTGTCCTTCTTGAGAGTCTTCTTTTTCTTATAATACTCATCCTTGGAGAAGGATGTAGATGGTCTGGTTCTCCATTTCTTATTTTTCATGAACTTTTGAAACTGCCTTGTAAAGGCAACAAAGTCCTCATCAGAGGTGTGTCTATCTGATGTGCTGTTGTCAGGATTTTCTTATTCTGCCTCAGCACTCCTTATGTGTAGAGAAGGAGACTTTCTCCTACCCTTTCTTGTGCCTTCAGCCTTGAAGGCTACTAACTTATCTTTGTACTCAGACCTACTATTTTTCTCCTCCTCTTTTCTAGCAGTGAGCTGCATTTATAGGATAATAACTTTCCAAATAGTATTGGTGGAGGTGTATCAGCAATCCTGACCACCTCTCTGATGACACATATCTTTGTGTCCCAGTCCTTTGTTAGTGATCTGAGAAACTTGTCATTCAGTTCATATGTGCTGAAGTCTCTTCCATAAGTCATCAGCTCATTAACTATCCTGAAGAACTTCTTGTAACATTCAGCTATGCTGTCAGACTTGGCTTGTCTAAAGCTCTCATATTCTTGGTTTATCATAGATTTCCTGTCTTCTCTGACTTCTTCAGTTCCCTCCATGTAGACAATCAAGGTGTCCCACATTTTCTTAGAGTTTTTGCAATGCACCAGATTCTGAAATGTGGCATCATCTATATCACTTACAATAATATTTTGTGCTCTTTTGTCTAATGTTGTCAGGATGGTCTCATCCTTGGTCATTTCAGAATAACTCTTCTTGGTTCTAACATTTGCATCCAGAACTGATACCTTCATTGGAATGAAGAGGCCTTCTTGTACTGTGATGTAGATTCTTGTACCAGATGCTTCCATGAACAACCTGACCCTTTTCTTCCATATGCCAAAGCATTCTTTCCTGCAGATAGACAGTTTCATAGATCCAAATTTCTTCTGATTCTCATTTGAACCCATTCTTGAAATCTGTTAATTGCCTTGGAGATTCACTCAAACTGTTAGGTCTATCTTTGAGAAACCACTCTCTGATACCACTTGAAAGACTTGATTCCAAGAGCCTAGACACCTAGAGGGGGGGAGGGTAAATAGGTTCTAATTTTCTTTAATAAATTTTAGGCAATTAACTTGTTATAACTTAGCACAGATAAAAAATAATTCTCAGCACAGCAATCACAACACACCTATCATAGCACACCAATCACAACACAATACTATACACCAGATTTATAGTGGTTCCCCAAGGTATGGGTACATCCACTTTCCCCCTTCGCCTATCCAGTAGAGAACTGGATTCAGCCCAACTTCCTTCCACTTACTCTAATCCACAGATCTTACAACTCAGAACCAGATTGGTTCCTATAGCTCAGACTTATACAAGTCTTACCTCAGATTCTTCCCAAAAAACCTACCTCAGGCCTCAGCCCTATCTCAGCCTTTATCACTAGGCTTATAACTCAGACTTTCACAAGTCCTACACCTCAGGCACTCAGCCCTACCTCAGTCTTTATAATTACAGGCTTACAACTCAGATCTTACAAAAGATCCTACAAGAAAATGAATGTTTTAAAGGGTACAGAAATTCACTAGATAGAAGTCTCTATTGGTGTGAGCTTCTTGATCAGTTCTTGAATAAATTGAATCTTCAGATCAAACATGACTTAGCTGTTTCAAAGCTTCTTAATAGAACAAAATAAGGTTGATCTTCACTTGATGTAGAAGTTGATCTTCAGATAGCTCATTCCTTAGATTCAGAATTAGATCTGAATCTTTCTTACAGACTGCTCTTGATCTGCCTTCTTAAGGTTTTACCCTTTTCTTATTGTCAGATTCTCTTTCCCGTAATTGCTTGATTACTTCCTTTCTTAGTTCTTCGTTATTTTTGATTGTCAAGGATCAGTCCCTTATATAGAGTTTCCTCATGATTACCGACTGATTCGATTTTTAACAACCTTCTGATAGTTCTGACAAAGGTGTCAGACCTGTTGGTTATGACAACTGTCGAGTCACCAGTCATGACAGTTGATTCCTCAAAGACTTTATAACACAGCATGAACCACTCAGCAAACTGCTTCACATGTGTCGACACAAATAGACTAAGCGTCGACACAAGTCTTGATGATGTCGACACAATACTCCATGTGTTGACATACTCATTCTTCTGCTACTCGACACAGCTTCTGTTTGTATGTGTCGAAACAAGTCCTATGTGTCGACACAACTGCTCCTAGTCTCGATGTAATGCCCTGAAACTTAAAAGTGAAACGAGCGGTGTTCGAACCAAGTTCGGGTCTTGGTAGGGTGAACACGGCCTGTAACACAGGCGTGCCACATGGCCGTGTCGTGCTCGGGTAGTCGAGTCGAGGTCGACGAGCGTTGAGTGCTCGAACATGGCCGGTGACACGGGCGTGTCACAGGGCATGTCAGACACACGACATGTGACACGGGCGTGTCACATAGCCGTATACTCCTCTGGAAGTTTGGTCCTGTGTATACTGAGGGAAACGACCCCGAACACGGGCGTGTACTGTATGACACGGGCGTGTAAAATTCGACATAGGGCCACCCGTGTCCACCAAGGGACGTGACGGTTGGCGTGGCGGTTATTCATGACACACCCCTAGTCACGGGCGTGTCGATGACCCGATACAGGCGTGTAAGGTTGGGACACGAGCGTGTACTTACCCGTGTGCTTTTCTGTACTCGACAATCGTGTCTGGATCAAGGCACACGGCCTGGGAACGGACGTGTGCAAAGCCGTGTTCGACCTATTTTAGTGAATTTTTTGGTGGATTCGAGCCATTCGTTTTCTTTAAACCAGATCTGACGGCATATGATTAATCTTGCTTCCTTAAGGCTGGGAGTGGGGGTTAAACTCCTCATTTTCTTTTGGCCTTCCTCTCTCTAAAGTCTTAGAGAGAGGAGAAAGAAAGGAAGAAGGAGGAGGAGGATCCCAGCTGCCGGCGGAGCATCGGAGCACTGAATCGAAAATTGAGACCGGATCCGCGGAGGCATTCTCGTTGCGAAGCTTTCCATCCGGCTAGTTTTTCATGGCGCCAAAACGAACTTCAAGGGTAACGATTCTCAACTTGGACATGTGAAGTCCTCTTCCTTTATGCATGGGAAACCCGCTCCCGCGAGTGTGCGGTGAGTGCGCGGTGTTCCTTGGGGTAGATGTGAATAGTCCCCCTTGTGTTACATGTAGAGTCCGGAATCAAAGTACGGGCATAGACATTGTGTGTGAAGCCTACCCGGACGTGTTTGTCTGGATCGGTGATGTTGCATTGTGCATGGATTATTGAAGAAGACTCTGTATTGTGTTGTTTTTCGGGTCTTCTACACGGTAGATTGCAACATGGAGCCTTGGGGATTAAATCCAAGGTGCACCCGGAAAACTGGGCGGAAACGCATTTCTGCCAATTAGGTGGCATGGGGCCAACCTTGTATAATTAGGATTGTATGTGCGAGGCCTGTCTCCAGGAGACATGTAGGGCCTTTCTTTGGAAAGCGGTGAGCCCATGGGGTTCAGAATTATTAGGCCAGGGAGCCGAACAGGAAAGGCAAAACCGACCCGCGCCCTGCAGGTTTGACCATGAGTACTACAGTATTCGGAGACGGTAGGGCGACTTGAGCAACGGGAAATGGTGGAGCTGTACCGGCGTTATGTAGACTATGACATGAGAGTGGAGGAAATTGGCTCTCGTCGGTGGCATAATGAAAGTCTCAGGCCAGGGGCCGTAAAGACTGAAATGCTTAAAGTAACCGTCAAGTCAAGGACCTCTGAACGGAGGTGGTATCCGGGAAGTCCGGTACACCGTCAATGTGCCCTGAGTGCACGGGGTGGGCGGCCGTGCGAGCCTCCACCTGTGGTGAATTGTGCTAGGTTGTACTTTCACTAGGATTTTTGGATGTGCTAATGAATTGCATGGAAGGAGCACCGCCATCCCGAATAAGGGGCGGGGTCGTTATAATTTGGGCATCTTTAGCTGACCGTTGCTTTTTTTACCACCGTACGGTGGAATGTTGCTTGCAGGTGCTGCGGAACCAAGTACCAAATAGCGGGCTGAAGCCCAAGCTACTGTGATTAGCCCTCGAAGGCCAAAGCGAACTGTTATTTTATTTCTATCATGTGTGGCCGGCCTGCGAGCTGATGTCTGTAAAACACTATATTATTAAGTGAACATTTGTAAGGCCATAAGACCAAGTACTTTTGTGTATTTTGGTATTTCATTCCTATTATGGTTGGTGGACATTCATGATAAATGTTATATGTTATTGAGTTCTTTCAATTACTTAAAATCTTCAGTTAGTTGCTTTGTGTAGGACGTTTGTGATTGGGAGAAAGGTTTCATTCTGTAACCCTTCAGTCTGTCTGTAGTATATGGCGTTGAGCCCAGGCCGGACCTACTGCTATATACCATGCGACGGATAGGGGTGTTACAATTTTGTATCCGACTACCGATTCCGGTCTTGCTTATTGGAATTCGTGGGCGAATTCTTTTAAGGGGTGGTGAGCACATGTATGTGCGTTATCGTTATAACATAAAAAGAACCCATGAATGTCCACTTAGGAATGAAAATACACTTGTTTTTGAGGAACCTGAGTGTTCCAATGATTGCTTTTAGCAATTTGTATGTCGCATAATCGATAGTTATGCTTTATAGGGGACTGCGAGTGGTGCTGGGCAGTCGCAAGGTTAGCACTCCATGGAGAGTAGTGCACTTAATAACGTGCCTGAGACCCTGCTTTCTGTTGAAACCATAAGAAGGATAGTTGAAGTGGTGTTCGCGGTGACTAAAACACAACTTGGAGGGCAAGTGCAGCCCCCTGTCCCTGGGGTGACTTCAACAGCGAGTGGTGTGATGGAACAACTGGCATATATAAGACCTTTGGATCAGCAGTTGAACATGCTTTTAGTGCAGGGTACACACTCAGTTGAGGAGTATTTGCAGGTGTTTATTATCATAAGGCGCTACCCAGGGTTTGATTTGGAGAACGAGCAGACTATAGTTAATAGATTCTACAACGGTCTGCGTGATGAATTACGACTGCTACTCGTAGAGCCAAAGTTACTTGGATTTCGAGCGTTAATGGAGTCGGCTAGAGCTTTGGAAGCAGATCTGGACAGAACTAACCAGACGTCAGTGTACAGCTTACCAAACTCCCCAGTCCCGCAAAGTCTGTACACCGAAAGAGGAGTAAAGTGAGGCTTGACGTATCTGCTAGTCAAACTCCATATTACTGTTATAAATGTGGAAGGTTTGGTCACTTTGCCCGAGATTGCCGTAAAGACGATAAGGGGACAGAGAAAGCTATGAAGGGAGTCCAAGAGAAGAAAGACTCCAGTACTGAGAAGACAGAGTTCAAGGCACTACCCACCTCGAAGTCCAGTTTCCGTAGATGGTGTAAGAAGGCAAGGAGGTCGGGTCTAGTTCCTTCTTTTGGTGCGTCTGGAACAACTATTGGCCGAGACCCGGAAGCATGCTTTTGTTGTGGGAGGCTGGGACACTTTGCTCGAGAGTGTCGAAGCGGATGTCTGGAGTCCGAGAAGATGCCTAGAGCGACCTACGAAGATAAGGGCAAGGAGTTGGAGGCAGCTACATCTCAATATGCTCCATCCCAACCTAGAGGATACAACTTTGGCCATCAGGAGGTTATGGAATATGCTGACATGGTGACATGTATGGTTTAATTTTTGGTATGTCAGCTTTAGATACTTGTTGTCTTACGCATGTTAGCCTATGTTTGGTTGTGATAGGATTTGTACTGATTTTCTGAGTGTCCGGTGAAAGCACTGTTCGTCAAGGGGAACTTCTCATTCTTTTTTTTGTCCGAAGGATGTGTATCGCGCATCGGAGTTCCTTCTTCGATGGAAAGAGGCAAATCGATAGTGATGCTGCCTATCGGGTGCTCTATACATGCGAATAGTGTATGTTGTATGAAGTTATGGATAAGGAGTCAGGAGGTTAACTTGAAAGCGTCGCTACTGCTGTTTGTAGAATTCGGCATAATCTTTGGTATGATTGGCTCTCGTAGCAGCGTGCGTACATCAATTTCAAATGTAAGGTGGTCAGTTTGGTACTAGCTATAGGTTGTGTGATGTCGGAACTGAAGTGTTACTTCAAGAGCTGGTCGATCAGAGTTATGTGCATCTAAGTTTACTGCCTTGGAGCACACCGGTCCTCTGGTTAAAAGAGGATGAAAGCCTATAACTCTGTAATTGTTACTAGTAGTTGATTAAGTTAACGGGAAAAGAATAAGTTTCCAAACCCAAGTAGTGATTATCTATTCGATCAAATCAATGGGTCAAGTGTTTACTCAAGTTGAATCTAAAATCCAGATACTATTATTTGTCGCTAAGGGAAAGTGATATTCCCAAAACGGCGTTCAACACACGATATAGGCATTATGAGTTCATCGGTATGCCGCTTGTGCTGACAAATGCGCCGTCCGTGTTTATGGATTTGAGGTATAGGGCGTTCAGTGAGTACCTGAACCAGTTCGTGATAACCTTTATCGACGACATACTGGTATCCTTTCAGTATGAGGGTGATCATTCCAAGCATCTGGATTCGGTATTGGGGACGTTAAGGAGAAATCAGCTGTATGCCAAATTCTCCAAGTGCGAGTTTTGGTTACCCTCAGTAGCGTTTCTTGGTCACGTATTAAGTGGAGAAAGTATCGTGGTGGACCCGTCAAAGATATTTGTGATACGTGAGTTGCTTATGTTATCTGCATTGGTGAAAAGTCTGAAGTTTATAGGACTGGCCGACTAGTACAGACGCTTCATAGAGAACCTCCAGCGGATAACATTACCCCTCACGACTTTGGCAAAGAAAGATCAAAAGTTTGTGTGGTCGCTGGAGTGCGCGCAAGATTTCGAAGAGATGAAAAGTCAGTTGACCTCGGCAACTATTCCATGTTCACCGAGTAGGACCAAAGGAGTTGAGATTGGTACGAACTATTCGAGGAACGTTTGCAGACCGCTCAGGACAAGCAGGCAGAATACTATAACGCCAAAGCATAGGAACGTGGAGTTTGCTGTTGCCGATTGGGCGTAGTTGAAAATCAAGCCGTTCAATGGTGTCTCGCGAGCTCGATGCCTGCAGAGGCTGAGTCCGAGGTACCTTGGACCGTTTGAGTTCCTAGAGCGGAGAGGTGAAGTTGTGTATCGACTGAAGTTGTCAGTGGAGTTGAGTGGGATACATGATGTATTCCACATATCGGGGTTGCGGAAGGCGGTGCAAGAGCCTTTGTAACGGCCCGGCCCGCGGCTCAGAGGCTGCCGCACCCGAATGGGCCGCACAGCGTGGCCTGGAATCCGGCACCGTTAATAAGGCCTGCAGGCCGTACACCCCAACGCCTCTCTGGCCTGTTTCTCGGCACAGTGCGATGTTGGCGCAGGGTTTCGAACCTGCAACCCTTGATAACTCTCATCCAACAGAAGCTATCTTACCCCGAGTTATTTCGCTTGGGTAGAACTTAGATTGTGTATATTTACATAATTTTGTGGACGAAATTCTTTAAGGGGGGAGATTTGTAATGCCCCGAAACTTAAAAGTGAAACGGGCGGTGTTCAAACCAAGTTCGGGTCTTGGTAGGGTGAACACGGCCTGTGACACGGGTGTGTCACATGGCCATGTCGTGCTCGGGTAGTCAAGTCGAGGTCGACGAGCGTTGAGTGCTCGAACACGACCTGTGACACGGGCGTGTCACAGGGCATGTAAGGCACACGGTATGTGACATGGGCGTATCATATGGCCGTGTACTCCTTTAGAAGTTTTGTCCTATGTCGACTGAGGGACACGGCCCCGAACACGGTCGTGTACTGTATGACACAGGCGTGTCAAATTCGACACGGGCGTCTGGCCACTCGTGTCCACCAAGGGACGTGACGGTTGGTGTGGCGGTTATTCGTGACACACCCTTGGTCACGGGCGTGTCGATGACCCGACACGGGCGTGTCAGGTTGGGACACGGGCGTGTCCTAACCCGTGTGATTTTCTGTACTCTATATACGTGTCTGGATCAAGGCACACAACATGGGACACGACCGTGTGCAAAGCCGTGTTCGGCCTATTTTAGTGACTTTTGGGTGGATCCGAGCCATTCATTTTCTTTAAACCAGATCTGATGGTATAGGATTAATCCTGCTTCCTTAAGGCCGTGAGTGGGGGTTAAATTCCTCATTTTCTTTTGGCCTTTCTCTTTCTAAAGTCTTAGAGAGAGGATAAAGCAAGGAAGAAGGAGGAGGAGGCTCCCAGCCGCCGGCGGAGCATCGGAGCACCGAATCGAAAACCAAGACCGGATCCACGGAGGCATTCTTGTTGCGAAGCTTTCCATCCGGCTAGTTTTTCATGGCGCCAAAACGAACTTCAAGGGTAACGATTCTCAACTTGGACATATGAAGTCCTCTTCCTTTCTGCATAGGAAACCCGCTCCCGCGAGTGTGCGGTGAGTGCGCGGTGTTCCTTAAGGTAGATGTGAATAGTCCCCCTTGTGTTGCATGTAGAGTCCGGAATTGAAGTACGGGCATTGGCATTGTGTGTGAAGCCTACCCGGACGTGTTTGTCTGGATTGATGATGTTGCATTGTGAATGGATTGTCGGAGAAGACTCCGTATTGTGTTGTTTTTGGGTCTTCTACACGGTAGATTGAAACAGGGAGCCTTGGGGATTAACTCCAAGGTGCACCCGAAAAACTGAGCGGAAACGCATTTCTTCCAACTAGGTGGTCTGGGGCCAACCTTGTATAATTGGGATTGTATGTGCGAGGCCTGTCTCCAGGAGACATGTAGGGCCTTTCTTTGGAAAGCGGTGAGCCCATGGGGTTTAGAATTATTAGGCTAGGGAGCCGAACAGGAAAGGCAAAACCGACCCGCGCCCTGCAGGTTTGTCCATGAGTACTACGATATTCGGAGACGGTAGGGCAACTTGAGCAACGGGAAATGGTGGAGCTGTACCTGCGTTATGTAGACTATGACACTAGAGTAGTGGAAATGTGCTCTCGTCGGTGGCATAATGAGAGTCTCAGGCCAGGGGCCGTAAAGACTGAAATGCTCAAAGTAACTGTCAAGTCAAGGACCTCTGAACAGAGGTGGTATCCGGGAAGTCCGGTACACCGCCAATGTGCCCTGAGTCCACGGGGTGGGCGGCCGTGCGAGCCTCCACCTGTGGTGAATTGTGCTAGGTTGTACTTTCATTAGGATTTTGGATGTGCTAATGAATTGCAGGGAAGGAGCACCGCCGTCCCGAATAAGGGGCGGGGTCGTTATAATTTGGTCAGTTTTAGCTGACCATTGCTTTGTTTGCCACCGTACGGTGGAATGTTGCTTGCAGGTGCTGCGAAACCAAGTACCAAATAGTGGGCTGAAGCCCAAGCTGCTGTGATTGGCCCTCGAAGGCCAAAGTGAACTGTTATTTTATTTCTATCATATGTTGCCGGCCTATGAGCCGATGTCTGAAAAATACTATGTTGTTAAGTGAACATTTGTAAGGCCATATGGCCAAGTACTTTTGTGTATTTTGGTATTTCATTCCTATTGTGGTTGGTGAACATTCATGATAAATGTTATATGTTATTGGGTTCTTTCAATTACTTAAAAGCTTTCGCTAATTGCTCTGTGTAGGATGTTTATGATATAGAGAATGGTTTCATTCTGTAACCCTTCGGTCTGTCTGTAGTATATGGCGTCGGGCCCCGGCCGGACCTACTGCTATATACCATGCGACTGATAGGGGTGTTACACTCGACATAACTGATGCTGACAGATGGCATTGAGTGTATGTCCAGCTATCGTTGTGTGTGTGTCAAGACGTCATTGAGTGTGTGTCGACGCAAGTCCTGTGTGTCGACACAAGCCTTCAGAATCAGTATAGTTGTTGTTGTTAGATGACGTTGAGTGTCATCCAGATGTCGTTGAGTGTGTGTCGACACAAGTCCTGTGTGTCGACACAACTGCTTCTGGTCTTGACATAACTGATGCAGACAAAAGACGTTGAGTGTGTGTCGACACAAGTCTTGTGTGTCGACACAAACCTTCTTCAGGTGTCGACACAATTCCTGTGTGTCGACACATGCCTTTCTTCTGGTGTCGACATAACTCCTGGGTGTCGACACAATTTCTGCTTTAGGTGTCGACACAATTCCTGCCTTAGGTGTCGACACAATTCTGAGTGTCGACACAGCTTCTTCTTCAGGTGTCGACACTTGTACTTAGAGAAATTTCTTGCAAACCTTACACATGCACAATGAAACTCAAACATCCATCAAATACAAATTTATGTATATCATTGAGTAAGATGAGGCTTCTCCAAATCTGGTACATATTTTTCAGTGTACCCAACATCGCCATTCAGAAAGGCATTCATAATATCCAGTTGGAGTAAGGGCCACCGACGATGGACAGCCACGGAGATGAGGACTCGAACAGTGTTGATTTTGGCAAAGGAGATAAAGTTTCTTCATAGTCAAGCCCCTGTTGTTGGGTAAAGCCACGAGCCACCAAGCGAGTTTTCAGTCGGTCAATTGTCCCATCAGCAACATGTTTGATGATAAAGACCCACTTACACTCAACCGGTTTCTGACCCGGAGGAAGGGGGCGAGAGTCCATGTCTGATTGGCCTAGAGAGCAGCCATTTCCTCCTCCATTGCGGCCTACCAGCCAGGATGTTACAGCGCCTCCTGCACAGAGGTAGGAACAGACACTAAGGATAATGAAGCAGCAAATGTTTGAAGGTGGGGAGAGAGGCGATGCAGGGAGAAAAAGTTAGCCATCAGATGAGCAGTAAAAGCGGGCACCGGATAAGCAGGGCACGGAGAAGCCGAGGTCGAGGCCGATTGCTTAAGGGCAATAGAAGGAGGATGACGACGAGTGTAGACACGGATAACAGGCAGCTTGGAAGGACCATGAGCTGGGTCAGGAAGAACCTCTAGAAGAGGCATAGTAACGGGGATGACAGGGCGTGGGAGGGATGGTGGTGGAGGGATCAGTGGTAGAGGAGTGGGTAGAGGAGGAGAGAAGAAAAGTTGATCCTCCCGGAAGGTAACATCAGTAGATACGGAGACCTTCCGGGTAGCCGGAGAATAACACACATAGCCTTTCTGAGTACGGGAATAACCGACAAAATTTTGTTTTCCCGCCCGGGGGTCCAACTTGTCCGTGGACGGACCAAGAAGATGGACGAAGCAGGTGCGGCCAAATACCCTGGGTGTAATAGGGAAGGCCGGAGCGGAGGGAAAGAGGAGACTAAACGGAGTGGCATGGTGGAGAACCGAGGAAGTGAGGTGGTTGATGAGGAAACAAGCAGTGGAGACCGCAAAGTTCCAATAAACTTTGGGAACATGCATATGAAGCATGAGGGAGCGGGCAACGTCAAGCAGGTGTCGATTCTTCCGTTCGGTAATGTCGTTTTGATGGGGGGGTAGGCACAGGATGTCTGATGAATAATACTGAACTCTACGCACAGATTTGCAAATTCGTGGCTAGTGTACTCGCGAGCATTGCCAGTGCGCAACATTTTTATGGTAGTGGAGAATTGCATACGAGTCTCTCGCACAAAATCTTGGAACGCGCGAGGAAGCTCAGAGCGATCACAAAGTAAGTAAAGGTATGTCGTGCGAGAGTAATCATCAATAAAGGTGATAAAGTAGCGATAACCAGAAATACTAGTAATTTTGAAAGGAACCCAAACATTGGAGTGCAGTAAATCAAAAGGAGCTGAGCTCCGAGTACAATATATGGGAAAAGAAGAACGTGGCTGCTTGCCGAAAATACAAGAATCACATTGAAAGGGAGGAAGAGATATATCAGGAAGCGCCTTCTAGAGGACTGGCAGGGGGGCATGCCCAAGACGGTGATGCCAATCAATGGATGAGATGGAGGAGACGAAGGAAAGGACGGTAGGAGAGGCATCGAGAAGGTAGAACCCGTTTTGCAGTTGACCCTTACCAATGGTAATCCGCGTCCCCCGATCCTGTATCAAAAAAGCAGAAGAGGTAAATGTGACAGAGCAATCCATATCGTTAGTAAGACGACCAATAGAAAGTAAATTAAATGGGGAGCCAGGAACATAAAGAGCCGAGCGAAGAGAGATTGAGGGTTTGAGGGAGATGTTAGCACAGTTGGAGACCGAAACAATCACCCTCTTAGCCACGGTGATACACTTCAGATGAGGAGCATCCGAGAACTTGGGCGGCCGCAGCGAGGTGATGTGATGAGTTGAACCCGAGTCCAAGATCCAGCGCGGACTAGAGGAAAAACAAGCCATACCTGCAGTGGAGGTGGATGCAACAGAAGCAGATGGAGGGCTGAGCAGCCCATGGAGTTGTTGTAGCTGGAGGCGAACGACCTCAAGGTCGGTGCCTGTGACGGAAGAGTTGTCAGCTGCAACAGCAACAGTCAGACGAGGAGGGTAGCCATGTTTCTTATAGCAAACAGCCTCGATGTGGCCATCCCAACCGCAATAGGAACACTTTGGGCGGCTCCGACCACCACGCCCACTTCCGCGGGAGCCCTAACGTCCACCATGAGCAAGAGACGGTGGGAGAAGTAAGGGGGGAAGTGTCTGCTGGAGAAGGGCCAGAGAGGAGGGTGCAGGAGTATCCGGGGGAGGTGACACTCGAAGGAGCATAGAGCAAACATCAGATAAGGAAGGAGTAGTGGTCGAAGCCAGAACCTGAGCACGGATACTCTGAAGGTGTGTCGGGACGTGAGCCATCATTATAACAATGCAAACGTCCTCCTTTTGTGCTCGCTGAGCAGCAAGATTAGTGGTAGAAGGCTGATGCTGAATCCAGGCCTCTGCAAGAGTCTTGGCACAAGCAACAAACGATGTCATGTCTGCAGCCCCTCCAGCATCGAGAGCCTGAAGATCGGTAATAATGTCATAGAGTTGTTGGAGGCTATCCTTGCCGGAGTATAAGGAGTGGAGCTCATCCAACATAGCATTGGCCGTCTCATGATACATGACCATTTGGTAGGGCTCACCCTCCAGGGAATTGAGGAGCCACGTTTGAACACGACAATCGTTGCGCAACTAGTCGTCGGTAGGAGGAGAAGGAGGGCGCTTAGTGAGATGATGAACAAGACCTTTGGCCTAAAGAACTTAGCAAACCGAGTGCACCCATGGGATGAAATTCTTCTTTCAAGACAGGGAAATGGTTCTCATCGTCGATTTCAGGAGGAGGAGCCAGGCAGTCTGCAGAGGGGTTAGCCACCTGGCCGGTGGAGTCAACGGAGGATCCCATATAGATCGGGGAGGCCGCAGTAATTAGAAAAGGGCACGGCGGGTAGATAAGGTTGCCGCGGGAGAGTACTCTTGCACGACAAGCCCACGCGGTTTAAAGATGAGGCCGCTGCGAGTAGTCAAGGCGACAGGAGCAGCGATAAGCACTGAGAGAGGAAGGGAGACCGCGACCTGAGTGAGGATAGACGAACCGCACCGTCACAGTGAGCACACTAGCGACCAGAGAATGAGCGACAAGAGAGGTCGGCTCGAACAGAACACATGAGTAGGCAGCGGTTAGGGAGAGAGACCGCGTGAGAAAGAGAACTGGCGAGAAGGATAACTCGAGCGGCAAGGAGACGACATCAGGTAGGAGAAGCCGCGAGAAGAGGCCGCGAGTAAAAGAACTCGAGCAGCAAGGAGAAGTCGCAAGAGGAGGCTGCGAGTAGGGAAACTCGAGCGGCAAGAGGGACCGCGCGGCAAGAAAGACACGCGCGAAAAAGAGACCGCACGATAAGAAAGAAGAGAGGGGGAGGAGGCCTTCGCGCGACAAGAAGTAGAACATCACGCACGATAAAGAGACCGCACAACAAGAAAGAAGCCGTAGCGGACAAAAAAGTAGGACGAACCGGGAGAGGGGCCAACGGGTCATGGTGAGAAAAGGCTATAAAAGAGAGGGGGGTGGAACCACGAGAGAGAGGGAGAGGAGGCGGGTAGACCGAAGGCAGGACACAGGCAGGCCAGCGAAGGGGAACCCGCAGATAGAAGCGGGTAGGAAAGGAGAGGCTGCAGAGCAGCCTGCGGACATGGGAGGAAGGCGGTCTGGGCGGTTAGAAAATGGAAATCGCAGGGACCGGGAACTTCCCTTTGATACCATGTTGGAAGAGCTAAAAACTTGTATGTATATTGCTTGTTTGTAAATACAATAAGAGAATACAAAAATATAGGAGAGAGAAGGTGAGAAGAAATCATATACAAGATGTGGGACTAAGAAGAGAAGAAGGAAATACAATAAATAAAAGGGCCCAATAATGGGCCCTTTACATGGGCTTTTCTAACATTTTCTAATACACACTTTATACTAGAGTGGATTGCATGTATATGTACTGAGATTGTTGCTATATGCATACAGGCCCTAAAACATCTGAATGTCCTTGCAAAAGATGATATTGATGTGGTTGCAGAAGAATTACATGATGTATTATTTCCTTCTTTTTTATGTTTTTTACTTCATGTTGTTCTTGTTATATATTTAAAGTAGTCATGACTGGACTCCCTCGTGCTTCGACAATTACAATACCTCCCTCGTCATCATCTCCCCCTGAGAGATTTTGTTTCGCATAATACAAATAGGAGGAACGGTGATTGGCGGGGTTCTATGGCTCATGGAGTTATGTGTGCTTAAATATCTGTCATTTCCCTCTTGCTTTTTGACTGTAGAATGAGACATTATGCAAGGTAAAATGGGAAAGGATAACATTTCACCAAAGTGATGTTTTCCATTTATACACGTACATACATGCACACATTTACTGGAACCTCCCCTTGACCTTTGCAGAATTACATGGACCTCTTTTCCATCATTCAAAATTACCAAAACCTCCCCTATAAATTTACATTGTTAGCATACATATACAAAAAAAAACCTAGAAGACACATCAAAAGGTTTTTGTGTGCATGTTAACAATGTAAATCTAATGGGGTGGTGTTGGTAATTTAGATAGGGAGGAGGTTCCTATAATTATGCAAAGTTAAAGGGGAGCTTTCAAAATTATTCCCACATGTATAGATAAAGGGTCGGTCGTTGAGACCTCCCCCCTTGAACTTGCATACTTAACCTTTCCTTTAATTTATAAAATTTTCCAAAAAATTTCTACTAGTTTACTTTGTTAACATATGAATTTTTTTTCTTTCTTGGGCATGTATGCATATAACTTAAGGGGATGTCCAAATAATTTTTTTTTTTAAAAAGATAGGGTATCCACTATGATTATGCAGAATCGCAGAGTATTTTTTCAAAAGTATTCATATATATAATTTTTTTCTCTTTATTTTTTAGGTGTCGTTGATGCGGCTATATACTATTCTGAAAATGGCTGGCGCGATGGAATCAAGCAATGGAAGCTCAGGAAAACGGAAGATTGATATCAATTCTTTTTTTAAGGCCTTCAGTGTTGCTCTGCACTTTGACAGCTGAATCAACTTGTCTACTCCAATTTTCAGCACATCCATTTTTAAATTTGCTTATTTAATCTTTTATTGAGCTCTAACTTGAATTTGTATTGTAATCAAATGAAACTGTGTATTTATTTGGTGTATGTATTTTGCAAAAATAGTTTATTTGTAAGTGAAATAGTTATGTTTTACCATGTTTAAAGAACTATAACTATTCAGGCATACACAAGTAAGAGTTATGAAATGAAGGGGGTGACTATCCATTCAAATATATTAAAGCATACACATGTGAGTGTTTTGAAATTAACGGGGTAACTATAGCTATTCATATTTGTTTTATTTGAATTGGATTGGTATTGTTTATCTATTTCATATCTTTTTTAGCCACATGAAGAATGATTAAAGAATATACATTTACATGTGATCAATATAGAAATAAATTAAATTTTCTTATGAAAACTCTTGTTGGTGATAGAATTATATTATATTAGCTTAAACATGCCCTCATGTTAGATGCACGTAGGGGCCAACTGTAGAGTGAAACCATCCACCTCCTGTATTACCATCACTTTTTCCGTAATACTAATCCGTGATTGATCGCACAAATGGCTTGAGGTCCCTTCTTTCTCTTCTTCAATATCGTGAAATGCAACAACAATATTCAACGCAGATTGTTGAATCCATAGATAAAGTTGGTTGGCAGTTGATGGAACCAATCCAGGGAATTCCCTTGAAAGTAATTGTGAAGAACCAACACTTGAACACATCTATCATTGTAGATATGGAGATGATGTACTCAAACAACTACATGTGTTCCCAGTATAATAACTTAGAGTGGGCTCGCAGAACCACTTCGGGACATGGGCGATTAAGATGTATCATCCCGATTTTTATTGGGTCACTAAGACCCTAGATGACCCAATAAAAGTAACAAGAACACTTGTAGTGTACCCTAAAAGCTAGGAGGTGATCTAAATTAATATATTGGGCATACATGTTCCAAATTGAGTTCTGTCAGTTGCATTGAACTCATGTAGTCAATAAGAGTGAAACAGAACTTGTTTTGTCTCAATCCGAGGTCATATGAAGAATATGATCATTTTGAGTATCGTAGCGCGTCATGACGACGACGATTATATATATTAAGCATACATGTTTCGAATTGAGTTCTGTTAGTTGCATTAGACTCAAATAGTCAATACGAGTGCAACGGAACTCGTTTTGTCCCATATATATATATATATATATATATATATACATACATACATACATACATATTAAAAGGAAAAAGTAGCCTTTGGTGAAACATTCAAAATTACCAATTATTCCCATATTTTTAAAATTTAAAGAAATAAAAATACAATGTCCATTCAAGTAATTATACTATTTCAAAATTAAAAGTAATGATGAAAATCCATAAAATCCAAAAAAAAAAAATTTGTGGAGCTCATACATCTACTATGGTAGGCTCTCATTAGGCATGTCAGCGATTTATTCAAAAAAAGTTATCATTAGGCATGTTAATGGATTTTTCGAGAAGCTACCATTAAACCAATCAACTTTATAAAAGTTGATTTGACATGCATGATATATGCATTCAGATAAGGATTTTTAACAAAAATCAAAGTGTTGTATAACTACTTTTTGCATTAATTAATTAATATTGTATTTATTTAAAGTTGTATTAAATAATTGATAGGCGCAGAGTCCCGAACCTATCACAGTCGGGGTACTATCTTGATTATCTTGATAGGCGCCTTTCACTTATGTGTGTGTGAAATCATCTTTGGTGGAACACTCTAAAAGCTAGTTACATCCATGTTTTTTGAATTTATTGCCACCTATTTTGCAGAAGTTTTAGGAAGCACGGTTTTTGGAGAGCGAAAGAGGGGGGTCGGCAACTTCCCAAAGAGCCCCTAATTCTACTTTTTTAGATCCGCGATTTACCAATCACTGGGCAAACAAACGGACGGAAATTAGCTCTGGCGGCTGGAAAAGAACTTTTCCAGCCGCCAAAGCTGCGCCAAACAGAGCTTTAGTTTCCTCAAACAAAAGAGAGGATGAAGGGGAAAATAAAATATTTTGAGTAAATTTTGAATAGGGGGTCGTATCAGCTCAAGATCAAAAATTAACAATGAGATATAATTAGCAAACTACCTTTAACAAATTTTCTACGCCAAACAAATAATTGTCTGATTCTCTAGGGAAGTTAAAATAACAAATGTTCTACCTAAATTCAGTGCAAATGATTAAAATTATTTCAGGGTGGCAATGAACTGCAGAAACAGACAGACTAATTTAATTTCATGTAACATCAGATACTTTGCCGTTCTAAGATCTTCAGTGGCCAACGTTGGGACATGATAAATAGCAAGCTTTTTAAAACCGGACCGGACCGGCCGGTTCAACCGGTCGGACCGGCCGGTTCAACCGGTCGGACCGCAGACCGGACCACCGGCCGGTCCGGTCCAGGTTACAGACCCAGCACAACTGCGGACCGCCCAAGAACCAGAAAACCGGCCGGGCGAACCGGTGAGCCGGGAACCGGGGCCGATTAGCCCAATATCTTAACCACTAAGCCATTCAATTTTTGTTGTTTTTATCTATAATTTATTATATACATATACATAATAACATAAATTTAAAATAAAGTAATATTTCACTCAAGTATTTATTAAAAAATTGTCAAATTTTCTCATTTTTATTCTTATTTCAATTAAATTTTTGCATACAAACAAAAAATTATGCTCTTATTTATTTAATTTTTATGAGCAAAATAAAATAAATAAAAAATTATTTATATCGTCACTTGTATATATATATATATATATATATATATATATATATATATATAAGTATATAACGGTTCGACCCCGGTTGAACCGGTTAAACCGGTTAAACCTTGAACCTCTCCCTCTACCGGTTCTATGTCCGGTCCGGTTTTCAAAACCTTGATAAATAGCATACAAGGTGGAGCACATTCGAAGAGATTTCAAAAAGTCAACCTCACGTGTAGTTCCGATAACAAGTAACTTCTTTCCCTACAATACGTTCAAACAAAATTTCCCTTATTCCCTTATTCTTCGTAAAGAGCTCACTGCACCGAAGATCTATATAAAACTACAACAACACTCAAGCCTTTATCCCACTATAGTGGGCGATCTATATACAACTAATACAAAAAAATCCGCTCTAGGCTGAATTGAGTAAATCGGAAGAAAGAATGGAAATAGCGACAATATCCTAGAAAAATACAACAGGTTCAATGCCATAGAACTAAGAATTTATACAAAGTTCAAATTAGAGAAGTAATGCATAATTTAGAAGTAATGCACGAGGAACATATATACATTGCAATGACAAACCTTTGGAGGAAATTTATTTAGAAGGGACAACAATGTTTGTAAAGTCAAATTTGAGAAGCGTTACCAATATTGAGTAGTCCAACAGCCTGAGATGTAAATCATGTTAATTTCAGCTGATACTGTCGTTAAAAGGTATTTTAAAGAAAAAATGGAACTGCAAATACTCAGATACAAGTACACATTCCAAGAATCATGAATATAATAATGCCAACACACTGAGTTTTGTGAAGCATAAACTGAGAAAATGGAACATTTTATAAGCTGTAAACAAAAAATTGGAAAAAGGACAAAGAAAAAGAAGCACAATAACATGTAAGGATTAAGAGCTACCTTTCAATATCATCCAAGATTATGATGCTCAGCTGACACCTATAAGCATCCTCAAAAACCTATATGAGAAATATGTGAAGCTCTTCAAATTTAAAATTCTATTGTGGACTTGGTCAAAAATGAAATAAAAGATCAAAAGTCTAGCAGATGGAATGAACATACCCCAGCAATTTGAAACTTTATATCAAAAGATAATACAAAGATTACAACCAGAACAAGTTTTTTGCTGGATTTCAGGATTAATGGGAAAAGAAAATGATCCATTGAAATCTAGATTTGTCTGCAATAAACCAACCTTTAAAATTCATGCACATTTACTGCTCTCGCTTAGACCAACCATTGAATTGGGTGCGACCTGTGCTAGTTTGGTATCAACACATGAATCTTAATTCAGAAAACCTCCAAGGTGTTATGGAGCAGAATTAACTTACAATTTTGACATATAGCAAAGGTTGCCGCCATGGCTGTCTTACCACTGCCAAAGCATAAAATTTTATAAAAAAAATTAACAAAGATTCATTAAGGCAAACAAGGACATTTTTACCTTCTAGCGGGACCTTCAAGAAGAAACGTAATAAGAGGAATATGCTTGCTCTCTTTAAAATTCTTTACAAGAAGTGTGCCTTTTCATAAATATCCTTATGCTTTTGACCACAATCAATTATTTCATTAAGCCTGCAAAAACGATTCAACGCACAATATGTCTAACTATTAAAACAATTAAGATGTGCATATTTTAACATACATAGAGATGGTGATTATGAGATTTATATTTTTATGTTCGTTATTTCTATTTGAATGAAATAACGAGCATACAAATATAGATATATTTGAATGGTTTGTGTGCAAGGCCAATGCTTTGGTTGCTGAATGAAAGAAGCATGGTTATGTGCACATAAATCAAAATGGATTTTTGGGTCTGCCCTCTCTGATATCTTTGGCTTTAATTTCAGGGCATGATTCCGCAGCAAACGTGACGGTATAGGGGGCCGCTATTTCAGTGGTATCTGTGAGCAGACACTGTGCATTTATTGTCAAAGGTTAGGTCTTTCTCCTCTGAGAGAAGCCACTTTGTGCATAGTGCCAAAGATTAGGACTGTTTCCAATCTTCCCCCGCCCATACCCCCATTGATTGGGGACTATATGATTTCTGTTGTTGTTGTTGTTGTTGTATTTCTATTTGAATGGTTTTTTGTTTAGTTGTTTGATCATTTTGTATTTGTAGTATGTCGAAGATATAATGATGTACATCCTATGATGATGTTACTTGTTTAGGATCATATCACTCTTCACAATTTTTATTTTGTCAGGTTAGTATGTCCAGTGTTGGATAAAATTTGGGATTCAATATTAAATCCAAGGGGATTTAATTTAGATAAAACTTTGGTTTGAATGGCCTCATGTGGTTGGACCTACTAGCAACTTTCTGTTATATATCATACAGCATAAGCTACAGTGATATTCAAGGACAATTTTAGGACTTTAAAACCTAATTAGTTATTGTGGATGTTGCTTGATCATGCAGAAATGTTGCTCTGCATGACACCCTTCCCGTTTGTTTAGTAATTTCTCTTCTTTATCCACGGTACTCCCAACCACATGGTATCCTTTTTTGGGCTACATTGTTAGTTGGGGGTATTACCAACTGTGGTTTCAAATCATGAGGGCTACTTATGCCTATTGTGGGTATTGGTTAGTTGCTTTCGTTTTGATTCCTGAAGTTACCCAACAGTGTTTTTGATGTAGGGGTAGGCTACAGGTGCACAAAACCTACAACGCTAGGTGATAGAGCAAGGGTGACACGTTAATCCAACTCGATATGCAATGTAATGATCGATATTTGACGAATAAATTGAAGCAATGCAAATTTCAGCACCACACAGATATTAAAATAGAAAAACAAATATTTATTTTGGCAATATTATAGTGGCTTTCCTCCGCTCGGAGGGCCAAAGCGAAGCGCGCAGCGAATGTCTACTCCTGCAAGTTATTAGGGCACCAAAACAAATCTCCACAAACAGAAATCACAACAAAATATGATAAATCACTTAATGAAAATGTTGAATCAAATAGTACAATACTACAAAAGCTCACAAAATAGAGGGCTGAACCGAGACACTGAAGATTTGGAGGGCTGGATGTGTAGATTGACGATCGGATATGGAACCGGTGGCGAGGTGACGGTGGCGGTGGCTGTCCTCGACAAAAAACGGTGAAAACGGACAATAAAACGGTGGATCCGGCCGCGTATAAGTAGATCCGGGTCGGGAGAGGGTAGATCCGATGTGTAAGAGCGGATCCGGGCCAAAATAGAAAGTGTGAGAGGTGGAAATAACGGATCGGGGCCAAAAGTCCAAGATCTGAATTGATCTTGTGAATTTGGACTAGGGGAAGGTGGATCCATGTGAACGGAATTGAAGGAGTGGCCGGCTGGGGTTTTGGATAGTTTCCGGGTGGTGGGGAGGGTAGGGTGGTCGGCTGGATGGGGGGCTGCAAGGGGTTGGTCGACTTGAAGGGGGTAAGGGGTGGCTGCGGGCTGGAGGTTGGGGAAGGCTGGCGGTCGGGTTTTGGGAGCCGGCAGCTGCGGTGGCCTAGGAACAGCAGGCCGGCTGTTTGAGCAAGGGGGTTTGGGGCTGCCGGTGGCTGGATGAGGGGAGTGAGAGGTGGAAAACGAAGGTGGAGGTAAGGATTACCTTGGGGAGGAGTTTGGAGGCCTAGGAGTCGTCACCCAGGGTTCCACGGCGTCGGCACCGAGGGGTGATCGCTGGAATCCGGGAATGTTCTTCTCCAAATTCTGCAATGGTTCAATTCAGCCCTCAAGACTCCTATTTATATGAAAAGAAAAGCTAGGACTTCCCCATCAACGACTATGATTGGTCGGTGGGTTTGGTCCTTACTGTTGAAACCAAAAACTTGGTCTCTGTGGAGTTCGGGGTCCCAAAAGAGGGGTGACCTCACACCTACTACACTCGGAGGAACGTCACGGACCAAAGACTTGAGAAACTAGGAACAGACCCTCGGCTCTAGCGTGGAGGTCCCACAACACACCCGGAAGGTCACAAGAACACTTCCCCTCCCTTACCAATGGCAGAGATGGGTACCTTGGAGAGTTCTCTCAACTCTACCAAGAAGAGAACTAGGGAGGAGGAAGCCAAAAACCAATGCTTCTCCAAAGGTACCCAAGGGGGTCTATTTATAGTTTTTCCAAGTCCTGAGCTTAAAATGTTCAAAATGCCCTTAGGAAAAAACATGGCAACAGGAGGTCAAAAGGGGGGAGGTGGAGGCTAAACCATGTTCCTCTCCCTTGCCCTCACACCTCGGACATCTGAGGCGAGCTCGCCCAAAGGGGCTAGGCGCCCGGGCGAGCTCCAGGCCGCCGGCCGAGCTCGCCCAAGGGGCTGGGCGCCCGGGCGAGCTCCAGGCCGCCGGCCGAGCTCGCCCAAGGGGCTGGGCGCCCGGGCGAGCTCCAGGCCGCCGACCGAGCTCGCCCAAGTGGCTGGGCGCCCGGGCGAGCTCCAGGCCGCCGGCCGAGCTCGCCCAAGGGGCTGGGGTGCAGGGGGGGTGAGACCTTGGCCTCTATCTGGAGTACCGCTCCTACCTCGCTCATAGCAAGCCCGGGGGGGAGATGTAGATTTTTCCTCCCCCTACTAGTATATTTCCAAGGCCAAGCAAAAATTGGCCACCAAGAGTCCAAAATCTCTAAAAAGCTTAAAAACGTAAAGCTGGCCATGCGCCTGCCGAAGAGACCCTACTCTGCGAATACGAGGTTGTACACAATCCCCGCTCTTTTCGAGGTTGGCACAAGCTCGAAAAGAAACATCCAACCCAACGTATTCGCTGAGTGGCCTTCATGGGGCCGAAAATACTCGGTCTCTCCGAGGGGTCAACCTGTCATGCCAGCTAATGGGTGCCTAGGTGACGAGACGTCCTCGGGGTGAAAAACACTTAGCCTCCCGAGGGGTCAACCTGTCATGCCAGCTAATGGGAGCCTGGGTGACGAGACGGCCTTGGGGTGAAAACACTTAGCCTCCCGAGGGGTCAACCTGTCATGCCAACTAATGGGAGCTTGGGTGACGAAACGGCCTCGGGGCCAAAAGGACTTAGCCTCCACGAGAGATCAACCTGCCCTGCCAGCTAGTGGGAGCCTGGTCAACGGAATCATCCTGGAGACAAAAAGACTTAGCCTCCACGAGAGATCAACCTGCCCTGCCAGTTAGTGGGTGCCTGGTCAGCGGAATCATCCCGAAGCCAAAAGGACTTAGCCTCCACGAGAGATCAACCTGCCCTGCCAGCTAGTGGGAGCCTGGTCAGCGGAATCATCCCGGAGCCAAAAGGACTTAGCCTCCACGAGAGATCAACCTGCCCTGCCAGCTAGTGGGAGTCTGATCAGCGGAATCATCCCGGAGCCAAAACGACTTAGCCTCCACGAGAGATCAACCTGCACTGCCAGCTAGTAGGAGCCTGATCAGCGGAATCATCCCGGAGCCAAAAGGGCTTAGCCTCCACGAGAGATCAACCTGTCCTGCCAGCTAGTGGAAGCCTGGTCAGCGGAATCATCCCGGAGCCAAAAGGACTTAGCCTTCACGAGAGATCAACCTGCCCTGTCAGCTAGTGGGAACCTGGTCAGCGGAATCATCCCGGAGCCAAAAGTACTTAGCCTCCACGAGAGATCAACCTGCCCTGCCAGCTATGTGGGGTCTGGTCAGCGGAATCATCCCGGAGACAAAAGGACTTAGCCTCCACGAGAGATCAACCTGCTCTGCCAGCTAGTGGGAGTCTGGTCAGCGGAATCATCCCGGAGCCAAAAGGACTTAGCCTCCACGAGAGATCAACCTGCCCTGCCAGCTAGTGGGAGCCTGGTCAGCGGAATCATCCCGGAACCAAAAGGACTTAGCCTCCACGAGAGATCAACCTGCCCTGCCAGCTAGTGGGAGCCTGGTCAGCGGAATCATCCCGGAGCCAAAAGGACTTAGCCTCCACGAGAGATCAACCTGCCCGGCCAGCTAGTGGGAGCCTGGTCAGCGGAATCATCCCGGAGCCAAAAGGACTTAGCCTCCACGAGAGATCAACCTGCCCTGTCAGCTAGTGGGAGCCTGGCATGAGGAGATCCTCTCGGGGGGCTTAGGGATAGGGCATGTCACCTGAAATCTACCAAAATCCAACATCCTCCAAAGGGGAAAAAATGATGGGTTACATGACTCCCCCGACTACCGGTCGGGGGCTGGACTCCTTATAACAACATAAAAAAAGATACATGACTCCTCCGAGGCGAGGCTTCTTCAGGGGGTCAGGGCATGGTGGTCGCCATCCGATTACTTCCCACTGGATACCTCTATCCTGCTCAGGCTCTCCATGATCTTCTCCATCTCCTCCGCCTTAGCCAACCAAGAGATGGTGTTGACAGCCGTGACGTAACACTGCCTCGCCATCCTGGAGTCTCCCTTGATCCTGACCTGGATTCCTTCTGAGTTGAATTTGAGGCACTGGTGGAATGATGAGGGCACACACCGGAAGGCGCTGATGAGGGGCCTTCCGAAGATGGCGTTGTAGCTGCTCGGAGCGTCAACAATGACGAACCTGCAGTTTCTTGAGGTCCCCCCTAACTTCACCTGGAGTCCGACTCCACCTTCCACCTCCTTTCTCTCCCCTGAGAATCCAAACAGAGGTCCATCCGACGCCACCACCCTCCTTGGCTCCACCTTCATCCCCTCGAACGCTTTCTTGAAAATGACGTTGACAGAGCTTCTGTTGTCAACCAAGATCCGGGAGACGGTGAATCCTTCGACGACTGCCTGGATAACCAGGGCGTCGCAGAATGGGTCCTCATGCTCCGACATGTCTTTTGACGAGAAGGTGATCTTTCCCTCCGGGGGAGGGGTATGGGACGTCGAGGCAACGCTCCGACGGTACATCACATGGAGACTTGCCTTTCGAGAGGCTTCGACCCCCCACTCCCCCGTGGATCACAGCTATGCTATCTCGGGGTCCTATATCGACCCGTTCCTCGCATACATCATCCCCTCCACCTCCTTGGGGCGGAGCTTCGATCCGCTCCGGCTGCTGCTGGGCTGGAGCTCTCGTCCTCCTCACTTCGAGGAACTCGGGGCAGGTAGTCGTAGCGTGACCCTCCAACTGGTGGAGGTCGCAGTATGGTAACTCTACTCTACCTCCCCCTCTCCCCCTGCGATTCCTCCTCTCCCTTCGACCAATCGCCATTGCTTGCTGGGGTGGGGGCAGGAGCTGTCTTGGGGCTTGCCTCTGGAAGTTGAACCTCCCTTGGCCCCCATTAAAGTTCCCCCCATCATGGATGAGAGCTCTTCCTGGACCTTGGGCAGGTCCTCCCTGCTGCCTCCAGCCTGGCTCCGGACCCTCCTGTCTCTGGAACCCCTGGGCTTTCTGCTCCTCTCTCCGCCTTCCTTCCTGGTGCCTTGATCCACCTTGCTCTTTTGACTCCACCTCTGTCAACTTTGCCAACTTCTTCACGAAGGCCGGGTTGGCTGCCTCCAAGGCTATCTCCTCTGCCGCCCTTTCCATCAGCTCCTCGAAGGAAAGGGGGGCCTTCCAAGTCAAGCTCATCTTGAAGAAGCCCTCCTTCAGCCCAACAGTGAAGGCCATCTGGAGAGCATACCCCGGCATCTCCTGGATATCCAGGATCTCCTCTTGGAACCTGTCAACGTAGTGGGCCAGGGATTCTTCGGCCCTCTGCCTTATCAGAAAGATGAACTCGGGACTCTTCTTCCTTTTCTTGGAGGTGGAGAAGCGGAGCTGGAAGCTTCGGCTCAAGTCCTCGAACCCATAGATCGACTGATGCGGCCTGCGACGCATCATAGCCTTTATGCTTTTATTTTATTTTATTTCATGCACTCTGTTTCCTGCATTCTCTTCGTATTGCTTTCTGGCTCATCGGCTTGACCGACCGTTGGGACTTCAATAAAGAGGTCCGGTATTATTAGTAGTAGAACGATAGCGGCAAGCCCAAAATTAATTACGTAAGCATAAATTTCAAATTCAAATTTCAAAATTCAAATCTCATCATTTATTGGGAAAGTCATTTAAAAGAGGATATTTTCAAAAGGAATCAAATTTATGAGTCATTGAGAATATTTTTTAAAAAAGGAATCAAATTTATGAGATTTCATGTGCTATAGAGGGAAAGAAATATAGGAAATTTAGTCTATTTAAAGCCTCATTTTGGTGGAGACAAGGCAGACCGGATAGAACAAGAACGAGACATTTCTCGTTCCCTGTTCATTGCCGGCGAATCCCGCAAAGCCCAACATCGAGCCACTTTCCAGCGGCGGCGTCACCTTCGGCCTCGCGCAACGCTCCGCCCGTCCACTTGGAGACGTAGCCCGTCCGCCGTCGACTTCGGAACCTTCTTCCGGCGACCGGGAGTGGATAACGGGCCGTCGACTTCGACCCCCTTTCCGGCCGTGCCCTATTCGCCAGCTCGAATCCGTCCGCAAGCCTTCAGCCCGATCGCGGAAGAAAACGGGAAAACCATTCCTCGTGCTTTGGTTTGGGTAAACTCGATCCCTCTCCTTGTATTAGTGTTAAATTTATGCGTCTCTTAATTAATTTATGGGCTTGCCGTTGCGTTCGTACTGCTAATAATATCGTTATTCCATAAGTTATTTAAAATTCAGATTTTGCTTGTGGCCGTGGAATCCGTGGAAGGTTCGACTCGTGAACGCGTGAGAGAACCACTCAAGCGAGATTAACGAACTTCTCAAGCTCATAGCGACGTTGTTGAATTGTGCGCGCAAAAGTCGATTTGGCCGCTCGGCCCTCGCATTTTTTTTAAATTCCAACCCTAAAATTTTCTTTTGTCATTTAAAATTAATGCTTTACAAAAAAAGGGGATCAAAATAAGTAAATTTTCAAAACCTTAAAATTGAGATTACATCAGTTTGGTATCAGAGGGTTTTCGATTCACTTCTACCGTGGACCGGTCGATCCGACGAATTTAAATATATTTTTTTTTATAACAAAAAAAAAGAATTTAAATTTTTTTTTTCTTTCACAAACCAAAAAAAAAACAAAAAAAATTATTAATTAAAATTTCATTTAAATCTATTTTCAAAATTTTCGATGGAAAAACGGGTCGATCAGTTAGAAAATAGCGTAGGTGATCTGGCTCGACGCATGAGTGAATTAATGAAAACGGTCGAGACGCTCACCACCGGTATGGGTAGTGTCACACATATTATGAACGGACTACGCACTTCGGTTAATAATATTGAAGCGACCTTGCACGTCAACCGAACACCTGCCCCAGTGGTCGAAATCGACCCGGACCATAGACCTCGGGAACTCGCACACCCCGATCCGGAGGGCCATAACGAACCACGACACCAACCCCGTTGGGATGTGGGAATCAAGTTGGACGTGGGTGATTTCGAAGGGCGAATAGAGCCCGAGAGTTGCCTTGAATGGTGTGAACGGATGGATCGTTTTCTGGCTTGGAAGCAATTGCCCCAAGCTAGGCAAGTTGAGTATGCCACGCTTAGACTTAAAGGATCCGCGTTAGTTTGGTGGGGACAATTAGAACGGTCTAGGTTCAATTTAGGTATGCCCCCGATCACAACATGGAACGACTTCAAAACTCAACTGCGCAAGAGATACGTTCCATCTGATTACATGCAAACTCTGTATCGTAGGTTCCATAATTTACGACAGGACAAATTATCTGTCGATGAGTACACCAACGAGTTCCTAGTCTTGCAGTCTCGCCTCGACCTCCGAGAGGACGATGACATGACCGTTTCCCGTTATCTAAACGGGTTACGCTACTCCATTCGAGATCAGTTGGAACTCCTTGATTACAAAGATTTAGGAGAGGCTACGAGTCGTGCACGGAGAGTAGAAGCACTGCAGAAACGAACATCTGGAAATAAGACTACTGACAAGTCACACCCGACTCACACTTTCACCCCTGTCGGGTCCTCCCGACCGGTAGCGACCACGAGCACCCCAGCACTCCCTGCCCCTCCCAATAAGGGTAAGGAGATTGTAGACACTAGACCTCAGCCAGGGACGTTTAGATGTTTTAAGTGTATGGAGCCGGGTCATAAGTCTTCTGAGTGTCCGCGACGCCACTTCGTCGCTATCATTGATTCTGAGAGTGGGTCAGAGCCTGAGTACGGAGTATTCCTTAGTGATTCCCAGACTGACCCGACTCCTGAGCCTGAGCCGGAGAGCGAGTACGAAGTTGAGGGAGAACAACCTGATCAAATAGTGTGTGTTCTCCAACATAGCCTCCTGACTCCCAAGGCCCCTATTGACGACGAGTGGTTGAGAAACAACATCTTTCGTACCACCGCACGCATACAAGGGCAATTCTGCTCCATCATTATAGACAGCGGTAGTATGGAGAACTTTGTTTCTCAACGCATGGTTGAAAAGCTGAAATTAAAAACGCAGCCCTTAGAAAAACCCTATAGTCTGTCATGGGTCACTAGTAGTACTACCATTCCTATCACGCACCAGTGTCTCGTAGAGTTTTCCATAGGCAGTACATATCAGGACGTTGTATGGTGTCATGTAGCTACTATCGAGGTATGTCACATCTTATTGGGACGACCTTGGTAGTACGATAGGCACGTAGTTCATGATGGTGTAAAGAACTCTCACTCCTTCGAGCGCAATGGTCGCAAGATCGTTCTTCTCCCCCAAAAGAATGGCCTTGTTCCCAAAGCCCCCGAGAGGACTTCACCCCCTTCTACCACCGTCTCCGCGATGTCCTTTCCCTCCGCCACCATGTTACTGACTGGGTCCCAATTCCAGGAGGAGATGAAGGATAGTGAGGTCGTCTATATGTTATCAGGTATCGACACCACCCCCGCTACATTAGACATCCCTAGTACGGTGCGTCCCCTCATAGATGAGTTCTCTGAAATCATGCCGGAGGAGCTTCCCGATCAGCTTCCCCCGATGAGGGACATACAACACTGCATAGACCTCATCCCAGGCGTTAGCTTACCTCATTTGCCCCACTACCGCATGAGTCCGAAAGAGCATGAGGAACTACATAGGCAGGTGACCGATCTGATTTCAAAGGGTCACGTTAGGGAGAGTATGAGTCCGTGCGCCGTCCCCGCACTTCTAGTTCCTAAGAAAGATGGGACATGGCGTATGTGTGTTGATAGTCGAGCGATTAATAAAATCACGATCAAGTATCGCTTTCCAATTCCCCGATTGGATGACATGCTAGATATGCTCAGTGGATCCCGCGTATTTTCAAAGATTGACTTAAAAAGTGGATACCACCAGATTAGAATTCGACCTGGGGACGAATGGAAAACCGCGTTTAAAACCAAGGAGGGATTGTACGAGTGGCTAGTGATGCCTTTTGGGCTCTCCAATGCTCCCAGCACATTTATGCGTGTGATGAATCAAGTGCTTAGGCCACTCATAGGAGTTTGCGTAGTGGTGTACTTTGACGATATTTTAATTTATAGCCTTGATCAAAATCAGCACATGATTCATCTTAGGCAGGTCTTAGATATACTACGTGAAAATAAATTATATATAAATTTGAAGAAATGCACGTTTTTGACTGACAGCCTGACCTTCTTAGGATATATCGTTTCTTTTGAGGGCATTAGGGTTGATAGAGAGAAGGTCAAGGCGATAGAATCCTGGCCTAGCCCTAGGACGATTACTGAGGCTCGAGGATTCCACGGGCTAGCGTCTTTTTATCGACGATTTATTCGAAACTTTAGCAGCTTGATAGCACCTGTGACTGATTGTCTTAAAAAGGGTTTGTTTATTTGGACTGAGGAAGCCGAGGGAGCATTTCTTTTGGTTAAAGAGAGACTCACGAGTGCACCGGTATTAGCGCTGCCTGATTTTGAGAAAATTTTTGAGGTTGACTGTGACGCATCGATCATAGGCATTGGCGCAGTTTTGAGTCAGGAGGGTCGCCCCATTGCATTCTTTAGTGAGAAGTTGAACGAGGCCAAGACCAGATATTCCACGTACGACTTAGAGTTTTACGCTATCGTTCAAGCTCTCCGTCATTGGAGACACTACCTGATTCAGCGCGAGTTTGTGTTGAACACTGATCATGAGGCTCTGAAGCATCTGAACTCCCAAAAAGAGAGCAGACGTCATGCCAAGTGGGCTGCTTACCTGCAGGAGTTCACGTTTCACTTGAAGCACAAACCCGGAGTCACGAACCGCATAGCCGACGCCCTTAGTCGTCGCACACATTTATTAGTCACCCTGCAGCCGTGCATTATTGATTTAGATTCACAGCGCGACCTATACGCCACTGATCCGTTCTTTCACGATATTTGGAGCTCATGTCAACACAGTGGGACTGATCCCACCACACAGTACGTCGTTAGTGAGGGTTATCTGTTTAGGGGCACGCGCCTTTGCATCTGCGAAGGACCGCTTCGAGAGACATTACTTAGGGAGCTCCACTCGTCTGGGTTAGGTGGACACGTAGGTCAATCTAAGTTATTAGATCTCGGCAACGCTCGTTACTATTGGCCACATATGAAGCGAGATGTCACTGAGTTCGTCAGACATTGCACCATGTGTCAGCTGTATAAGGGTCGTGCTCAAAACACAGGATTATACATTCCCTTACCGATTCCTGAGCGACCATGGGATGACATCTCGATGGACTTCGTGGTAGGACTTCCTCGCACTAAGAGGAAGGTCGACTCTATTTTTGTAGTCGTAGATCGATTTTCGAAAATGGCACATTTCATTCCGTGTAGAAAAACTTCTAGTGCTGTACACGTCGCCGAACTTTTTTTTAAGGAAATCGTTAGACTGCACGGAATTCCTAGGTCGATTACTTCTGATAGGGACACTCGTTTTATGGGATATTTTTGGAAGACGTTGTGGGATCGATTAGGTACCAAACTCGAATTTAGCAGCGCATATCACCCTCAGACCGATGGGCAGACTGAGGTCGTGTTAATAGGAGCTTGGGGGACCTTCTTAGGTGTTTGACTGGGGAGAATCCGAAGCAATGGGATCTTATACTGCCACAGGCTGAATTTGCATTCAATAACTCTACTAATCGCTCAACCACTAAATCTCCTTTCGAGATTGTTTACGGATTTCCTATACCACATTTACTTGATCGTCACTCCCTCCCGAATCATGAACGTATTTCCTTTGATGCGCAAGCCCATGTTGATTATTTAAAGGAATTGCATAAATCTATTACTAATATATTGCGAGCGACCTCTGAAAAATATAAAACCTTGGCCGATCGACATCGCCGGGAGTTATACTTTTCAGAGGGAGATTGGGTTTTTGCTTATTTCAGGAAGCAGAGATTCACTCCGGGTAAATACCACAAGTTACAGCAGAGGAAGTTTGGTCCTTTCCGAATCCGGAAGCGCATCGGGGAGAATGCCTATCTCCTTGAATTGCCCGCTGAATTCGGTACTTCGCCGATATTTAATGTGGCAGATCTGACACCTTTCTATGGAGATCCACCTTGTTCCAGCCCAAGTCCACCAACGACAGCTCCAGAGATTCCACCGGACTTAGCTCCATTGCAGACACCCACTACTAAGGAGATAGACCAGGTTCTGGATGTACGAGAGTTTCGTACTCGCCACGGGACATACCAACGTTATTTGGTCTCATGGCGAGGACGAGACATCACAGATAGTTCTTGGATCAGCACTGATGAGCTGCGCCGGCGCCGCCCAGATCTTTCTATCGCTAGCTTTTGCGAACTCTCGCCGGGGTCGAGTCCTTTCAACCCCGGGGGAATTGATGCGGCCTGCGACGCATCATAGCCTTTATGCTTTTATTTTATTTTATTTCATGCACTCTGTTTCCTGCATTCTCTTCGTATTGCTTTCTGGCTCATCGGCTTGACCGACCGTTGGGACTTCAATAAAGAGGTCCGGTATTATTAGTAGTAGAACGATAGCGGCAAGCTCAAAATTAATTACGTAAGCATAAATTTCAAATTCAAATTTCAAAATTCAAATCTCATCATTTATTGGGAAAGTCATTTAAAAGAGGATATTTTCAAAAGGAATCAAATTTATGAGTCATTGAGAATATTTTTTAAAAAAGGAATCAAATTTATGAGATTTCATGTGCTATAGAGGGAAAGAAATATAGGAAATTTAGTCTATTTAAAGCCTCATTTTGGTGGAGACAAGGCAGACCGGATAGAACAAGAACGAGACATTTCTCGTTCCCTGTTCATTGCCGGCGAATCCCGCAAAGCCCAACATCGAGCCACTTTCCAGCGGCGGCGTCACCTTCGGCCTCGCGCAACGCTCCGCCCGTCCACTTGGAGACGTAGCCCGTCCGCCGTCGACTTCGGAACCTTCTTCCGGCGACCGGGAGTGGATAACGGGCCGTCGACTTCGACCCCCTTTCCGGTCGTGCCCTATTCGCCAGCTCGAATCCGTCCGCAAGCCTTCAGCCCGATCGCGGAAGAAAACGGGAAAACCATTTCTCGTGCTTTGGTTTGGGTAAACTCGATCCCTCTCCTTGTATTAGTGTTAAATTTATGTGTCTCTTAATTAATTTATGGGCTTGCCGTTGCGTTCGTACTGCTAATAATATCGTTATTCCATAAGTTATTTAAAATTCAGATTTTGCTTGTGGCCGTGGAATCCGTGGAAGGTTCGACTCGTGAACGCGTGAGAGAACCACTCAAGCGAGATTAACGAACTTCTCAAGCTCATAGCGACGTTGTTGAATTGTGCGCGCAAAAGTCGATTTGGCCGCTCGGCCCTCGCATTTTTTTTAAATTCCAACCCTAAAATTTTCTTTTGTCATTTAAAATTAATGTTTTAAAAAAAAAGGGGATCAAAATAAGTAAATTTTCAAAACCTTAAAATTGAGATTACATCATCGACCTCGGGGGGAGTTGATGAAACCAGTCCCTTGCCTTCTCCTTCAACGTGATCGCAAAGAGGCGACACTTGAAGGCATCCGTCATCGGCCTGATGGAGACGGCATCCTCAAACCACTGCAGGTGCTGGACGGGATCATCCTTCCCGGTATAGTAAGCCATGTCTGGCTCTCTGAACACCTTGGGAACGGGGGCTGAGATGATCAACTCGCTGAAGGGTGACCCCCTAAGGGGGGTTCTCGCGACCTCCACTGGCGCGACCTGCTCACCTGGAGGGTTAGCACTCGCTGGGCTGGGGAACAGCTCCCGGTCGGTGAGGTCTCGCTCGACCCCTTCTCCCATCCTTTCCTTCCCAGGTCGCCTACCTGGTGCACTTCCTTCTCCCCCTATAGGGGTCATCTCACTTGGGCCCCTGGGAGTTGACTCATCGAGAGGGGAAGGAGCTAGCTCCTGAGGGGTTGGAGTGGAGCTGCCACCCCGAGGAGCCAAACTTTGGAGCATCCCCATGATGCCTTGGATTGAAGCCATGAACTCTTCCCTTCCCACAAAGGGTCCTGGGTTGGGGAGCTCGCCGAGATCGTCACCACCTCCCTAATCTCCAGCCATGACACTCTCCCAAGATCTTCTGTGCTGGTCACTCTCCACGCTCACCGCACCAAAATGTTGAAACCAAAAACTTAGTCTCTGTGGAGTTCGGGGTCCCAAAAGAGGGGTGACCTCACACCTACTACACTCGGGGGAACGTCAAGGACCAAAGACTTGAGAAACTAGGAACAGACCCTCGGCTCTAGCGTGGAGGTCCCACCACACACCCGGAAGGTCACAAGAACACTTCCCCTCCCTTACCAATGGCAGAGATGGGTACCTTGGAGAGTTCTCTCAACTCTACCAAGAAGAGAACTAGGGAGGAGGAAACCAAAAACCAATGCCTCTCCAAAGGTACCCAACGGGGTCTATTTATAGTTTTTCCAAGTCCTGAGCTTAAAATGTCCAAAATGCCCTTAGGAAAAAACATGGCAACAGGAGGTCAAAAGGGGGGAGGTGGAGGCTAAACCATGTTCCTCTCCCTTGCCCTCACCTCGGACATCTGAGGCGAGCTCGCCCAAAGGGGTTGGGCGCCCGGGCGAGCTCCAGGCCGCCGACCGAGCTCGCCCAAGGGGCTGGGCGCCCGGGCGAGCTCCAGGCCGCCGGCCGAGCTCGCCCAAGGGGATGGGCGCCCGGGCGAGCTCCAGGCCGCCGGCCGAGCTCGCCCAAGGGGCTGGGCGCCCGGGCGAGCTCCAGGACGTCGGCCGAGCTCGCCCAAGGGGCTGGGCGCCCGGGCGAGCTCCAGGCCGCCGGCCGAGCTCGCCCAAGGGGCTGGGCGCCCGGGCGAGCTCCAGGCCGCCGGCCGAGCTCGCCCAAGGGGCTGGGCGCCCGGGCGAGCTCAGGGCCGCCGGCCGAGCTCGCCCAAGGGGCTGGGCGAGCTGCGGGCCGCCGGCAGAGCTCGCCCAAGGGGCTGGGCGCCCGGGCGAGCTCCAGGCCGCCGGCCGAGCTCGCCCAATGGTCTGGGCGCCCGGGCGAGCTCCAGGCCGCCGGCCGAGCTCGCCCAAGGGGCTGGGCGCCCGGGCGAGCTCCAGGCCGCCGACCGAGCTCGCCCAAGGGGCTGGGCGCCCGGGCGAGCTCCAGGCCGCCGGCCGAGCTCGCCCAAGGGGCTGGGGTGCAGGGGGGTGAGACCTTGGCCTCCGTCCGGAGTACCGCTCCTACCTCGCTCATAGCAAGCCCGGGGGGGATGTAGATTTTTCCTCCCTCTACTAGTATATTTCCAAGGCCAAGCCAAAATTGGGCACCAAGAGTCCAAAATATCTAAAAAGCTTAAGAACTTAAAGCTGGCCCTGCGCCTGCCAAAGAGACTCTACTCTGCGAATACCGGGTTGTACACTTACAATAAATCAATAATAAACAGAAAAATATAAACTAATATAATGTTTTGACTCGCGGTGACGTCCCGGACGCAACCGCGGAGTCCGATTGGCGATCCAATCAAATCTTCCTGCGCGAATAAATGAACATGGGTCCCGCCTTGCGGCGAACCCCTCCAGGTGCATGATTCGATGGATTCCCATCTACTCCCACCGACTGAAAAGCCTTCATCTCCGATGAATGGAGATGATCGTACTATGGTCGAAGTCCATGGGCGAGTCGATCAAGCTCTGTCGGTAGTATCCAAGTGTCGTCTGCGTCGGGGAGGACCTGCCAGTGTACCAAGTAGCGACATTGCGGTCCGTCCGTGGTGGGAACAAACTGATAGGATCTGATCTCTGTGACACACTCATCTCTCATCTCTCGAAGGGTGGATCCCGATGTTATCGGCGGTGCCTGCGGTGAAACCAAAGAAGACGAGTTCCCCGGTGGGTGGATGTCAACAGTGGGTGGACTAGGGTGTCCATCAGACAATGGGGACGTATGAGGGTGGTACGGTAACGACAGTGGGGGTGGGGGTGGCTGGGTATCTCCATTGCTCGGGTCCACATACTCATGAGGCTCGTAGTATGGAGTCAGATCCTCAACATTAAACACCGGGTGAATTCCTATACTAGCCGGGATATCGAGCCAGTAGGCATTTGTCCCAATACGACTAATTACAGAGTGCAGACCCATTCACTTGGTCTTAACTTCTTGGCAAGCCCCGAAGGGAAGCCTCTCTGGGCTGATACGCGTCATTACCTTTTCGCCTTCATTAAATATGTCTTCTCTCCTTCGCTTATTTGCATGGGCTTTATAATGTTCATTGTTTGTTATTATTCGCCGGCAAACTGACTCATGCAACTCATGCAAATATTGTGCAAATGACTCAGCGGACTCACTAGGGCGCGACTCCAAGGCAATCGGGACGAGGTCTATAGGTTTCCTAGGGTCATATCCTGATACTACATGAAATGGACTCAACCCGGTAGACCTATTGACTGGGTTATTGTCGGCAAACTCTGCAATAGGGAGATCTAAGTCCCAACTACCTACATGCTCTCCTACCAGACACCACAAAAGACTCCCTAAACTCCGATTCACTACCTCAGTCTGTTCGTCCGTCTGTGGATGATATGCCGAGGAGAACCTAAGGATAGTGTCTGTCTTATGTCACAGGGTTTTCCAAAAATAACTCATGAATCTCACATCGCGGTCTGACACGATCGACTTGGGCGGGTCATGCAGTCGAAAGACCCCCCTCATGAATATAGATGCAATGTGAGTCGCATCTTCCGTCTTGCGGCAGGCAATGAAGTGCGCCATCTTCGAAAACCGATCGACCACCACGAAGATGGAGTCGTGTTTTCATAATGTGCGGGGAAGTCCGAGAACAAAGTCCTTGCTAATGTCCTCCCAAGGGCGGTGGGGGACAGGTAAAGGCGTGTACAGACTCGTGTTCTGCTTAGTTCCCTTTGCCGTCTAGCAGATACAGCAGTGGCGAACAACGCGATCTACGTCCTTCTTAAGGCTGGGCCAGTAGAGTCGGTCTTCGACAATGGCTATGGATTTATCTCGCCTGAAGTGGCCTGTGGTCCCGCCCGTGTGCAGCTCCCAAATCAGATAATCACGGTAAGATGTCTGGGGAATGCACAGGCGGGAGTCCCGGTACAGATATCCCTCATAGATCTGATATCCCTCAACAAGGTCGGGTTGGTCTCGGGATAGGGCGGTGTAAGTCTCGCCAAAATCAAGGCATGTCGGATAGTCCGATATCAATCTCTTCAGTCCCTCTACGCTCGCAGTCATCGTCTGCAACAGGGATACGTGGCGACTCAACGAATCAGCCGGCTTGTTCTCAACACCAGCTTGGTGCTTGAGAACATAATGAAAGTCCTGCAGATATTCAACCCACTTCGCATGTCGGTGTCTCAGCTTGCGTTGCGAGTCGATGTAGCGTAGCGCCTGGTGGTCGCAATATAACACAAACTCCCGGGAAAGGAGACAGTGTCTCCAGTAACGCAGAGACTGGACAATGGCATAAAATTCTCGATCATAATTCGAGTATTTCTGCTTACCTTCATTCAGCTTCTCACTAAAGTAAGAAACTGGATATCCCTCCGGACACAATACGCCACTTATACCAACCTCTGACGCATCGCAAGCGACCACAAAGGCGCGGCTAAAATCCGACAATCGTAGGACGGGAGCCGTCGTAAATCTCTCCTTAATTTCTTCGAAAGCTCGAGTGGCTGTGGGGTTCCACTGAAACTCTCCCTTCTTTAGACAGCTCGTGAAGGGGGGTCATGATCGTACTGAACCCCTGGACAAACCTCCTATACAAGGTGGCAAGTCCGTGAAAACTACGAGCCTCGTGAATATTTGCGGGCACAGGACAATCCCGAATGGATTTGACCTTCTCGGGATCTACGAATACTCCAGTAGACGATATAATAAACCCCAGAAAGTGAACAGACTCGGAAAGGAACGAGCATTCTTCAGATTCACATACAGTTTCTCTTGGCGGAGGGTGCCAAAGAGAAGTCTATGATGATCGAGGTGAGCAGCCTGAGTCTGGCTATAGACCAGTATGTCATCGAAGTATACTACCAGAAACTTGCCCATATAGGGCCGCAACACCTGGTTCATAACTCGCATAAACGTGATAGGGGCGTTAGATAGCCCAAATGGCATGACTAGCCACTCATGCAAACCATCCTTGGTCTTGAATGTTGTCTTCCACTCGTCTCCCTCATGAACTCGTATCTGATGGTACCCACTACGGAGGTCGATCATGGAAAAGATCTAGGCACCGGACATAGTATCAAGAAGGTCATCGAGTCGTGGAACCCGGAAATGATATTTGAGCGTGATTTTATTAATGGCGCGGCTATCGATGCACATAAGCCAACTACCATCCTTCTTAGGGGTAAGAAGGGCGGTGACCGCACACGGACTCATACTCTCGCGAAGGAACTGCTTCCGGAGAAGCTCATCGACCTGTCGCTTGAGCTCAGCGTGCTCATCTGGTTGCATACGGTAATGGGGCAGGTTCGGGTGGGAAGCCCCCGGGACTAAATCAATAGCATGTTGAATGTCCCGTGGAGGGGGCAGCTCGTCGGGGAGCTCGTCAGGCATAATGTCCGCAAACTCGCCTAAAAGAGGATGCACCGCGAGTGGGTGGTCAACAGGGGTGTCCTCAGTGACCTGAGTAGCAGCGACAATGTAAATAATATCCGACTCAATACTATCTCGCAAAAACTCGCCTCCCGCAAAATATACAATGGACTCGAGGCGCTCGTACTCACAGATGTCTCTACCACACCCTTGGGTCTATCTCGGGGCTGGGTGGGCGTCAATGTGATCTTCTGCCCCTTGTCGTAAAAGACACACGTTTTCGAGCGGCCGAAACGCGTGATGTCACGATCAAACAGCCAGGGGCGGCCAAGAAGCACATGAGCGACGTCCATGGGAATGACATCGCACCAGACCTTGTCCTGAAATGAGGCAATGGTGATCAGGGCAAGGCAGCGTTGGGTGACCTGAATCGCCGTCTTATCTACCCAAATGACACGATATGGGTGGGGGTGAGGCTCTTCCTTCACCAGCATACGGTCAATCCCCTTCTGGGCCACGATGTTCACACAACTCCCACTGTCGATAACCAACTTGCAGGGGCCGCCTGCACTAGGGAAGTATGTGTAAAAGATGGTGGTGCGTCGTAAATCATCATCTACACGAGGGGTGTGTAGGAGGCGTCTAATCACTCCCATCTCTAAAGATCTCTCAGCGTCACTCTCCCAGCCTTCCTCGACAGTGGCCTTGACTTCTTCAGTACCCTCCTCTTCTTCCTCCAAATCATGTTCCTCACCCTCAACTAGCAGGTTCCGCGTGGGGCACTACGCCACCACGTGTCCCCTTGCCAGAACATCGATAGCACACAATACCCCAGATCGCTGGCCATCAGTGGCTATGGCTTTGCCCTTCGCATCCGCGGGGATACGTGAGGGTGCAACCGTGGTGGTCTGGGGCAGAGCGGGTTTCCTAAAAGTCGAGGACTCAGTCCGAGAAGTGAATTGCCTCGTGCTAGAAGATCGGAGGTACTGCTCGTACTCGAGACGAGCTGGAATATCTGATTGACCGTCTCTAAACGATGTGGAATCAACTCTCTCTGAATCTCAGAACGAAGGCCCGCCTTGAATCAGAAGGCGGTGGTGATAGGCTCCTCCGAGACGTCACTCCTAACAACTAGCTCGTCGAAGCGAGCCATATACTCGGCGACAGTAAGTGACACTTGTCGTAAGTTCTGTAATTGCTAAAATAACTGATCTCTTTAGGAGGCGGGGAGGTATTTCTCGCTCAACCTTTGCTTCATCTCCATCCTATCTGGCGATGGGGCAGTACCCTTCTCGCTCCAACGCTCTCTCGACGCTAATCCAGAATACCTTAGCTTGTCCAATCAGCTTCATTTTTGCGAAGCAAACACAACGCTCGTCACTCATGTCATACCACTCGAAGTAGTGGTCCATGTCCAAGAGCCAATCGCTGAAGACTTTCGGATCTAGGCGACCATCGAACGAAGGGGCGTCGAGTCGGATGGGACGAGTGATGTCATGGTGGTGGCCTCCTCTCCGTGGGTCAGGATAATCCTCGGGATAATCATCATGAGCGTAATCGTACCAAGCGGGTGGGGGACCACGCTCTCTCCGATCCGAGGGATAATATTCATCGTGGTGATGGTCACGGCGACCATGTGGGGGCACACGATTTTTGGGGTCAGGATGAGGCTGACGTGGCATACGGTACTCATCACGCGGATGGGGAAGCCTATCCCGCGGCGGAACTTGCCTATGATCTATCATAAAATCAGGATTTCGCCTTACAGACAGAAATGGGGCTCGATGAGGAATATAACGACGGTGGCAGTCTGCTGGAGGCGGACCATCCCTCGGACGTTGGTCCTGACGTGGAGGAGCATCAGGGTCGTCCTCAAGTGACTCGTCACGCTGTGTCGGAGTGTCCCTGACATTCTCTAAGTGGTCTAAGCGAAGGTTCACCTCAACAAGATCATGACGCATATCGTTGAACTGGGCACCTAATGCGTCAAAACGTTCTAGGATAAGGCGTTGAAACTCAGCAAAAGCCGTTCCCGAATTCGAGCTCGTCGTGCGGTCGTCGATGACTTGTGGCTCTACCATGCTTCCTCTAAAGATCCTACCACTACGGAGCATGCAAATGGCCTAACCTTGACCTCTGATACCAAAATGATGTCATGGCAGGCAACGGGTGCACAAAACCTACAACGCTAGGTGATAGTGCAAGGGTAATGATCGATATTTGACAAATAAATGGAAGCAATGCAAATTTCAGCACCACACAGATATTAAAATAAAAAAGCAAATATTTATTTTGGCAATATTATAGTGGTTTTCCTCCGCTCGGAGGGCCAAAGAGAATCGCGAAGCGAATGTCTTCTCCTACAAGTTATTATTAGGACACCAAAACAAATCTCCACAAACAGGAATCACAGCAAAATATGATAAATCACTAAATGAAAATGTTAAATCAAATAGTACAATACTACAAAAGGTCAAAAAATAGAGAGCTGAACCGAGACACTGAAGATTTGGAGGGTCGGATGTGTAGATCGGCGATCAGAGATGGAACCGGTGATGAGGCGACGATGCCAGTGGCTGTCCTCGGCGGGAAACGGTAAAAACGGACAATAAAACGGTGGATGGCCGCGTATAAGTAGATCCACAGCGGGGGAGGGTAGATCCGAAGTGTATGAGCGGATCCGGGCCAAAATGGAAAGTGCGAGAGGTGGAAATAACGTATAAGTAGATCTAGAAAAATTAACAATTTTATATTATTATTTTAATATTCTGAAATTAAATATTTTAAAACTTAAAATAGCTAAATTACTTTCAACATCAGTTATTATATGGGAATTCCTAAAATAGTAATAAAAGCCCAAGAATTCTGAAATTCCTCAGAGTTTTTCAAAACTCTTTATTTAATATTCATTTCTAAAAATAGACTCTGAATTCCTTTGGGATTCCCTTGGGAAACCAGACAATTTAAATCCAATTATAGTCGTTTCATTAATTATGGCGATTGTTAACCGCAACCCGTTATTGGCTAGTCGCACCCCAAAATCTCCTAATTTTTCGCGCTTTTTTGAAATATGTCTTGTACATACAATTTCAGAAAAAGTGTTCAACACAAAATTTGTAGATCTCGACGAGATCTACAACTTTTGTGTTGAACACTTTTCCTGAAATTGCATGTACAAGGCGTATTTCTGAAAGGCGCAAAACCTGAGCATATTTTCAAAGTACGTCTTGTACATGCAATTTTAGGAAAAGTGCTCAACACGAAAGTTGTAGATCTCGAAGAGATCTACAACTTTCGTGTTGAGCACTTTTCCTAAAATTGCATGTACAAGACGTATTTCGAAAAGGAGCGAAAAGTTATGAGATTTTGGGGTGCGACTACCCAATAACGGGTTGCGGTTAACAATCGCATTAATTATTTACCTTAGCCTAATTAATTCATTTCTAAAAAACGACTCCTCCGTCTCTGTAAAAGCCTATTTCTCTAGCAAGAAGCGAGGGGATAGAAAAAAGAAGGAATCGACGAGACTATGGGCCTGTTTGGGAGGACTTTCTAGCTCCTTTTTGTTTTCTAGAAAATGCTACCGCACCTAATAAATCGTTTAGAATGTCAACCGGTGGGAAAAGCTACCACAAAAAACTCATTTTTCTCATCTATTTGAAAAGTCACGAGCCTCTTACTTTTCAACTTTTTGAAAAGTATTTTTTCATCCCGATACATAATTGATGCTACGAAAATATTTTACTCTTCTGGATCCAGTTCGACAACACTGCGAAAACACTATCCTTTCTCTAGATGAATATTTCGCTCGTGCGCGATTTTTTCGCCTGGGGTGATTTTTTTCGCCCGGGAGAGAATTTTTCGCCCGGGCGCGAATTTTTTGCCCGTGCGCACATTTTTTGCCCGGGCGCGGAATTTTTCGCCCGGCCGCGGAATTTGTCGCCCGGGCGCGGAATTTTTCACCCGGGAGGGCATTTTTTGCCCGGGCGCGAATTTTTCGCCGCGACGCGAATTTTTCGTCCGGTCGCGAATTTTTGGCCAGGGGGCGAATTTTTCGCCCCGGCGCGAATTTTTCGCCCCGACGCGAATTTTTCGCCCCTGCACGAATTTTTCGCCCGGGAGCAAATTTTTTGCACGGGCGCAAAATTTTTCACCCGGGCATACATTTTTTCGCCCGTAGAAAAAATTTTGCTCGGGCGCAAATTTTTTGCCCGGGCACGAATTTTTTTGCCCGGGCGCGAATTTTTCGCTCAGTCACAATTTTTTCGCCCGATGGTGCATTTTTCGCCCGGGAGTAGTTTTTGCCCCCGAGGGCGGTTTTTTCCCCCGCCCGCGGTTTTTTCGTCCTAGCGCAGTTTTTTCGCACGAGCGCAGTTTTTTTGCCCGAGCTCAGTTTTTTCGCCCGATTGCAATTTTTTCATCTGTGCGCGACGTTTTCGCCCCGACGCAAAATTTTTGCCCGGGCGCGAAATTTTCGTCCAGGCCCGAATATTTCTCCCGGGCGCGCATTTTTTGCCCGAGCGCGCTTTTTTTGTCCGGGTGCGTTTTTTTCGCGCCCAGACTAAAAATTTAGGCCCGGGGAGAAAGTTCGCGCTCAAGCGAATAATTCACGCCCGGGCTAAAATGCGCGTCCGAGCAAAAAATTTGATCCCGGGCGGAAAATTCTCGTCCGTCTTGAAAATTCATGCTCGGGCGAAAATTGTGCGCAATTTTAATAAAAAAGTCACTGCAACAGAGATTTGCCAAACAGTTTATAAAATGCTCATTTCTGAAAATCTCTACAAAATAAGTTTCACTCAAACGGATCTCCTTTTGCAATATACATTTTTCAAAAGCTCATTTTCCCACCTTACTTTTGCTACCACTCCTTTTCCTTTCCGAAAAGTCCTCCCAAACAGAGCCTATGTCTTCGTCATTCCCTTAATGCAGCGAGCTTTACTGTCTTAGCTCCTTCTTACCACCTCTTCATAGTCATCAGAGTCCACTTGGGGTTCCCAAGACCTCGGCTCCGCCAGTTTTCAACCGCCCAGCTCTCTGTAGCTCGATCTCCATCCTCCTCTGACGTTTCTTTGCGTCAACGAGCTTCCCCGTCCTCAGGCCAGACATTGTTGAGCCTTCTTCAACGCACAGTCGGTAGTTTTGTACTGTTCTGGACACAACTTTTCCCGCCTCCAGTTCTATCATATATAAATCCCCCATCACTATTGTCGAGTCTGTGGTTGTTTCTGACTGAAGAATCTGGCTATGTTAATGCTCCTGCAGGTATAACCCATATTCCTCTCATTGCTCTCTTACTGTTAGTTTTATTTTATGCCTAAATGAGTGAAACAACATGAGACTCCACCCCAACGTGAGTGTAACGGAATTGGCCTCCGGCCCTACGTGAGTGCAACAGTACAATCCCGCCCGACCCAAGCCGACTTTGCTAAGGTATAAGGGTGAAATGTCATTTAATTCAAGGGTGAAATGCCATTTAATTCAAGGGTGAAATGCCATTTAATTCAAGCGCAAAAGGGTCCCCAACGAATGTTGCATCAAAGGGTACTTCTCCCTTATAGAATAGTATATATATATTTGATCAATAAAATTTCAGAGCTTGCCTAAATTATCATCAATTTGGAATTTCGTTGTTTTCCTTTCGTAGAATAACTTGTGGATGATTTAATTCATATTGTGGAATGCACCCAAAAGCCAAACATTTATGCGCTCATGCGAGTGCTAGATCGGTTATCGTATGATATTGCTCGTGAAAATTCTTACTTGCGTCGCAAATTTAAAGCCCCTCATTTTTAACATTTTAAAATTTTTTTGAGAGATTTTTGGTTTACATCAACTCCTTCAAGCGGGTATCCTACAACCGCTGTCGCTCCCTACGCGGATTTTGGAGCACGAGGGCACATCCGCCTCACGGGGATGGACTGTGCTTTTCATGGTGGTAGTGGATCGCTTCTCCAAGTGGGACCATTTCATCTCCATGAGTCACTTAATCTTGGGTGACGTGGTGGCTCGTATGTTTTTCATTCATGTGTTCCGTCTACATGGCATCCCAGAGAGCATTGTGTCTGACAGGGACAAGGTCTTCACTTCTCAACTCTGGAGGGAGATCTTTGCACTTTGCGGCACCAAGCTCATTCTCCCATTAACTTGCTATCTGCGGTCCGACGAGAAGACCAAAGTAATCAACCAGACAGTGAAAATGTACCTTCGTTGCCTCACTGGATATCATCCCAAGGATTGAGCGTACTGGCCTTCAAGGTTGTAGTATTGTTATAATACGTCCTACCACTCCGCCTTTCATACTACACCCTTTTGTCTCATCTATGGTCGAGATCTCCCGCGCTAGCTCACATATATAGCCGATCGGACCACGCTGGACTCGGTCGATCAGGAGCTACAGACATGCGATCAGATTCTCCACCACGCCCACGAGCGCCTTATCCAAGCCCAGAACCGAGTGGAGATCGCAAACAATCGGTGGCATCACTAGCTCGTCCTTGCGGTAGGAAACTGGGTGTGGCTCAGCCGCCAACTCTACCGCCAACTCTCCCTCTCCGGGCGGTCGAACCACAAGTCGTGCCCAAAATACTATGGGTCGTTCGAGGTGATTCAGGGCATCGGGAAGGTGGCATACTGTCTCCAACTTCCGACGGGGGCCAACATACACGTTTTCCATGTGTCGTAACTCAAACCGATAGTTGGAGATCCTCTGTTCGAGGTGATTCAGCGCATCGGGAAGGTGGCCTACCATCTCCCACTTCCGACGGGGGACAAAATACACGTCTTCCATGTGTCGCAACTCAAACCGATCGTTTGAGAACCTCCTGTGGCACCCTTGTTAGAGCTCCCTCCCCCGCACAAGAAAAAGCTTGATGTCAATGAGGGGGGATGTTGCAGACCAACGTTGGGGTATCACTTACCGACGTGGAGCTCGTGTCAACAAGGAGTAACACGCATTGATTATCCCCCACTGGGGTCGCATATTTTTATACCTATTTTAGATCCTCCTTTGAATTAAGTCCACAGAGGGGCAGTTTTGGTACTTTATTTGGGGTTGGATGAACCATGTGATTGTTGCCATTTATGGGGCGTGGATAGCCCTATTGATGTTATGCAAAGTTATTTCCTAAAATCATCTCTCCCTCCCTCCCTCAATCAGTCTCTTTCTACTGCAGGTACCGTGCCCTAACCGGGCGTGCCCCATCTTGCTTCCCCGACTTCTTGTGATTCCCCTTTTGGCGGTCTCCTCCCGTGAAGATAGGTCCTTCGGGCTCAAGTAAGGCCAACACAAACCCTCTTCGGGACTTCTCCATCGCAAGACTGTGGACTAGGTGACGCACGGTAGGCCGTGTAACAAGGGTGTGCCAACGCTAATGTGACCCTATGTGATTGTGATGCAAGATGGACTCAAATAAATACAACCAAATGATATGCAAATTAATGTCAAACTTTCAACCCAAAAGTAAATTCTAGCCGTGATAATTATAAAAACTTGGAAAACAAACTACAATGTGAACGTCAACTTCAGGTGCGTAAACAAAAATCGTGTTTATTTCGCTAGGAGTTGCCTTCTACTGCACTTTAACAAATGCAGGCTTATAAAATTAAGAAAATGCAATAAATAATGCACAACAAGATTAACTTCCAAACAAACATAAGATATTTTCCAATATTCAATAAAGAAAAAAATAACACAATACGATAATACTCACAAATAAAGAGAATCAGCAGCGGCAGCAGCGTAGAGTTGCTGAGATGGGGATGTAAGTGGTTGTTGTTGAGGTGGTGAACCTGTGAGGGCAAGGTGGGTAGACAGAAGGAGAGCAGTGGGGCGTGCGGTCAATAGGTGGCTCCACGACATAAGAAATGGGGGTGGTAGCAACGATGTTAAAAACGCGTGTAAAAACGTAGGATCGTCCGATCCTACGTTTTTTTACCTCAGCGAGCCACGTTCCAGCTAGTATCGCCAGCCCGTTAAGATCGTTGGGATCGCAGTGTAAGATCGCTGGCACGGTAGGATCCGCCAATCTCATCGTGCCGACTGGCCCAGTGGCGAAGCGTTGAGCGCCTTATTTTTTTTTTTAAATGGGAATAGACAACGATTTATATATAAACCGTTGTCTATACTCGAATAGACAGCGGTTTATATATAAACCGCTGTCTATTATACCCTGAACCCTAGAATAGACAGCGGTTTATATATAAACTGTTGTCTATTCCTATTTTTTTTTAAAATAAGGCGTCCAACGCTCGAGTATAATAATTACTAGGGCTTCTTCTCTGCCTCTTCCCTTCTCGAGCTCATCGCGCGGCTGTTCATGTCTTCTCACGCGGGCCACGCGGCTTCTTCCCGTGGTTCTTTAAGCGCTGCTTAGTGGATTTCTGTGGATCTTCAAGCGGAGCTTCTTCCCTGCCTCTTCCCTTCTCGAGTGGTGCTTCAAGTTCAGGTTCTACTTATAGAGTTAATTGTTAAAGCTTGTACCTTCTAGTTTATTATTGTGTTAAAAATGGCTTCAAGTGGTTCTGAGAGTAACAATGTTGATGCTCGTATGGGATCTAGAATGCAAAAGACTGTTGCAGGATGTAGAAGTGATATTGGATGGAAGTACGACATTCCATTTGAGGGAGATGTTAGGAAAATCAAATGCAAATTTTGTGAGGAAGTAGTGAACGGAGGGATTTATCGTTTAAAACATCATTTGGCGGGAACTCAAAAAGATGTTGGAGCTTGTAGGGCCGTGCCAGAAGATGAAAAAGAAATATGGGAGATTTTAGTTGGTTTGCAAGATAGATTATTGAAGAAAACAATCCCCCCCCCCCCGTGGAAGAAGGAGAGTCAAGTGGAAGTGTGAAGAGGAAAATAGATGATAAAAACTCTTCTAGTTTTTTTTAAGAGAAGTGAAAAAACACAATCAACAACATTTTTAAAAAGGGAGTGCGAGAGGAAGCATGTAATGATATTGCTTCTTTCATCTACAACAACGTTATACCATTTAATGTGGTAAAGAGTGATGAATTCCATAAGATGTGTGAGTCTATTTCAAGACATGGATTGGGTTTCAAACCACCATCTTATCAGGAAATTATGGTCAAATATCTGAAGTAACAATATGATTTGACAATGAAGACTCTTGTTGAACATAAAGTTCATTGTAAGAAGATGGGATGCACAATAATGACAGATGGGTGGACTGATAAAAGAAGAAGAACACTAATAAATTTCTTAGTGAACAGCTCTATGGGAACAATTTTCCTTTAATCTATTGATGCATCCCATATGACTAAAACAACAGAAAAGATCTTTAAGATGGTTGATGACATTCTTGAGGAGGTAGGTGAAGAAAATGTTGTCCAGGTAGTGACAGATAATGCTGCAAACTACAAAGTTGCTGGAGAAATGTTGATGGCTAAAAGGAAAAAAGTTGGCACCTTGTGCAGCGCACTGCATTGACTTGATGTTGGAGGATATGATGAAGAAGATATATGTTCATCATGGAACAATTCCAAAGGCTAAGAAAATTACAACTTATATTTATTCAAGGACTAGTCTCATCTCAATCTTGAAAAAAATTACAAAAGATAAAGATTTGGTGAGACCTGAAATGACTCGCTTTGCCACTTCATACTTAACTTTGGGATGTCTTCATGACAAAAAACTTGCATTGATAAGAATGTTTAATTCAGATGAATGGAAGGGTAGTCGGTTTGCTGGTTCAAGAGATGGAAAACAGATTGAAGATGTGATTATGGATAAAGAGTTTTAGAAGAATATTGTTATTTGCTTGATGGGGGCATATCCATTGATAAAGGTGCTTCGGTTGGTTGATTTAGATGAGAAGCCAACCATAGGATTCATTTATGAGGAAATGGATAGGGCCAAAGAGAAAATTGCACATGTCTTTGATGGTGTGCAAAAATAGTAAGTCTTTTTTATGTAATTAATAAATTGTACCTACTTCAATTTTTTTTATTATTTAGTAATCAGTCAATATGAGATGTTATTGATGCAAGATGGGACAAGCAACTCCATAGACCCTTGCATGTTGCTGGCTATTATTTGAACCCTAAATTTCATTACAGTCCTTCATTTAAAGCTGATTATGAAGTAAAGCGTAGACTATATGGCTGTATAGAAAGAATGAAAGGGGGAAATATAGATGAAATTTAGAAAATTGATAGCCAGCTTGAAGATTTTAAGAATAAAAGACAATTTTTGGATCTATAGTTGCCAAAACTGGAATTAATATCAAAACTCCAGCAGCGTGGTGGGATTCATATGGGGAGGAACATCCAGACCTTCAGAAATTTGCTCTTCGTGTGCTAAGCTTGACATGTAGTTACTCTGGATGTGAGAGGAACTGGAATGCCTTTGAAATGGTATAATTTAAAAAATAAGAAATCTTTTTTATATTTCATTCAAATTATGTTATGTATATTAACTTATTTGAATTTTTTAGATGCACACAAAAAGAAGAAATCGCTTAAAACAAAAGACAATGAATGATGTCATCTTTGTGATGGCCAATTCAAGATTGGGCAAAATAAAAAAAAAGGAGTACTGATAATTTCAATTTTGATGATATCCCTTTAAATGATGAGTGGATTGCTGGAGATGAAAATGAAGACAATCTGAATGATCTTGGGGACACTTATGAAGTAGATGTTCCGCATGAAACGGAGTTGGATATTCCTGATTTTATTGAAGAACTTGTTGTAGGAGAGGAAGAAGAGCAAGTGATGGTTGAAGGAGGGAAATATGATTTTGGGGAAAATTTGAATTTTGCCTTGAATGATTTTATTTAAATTTGAATTGAACACTTTTGATTTTTTTGAATATTTGAATATTTAAATATACTCATATTATATTTTAATGTGATGGTATGCATTATTTACAGTGTCTTTTATATTAATATTTATTTAATGTTGATTGTTACATTTTTTTCATGCTTTTGTTTTATAAAAATAATCAGTTATTGTGTTTAAATATAAATAAATTTTTTAATTTTTATTATAATACGATCTTACGATCCGTGTCGATACTACATTTTACGATCTTAGGGACGCCTCTCGATCCTAAGTAAGATCTCGATCTTGACCAAGGTTGTAGATGTCGGATGTCGGGTTCATGTCGGTTTGAGTTTGAAATGCCGGATGTCGGATTGCGGGGGATATATCGGGGATATTTTACAATGTCGGATTTTAATATTTAAATAAATTTATTCATATATTAATTACACAAGAAAGAGTCGTCGACTGCAATAAACGAGATAAAGATTACCAAATGAGAGCTACATGAGAAAGTAGTCGATACTGGACTTAGAGCGATGCACAAAATGAATCACAAAATAAATTATTTATGTTTGGTCTCCTCAAAAGGGACAACCCAGTGCACAAAGCATCCCTGTGCAGCGAGGGTCCAAGGAAGGATCCCAGCACCAGGGTGAAATGTAGGCAAACCTTACCCTGCATTTCTACAAAAGGCTACTTCCAGGACTCGAACTCGTAACCTCAAGGTCACACGACAACACCTTAATCAATGTTTGGTCTCTTCAAAAAATGAAAAAAAAATATTTGTAATACTCTCGACGATATATCGGTCGCGAAATATCGGGTTAAACGAATATATCGGGTGATATTTTCTAAAATGACATATTTGCTTAAAATATCGATGTCGTGGCGTTTTACCCCCAAAACCTTTATGTCGGCCGACATGTCGGACATGTCGGCCGACATCTACAACACTGATCTTGACAACCTCGGGTGGTAGGATGATACACGGGAGACAGGGGTGGTTAACAATGACTGGCGGCGACTAACCGGTGGCTCCACAATGGAGAGAATGAGGAAGGTTGAGATACGATGGTTGGAGGAAGAAAAGTAGGGGTGCGGGACTGGAGGTTGGAGGATGGGGGTCGCTGTTCACGATTTGCAGGAGGAGGCCCTTCGCGGATGGTTGAGGAGGGAAGGAGATGTGCAAGTGGGTCGGTGGTTCAGATCAACGGAGCAGAACAAGGAATTTACAGTTTGCGACTTTGTTAGTGGTTGGCGGGATCGAAGAGGAGTGAGGGGAACGAGACTAGAAGATGGGGTGCTGCTTACGGTTTGCAGGAGGAGGCGCGGTGGGGACAGAAGCGGGAGAAGGAAAAACTATGGAGAATAGCGATGATGGGAGCGATTTACGATGAAAACGTGAAGTGGAGGCTATTTCTGGTGAGGGAGATAGCCCTGAGTAGGACGGGGATGAGGGAGAATTGTCCTTCGAGGAAGTAGATGGGAGGGAAAAGACGATGAATAGTTGTGACTTCCTCCTTGAGATCATGGTATAAGGGGGAGTTAGAGGGGGTTTTCTGAGGAGGAGAGTCGTGAGATGAAGGCTGGTTCACGGGAATCGAACAGTAACAGTGAAATTAAGAAAGTATAACCAAAAATTAACTGAGGCTTCGCACCCCGGGCTCGCGACGTAGCACCACGGATGATTGTCGGTCTGGAATCTCTCACAAATCAACAATGAACCTAAACTGCAGCATCCGCCCCTATTTATAACAAGAGGGGCGATTGGGCACCGGGCATGAACGGCTATGATTGGTCGTTACTCTAAAAAACCAAAAATAAATCCAAAAAATACATAAAAATAATAGTGTGACGAGTCGGACGTGATCGTGGTCTCGGATCGCCGATCTGATCATCGGCTCCCGCGCGAATATACAAAAGTGGGCCCCGCTGCCTGGCAAACCTGTAGTCTGGTGTCGATCTCCATCACTAGGTCTCAAGCTTATGCCTCCATCACCGAGTTCGCTTAAGTATTTATTATTTTGCACACGTACATGTGTACATCTTTATTTATTCTCTTGTTTGGAACTCTGCTTGATTGTGGCAGTGAGTATATCATTAATAAATTTCTAATTGAAAGCGAAGTCTAATATCTGATAAATTCTAGAAGCCATTTAAGAATATATAAAATTGACCCACTCCTTATTTAGATTCATCTTGCATCAGGAAGTAAACAAACATATTTCTATTATTATTAAATAATATGATACAATTATGCATACCTTGCAAATTGCATCAATTTCATCAAATATAATGATAATATTATATGCAGGTCACTTTGATCACTTGAAAGCAAATTAAAAGAAACAATGTATAAAAAACAAAGATAATATCACAGACATCAAACTCATCCAGCGTTTAAATGTATGTTTTGTACCTCAGGTCCTTTGTTCCTGCTCTGCATTAGCAAATAAATCCCTCACATTCTTTTCTGACTCTCCAACAAACTTGCTCAATAATACTTCAGGTCCATTAACAACCTGTAGGTTTTGAAACAAAATTTGTGATACTGTTAACTACAAACATATAACTGAACAAAAACATTGAGTATTGGACTCCTTATTAAACCAAATAAACAAATAACAAAAGTGAATAAAATACTTAGGAAACTATGATGACATAAAAGAAACGTAAGGAAAGTACATGACACTGATTAGTGATTACTACTTGAACCAATACGACAATGAAAAATTCTCTAACCAAAATATGAACAAAATTACAGATCCAAAGCTCTTTTTCAATGAATATAACAACATTTTTGGATATATGTACACCTTAAACTTCAGCAAACTTGATAAAAAGGTTTTGGATAGAACTCTTCAAGCTACTCGGTTCGAAATTTAGGTACTCCGCCATTGTGCATCCACAAACAGATGCACAAATGAAAAGAGTAAATGGGATATTAGATTTATAACTCGCATTAAGCCATTGCAGCTAAACAATTATCATCTACTAATAAAAATTAATTTGGTGGATGCTTCAAAAAAAGAATCAAATGTTAAAATGATTTACATAATTTAATTTCACATGGCCCAAACTAGAAAAGTTTAACATAATTCAGCTATAATATATATGCATATGAAAAGCTATAGTATTTATTCTTCACATTTAATGAGTCGCAAAATCAATAATTCATATGATTCTATTAGAATTTTATCAATTTTATCCAAATCACTTAAGTTTCCTTATTGGAATATTAGGTGAATTTGATCAAAAAGAAAATGCTACAATATTCTAGGTGTAACATTGAAACCTACTGGACTCAAAACAAACTAATTTTTATTAATACAGGATTACATATGTAGTAATGGTGTCCCAAAGCATTTCACTTGTTTACTTTAAAAAGGAATAGCTAGATATGTCATCTTGATTACCAAATTTAAAGGCAGACGGGAAGTTTAATTAGTTGAATTAAAGCATCCCTTTGGTTCCCTTCCGTTGAGCAACTTCCCAATTTGTCGAGCTATAAGTTTTTTTCCTGTTCCTGGAGGCCCAAAGAGCAGTAGTCCCTTTGTGTATTTGATACCCAATCTATATATAGAACAATTAAAAATGTATATAGGAACATATTAATGACCGCAAGTTCAATGGAAGCAGGCGAAGCAGCTAAACAACATACTTATTTGTAACATGGGGCGGGAAAACACGAGAAGCAAATGCCCTTCGGAAAATGTTCATAAATTCTGCATCAAGACCTCCTATTCCAAGATTTTGGAGATTAAACTCTTTTTGCTTGAATATATTGCTATTTGCACCTTCAGGTTGATTAATAATCTGCATGAACATTCAACAAGGGCTATGATAACTATGATTACAAAAGGTTGGTATTTTCTTCATATCTCTAAAATTTACTTAAAAAATATCACTGTCAAGAACTAAAATAAAAAATTTGCATTATAACAATAGAACATACGAGACATACAAAAAATAAAGTACAACCTTTATCCCTGAACTTGAAACAACTTCAAAGACAATATGTGTTTCAATAGTAATTATGCCTCTTTCAATAGCATTTGATTTTTCTTGTGCCTCTACCATAGCCCGGTTCATAGTAAAGATGTATTTGGTTCCTAGAAATTCGAAAGAAACTCTCTGTCCAATCGTCATAACCTGCATGCCACAAGTTTGCTTTAAATGCGAATAGAAAAAACTCAAACATTTGAGTATATAAATAAATACAGAAATTAGTATAATCATATCAGTGAAATATGAGCCTCTTCGTGACCCTTAATGTCGTCGTCCAGCCCCTCGAGGAGTTCCCTCCCCCTCTAGATCGTTGTCTACCTCGGCGTTCTACTCCAGCGTCAAGGCCTCGAGGGAGACTCCTGTTGATTCATCCCAGCAATCTCCATTGCTATTCCTCGTTGACTTGCTGTAGACAACCCTGTTGATCGGTCTCCTTCAAAGCACCCTCCTTGATGTTATAATAGACTTCTTGCACCGTGTGTTGATGCGGAAAATGCGCTCTTCCGCTAGCTTGCTCGAGAGTGGAGCACGATCGGTCCGGGATGCGGGGATGAGGAGGAGGTTGATGAGGAACTGTCGAGCAGACGGTTACTTTGACGGTTAGCTCTGCAGGTTGATGCCGAGATAAAGAGAGCAGTTGAGAAGAAGAGGGGGCCGCTAGCAGCGGCAACAGCAGACTTCGCCCTCCGCGGCTTAAATGTGACTCTTGCGACGGACTTTCCTTTGATTATGAATCAGTACTACAACTTGAGATTGCACCTTTACATGGAAGCAAATAAAGGGTACAAAAGGGAGAAGCTGGCGGCTAAGGAAACAAGTTGCCAGAGGCCGCGCGGTTTAACCAGAGAGGTCAGCAGACCACGCGGTTAGCTAATCCCGCAGCTCGCTAGACTATGCCGAGCGGACTGCGCGATCAAGCCGAGAAGACAAGCGAGGTCGCGCGGACTGAGAAGAGGTCGCAAGGGCTGGCCACGCGGACTGGAAAACCGAGTCTGCGGCACTTGATGCCTTGACCTTGTCGTTCCGCCTGCGTCTCCGTACTTTCGTCCTCCTCCTGAATGAGAGGGATGGGGGCCTATTTATAGGCCCGAGGAGGTAACAGTCTTGGTAACGTCACCCCCGGTAAAGCGGTAAGTTGCGCGAGTAGAACGAGGAGTCCGCCGAGTCCGCACCATATTGTGCGATTAGGGACGCCTACTTAAGCTGATATGTGGCTGGCGGACTGGGACTGAGTCCGCCCTTGTTGCGCTGAGCGAACCCGTGTCGAGCTGTGCGAGCTGAGGAGTAGTCCGCCCGCTGCTGGGAAGAAGCGGGCACCGGAAAAAATGGAGTGCTAGCTGGCGGACTGCAGAATGTGTCAGCCTAGCCCGTTGCGGAGAGGATGAGGCAGATCGCCGACTGCTGAGCTGGGGTTCTTATGGCGGACTGCACGATCAGTCCGCCTAGCTCGCGGTGTGCTGGAGGGCTCCGCTTCTGCGGCTGGAGGCTTGCGTCAGAGGTAGGCGACCTATCAGACTGAATATAGCAGGTTGCCTTCCTGCTGGAGTTGAGTCCGCGTTGTGTGGCGCGGTCTGGCGTAGAATGGTTGGCCATATTGTCGTATGGATGTTGTGCGGGCTGGAGAGCTGGAGGGATGCCTCCCTTAGGCGGACCGAAGACTGAGTCTGCCACCTCCTGCTGAATAGAAGGAGCGGGTCGCCCTTTTTGGTGGAGCAGGTCGCCCTTTTTGGTGGAGCAAGCTCGTCTCCTGTTGGATGGACATGCTTGTCGCGTACTGGCTGGCGACCTGGAGGCAGGTCGCCTGGCAATATGGCGGTCTGCGCGGATGGCAATGTGAGCCCGCGACTGAGTTGCGGTCTGCACCTGTTGGAATAGATAACCAATGCGCTGTTGCTGATCTAACCGCATGGCCTGCAGGGGCGGGCTGAGGAGGAAGTCTGCAGCCCCTATAGAACGAGCGGCCGCTGCGCGACCTGGGCGGTCAGGCTGGCGAGACCGCCCTAGCCGCGTGGCTTGACCGGACAGAGAAGTCTGTCCGCCCATCCTTAGAAAAGAGGGTCGACAGGCCGCAACCTCCAGAGGGAACCTGGAGCAGGCCGCAACTTGCGAGTTGGCTACCTTGGGAGGGATCGCCGATTTCTGGGTTAACACCGTGCAACTGGCTTGAAGTGGATTCAACCCCGTTGTAGTTTTGCGTATGCGTGGGTAACTTTACCCTCACTTTGCTTCATTATTTGTGTAATTTTATGCAACACATTTAATTAATCTAAGCTTACCTCAGGCTTTCGCACAGTTTAAATTTGTCATTTATCCATAAATTATTACTTGTAATTTTTTCTTGTGGTGTGCGGATTTTGCTTTGACTCAATTCGGTAGCCGCTCGAGGGAATACCTTCGAATAACGATTAACGGTTTTGCCGAAGTTTTTTCGTCAAGAGTAGTTTTACGCGCGAAAAGTTCGAATTGGCCCCTCGGCCTAGTTTCAAAACTAAGATCGGTCGCATAAAACATCATATATCGAAACCCTAATTTTAGCTACATCAATTTGGTATCAGAGCGGTTCGATTCGCTCCTATCGCGAATCGATCAATCCGTATTTCAAAACGAAAAAAATAACTTTAAATATATTAGAGAATTTATTAAGGGTCTCTTGTTTAAAAAAAGTTTTAAAATTAAAAAAAAAAAGTTTTATTAAATTTACTTTTCTATTTAAATCTTTATTTTAAGGAAATCAAATTTAATTTAAGCATCGAATTTTTAAATTAAAAAATTTAAAATATATATATAATTCTCTTTTTCTACCCACTCTTCGTATAAAAAATTTTTTCAAAAATCATCAAAAAAAAATTCTGAGAAAATTGAAATCAAAATTATTTTAATGGAAAGCAAGTAGATCAAACTAGCCTATGTCGATCCCGAGCCAGGATGAAAAATGTTGAGAGTTATGTTAGGTAGGCGACCAGCGTAAAATTTAGTCACCCTTATGAATATGGATCATTTGAGAAATTGTGCAAAAGCTAGGTTGTTCCCCTTCAGAGACGTGTCACATGATCCGAATGCGGCGTCTTGGCAAGGACCGTTGCATCTCCAGGACTTGGGTGTCGTGTTAAATTTGCAAGATTCCTCGTCGTATGGTCCAAATACAGCGTCTTGGCAAGGACCGCTGCACCTCCAAGAGGGCTTGAGTGTAGTGTTAAATAGGCAAAAGTACTCACATATTAGACGTCCTAGGGAAGTATGTAGTAGAAATTGTGATTGACTTAGGTTTGAAAATTGAAATATAGGTACGCTAACCGGGAAAGTGATAGAAGTAGTGGATACAATGATTAGGAGAAGTATAAATATTTTATGTCTGCAAGAGACTAGATGGGTGGGTGAGACAGCTAAATATTTTGAAAATTCAGGTTTTAAATTATGGTACGCAGGAAAAAATAAAACAAGTAGTGGAGTAAGTATTATTATGAATACTACTTGACAGGATGAAGTTGTTGGGGTAAGTAGAAAAGGTGATAGAATCTTAGCTCTTAAATTAGTCATAGGAAAGAAAACTATTAATATGATTAGAGCTTATGCGCCACAAGTAAGATTAAGTGAAGTTATTAAAGTGCAATTTGGGGAAGACTTAAATGATTTAGTAAGAGAAATCTCACAAGGAGAGAAGATTTTCATAGAAGGAGACTTAAATGGACATATAGGGAAGGAAAATGTATATTACATTGTTGTTCATGGAGGATATGGATATAAAAAAGGGATTGAAGGATGAACCATTTTACACTTTATCGTAGCACATAAGCTAATTGTATCAAATACGTTTTTCATAAAGAGGGAAGAACATTTAATTATGTTTAAAACCGAACCAAATAAATCACAAATTGATTATTTCATGACTCGCAAAATGGATAAAATGATTTGTAAGAATTGCAAAGTCATATTAGAAGAAAGCTTGACAACACAACATAGGTTAATGGTGTTAGATGTACAAATTAAATATAATAAATTTAAGACGAACAAAAATATTGCAAAAAATTTGGCAGAGGAAAGAGCAAGTGCAAGACAAAGTGAGGGCAAAGAGGGCCAGTAATAAATCACTTTAAGCATGTAGGAATGATGAAAACTTAATCAGGTATAAAGTCGCCAAAAAAGAAGCTAAACAGACAGTAAGTAAAGCAAGAAGTCAAGCTATGGAGAATTTTATAAGCGACTAGATACCAAAGATGGAGAGCGTGTCATATATAAAATTGCTCGAGCTAGAGAAAGGAAGACAAGAGATTTAAGTCAAGTAAAATGCATAAAGGATGAGACATACAGTTTTGACGGTTGAAGTGGATATTAAAGAGCGATGAAAAAGATACTTTTATCAACTATATAATGAAACAAAGGACAATAAATTGAACTTGGAAGAGTTAAGTAAATCAGAGAAGTATAAGAACATAATGTTTTATCGTAAAATTCAAGTATCAGAGGTAAAAGATGCTCTAAATTAGATGAAAAATGGAAAGACGGTTGGGTCAGACGATATACACATCAAAGTATGAAAATGTCTAGAAAATGAAATAATTTTGTGTCTTACATATTTTTTCAATAAGATACTGAAGTTAAAGAAGATGTCAGACCAATGGAGAGAAAGTATCTTGATACCTTTGTATAAGAATAAAGGGATATACAAAATTGTGATAATTACAGAGAAATAAAATTGATGAGTGATATCCTAAAACTACAGGAATGAGTAATAGAAAGAAGATTAAGACGAGAGACTAATATCTAGGAGAATCAATTTGGATTCATGTCAGGGAGGTCGACCATAGAAGCTATACATCTCTTGAGAAACTCATTGACAACTATCGAGAAAGAAAATATGATTTGCATATATTGTTTATTGATCTTGAGAAGGCTTATGATAGAGTTCCAAGAGAGATCTTATGGAGGCTTAGAAAAGAAAGGTGTAAATATATCATATATTGACACAATCAAAGATATGTATACAAATTCAGTGACAAGGGAGAGGACATCTGGAGGATTAACACAGGAATTCCCTATCACTGTTGGCTTACATCAAGGTTCAGCTTTAAGCCCTTATCTCTTTACCCTTGTATTAGATGAGCTCACCAGACATATCCAACCAGCAATACCTTGGTGTTTATTGTTTGCGGATGATATCGTTTTGGTTGATGAGACGCGCGAGGGTGTAAACACAAAACTTGAATTTTGGCGAGATACTTTAGAAAAGAAGGGCTTTGGGTTGAGCAGGACGAAGAGGAGTATATGGAGCTTAAATTTAGCAGTACAAGAAGGACAGATGACTTCGTTGTTAAGTTGGATGATCAAAATATTTCTCGTATTGAGTGTTTTAAATATCTTGAATCGATAATTCAAAAAGTCGGAGGTATTAATAAAGATGTGACACATAGAATCCAAGCGGGTTGGTTGAAGTGGAGAGGCATGTCAGGGATCTTGTGTGATCGTAAAGTACCACTAAAACTTAAGGGCAAGTTTTACCGTGCTGCAATTAGACTCGCGATGCTCTATGGTTATGAGTGTTGGGCAGTGAATTGTGTACATGAGCAAAAAATGGGAGTTGCGGAGATGAGAAAGCTTTGGTGGATGTGTGGACACATGAGTTTAGATAAAATTAGGAATGAAAATATCAGTGATAAGACAGGGGTAGCACCAATTGCAGAGAATATGCGAGAAGCTCGTATAAGATGGTTTGGGCATGTACAAAAAAACCATTAGAGGCACCTGTTAGGCATTGTGTCTAGTCACTAGGCATGTTAAACGACGGAGGGGTAGACCAATAAAGACTTGGAATGAAACTGTAAGGAAAGACATGATGTACTTAGACATTAGTGAGATTATGACAAAAGATAGGGCACAATAATGACAAAAGTTCCATATAGCGGACCCCACTATAGTGGGATAAAGGCTCGAGTGTTGTTGTTGTTGAAAAGCGAGTAGATCACAAAGAGACGAGCTTAGGGGACTTGGCCCCAATGTTGTAAATATCTGATGTCGGTGACATAAAATTGAGTTATAAATGTCGGATGTCGGAAGTCGGAGACATGTCGGGGATATTTTTAAATATCGGATTTTCATGTCTTATAAATAAAATTTTTATTTTTTTGTATACTAACTATAATTATATGTTATAAAATAGAAAAAATATATATAACAAATAAACAAAATGAGTCATTTATATTACGAAATTAAATCAAATAATATCTAAGATAAAATATTATTAACAAATACAAAATGATATATTATAAAATATATTTAATAGTATACATTATTTTATTTTGATAACAATAAGTTCATAACAAATAAAGAAGATTTAAAATTTAAAAAATTTTGATTGATTATAAGTCTTTTCAACAGCAAAAGAACTCATATAGTCTTTTCAAACATATAAATTTATATTAAAAACATGCAAATAATTAACTAATAGATGTATTAAATGGTTTAATACTTTTTGCAATAAGAAATTAAAAAATTATGAATCAATTATACAAAATTGGTTGTAAGAATAAAACGTTAAAAAATTGAAACAATAAGTCTAATCGATTTAAACATACATAATATAATATATAAGTGATTTTAATATATGTTGGTAGTCTGCTAATATAACATAAAATAAATAGCGGACGATATATTTAAAAGTCATGTAGGTCGATATATCGGACATATCGGCCTATATTTTACAAAAAGACAATCTATTTTTTTTTAAAAAAACATACCGTTTTGCTCTTAAAAATGACATGTCGGAGGACATTTAAAACAATGTTTGGCCCAACGTATGAGCAACTTAATGAAAGCGGTCGAAAATCTCACAGCCAACATAGGTAGTGTCACACATGTAGTGAACGGATTGCACACATTGGCCAATAATATCGAAGCCACCATGCACATAAACCGAGCACCTACCTTAGTGGCTGAAGTAGACCCTAACCCGAGACCTCTAGAACTTGCACACCCTGACCCTGAACCACGTAATCAACCTTGATTGGATGTAGGAGTCAAATTAGACGTTGGTGATTTTCAGAGACATTTAGAACCTGAGAGTTGTTTAAACTGATGTGATCAAATGGACCATTTCCTAGTGTGAAAGCAATTGCCTCAAGTTAGACAAGTTGAGTATGTCAAGTTGAAACTGAAAGGATCTGTCCTACTTTGGTGGGGGACGACTACAACGTTTTATATTCAATTCAGGCATCCCCCCTTCACATATGGGCAGAAAACACAACTTCAAAGAATGTATGTTCCACCTGATTATTTGCAGACCCTCCACCTGATTAGTGGCACGGTCAGCTATTGTTCCATGGGCCGTCACGCCCCGTGTAAGGAGTACACGGGCGTGTCTTCATCCGACACGGGCGTGTCTGGGCCGGCCGACGATCTTTTGGCGCGGTCGACGAGCTCTAGCTGCAGGCTTGGTAATCACGTGTCACGCCCCTGTGTCACGCCCAGGTAGGGCGTGTCACAGGGCGTGTCTAGGCAGAAAAATGAAAATTCTTCTTCTTGCTCCAAATTACCTGTAGATTAGCCCTGCAAGATTAAAAATGATTTTATTAGATCAAAGAGATATAAATTATAAAAACAAGTTAAAATAAACTTAATATTATAAAATTAATATAAAATATCTGACTATTGATATATATAAATAAATAAAAATATAGAAATAATTAGAGTTATCAGGTGGTCACGGGCGTGACACCTGGGTCACGGGCGTGACTGGCCCGTGTGGCCAAATTCTGGGTCGACGAGCGTTGAACTGGAAACGACGATCGTCGAGCGTGTCACGCCCTATGTCACGGGCGTGACATGGCGGGTCACGGGCGTGACATGCCCGTGGGCCCATTTTGGGTCGACGACCGTCGACCTGGAACCGACAATCATGGTCACGCCCTCTATCACGGGCGTGGCATGGCGGGTCACGGGCGTGACAGGCCATGAGTCAAATATTTGCGCCCAACGATCGTCTACCTGGGACCGACGATCGTCGAAGGAGTCACGCCCCAGGTCATAGGCGTGACACCTGGGTCACGGGCGTGACAGGGCCGGGTGGAAAATTTTGCGCCCGACGATCGTCTACCTGAGATCGACGATCGTCGAGGGAGTCACGCCCCAGGTCACGGGCGTGACACCTGGGTCACGGGCGTGACCAACCCGTGACCCGAAATCCTGGTCGATTTATTTCAACTTTTGGGCTCCCTAGGGTTCTTCCGCAACCAACCGACTCCTAGGGGTCTAGCCGGAAATGGGATGTTACAAATCCCAATAAACAAAACAAAGATTTCGTCCCCGAAATCAAGGTTAAGCCTACGGGACTCTAATCGGGAAAAGAAGCTTGTAACATCCCATGAGAATTAAAGAACTTGTTTCCCTACGTTATGTTGGCTTTATGCGGTTTCAAATCTAAGATCAATTCGCCCACTTAACTAGGTATATAAAACCCAATAAACAAAAGATTAGCCCCTATTTTTGAAGTTTCAGTTCCTTTGATTTAAAACAGGAAGGCAAATTAATTGTCCAGGGGGGGGGGGGTTGTGAGATATACCTGACGAAAAAGTTCCGGGTATTTTTGCCGCATCAAGTCCTGTGGCTCCCATGTATGCTCCTCCTGCCCATGATTGTTCCACAGAACCTTGACCAACGGAACCTTCTTCCGTCGCAAGACACGCACTGCTGTGTCATCAATCCTGATAGGCTCCAAGTTGACTGACCGATCCGAGGCCACCGGGCCATCAGCCGAGGAAATCAGCTGCTCAGGGCGTAGCAGAGCACTCCGAAGTGAGGAGACGTGGAAGACGTCATGCAATCCCGCTAACTCCAGCGGTAGCTCCAGTCTATAGGCTAAGGGGCCGATCCGCTCCAGGATCCTATAGGGCCCCATATATCTTGGACTGAGCTTCTTCCGCCTGCGAACTCGCGAGACTCCGTGCATCGGCCGTATCTTCAAGAAAACCCGGTCTCCTACCTGGAACTCTACTTGACGATGCCTCGCATCGTAGTATTTCGCCTGTCTGCTCTGGGCTTCCAACATCCTGTCTCGGATTAATCTAATCTGAGCATCTGTATCTCCCACGAACTTCGAGCCTAGTGCCTGCGGATCCTCATCCTGAACCCATGATAGTGGGGTTCTGCACCTCCTTCCATACAACTCTTCGTATGGAGCCATGCCTATGCTGGACTGATGAGCATTATTGTAAGAAAACTCGACCAGTGGCAGCAATCTCTCCCAAGGCTCGCCACGGTCCAAAATACATAGTCGCAACAGATCCTCCAGTGTACGGTTGGTGCGCTCTGTCTGCCCGTCGGTCTGGGGGTGAAAAGCTGTGCTGAATGTCAACCGGGAACCCAGATGGGCCTGGACTGACCTCCATTCCCTGGATATAAACCGCCCATCCCGATCCGAAACGATAGTCTTGGGCACCCCATGGTAACGAACAAACTGCTCAATGAACCTCTGTACTAATACACTGACTGGTCCCCCCTTTGCCACTGGAATGAACCTGGCCACCTTTGTCAGCCTGTCCACTATCACCCAGATCGAGTCGTTCCCCGCACGGGATCTAGGTAGCCCATGTATGAAGTCCATGGCTATATCCTCAAACTTCCACTCCGGCACTGGAAGCGGCTGCAGCAAGCCTGCCGGGTTCCTACACTCTGCCTTCACGAGCTGGCAGGCCTCGCAATGCATCACAAAATACGTAATATCTTTCTTCATACCCGGCCAGTACATCGTCCTCTTTAAATCCTTTACCATCTTGGTGATCCCCGGGTGTACCGAATATCGACTGCAATGAGCTTCCGTCAAAATATCCTCCCGGATCTGTCCTCCTGCTGGTATGTAGACTCTGCCTCGGAAACACAGGAGCCCATCCCTCAAAGAGTAATCTCCCGTCGTGCCTTCCTCCAAGGCTCGGAATATCAGCTCAGCTCTCTCATCCAGCATCTGCCCATCTCTGATGCGGTCCCGAATGTCATCAGTAGTAGCCATTGACCCCAGGTACTCCATGTACAGCTCCGGGTCATCCTCAGACACTAGCGAAATCTGCATCTCCTCGAACGATCTAATCAACTCCAAGGCCATCAGCTGCGGGCCTACTCCTGTCGTACTCGCTCTCCGACTCAGAGCATCTGCGACCACGTTCGCCTTCCCCGGATGGTAGTGCATGGTATACTGGTAGTCCGACAGGAACTCCACCCAGCGTCTCTGTCTGATGTTTAACTCCTTCTGGGTGTCGACGTACTTCAGGTTCTTGTGGTCGGAGAAGATATCACAATGTACCCCGTAGAGATAGTGCCGCCAGATCTTAAGAGCAAAAATGACTGCCCCCATCTCCAAATCGTGCACGGGGTAGTTCTGCTCGTGCTGCTTCAACTGACGGGAGGCATAGGCTATAACGTGCCCATTCTGCATAAGGACGGCACCCATCCCCTGATAGGAAGCATCTGTATACACCTGGAATCCCTCCTTCCCTGATGGAAGAGCAAGGATGGGAGCCGAGGTGAGACGATCCTTTAGCTCCTGGAAGGCAGATTCGCATCGAGGCGTCCATATAAAAGGGGACTCCTTCGTCAGAGAAGTGAGAGGGAGGGAAATCTGGGAGAACCCCTCGACGAACTTCCGGTAGTAACCGGCCAGTCCCAAGAAACTTCGAACATCCGTGGCCGACTTTAGCGTTGGCCAATCCCGCACTACCTGGATCTTTGCAGGATCCACTGCCAGACCTGCTCCACTGATGACATGGCCCAGAAAGGCCACCTCCTTTAGCCAGAACTGGCACTTGCTGTACTTGGCATACATCTCATGCTCACGCAGCTTCCCCAAGGTCAAGGCCAGATGTCTCGCATGCTCCTCCTCCGTCCTTGAATAGATGAGAATGTCGTCAATGAATACAATGACAAAGACGTCCAGATACTCCTCGAACACCCGATTCATCAAAGTCATGAATGCGGAGGGTGCATTCGTGAGCCCGAACGGCATCACGGTAAACTCGTACAAGCCGTATCTGCTGCTGAAGGCCGTCTTCGGGATGTCCTCCTCCCGAATACGAAGCTGGTAGTACCCTGACCTCAGATCCAGCTTTGAGAACCAATGGGCTCCCTCCAGCTGGTCAAAAAGCTCGTCTATCCGTGGTAAGGGATACGTGTTCCGGACTGTCAACCTGTTCAGAGCCCGGTAATCTATGCACAATCGAAGGGTCCCGTCCTTCTTCTTAACAAACAGCACCGGAGCTCCCCACAGTGATGAGCTAGGCCGAACGAACCCGGCCTCCACTAACTCCTGAAGCTGGCTTCGGAATTCCACCAACTCCTTTGGGGCCATTCGATAGGGAGCTCTGGATACCGGCTTAGCCCCCGGTACGAGCTGAATCTGAAAGTCCTTCTCTCGGTGCGGGGGTAACCCTGGTAGCTTCTCCGGAAACACGTCGGCGAAGTCCCGCACTACTGGAATATCTGTAATGGAGTCCTTGGCTACGACCGCCTCAAAGAGGACCTGATAGACCTCTTCCCCCTGCATGTGGGCCTTAACAGCCTGCACAGACGATAGCAAGGTACGGGGTGCTGGTATAATACCTTCGATAACAATGAAGGAGTCGCCGTGCCTCACGGTGATCCTCTTTGCCACGCAATCGATCTGGGCATGGTTCCAATAAAGCCAAGTCTTGCCCAGGATCAGATCGTAATCTGGCATCTTCAGAACCGTCACTGGTGCCTCAAATGCCTTTCCGCCGATCCTTGCTTCCATATTACAATGAGCAGAGGTCAATATCTCTGACCTGTCGGGTAGGCGCACCCTCATCATCTTCCCAGTGAATGGCTCCACTCCTGCCAGTCCTTTCACGAAATCCTCCGACACGAAGGATTGCGACGCACCAGTGTCGAAGAGGGTGTGAGCGGGCTTGCCGCTCACGAACACTATGCCTGGGGTAATTAAATGTCTTAGTATTCTTATTGTAGTTTATCTTCTCTTAATTTCTAACCAGGTTATGTTTAAAATAGTAGTTTATATGAAGAAAATCTGAAAAGTACTGCCATACCTGTGATAACCTGCTCCGGGTCCCGGGGCTGTGTCAGGTCTAGAGCATACACCTGCTCTCTCTCTGGCCTATGACCTCGATCCTGGAATCCCCGTCCTCGGTCCTGTCCTCGTCCGCCAAACTGTCGGGGAGGTGGAGCGCCCTGATGTGCTGGTGGGGGTGCTCGCCCCACAGGGCAGTTCCGCTTGATATGCCTTGGCTGGTTGCACTGATAGCATACCGGTGGCTGCCCTGCCGTCCTTGGCATTTCCATCATCTGTATAGGCTGGGGAGCCAATACCCCCTGAGTCCTCTGCTCCTGCCCAAACTCCTGATGAGGCTGATCCCTGTTCCTTCTCTCCCCGATAACCTGGCCCCGAGGACGGTCTCTACGACCTCCAATCACTGAATCATCAGCCGGTCTCTTCCGATTCTTCACTGTAAGCTGATCCGCCTCTCTCTTCTTAGCCATCTCCAGAATCCTGGCCAGACTCCCCTCTGAAACGAAAAGGAGGGCCTGCCTCATGTCATCTTGCAGCCCCTTATAAAACCTCCGGGCATAGCCAGCATCGTCTAACTGGTAAGCGTCCGCATAACGGGCCAGGTGAGTGAACTCCTGATAGTACTCCACCACAGTCCTGTTCCCCTGCCTCAACCGTAGGAACCTATCCTCCAGGTCATCTCTCGCCGACCGAGGCACAAAATGTCCCAAGAGCGCTGCCCTAAACTCCTCCCAAGTAATATCAGCACAGTCCATCCCTGCGAAGGTGGTGTCCAGCTGAGATTTCCAACATCTCTTTCCATGTGACTCTAAGCAGGAGACTGCCAAAGCGACTGCCTCCTCCGTGGGGCATCGAATCCCTGCCAGCATCTCGTAAATAGTGTCCAACCACTCCTCTGTACGTACTGCAGACTCCGTCCCCTGGTAGGATGGAGGGGAAAGTCCCCGGAAGACAGTCATCCAATTGGCCCCGGGGTTTGGCTGTGGGGCCGGGGCTTGCTGGGCTCTGAAGGCCTCCAGGATGGCCGTCAGTGTTTGCCCCATCTCCGTCTGCTAGAACGGAACTGGTGCTGGCGGAGTCGGGACTACATTCGGAGCCTGAGGTGTCCCCTGCTGCGATGTAGGGTTCGTCGCAGGCTACAAGTAAAAATTCCATTTGTTAGAGAGCGAATGGATGGAATTTAAAGAGAGTTAGGATGGACTTTCACATGTGATTTCCCTCATGGGCACACCACTGCTTTCGCTGCTAGTTTGTCTGCAAACTAAGCTCGCACGGGGGTGGCCTATGGTTTTTGTGGACTACTTCTCTTTCGATCAAGGTTTCCCTCTGATACCACTTGTAAGACCCCCTTTTTTTTTTCTTTTTCAACCACCGAGGTTGTTGGGTCCGGCGTTCCTTCACTTGACCCGTGGCGCTCTGCTACTTATATAAAAAATTAAGTAGCGCCCTCTCTAACAGTCCGGGCTTTTGGTGCAGTTGGGTATGCGCTTGATCCTTCAATTGGTATCAGAGGAGGTCACGGGTTCAAGACCGGGGGGGCGCTATTAAATCCTGATTTTTCCCTTCTACCTGTGTGGGTCCGGTGGGTCAGGCAACCGTGGACATGTGGTAACCCCACCTCTGAGCCGTGTGGGCCATGTGGTAACCCCACCTCTGAGCCGACGGGTTGTGCTGGACGCCGGGGGGGGGGGATTGTTGGGTCCGGCGTTCCTTCACTTGACCCGTGGCACTCTGCTACTTATATAAAAAATTAAGTAGCGCCCTCTCCAACAGTCCGGGCTTTTGGTGCAGTTGGGTATGCGCTTGATCCTTCAGAGGTCTTAGCCCAGAATTGCCGCTTTGCGGTGGCACCGACTCACGGGAAGGCAACCACTACAAAACGCCAATTCTGCCGGCCCTTTTCGATCACAAGAGAGAGAAGCATATATACAAAAATGTAAACAAGTCCACAGAAACATGTAAATAAAGTGAAATCATAACCAGTCCATCAATAGTAATAAAAAGGAAAATAGATAAATGGGCTCAAGCCCAGTACATCAGAGTCCTCACTACAAGTCACTCTTCGCGAAAGCTAAGAAAATACTAATCACTCACGGAGCTGGACGCAGGTGCACCGGTGCTAGACTGTCCCACCTCCATGCGCACCGTACTCCGCTGGTGCTGGTCCCTGTCTCCCATCCGGAGCTCCTGTAATGTTTGGTTCGAAAACCATTAGTCATAAAGACTAAGCCATATCATCCCCTACCCCTCCCACCACGGCTCCTAAGTACCGGGCGGAGAGGAGGAAAGGGAAGCTACAAAAGTGGAGAATAATCAAGAAGGTGACGGTGGACCTAACTAGCAAATTATAACAGGTGAACAGTATAAAAGTGTTGTAATAGGTAGAGCAATTAATAAATATCAAATTGTATAAAAGAAGGCAGCTAGAGAACAGTAAGTAAACAAACAAGTAAGTAAGTAAGTAACCTTAACTTATATGAATGCCCATACAAACTTATAAGTTAAGGGGTCTTCTGCAAGGCTCCCATCGTATAAAAAGTCCCATACCGATTTATACGTTGGGGTGACGGTTGTGTGCAATTATGAGTGTAGTGATATGCTATGCCATGATTCATGCAAGTGCAACACACGCACACGACTCTATGCGCACATACCTTTAGTTCCCCCTGTTCGGGCAGCTAGCTTCACTCCCAGGAACCTCCGTAGTGGCAAACGGAGACAGTGGGTCGGGCCCCCCACTCCTAGGCGGGCATCCACACTACCAGGCCTAGCCCTCCCGTACGCCCCTAGAAGAACACAACCTAGAGTATCCGCGTACTGCTGCTGGATGTACCCTCCAGACTTTCTTTGGCTAAGTGTCCCACACCGCCGAGTCTGCGTACCGATGTCGGTGTGAATGACGATCGGGTACCGAAGACCCACCACCTTTACTCTGTATTCCAACCCTCGAGCCCTCGGCCCCCGGACAGTCCTGTCCGTACATCTACCTTCAGAGCTACTGTCTGAATGGCAACAAGTCCTATTATTCCACTTTCCTAGCCATCGGGGAGTGAGTGTGTGCAACCCTAGTTATACTAGTTGCTCTTTTAATTTATTATTCCTACGGTTTACGTTAGCCCAGGACTGCCCCCGGTATACCCCGTGAAGGGCTCTCAAGGGGCACTAAGAACCAAGACGGCGGCATTACGGCCCAAAGTTCTCTTTCGCAAGGCACTTATTATTATTGGTTGATCTCCCTTAACCCGATCCTCATTTAGTTACTTTAGTTCTAACCCTAGAGTATTAAGACTCTTCCTCTTCTTCCCGGGATGGACGATCTTTCGTCGTTCCCGTATTCCCTTATCCTAACCAGTCCCACACTCTACTTATCCTGACTTCTATGATGAACTCAATCTTAACTTGCCCTACCAACCATCGACTACCAGAATTCCGTGGCTTTACTATATGCAGACCATCCTAAGCTTTATGAGGTACACAAGGGGAGGTACACCAAATTATCTTCCAAATCTTCTATAATATTTACTGGAGGTCTACCATATCATAATTTGTCTAAATCCAGAAATTTATAATTTTCCTAATTAATCTGATATTTATTTAATTTTTCCCAAAGATTGTCCATGGGTAATTTTAAACATGAACTACATGATATTCTTAAGTAATGGACACCCAAAGATTATGATCACTAAATAACAGTAAGGTAACTTCAAATACAAATTCTCAGAATTTTATAGAAAGTATTTAACCTCTAAATAATTTATTCAGTATAATCACGTTAATTCTATGTAATGAAGGAAGTACTGAAATTATTCATCTAAAAATTATAGAAAAATCACTAGTCAGTAGTATGATACATAAAAGATCTTTGTGCAGAGAATCATAATTTTTACTACTTGCTAAACATCACTAAAGATTTAATCAAATAATCAAGGTAAAACATACCTATTGAAGCAAGCCCTAGAACTAACCCTCCAAAAATCCCATAAAAATTCACAGAGATTTAAAATAATAATAAACGTTCTCTGCTTAAATTTCATCACTTTCCAAGAAGTGTATAGTTCATAATAAATTTTCTAAGCAAATCAGACAAGTTACTACATTGTTAATGAAGTATCCAAAATAATGATCTTAAAATTCATAGAAAAATATCCCGAGCTTGTACCATCCTTATAATTCAGTCTACCCAAATCTCAACACTTTTCAATGTGTTTTAGTGTCATTTCCTATCTCTACGAGTTTTGCACCCTAAACTATGGTTAGATTTTTAGGTATCCCAACGGTCTCCAAATCTAATAAGATTTCGTCCAGAGAACTATATTGGCCCTATGGTTCTCTTCACCCAATTTCGGGTCAATCCAAGGTCATTTGACCACATGACCTTCACCAACCACCAAGATCCATCCTTAGGGTTTGGCCTTGGTCCTTAGGGCAAAATTACCCCGATCCACCTCAAACTCCATGAGGGGGTGTTAGAGAATATTACTAGCCAGTGGTAAAAATCTCAGCCTCTGTTGAGGTGATCTGACCACTCGAATTTCAAAAGTGCACTTTTAACCTAAGACCCTTTATTAGGGCAAAACTTAGGGTTGATCATTTCGAATCCAAACCATCTCCAACTGAGATGAAAAATTATACAGAACTTCATGGTGAACCCAGGGACCACTCACCAGAATTTGGGAGGGTTTGGAAATTATTTATCTATCTAACTAAATTCGGCTAAGATTATTGAATTTTTCTAAAAACTATAGAAAAATATTCTCCAAAAATTCTCATTTTTGGATAGCACCTAGATATATATGAGATTAGACCACACCCCAAATTTCAAGTCATTTTGATGACTGGTTTAGAGTGGGGAATTTTTCTAAGGTCAAGACGGCTCTCTGGATAGACCTCACCAAAAAGGGTTCTGTGGTCTAACCAGGATTCCAAATCGAGTGAATTAGTTTTATATTAAAGTAGACCTCAAGGGCTACATTTTTTATGTTAACCATTTTTCCTGTAGGAGCCTCTAAGTATTTTTCCCAAAATATTTAAGGTGACAGATATTTTCATTCAGAAATTGTTTTAAAAAAATAGAATTTAATTTTCATGGCACTGTTCATCTTCTTCAACAGCCCGCAACCAGAGGCCTGAAGACTCATTTTCCTGTAGCTTTTCCAAAACTATTTCCCGGCCATCCAGCCATCTCCCTGGCCGGCCACCACCACCACCACGTCCGTTGAGGTGAGGGCTATCGTCGGGCGGCGGCGCGGCCGCCGGAGAGGCGGTTTCCGGCGAACCCGCCACCATGGAATTTTCGGAAAACCACGAATACGCTCACCCGATCTGGCTCTTTTGAGCCCGATATCTCTCCTAACAATTCCTAAGATCTATCCGTAGAAGAAGAGGGAGGGGAGGACCTTGTTCGCGGGTTGGAGGCGTGCAGAGCGTCGGGAAGCCATTTGCGCGGTGGTGGCGTCGCCGGAAATTCTTCAACAGCAAGGCGGAGGTCTGAAACAGTTTGAGGGAGTGTAACCTTTTCCTCTTGCTCTTAGGAGTCTTTTATAGATCAGCAAATGGGGAGGGGAAAAAAATGAAACGTTGGAGATGAAACGTTGGCGGCCATTAATAACACCCTTATGACGTTTCGGTTATGACGAATGGCAGTTGAAAAGTTGGAGATGAAGAGGTGTTTGCCAGGTGGCAATTTCCTATTGGACCCATTTTTCCTTAATTATTAACATAATTAAAGTAGGGAACGACCCATAAATACTCTTGATTTTCATTCCCATGGTCAGAATTTATTATGGCGTCGGTTACCGAAATTTCCAACCTAGCTGTCATTTCGGCCTTAGTCACGGGCGTGACACATAGGTCACGGACGTGACAGGCCCGGTTAGCCAGTTCTGGGTTCGACGATCGTCGAACTGAGATCGACGATCGTCGAAGGGTGGTCACGGGCGTGACACCTGGGTCACGGGCGTGACTGGCCCGTGTGGCCAAATTCTGGGTCGACGAGCGTTGAACTGGAAACGACGATCGTCGAGCGTGTCACGCCCTATGTCACGGGCGTGACATGGCGGGTCACGGGCGTGACATGCCCGTGGGCCCATTTTGGGTCGACGACCGTCGACCTGGAACCGACGATCATGGTCACTCCCTCTGTCACGGGCGTGACATGGCGGGTCACGGGCGTGAAAGGCCATTAGTCAAATATTTGCGCCCAACGATCGTCTACCTGGGACCGACGATCGTCGAAGGAGTCACTCCCTAGGTCACGGGCGTGACACCTGGGTCATGGGCGTGACAGGGCCGGGTGGAAAATTTTGCGCCCGACGATCGTCTACCTGAGATCGACGATCGTCGAGGGAGTCACGCCCTAGGTCACGGGCATGACACCTGGGTCACGGGCGTGACCAACCCGTGACCCGAAATCCTGGTCGATTTATTTCAACTTTTGGGCTCCCTAGGGTTCTACCGCAACCAACCGACTCCTAGGGGTCTAGCCGGAAATGGGATGTTACACCACCTCTGTTGAGGTGAGGGCTACCGTCGGGCGGCGGCACGGCCACCGGAGAGGCGGTTTCCGGCGAACCCGACCACCATTTATTTTTGAAAAACATGGAAAAACTCACCTGATCCGGCTCTTTTGAGCCCGATATCTCTCCTAATGATTTCTAAGATATATCCATAGAAGAAAGAGTAGAGGAGGACCTTATTCGCGGTTTGGAGGCGAGATGGACGTCGGACTGTTATGGCGCGGTGGTGGCGTCGTCGGAATTCTTCTACAGCAAGGTAGGAGGCTCGAAACTTCAGGTAAGGGCTGGGAAACTTCATCCTTGAGCTTAAGGGGCCTTTTTAAAGCAGCAAAAGGAGGGAGGGGAAAAGTCTAGCGCTTGTGGCCATTAATATTTCGCTTAATAACGTTTCGGTTATGATGCAGGGAAGAGGAAAAGGTGGAAGATGAATTGGCTGATCCAGGTGGCGATTTCCTATTGGACCTCACTCTCTCTTTCTATTAAATAATTAAAGAACGAAACGACTAATAAATATTCCTGCTATACATTCCATAATCAGAATTAATTAAGACGTCGGTTACGAAAATTTAAAATCTGGCTGACGTTTCGGCCTTGGTCACGGGCGTGACACATAGGTCACGGGCGTGACAGGCCCGAATGGCCAGTTCTGGGTTCGACGATCATCGAACTGAGATCGACGATCGTCGAAGGGTGGTCAAGCCCTAGGTCACGGGCGTGACACATGGGTCACGGGCGTGACAGGCCCGGGTGGCCAATTCTAGGTTCGACGACCGTCGAGCTGAGGTCGACGATCATCGAAGGGTGGTCACGCCCTAGGTCATGGGCGTGACACATGGGTCACGGGCGTGACAGGCCAGGGTGGCAAATTCTGGGTTCGACAACCGTCGAACTGAGGTTGACGATCGTCTAAGGGTGGTCACGCCCTAGGTCACGGGCGTGACATATGGGTCACGGGCGTGACATGGTCATGAGGCAAAATCCGCGCTCGGCGATCGTCGCGCTGAGATCGACGGTCGCCGAAGGGGGTCACGCCCTTGGTCACGGGCATGACACCTGGGTCACGGGCGTGATAGGGCTAGGTTGAAAATTCTGCGCCCGACGATCGTCTACCTGAGATCGACGATCGTCGAATGAGTCACGCCCTAGGTCACGGGCGTGACGGGTCAGTCACGGGCGTGACCAACCCGTGACCCGAAATCTTGGTCGATTTATTTCAATTTTTGGGCTTCCTAGGGTTCTGTCACAACCAACCGACTCCTAGGGGTCTAGCCGGAAATGGGATGTTACATATCCCAATAAACAAAAAAAGATTTCGTCCCCGAAATCAAGGTTAAGCCTACGGGACTCTAATCGGGAAAAGAAGCTTGTAACATCCCATGAGAATTGAAAGATTACATCTCTACGTTAGGTTTGTTGTGTGCAGTTTTGATTCCAAAACCAGTTCGTCCAATTGATATGGTGTATATCCCAATAAACAAAGGATTAGCCCCCTATTCTTGAAATTTCAGTCTTATTGGTTTAAAATAGGAACGCAAATTGATTGTCCAGAGGGGTTGTGAGGTATACCTGACTGAAAAGTCCCGGTTATTTTTGTCATATCACGTCCTGTGGCTCCCATGTACGCTTCCCCTGCCCATGATTGTTCCACAGAACCTTGACTAGTGGAACCTTCTTCCGTTGCAAGACCCGCACTGCCGTATCTTCGATCCCGATCGGCTCCAAATGAACTGACCGGTCAGAAGCTACCGGTCCATCGGTGGTAAAAATCTGCTGCTCCGGGAGCAGTAGAGCCCACCTAAGCGGAGAAATGTGGAATATGCCGTGCAGAGATGCCAGCTCTGGTGGCAACTCCAGCCTGTAAGCTAGGGCCCCGATCCGCTCCTGGATCCTGTAACGGCCCATATACCTAGGGCTGAGCTTCCTCCTCCGACCACGCACCTGTGAAACTCCCTGTATGGGCCGGATCTTCAAAACACTCGGTCCCCCACCTGATATCCACCTGACGATGTCGGGTGTCATAATACCTAGTCTGTCTGCTCTGCGCTTCTAATATTCTGTCTCCGATTGGTCTCATCTGAGCCTCGACGTCTTCGACAAAATCCGATCACAATGCCTTTGGATCCTCGCTTGAATCCAGGAGAGCGGGGTCCTTCATCTCCTTCCATACGATGCTTCATAAGGTGCCATCATGATCCGGGACTGGTAGCTGTTGTTATAGGAGAGCTTGATCAAGTGTAGGAGCTTCTCCCATGGTTCCCCGTGGCCCAAAATGTATAGCCTCAGAAGGTCTTCCAGCGTCCGATCGGGGAAGTCCATGAATAAAATCCATCGCGATGTCCTCAAATTTCCACTCCGGGGGTACATCATCCTTCTGATGATACAACCTAGCGATTAAATCTTTAACTTCTCAGATATCCCGAATCCTGTTACCCGTCACCTAATTTCATGTGATAATAGTTAATTCTCGTAATTTTTCCGTCTTGTTACCATGTTATTATCTTGGTAACGCTACGGGTCATCATTCCAACCATGTTTGTTACGCCACTTTCCCTAAACTAGGACCAAGGGAACCCAAGCCAATACTAGTTTGCCCAATAAACAAAAGTTTAGCCCCCAATAAACAAAAGATCAGCCCCTACCTATCTTGGGCTAAGTATCTTGACATTACCCTGTTACATCTATCCTAGCTGGGTACACGATCCCTAGGGCATCAATCTTCGACTTGGGGTTCCACCCTGAAACTCGTTAATATACTCCATACTTTAAACTCTCTGAGTCACATCTACGACAACCTTATCCGGGTCAAAATGTTCCTAATCCCAAATGGGTATCTTCCGAACTCGAGTTCCTATCCGACCCTCAGTGTTTGTCTCGGTGGTTTCCTCCAGGTAATTTTATTATCGGTATTGAGGGTTAAGACTACTTGTCTTTTACCATTCTGCTAATGTATTATTGGTCTCAATTCTCCTTAAAGTAGTCTACCGCTTTGAGTAATCCTTGATTGGGATAGTAGGGACACCTGAGTTTATGTCTTAGGTAGTCATCCTCGTGCTAAACTCTTCCTTATTCTCATTGGGTATCTCTGCACCTTAACCAAGTTCATACCCATGGTCTATTTTGAACTAGGGCATACTATAAATTGTCATGGTTAGTCACGAGTCCTAGTTGGTTGAGTCTAAGTCGTTGGTTAGAGGATGATAAGACGAGATCTTCGCAGCCGGAGATGTTCCCTGCTGGGGGCAGGGTAGGTCACAGGCTACAAAGAAGGATTCCAATTAATGATGAAGTGGACTTTTACATGTGATTTCCCTTATGGGCACACCACTGCTTCCGCTGCTTAGTTTGTCCCCAAACTAAACTCGAGCGGGGGTGACCCAGGGTTAGTGGATTGCTACTTTTCCGATCGAGGTTTCCTCTGATACCACTTGTAAGACCCCCCCCCCCCTTTTTTTTAAACACCGGGGTCTTAGCCCAAAACTGCCGCTTTGCGGTGGCACCGACTCACGGGAAGGCCGCCACTACAAAACGCCAATTCTGTCGGCCCTTTTCGATCGCAGAATAGTAGCATAATGAAGTAAAAGCAAGTCCATATAACCACATGTATATAAATAAATCTCCACGAAGGGAGTGTCCACAATAATAATATATCAGAGTACAAAGGAGGGCTTGTGCCCAGTACATCATATCCTCACTACAAGTCACTCGCGGAAGCAAACCTAAAACTAAGCGTCACCGTAACTGTCACTGAACCGAGAGCACCCAAGCTAGACTGGCCCATCTCCACCAACTCCGTTCTCTGCTGGTGCTGCATCTCTGGGTGCTTCTTCCTTTTTGGCCTGCCGTCGCCGCCTCGCAATCCACGTCTGCGTCTACGTCTTCGGCCTCCTGGCTACTGAGCTGGTGGGATCCCACCCATCAAGGGGCATTTAATCCGTGTATGTCCCGACTGGTGACAATGATAACACGGTCGCGGGGTCAACTCTGTCAGAAACTGCAACACCCGGGACCCTTCCATATGGTACACCTAAAATGTTGTGGTTCGAAAACCGTTAGTCATAAAGACTAAGCCCTATCATCCCCTACCCCTTCCCCCATGGCTCCTAGGTACCGAGCGGAGAGGAAGAAAGAGAAGGACATGATGGTGGAGATTTAATCAAGAACAGATGGCAGCGGAACTAATCTAGCAATTCTATAATAAATATGACAGAAACAGAAAGTACGAAAGGTAACCTTAACTTATGCGCGGAAGCGCATAAGCCAAGGGATCTTTTGCAGGGCTCCCATCGTATAAAGTGTCCCATACCACTTATACGTTAGGGTGTCAGTTGTCAAACAGTTAAGAGTAGCAAGTAAGTGAAAGTACAAGAAATATAACCATTGATTTATAGGGATTACCCTTATAGACCAAGGGGTCGTTTTGCAGGGCCTATCGTATAAAACGTCCAATACCATCTTATACGATAGGTGGCAATGTTTATGTTATGATATGCAAATATGCTATGAAATGCACAAGCAAGTGCAACACACCCACCAACTCTATGCGCACAGACCTTTAGTTCCCCCTGTTCGGGCGGCTAGCTTCACCCCCAGGAACCTCCGTTGTGGCAAACGGAGACAGTGAGTCGGGCCCCCCACTCCTAGGCGGGTAACCACACTACCAGGCCTAGCCCTTCCGTATGCCCCTAGAAAAACACAACCTAGAGTATCCGCATACTTGTGCTGGCTGTACCCACCAGGCTTTCCTTGGCTAAGTGTCCCACACCGCCGAGTCAACGTACCGCTGTCGGTGTGATCGATCGCCTAGTACCGATGACCCACCACTTTTATGCACATGCAATCATGACAGTTATATTTGTAGCTAATCTTCTTTTAGCACTTGATCATGATGAACCTTAGAATAAAATAGATCTTTCTTCTTCTTATTAAATGTCTTTTTCTTAATTATTCTCGCTACGATTTATCTTTGATTTTCATTTCGTCGAATTCATATTACGCGGATATGATCTTCGATCTAAGATCCGTATCCTAAATGACCGAGAGGTTGCGGATACGAGGAGATCACTCAAAGATAAAAGGAGTTGAACGCACTCCTCGAGAGAGGACGACGTAAATCTTCCGGATTGGAGTCAAATCCAATAGCGGGGTTCACCGCATAAAGCAAGCTTAGGGGTTTCGACTGGCCGAGAGGTCTTAATCGATCAACCTAAGGTTAGTTAGAAGCATGAGCTCGAGAGAGACGCTTCTATACTTTAGGAACCTCCACGGTCGAGTGAGTATAATTAAGAATTCGCATTTCATTATTTACCAAAAAGATTTATTTTAGTCAAAGGGGATTCTAGATCAAGTGCTAGCTTTCTCATATTTGAATTTCTCTTTAGCTTCAACTTTATTTTTATTATCTAGTATAATCAAACCCACTTTTCCGTTAGATAAAATAATAGCTCTTCCTTGTGAGTACAAGTACTCAACAGGCCCCGAATCGCAATACGACACTTCCTATACTACATTTCGATAGGTACGCTTGCCTATTCGAGATTCTAGTTTGGACGTAATTTAACTTCTAGAAAATCATCATCAAGTTTTTGGCGCCGTTGCCGGGGACTTTTCTTTGTTGATATTTCGAAAGCAAGGATCTATTAGTTTTATCATTTTTCTTTTCTTTTATTTCAAAAAAAAAAAAAACTTTTTCTTTCAAAAAGTTTTATCTTTAAATTTTTATATTTAAAATCTCTTGCGAAAGGGCCGTGTCAGGTTTTCATCCCGCAATACCGCCTAGTACCTTGCGAACCCGTCACTGGGTAGCCCTTGGGAAGTCCGGGAAATTTTATCTTATAAATTTTTAACTCTTAAAACTTTTTTCTTTTGTTTTGTTCTTGTGTATGACCCGAGGGAATCCGTCACCTCTTTTTGATTTGGATCCGGAAATCGAGCGAACCCTTCGGCACCGCTTACAATTTCGAGTTCCGAATTTTCAAGATACGGAATCCTTAGGAGACACTCCTAATCCTTCTTTAATTCTATCTCCGTCACCCTCTTCTTCTCCTCCTTCTTCATTAAGTTCTTCTTCTCATTCTCCTAGATCTCTTTCTTCTTCTTCTTCCAATATGGGTGAGCCAAATGCGGTCGAACAACGAACTATGTCTTATTATGCCCGTCCAAATTTGGACGAGGCTCAATCTAGTATTGTTCGTCCCGCTATTGCTCCCAATAATTTTGAGTTGAAGCCAAGCATCATCCAAATGGTACAACAATATGTACAATTTGATGGGCTTCAAGATGAAGATCCAAACGCGCATATTTCTAATTTCTTAGAAATATGCGATACTTTTAAAATTAATGGTGTATCCGATGATGCCATCCGGCTAAGGTTATTTCCATTTACATTGCGCACCAAAGCCAAGCAATGGTTGAGTTCTCTACCAAGAGGATCAATCACAACATGGGCTGAAATGACGGAAAGATTTCTTACGAAATACTTTCCGCCGGCTAAAACGGCTAAATTGCGTAATGATATTACTTATTTCTCCCAACTTGATTCGGAAACGTTATATGATACTTGGGAGCGTTTCAAGGAATTGCTTCGTCGATGTCCTCATCATGCAATTCCGGATTGGTTACAAATCCAAACCTTCTATAACGGCCTAAATTCTCAAACTAGGCAACATATCGATGCCGCCGCCGGTGGAACGCTTAATAACAAAACACCGGCGGCCGCCCAAGAGCTTATAGAAGGTATGGCTTTGAATACCTATCAATGGAGTACACCACGGTCTAAATCACCTAAACCGGCCGGGATGTATGAAATTGATACGGTCTCCAATCTATCTCTCCAGGTTGAGATGCTAAACAAAAGATTAGAAGAGATGTCTGCTCCCTCTTCTATACCCACCTGGGATCCTACTTCTTCCCCCTCTCCCACTACGTTGGCCGAGCATGTGGATTATATGGGAAATCCGAATCGGCCACCCTTTAATCCGGGTAATACTAATTATGGTAATACCTATCACCCGGGTATAAGGAACCACCCCAACTTCTCTTGGAGTAATCCGGGGAACGCGGCTCGCCCACCAAACACGATCCCACCAGGATATTTTCCACCACAAGCTCCAAAAGCTCCCAATCTCGAGGAGTTGTTCTCCAAATATACGAGTACAAATGATACCAATATCCGGAATCTCACCGGATCTCTTCGTAATTTGGAGACTCAAATTGGGCAAATTGCAAAGATGCTCTCCGATCGCCAACAAGGAGCGCTACCGGGCAATACAGAGCCAAACCCAAGGGAGCAAGCCAAAGCCATCACTTTACGGAGCGGGAAGGAGGTAACAACTTCTACAATTCCAGTTGAAATTTCTCCAATTCCGGTTGATACGGAGGTAACAATTTCTTCATCTTCTCCTCCGATTAAGCCTTCTAGTTATATTAAACCAAAACCTTATCAACCACCTCTTCCCTATCCGTCTAGAATGCAAAAAGACCGGATAGATGAGCATCACGGTAAATTTTTAGACATGTTTAAACAAATTCAAATAAATTTACCGTTATGCGAAGTGATAGCACAAACGCCAAAATATGCTAAGTACCTCAAGGATCTTTTATCAAATAAAAAGAAACTTGAGGATATCTGCACGGTTCAATTGAACACGGAGTGCTCGGCGGTTTTACTTAATAAATTGCCTAAGAAATTACCTGATCCGGGTAGTTTCTCTATACCTTGTTCATTTGGCGATTTATTGGTAAAACGTGCGTTAGCTGATTTAGGTGCCTCAATAAATTTAATGCCTTACTCTTTAGTTAAGAAATTGGGTTTAGGAGAACCTAAACCCACAAGAATGAGCATCCAATTGGCAGATCGGTCTATAAGATATCCGATGGGTATTATTGAGGATGTGCTTGTCAAAGTTGACAAATTTATCTTTCCGGTAGATTTTGTCATCTCTGACATCGAAGAGGACACCGAGGTACCACTCATTCTCGGTCGCCCATTTCTTGCCACCTCGCGCGCCGTTATAGACGTTAGTAACGGTAAACTTCTCCTTAGAGTCGGAGATGAAGAAGTTACCTTTACTATTGACGCGTCTATGAAAAATTCGCTTTCCAATGACGACTCATGTTACTATTTAGAAGCTTCTCCCGAAGAAGATTTCATTTCTTTTTCTGAACATTCTTTATCGTCTATTGATCATAACGCTTATTTTGAAAATTTAGATTTAATTACTTATGAAAATAGTGATAAGGATTTGATCACTCGCACACCTACTTTTGAAATTTTGGAAATTAGTAGTGATCGTTTGAAAACTTCTTATGATGAACCTCCCACGCTAGAATTAAAACAATTGCCTGATCATTTAGAATATTTATTTTTAGCGGAGGATTCTAAACTTCCCGTAATTGTGTCGGCCTACTTGACCGATGATGAAAAATTTAAATTATCTAATATTTTAAAACGCCATCGCCGCGCAATTGCGTGGAAGATCACGGATTTGAGGGGAATTAATCCCTCCTTTTGCACCCATAAAATTTTATTAGAAGAACATTCTCACAAAACAATTCAACCTCAACGCCGGCTAAATCCTAACATGAAGGAGGTAGTCAAGGCCGAGGTGATTAAATTATTAGATGCGGGCATCATCTATCCGATTTCGGATAGCTCTTGGGTTAGCCCGGTCCAAGTGGTGCCTAAGAAAGGAGGCTTAACGGTAGTTCCTAATGATAAAAATGAATTAATTCCTACTCGAACCGTTACCGGATGGCGGGTTTGCATTGACTACCGTAAATTAAATGATGCAACCCGAAAGGATCATTTTCCTTTACCGTTCATTGACCAAATCCTTGAACGGTTATCCAGGCACTCGTTTTATTGTTTTCTTGACGGTCTCTCGGGATATTTCCAAATCCCAATTGCGCCCGAAGATCAAGAGAAAACAACCTTCACTTGTCCGTTTGGCACCTTCGCCTATCGAAGGATGCCTTTTGGTTTATGCAATGCGCCGGCAACCTTCCAAAGGTGTATGCTAGCGATCTTTGATGAACTAGTGGAGGATATCATGGAGGTCTTCATGGACGATTTCTCCGTCTTTGGAGACTCTTTCGATTTATGTTTAGCAAATCTTTCCCGTGTACTCCAAAGATGCGAGGACACGAACCTAGTCTTGAACTGGGAAAAGTGCCATTTTATGGTGCGGGAAGGTTTGGTTTTAGGCCATAAAATTTCTAGCAAGGGTATAGAGGTAGATAAAGCAAAAATTGAAACTATAGAAAAATTACCTCCACCTTCAAATGTTAAGGCCGTTCGTAGTTTTTTGGGGCACGCCGGTTTCTATCGCCGGTTTATAAAAGATTTTTCTAAAATCACTAAGCCCCTTACACATTTATTAGAAAAAGACGCGCCTTTTATTTTTGATGAAAATTGTTTGCGCGCTTTTTCACTTATAAAAGAAAAATTGATAAACGCACCAATCGTAATAGCTCCCAATTGGGAACTTCCTTTTGAAATTATGTGCGATGCTAGTAGTTTTGCCGTTGGTGCGGTCTTAGGACAACGCATCAATAAAAATTTTCATCCGATATATTATGCAAGCAAAACACTAACCACCGCACAAGAAAATTATACAACCACCGAAAAAGAACTTCTTGCCGTAATTTTTGCCTTTGATAAATTTCGTTCTTACCTTACTTTATCCAAAGTTATTGTTTTTACCGATCATTCGGCTTTGCGTTATTTACTAACCAAAACAGATGCCAAGCCTCGATTGATTAGGTGGGTATTGCTTCTCCAAGAATTTGACTTGGAGATTCGGGATAAAAGAGGAGCGGAGAATCTAGCGGCGGATCATCTTTCTCGGTTGGAGAACCCCAATTCAGAGGAGCTCAAAGAGGAGGACATCGATGACACATTTCCTGAAGAGCGCCTCCTCGCTATGCATAAGGTAATCACTCTCCCCACTCCTTGGTTCGCCGATTTTGCAAACTTTCTTGTTGCAAGATTCCTCCCGAATGGTTTTTCTTATCAAGAAAAGAAGAAATTCTTTTCTGATTTGAAAAATTATTTTTGGGAGGATCCATTTCTCTTCCGAGTTTGCGCGGACCAAGTAGTGCGGAGGTGTGTTTCTCATGAGGAGGGCGCAGAAATTTTAAAACATTGTCACGAGGGACCCGCCGGTGGGCATTATAAAGCTAATCGGACGGCTCGGAAAGTACTTGAAGCAGGCTTCTATTGGCCGAGCATCTTCAAGGACGCTCACGCACATGTAAGTCGTTGTGAACAATGCCAACGCTCAGGTAATATTTCCCGCCGAGATGAAATGCCCTTAAATTTATTTATAGAAATTGAAGTTTTTGATTTATGGGGAATCGACTTTGTCGGCCCGCTACCAACTTCTTTTGGAAATAAATATATTCTGGTAGCGGTTGACTACGTGTCACGGTGGGCGGAAGCGCAAGCTCTCCCCACCAATGACGCTCGAGTCGTGACCCGATTTCTTAAACAATTATTTTCACGATTTGGAGCACCGCGGGCAATAGTTAGTGATAGGGGCACCCACTTTTGTAACGCACAATTTGCTAAAGTATTATCTAAATACGGCGTTACACATAGGTTAGCCACCCCCTATCACCCTCAAACTAGTGGCCAGGTAGAAGTAGTTAACCGAGAAATTAAACGAATTTTAGAAAAAACGGTTTCTACTAATAGAAAGGATTGGTCGGTCAAGCTTGATGATGCTCTATGGGCTTATCGGACCGCGTACAAGACCGCTATCGGTTGTACGCCGTATCGATTGGTCTATGGGAAAGCATGCCACTTACCGGTTGAGCTTGAACATCGTGCCTTTTGGGCACTTAAATTTTTAAATCTTGATGAAAATTTGTCCTCCGAGCTCCGCAAATTCCAACTTAACGAGCTCGATGAGTGGCGCTCCCTCGCTTATGAGAGTAATAAACTCTATAAGGAGCGCACCAAATTTTATCATGACAAGAAAATTAAGCACCCAAAGGACTTTAAACCGGGAGACCAAGTCCTTTTATATAACTCGCGCTTACGCTTATTTCCGGGTAAACTTAAGTCCCGTTGGTCCGGCCCCTTTGTCGTAAAGGAGGTTTGGCCTTATGGGACGATTCTTATTTCACACCCGGAAAAAGGCAGCTTTAAAGTGAATGGGCACCGGCTAAAATTATTTTTTGCCGGTGATAATATTAACGAAAAATTAGACAACATAATGTTGTCAAACCCATAATAAGCGCGCGCCACTATGGTCGAGCTCACCGACCATAAACAAAGCGCTCGTGGGAGGCATCCCATGGTTATCTTGTCTTTTTATTTTAATTTTGTTGTTGAGTTTTTTTTACAGGATTAAAGAATTGCGATGCATGATGATCGGCCGGGGACGAACATGAAGTCTACATTATTCTTCAAGTCGGTAAATTATTGTTTTTTTTTAGTTTATTTAAATATATATAAAAAAACTAAAAAAACAAAAAAATACAAAAAAAAAAAGCAAGGAAAAATAAAAAAAAAAAAAAGGAAAATTTTATCGTACACGTGTTCGTCACGCCCGTGACCCATTGGTCACGGGCGTGTCCCGGACGAGTTTTGCCAAGATTGCGGGAGGTTCCTCCACCCTCGGTTTTCCCGCCCGTCATTCGGATTTGACACGGGCGTGACATGATTCGTCACGGGCGTGTTGAGCCCGTGTCGCGGGTATCCGCGGCGTTGACCAGTCCGCCTCGGATTCCTGCTTGGTCAATCAGTTTTGACTGACACGCCCAGAGTCACGGGCGTGACTCTGGGGCGTGACTAAAGAATCCGATGCCGTAGCATCGGATTCCCTTTGGATTCCTCCTCCACGCCCTGAGTCACGGGCGTGTCCCGCAGAGTCACGGGCGTGACTCTGCGGCGTGACCCCGAATCCGAGGCAGTCCGCCTCGGATTCCCTTTCCCTTTGACCGAGCTTGTCACGCCCCCTGTCACGGGCGTGACAGGGGGGCGTGACTCACCCGAAAAAAACAAAAAAAAAAAAACCTATAAATAGGATCTCTTCCCCCCTCTTCTCTTCACACCTCCACCCTTCAACCCTTCTCTTCTCTCCTCCCTTGACCGAAATTTCCTCCACTTCTCTCACCATGCCTCGCCACCACGCTCGCTCCACCGCTTCCTCCTCCGAGCACCCCGCTGATCCAGCCTCGGCGGAGGCCATGCTTCTTTTCGAGAATGCTACCCAACAAGATCGAAGCGAGAGACTGCGCGCCAAACCCTTTGGCGTGTTCAGGATCTTGGATTGGGCCATCCTCGCCCAATTCGGAGCAGCGGAGCTAGTTCGGGAGCTCATCTCTACCCAAGGGTGGGATCCCCTTTTCGCCATTTCTGAGCCTGCTTTCCTCGAGCTCACCATTGAGTTCCTGGCCTCATTTGAGTTCCGTTGGGCGGCGCAAGATGATTTCATCGTCTTTCGCCTGGGCGGGATGATGCACCAACTCACCATCCGCCAGCTGAATGTTGCCATGGGCTTTTGCTCGGAGGCCTTTTCCACTTCCCCCGCCTACCCCGACCTAAAAACTGATTTCCCTCCCGACTTCAATCTCCCTACTTTTTGGTCGGAAATTAGTAATGACGTCGCCCCCTACACTCCAAAGAAATCTAAGGGCAGCCACCTCATCTCCCCCGCTTTACGTATTCTGCACAACCTTCTCTCTTTTACCATTTCCGGGCGTGGCGATAGCCACGGTGTGGTGACTCGGGCGGACTTACTATACTTGTATAGTATGTTTTACCGGATCCCACTCAACCTTGGTTACATGCTCGCCATTTTCTTTCGGCACCAGGCCGAAAATGTGAGATTGGGAGCGGTGCACGGCGGGAATTTCATCACTTTCCTCGCCAAGCAGCTCGGCGTGTGGGCTGCTCTTCCGCGGCTCACTTGCATGCAAACGCCGCAGCCTCTTCAGTTTCCGACCCTTCAGGCGCTTGGTTTAGCTCGCCGACGCGACGGCGAGTTTGAGGCTGTTCCCCCGTTCGTTGGTGGCGGTGATCTTGACCTTGATCATGGTGCCGGTCCCAGCGGTACCCATCATTCCCCGCAGATTCCGCCACCACCGCTGCACTCTGCTCCAGCGCCCGATCCTGCAAATTATTGGGACCAACAATTTGGGTTGCTCCATACACGCATAGACCAGATGCAAACCCATTTTGACAGTCGCTTCGATTCTTTTGATGCGCGCTTCACCGTGCTCGAGCGAAACCATACTTCCTCCATAGCGCATATTACTCGCGAGTTCGCGAACATGCGGACTTTCTATCAGGAGCGCGAGGACGGTTCTGACCAGGAGTAGCTGTTTTTATTTTTCTTTGGAGTTGTAGGCGGTCACTTCTTTGTATCTGTATCTTTATTTTACTTTCATGTATCTGTTTTTTTTTTATTATGAAAAAAAAAAAAAAAAAAATCTATAAAATATTATGTTTTGCTTTGCTACTCTCTTACAGGTATCTTTTGATGCTGGTTTGCGCTTCTCAGGGAAGTCTCCTCTCTTCTTTTTCTTCTTCATTTTTACATTGGGGACAATGTATAGTTTAAGTATGGGGGAGGGATATTTCGCAAGCAAAACATATCAAAATTTGTCAAAACAAAATTTCGCAAGCAAAACATATCAAAATTTTTCAAAACAAAAATTTTAAAAAAAAAAAAAAAAAAAAAAAAACACAAAAAATTTTAAAACAAATTAAAACTCAAAAAAAAAAAAAATTTTTATTTCGTCTTAAAATTTTGTTTTTTTTTAAAAAATTTTTTAAAAAAAAAAAAAAAAAAAAAGAGCAAAAAAATGAAAACAAAAAAAAAATCAAAAAAAATTAAATTAGAGAAGTCTTTATTTCTATATTTATTCACATGCAAAATTCCTAGTAATTCAATTTTTTTATAGTGTTTAGAGAATTTTGATGTTTTAATTGAATTTTGAATTTTGGAGTAGAACTGTTGGCCATGCTGTGTTTCTAGTTAAGTGCACGTGTAAGTAGAATTTTTAGTAGATCTAAATATTCAGCATATAATTAGATTTTCATTTTTCTAAATGCGTAGAAACAACTTATTTTACTTTAATTTTGAAAACCGGTAAAACTTTAAAATAATTTAGGTGAGTAAGTAGAAGTTTGCTAGAGAGATATTTCGCGGACCAAGAGAGAGTTATTCTTTTTCGATGTCTAGAACTTGCCCTCTAACTATTCTCAAGACTTTGCATAAGTTAAACTCATTAGCATAAATATGATTTAGGCACTTCTTTTGGCAAGTTTGAGCTTTTGTACCCGCACCTAAAATTTTAACTTTGCTTAGCCAATTTGAGCCTATTACCGTACCTTTTGTTTTAGCTCCACCAAATGATTTACCAAAGCCTAAAAAGCATCCTAATTACACACCTAAACCCGAGCTTGAAAGAATAAATGTAGAAATGTTTTGTGAGTGATTAGGAGCCTTTTCATTTTTGATGGCTCTTTTCTTATAAAAAAAAAAAAAGTTGATTTATTTTTCTCTCCTCTTCAAAATAAAGAAAAAAATTATCATTAAAAAATGAAGAGGTGAAAAAAAAAATTCAATATGATGAGAAAGTTAAAAAAAATAAAGAAAAGAAACAAAAGAAATAGGAATTTGGCTACGTTCTTAAGAGCCATAGCAAATTTTTATGTACAAGCTTCTCTAGGTTTTGGTGTGACTAGCCATCATGTTTATCTTTGATTACCCTCACCAAAAATCTAAGCATACATTTCAACCTAATTAAGCCCTATTGATTTATGTTTATAAGTTAGACTAGTGCCGTGGCGAGAGTGTGAAAGGGCAAGCCTATGGCCATCGACATTGATGGATTTCTTTGGAGGGTATCTTAATCTTTGTTTGTGCAATGTTATCTTAGTACGCACGCTACACTCTCCCTAAAGATAATTTTAAGATTTACCGGATTTTTCATCTTAAAAGTAAAAATAATAGTGAAAACGCATTTTAAGAAAAATAAAAACCTAATTTGTATGCTGAGTAAGTCTTTCTACAAAAATATCTACAACCATAGGCATAAGACTTCGCATTTTACTCCTTAGGTTCAATTTTCTTTTCTAGCATTTAAAATTTGTCTACTCCCTATAGGAAGTTGTTTGCTCGGGACTAGCAAACGGATAAGTATGGGGGTATTTGATAACTCTAATTATTTCTATATTTTTATTTATTTATATATATCAATAGTCAGATATTTTATATTAATTTTATAATATTAAGTTTATTTTAACTTGTTTTTATAATTTATATCTCTTTGATCTAATAAAATCATTTTTAATCTTGCAGGGCTAATCTACAGGTAATTTGGAGCAAGAAGAAGAATTTTCATTTTTCTGCCTAGACACGCCCTGTGACACGCCCTACCTGGGCGTGACACAGGGGCGTGACACGTGATTACCAAGCCTGCAGCTAGAGCTCGTCGACCGCGCCAAAAGATCGTCGGCCGGCCCAGACACGCCCGTGTCGGATGAAGACACGCCCGTGTACTCCTTACACGGGGCGTGACGGCCCATGGAACAATAGCTGACCGTGCCACGTCGGATTAAAATTACACGCCTGGGTCACGGGCGTGACCCAGGGCGTGTCAAGGAAGTTACCAGCCAATCACTCTTCCGTTCCAGCCGTTGCCGCCAGCAGACGTTCCAGCTTGACACGCCCATAGTCACGGGCGTGACTAGGGGGCGTGACACCTTCTTGAAGACAACTTTCACTCCCGCCGTTTCAGCTTCCCGCCGTTTCCAGAAACAGCCGTGACACGCCCTAGGTCACGGGCGTGACCTAGGGGCGTGACCCGTCAGTTAACCAATTTTGGCGGTTTCTCCTCCAACGTTCCCGGGCTTTCAAGACGACGGTTCCGAGCCTGACACGCCCTAGGTCACGGGCGTGACCTAGGGGCGTGACTAAGCACAAATTTTTCTATAAATTCCAGACAGCTTCTGAAGCTGAAGAGGAGAATTTTGGGAGTTGGAGTCTTGTAATGTTCTGTTTATTTTGCTGTATTTTCTCATTTCTAAGTTAGATTTACCTTTGTTGCAACTTTAATTTTAGTTATTTCTATTTCAATCATGTCTTTTCCTACTTCATTTTGTATTTCCCCAATCATGATGAGTAGCTAATCTTCTTTTAGCACTTGATCATGATGAACCTTAGAATAAAATAGATCTTTCTTCTTCTTATTAAATGTCTTTTTCTTAATTATTCTCGCTACGATTTATCTTTGATTTTCATTTCGTCGAATTCATATTACGCGGATATGATCTTCGATCTAAGATCCGTATCCTAAATGACCGAGAGGTTGCGGATACGAGGAGATCACTCAAAGATAAAAGGAGTTGAACGCACTCCTCGAGAGAGGACGACGTAAATCTTCCGGATTGGAGTCAAATCCAATAGCGGGGTTCACCGCATAAAGCAAGCTTAGGGGTTTCGACTGGCCGAGAGGTCTTAATCGATCAACCTAAGGTTAGTTAGAAGCATGAGCTCGAGAGAGACGCTTCTATACTTTAGGAACCTCCACGGTCGAGTGAGTATAATTAAGAATTCGCATTTCATTATTTACCAAAAAGATTTATTTTAGTCAAAGGGGATTCTAGATCAAGTGCTAGCTTTCTCATATTTGAATTTCTCTTTAGCTTCAACTTTATTTTTATTATCTAGTATAATCAAACCCACTTTTCCGTTAGATAAAATAATAGCTCTTCCTTGTGAGTACAAGTACTCAACAGGCCCCGAATCGCAATACGACACTTCCTATACTACATTTCGATAGGTACGCTTGCCTATTCGAGATTCTAGTTTGGACGTAATTTAACTTCTAGAAAATCATCATCACCACCCTTCGACGATCGTCGATCTCAGTTCGACGATCATCGATCTCAGTTCGACGATCGTCGAACCCAGAACTGGCTAACCGGTCCTATCACGCCCGTGACCTATGTGTCACGCCCGTGACCAAGGCCGAAATGACAGCTAGGTTGGAAATTTCGGTAACCGACGCCATAATAAATTCTGACCATGGGAATGAAAATCAAGAGTATTTATGGGTCGTTCCCTACTTTAATTATGTTAATAATTAAGGAAAAATGGGTCCAATAGGAAATTGCCACCTGGCAAACACCTCTTCATCTCCAACTTTTCAACTGCCATTCGTCATAACCGAAACGTCATAAGGGTGTTATTAATGGCCGCCAACGTTTCATCTCCAACATTTCATTTTTTTCCCCTCCCCATTTGCTGATCTATAAAAGACTCCTAAGAGCAAGAGGAAAAGGTTACACTCCCTCAAACTGTTTCAGACCTCCGCCTTGCTGTTGAAGAATTTCCGGCGACGCCACCACCGCGCAAATGGCTTCCCGACGCTCTGCACGCCTCCAACCTGCGAACAAGGTCCTCCCCTCCCTCTTCTTCTGCGGATAGATCTTAGGAATTGTTAGGAGAGATATCGGGCTCAAAAGAGCCAGATCGGGTGAGCATATTTGTGGTTTTCCGAAAATTCCATGGTGGCGGATTCGCTGGAAACCGCCTCTCCGGCGGCCGCGCCGCCGCCCTACGATAGCCCTCACCTCAACAGAGGTGGTGGTGGTGGTGGCCGGCCAGGGAGATGGCTGGATGGCCGGGAAATAGTTTTGGAAAAGCTACAGGAAAATGAGTCTTCAGGCCTCTGGTTGCGGGCTGTTGAAGAAGATGAACAGTGCCATGAAAATTAAATTCTATTTTTTTAAAACAATTTCTGAATGAAAATATCTGTCAGCTTAAATATTTTGGGAAAAATACTTAGAGGCTCCTACAGGAAAAATGGTTAACATAAAAAATGTAGCCCTTGAGGTCTACTTTAATTTAAAACTAATTTCACTCGATTTGGAATCCTGGTTAGACCACAACACCCTTTTTGGTGAGGTCTATCCAGAGAGACATCTTGACCTTAGAAAAATTCCCCACTCTAAACCAGTCATCAAAATGACTTGAAATTTGGGGTGTGGTCTAATCTCATATATATCTAGGTGATATCCAAAAATGAGAATTTTTGTAGAATATTTTTCTATAGTTTTTAGAAAAATTCAATAATCTTAGCCGAATTTAGTTAGATAGATAAATAATTTCCAAACCCTCCCAAATTCTGGTGAGTGGTCCCTGGGTTCACCATGAAGTTCTGTATAATTTTTCATCTCAGTTGGAGATGGTTTGGATTCGAAATGATCAACCCTAAGTTTTTCCCTAATAAAGGGTCTTAGGTTAAAAGTGCACTTTTGAAATTCGAGTGGTCAGATCACCTCAACAGAGGCTGAGATTTTTACCACTGGCTAGTAATATTCTCTAACACCCCCTCATGGAGTTTGAGGTGGATCGGGGGTAAGTTTGCCCTAAGGACCAAGGCCAAACCCTAAGGATGGATCTTGGTGGTTGGTGAAGGTCATGTGGTCAAATGACCTTGGATTGACCCGAAATTGGGTGAAGAGAACCATAGGGCCAATATAGTTCTCTGGACGAAATCTTATTAGATTTGGAGACCGTTGGGATACCTAAAAATCTAACCATAGTTTAGGGTGCAAAACTCGTAGAGATAGGAAATGACACTAAAACACATTGAAAAGTGTTGAGATTTGGGTAGACTAAATTATAAGGATGGTATAAGCTCGGGATATTTTTCTATGAATTTTAAGATCATTATTTTGGATACTTCATTAACAATGTAGTAACTTGTCTGATTTGCTTCGGAAATTTATTATGAACTATACACTTCTTGGAAAGTGATGAAATTTAAGCAGAGAACGTTTATTATTATTTTAAATCTCTGTGAATTTTTATGGGATTTTTGGAGGGTTAGTTCTAGGGCTTGCTTCAATAGGTATGTTTTACCTTGATTATTTGATTAAATCTTTAGTGATGTTTAGCAAGTAGTAAAAATTATGATTCTCTGCACAAAGATCTTTTATGTATCATACTACTGACTAGTGATTTTTCTATAATTTTTAGATGAATAATTTCAGTACTTCCTTCATTACATAGAATTAACGTGATTATACTGAATAAATTATTTAGAGGTTAAATACTTTCTATAAAATTCTGAGAATTTGTATTTGAAGTTACCTTACTGTTATTTAGTGATCATAATCTTTGAGTGGCCATTACTTAAGAATATCATGTAGTTCATGTTTAAAATTACCCATGGCCAATCTTTGGGAAAAATTAAATAAATATCAGATTAATTAGGAAAATTATAAATTTCTGGATTTAGACAAATTATGATATGGTAGACCTCCAGTAAATATTATAGAAGATTTGGAAGATAATTTGGTGTACCTCCCCTTGTGTACCTCATAAAGCTTAGGATGGTCTGCATATAGTAAAGCCACGGAATTCTGGTAGTCGATGGTTGGTAGGGCAAGTTAAGATTGAGTTCATCATAGAAGTCAGGATAAGTAGAGTGTGGGACTGGTTAGGATAAGGGAATACGGGAACGACGAAAGATCGTCCATCCCGGGAAGAAGAGGAAGAGTCTTAATACTCTAGGGTTAGAACTAAAGTAACTAAAAGAGGATCGGGTTAAGGGAGATCAACCAATAATAATAAGTGCCTTGCGAAAGGGAACTTCGGGCCGTAATGCCACCATCTTGGTTCCTAGTGCCCCTTGAGAGCCCTTCACGGGGTATACCGGGGGCAGTCCTGGGCTAACGTAAACCGTAGGAATAATAAATTAAAAGAGCAACTAGTATAACTAGGGTTGCACACACTCACTCCCCGATGGCTAGGAAAGTGGAATAATAGGACTTGTTGCCATTCAGACAGTAGCTCTGAAGGTAGATGTACGGACAGGACTGTCCGGGGGCCGAGGGCTCGAGGGTTGGAATACAGAGTAAAGGTGGTGGGTCTTCGGTACCCGATCGTCGTTCACACCGACATCGGTACGCAGACTCGGCGGTGTGGGACACTTAGCCAAAGAAAGTCTGGAGGGTACATCCAGCAGCAGTACGCAGATACTCTAGGTTGTGTTCTTCTAGGGGCGTACGGGAGGGCTAGGCCTGGTAGTGTGGATGCCCGCCTAGGAGTGGGGGGCCCGACCCACTGTCTCCGTTTGCCACTACGGAGGTTCCTGGGAGTGAAGCTAGCTGCCCGAACAGGGGGAACTAAAGGTCTGTGCGCATAGAGTCGTGTGCGTGTGTTGCACTTGCATGAATCATAGCATAGCATATCACTACACTCATAATTGCATACAACCGTCACCCCAACGTATAAATCGGTATGGGACTTTTTATACGATGGGAGCCTTGCAGAACCCCTTAACTTATAATTTTGTATGGGCATTCATATAAGTTAAGGTTACTTACTTACTTACTTGTTTGTTTACTTACTGTTCTCTAGCTGCCTTCTTTTATACAATTTGATATTTATTAATTGCTCTACCTATTACAACACTTTTATACTGTTCACCTATTATAATTTGCTAGTTAGGTCCACCGTCACCTGCTTGATTATTCTCCACTTTTGTAGCTTCCCTTTCCTCCTCTCCGCCCGGTACTTAGGAGCCGTGGTGGGAGGGGTAGGGGATGATAGGGCTTAGTCTTTATGACTAATGGTTTTCGAACCAAACATTACAGGAGCTCCGGATGGGAGACAGGGACCAGCACCAGCGGAGTACGGTGCGCATGGAGGTGGGACAGTCTAGCACCGGTGCAACTGCGTCCAGCTCCGTGAGTGATTAGTATTTTCTTAGCTTTCACGAAGAGTGACTTGTAGTGAGGACTCTGATGTACTGGGCTTGAGCCCATTTATCTATTTTCCTTTTTATTACTATTGATGGACTGGTTATGATTTCACTTTATTTACATGTTTCTGTGGACTTGTTTACATTTTTGTATAAATGCTTCTCTCTCTTGTGATCGAAAAGGGCCGGCAGAATTGGTGTTTTGTAGTGGTTGCCTTCCCGTGAGTCGGTGCCACCGCAAAGCGGCAATTCTGGGCTAAGACCCCGGTGGTTGAAAAAGAAAAAAAAAGGGGGGTCTTACAGGTGGTGGTGGTGGTGGCCGGCCAGGGAGACGGCTGGGTGGCCGGTAAATAGCCTTAGAAAAGCTACAGGAATAGTTGTTTTCTGGTTCTGTTCGGGTTCGGGTGAAGAAGGAGATGAACAGTAACATTGCATTATATAATATATTGTATAGTTAGGAATTAATTCCCTTTTACTATACACGAGGTTGAAATTGAAAATTATAGCCCGTAGGGGCTGAAAAATAAAAAGTAGTTAACATAGAAAATGTAGCCCTTGAAGTCTACTTTAATTCAAAATTAATTTCAATCGATTTGGAGTCCTGGTTAGACCACAACACACTTTTTGGTGAGGTCTATCCATCGGGCTGTCTTAACATTAGAAAAATTCCCCACTCCAATCCAGTCATCAAAATGACTTGAAATTTGGGGTGTGGCCTAACCTTACCTATATCTAGGTGCTATCCAAAAATGAGAATTTTTGGAGAATGTTTTTCTATAGTTTTTAGAAAAATTTAATAATCCTAGTATAATTTAATTAGATAGCTAAATGACTTCCAAACCCTCCCAAATTTTGGTGAGTGGTCCCTGAGTTTATCATTAGGTTCTGGTAAAAGTTTCATCTCATTTGGAGATGTTTTGAATAGGGTTGTGTTCAACCCTAGGATGATCCTTATAGGATAATTTAGGATCAAACACCCCCTTGGTATTTGAGTAGCCATATCGCCTCAACAGGGGCTGATATTTTGGTCACTGACTTTTTAGGGCATGACGCACCCTCCAAGAGAGTTTGGAGTGGTTTGGTGTAGGGTAGCCCTAGAACCCTAGGGTAGGTACCTTAATGGGGATTTGTAGGGTTGTGAAGGTCATGGGGTCAAATGACCTTGGACTGACTTGAAATTTGTTGGAGAGAACCATAGAGCTATTTAAGTCCTCTGGTGAAAATATTATGGTATTTGGAGACATTTAGCCCACCTCAAACCCTAACCCTAGTTTAGGTCACCAACTTTTATTTGAATTATTAAGCTATCAACTGAATTACAAATCTAGTAAAATTTGGGTAGAGTGATTTTATGGTCCAAGTAGACATAATATAATTTTGTTGAGATTTTTGGTTTAATTTATACAGTACTTTATTTACAACTCAAATTGTGCCCTAGATATTTATTTTGATAATAATGGAATTTTCTGTTCACTGGAATATTATAAAATCTTGGATTAGTGCATCTTATAGCATGATATAATTTCTGTAATTTTCTTGGAAATTTTATCTGATTATTTTCGGTACTTTATTCTTTAATGTACTAATTGTGATATATAGTTAAAAATACAAATAGTGCCTAATTATTAATTGAAAAATTATGAAATTTTGTCAGTGGGTGTCTCATACTACGATAAACACCCTGTAATTTTTTCTGGAATTTTAAATGGATAAAAATAGTACCTCCTTCATTAAGTTAGGAAAATTAGTATCTTGAGTTAAAATAAATTCAGAGTTCAATTGATGGAGAAAAATTATGGTACTTGGTTTATGATGGTTTTAGGTTACTACATAGCTTCTATAATTTTCTTGGGATTTTTGGATATATATTTTCAGTACTTCCTTCATAATATACTAAAAGTGGCCTAAAATGGTAAATTAGGGAATATAGGCCTAAACACCTCTGGAATTTCTCAAAATTTGGAATTACTGTTTAAATGCCTTATAAGATTTTTACTGATTTTATGATGATTTATTGTTGGCTCATTAGTGCACTTCATGTTCATACTAGGGCATTTGGAATCTTAGAATAAATAAATTAAATGCCCGATACATAGGAAAATCATTATTTTCTGGATTTAGACTAATAAGGTCATGGTAGACCTTCAGTAAATATTATATGGGAATCGGAAGACAGATGGGAGTACCACCCCTTGCATACCTCATAAAGCTTAGGATGGTCTGCGTTTAGTAAAAACTGCAGAAGCCGAACTAGAGTCGGTAATGAGCTTGGGGAGATGGAATTTTGGTAGATTGTTGCTTTGGATAGTGTGAGTTAAATCAAGTTCATTATTGGAAGTCAGGATGGGTAGGGTGTGAGATTGACTTGCGATAAGTAGTGTTCGGGTTCGACGGAAGACCGTCCTCCCCGAAAAGAGGAAGAGTCAAAGTCACCCTAGGATTAGCCCACTGTAATGTGAGAAGGGAATGGGTTAAGGGAACCAATCAATTATAATAAGTGCCTTAGAAAGGAAGTTTTGGGATTCACCCCATCATAGCTCCTAGTACCGCTGCGAGCCCTTCACTGGGTAAACCTCGGGAAGTCCAAGGTTAACCTTAACTTTTAGGAATAAAATGATCAAGAGTAACCCTATTAATAGTTCTACCTCACACCTACACTTGTACACTTAGGAAGAAGAAATGGCATGGAATGGGTAGAGTAAGTCCGTGGTCTAAGGGCCTACTAGTATTGATGGTGGTTGGTTTGTAATTGGGAAGTCCAGGGAGCGGGATGCTCGGGGACTTGGTATATGCTTGGTAGCCTAGAGAGCTGGAGGCTCGGTAACAGGAGAACTTGTACAAATATAACTGTCATGATTGCATGTGCATAAAAGTGGTGGGTCATCGGTACTAGGCGATCGATCACACCGATAGCGGTACGTTGACTCGACGGTATGGGACACTTAGCCAAGGAAAGCCTGGTGGGTACAGCCAGCACAAGTATGCGGATACTCTAGGTTGTGTTCTTCTAAGGGCGTACGGAAGGGCTAGGCCTGGTAGTGTGGTTACCCGCCTAGGAGTGGGGGGCCCGACTCACTGTCTCCGTTTGCCACAACGGAGGTTCCTGGGGGTGAAGCTAGCCGCCCGAACAGGGGGAACTAAAGGTCTGTGCGCATAGAGTTGGTGGAAAGTGTTGCACTTGCTTGTGCATTTCATAGCATATTTGCATGTCATAGCATAAACATTGCCACCTATCGTATAAGATGGTATGAGATGTTTTATACGATAGGCCCTGCAAAACGACCCCTTGGTCTATAGGGGTAATCCCTATAAATCAATGGTTATATTTCTTGTACTTTCACTTACTTGCTACTCTTAACTGTTTGACAACCGACACCCCAATATATAAGTGGTATGGGACACTTTATACGATGGGAGCCCTACAAAAGATCCCTTGGCTTATGCGCTTCCGCGTATAAGTTAAGGTTACCTTTCGTACTTTCTATTTCTGTCATATTTATTATAGAATTGCTAGATTAGTTCCGCTGCCATCTGTTCTTGATTAAATCTCCACCATCATGTCCTTCCCTTTCTTCCTCTCCGCTCGGTACCTAGGAGCCATGGGGGAAGGGGTAGGGGATGATAGGGCTTAGTCTTTATGACTAACGGTTTTCGAACCACAACATTTTAGGTGTACCATATGGAAGGGTCCCGGGTGTTGCAGTTTCTGACAGAGTTGACCCCGCGACCGTGTTACCATTGTCACCAGCCGGGACATACACGGGTTAAATGCCCCTTGATGGGTGGGATCCCACCAGCTCAACAGCCAGGAGGCCGAAGACGTAGACGCAGACGTGGATTGCGAGGCGGCGATGGCAGGCCAAAAAGGAAGAAGCACCCAGAGATGCAGCACCAGCAGAGCACGGAGTCGGTGGAGATGGGCCAGTCTAGCTTGGGTGCTCTCGGTTCAGTGACAGTTACGGTGACGCTTAGTTTTAGTTTTGCTTCCGCGAGTGACTTGTAGTGAGGATATGATGTACTGGGCACAAGCCCTCCTTTGTACTCTGATATATTATTATTGTGGACACTCCCTTCGTGGAGATTTATTTATATACATGTGGTTATATGGACTTGCTTTTACTTCATTATGCTACTATTCTGCGATCGAAAAGGGCCGGCAGAATTGGCATTTTATAGTGGCGGCCTTCCCGTGAGTCGGTGCCACCGCAAAGCGATAGTTCTGGGCTAAGACCCCGGTGTTAAAAAAAGGGGGGGGGGGTCTTACACTATCTGTGATAGAAAACTTGTACATAGAATTGTGTTCATGCTTTTTCTCCTGGTTAAAACTCCCTGGCTTACATCACCAATGTTTTGGTGTGCAGGATGATCCTTCAAGTGTCTTCTAGCTGGAGGAAATCTGTCAACCTCTTGGTCTTCTTCTTTTTCCTCATTCTGATGCACTTCATTGTCTTCATCTTCATCCAGAGAGTCTTGTACTTCCCCTGGACAGTTTCCATCCTTTTCTTCATCCAGTCTTGCAGGTTGGTCCTCACTAATAGTCAGCTTGTCCATCCTTTCCTTTAAACCTGTAGAGCTACCAGAAGAGCTAGACAGTTCACTGTTAATTAACTTAGACTCATCAAATACTACATGGATAGATTATTCAACAACTTATGTAGTCAAGTTGTAGATCCTGTATGCCCTACTATTATTGTTGTACCCAACAAATATCCCATCTAGGGATTTGTTCAGCAAACTTAGTTTGGTAGTGTTTACCATTAACTAGGACATAACATTTGCTACCAAAGATTCTAAGGTAGGAAATATTTTGTTTTCTGCCTTTCATAATCTCATAGGGAGTCTTCATATGTCTTTTATTGATGGAAGCTCTATTGAGTACATGACATGCAGTATTTACTGCCTCAGCCCAGAAGTATTCAGGGAGAGAAGTGTCACTTAATAGTGTTCTACTTGCCTCAATTAGAGTCCTATTCTTTCTCTCAGCAAATCCATTGTGCTGGGGAGTTCTAGGTGAGGAGAACTCCTGATGAATCCCAAGTTCTTCACAGAACTTTGTCATACACTCAGACTGAAATTCAGTTCCATGATCACTTTTGATTTTTACCACTGAATTTTTAAATTCATTCTGAATTTGTCTAACAAAGGTCTGGAAGACAGTAGGGGTTTCAGATTTCTGCCTTAAGAAGAAAACTCATGTAAATCTAGAATAGTCATCCACAATAACTAATGTGTATGCTTTCCTACCTAGACTATGAACTTGCATTGGACCAAATAAATCCATATGCAGGAGATATAGACATCTCACTGAATCTTTTGTAACAAGTCCATGGAAAGAGGTCTTAGTCTGTTTGCCCTTCTGGCAAGTTGAACAAACACCCTCTTTAATGCACTTGACCTGAGGACCATTCCTCACTAGCCCCATACTAAATAATTGTCCTATTGACCTATAGTTTAGATGAGCTAGCCTCTTGTGCCATTGGACACACTGTGATGCTTTCTCATCTGCAACTAGACAGATAGGTGAGTTGTTATACTCACAATCAAGGTTAAGACAATATACATTCCCTTTCCTAGTGCCAGTTAGAATGATCTCTTGAACACTTGACCTCTTTATTTGGCACTCACCCTTGAGGAAAGAGATGTCACACCCAAGATCACTTAGTTGACTTATGCTAATTAGGTTATGTTTCAGAACTTTCACATAAGCCACTTGAGTGATACAAATAGAGTTACTAGAAATGTTACGAAACCCTTTGATGACACCTTTTTCAGATCCACCAAAGATTACTTTAGGTCCATTCTCTAAGGGAGAATAGTCCTTCAACATCCTTCTTGTTCCAGTCATGTGCCTAGAACATCCAATATCCAAGTACCATATAGGGGTATGACCACTTGGACTCACCTACATCAAATAAAGATTTACCTATCCTTAGAACTCAAATTGTTATTGGGTCCTAAGTTCAAGTTAGCTTGAAATCTGACATGCTTACCTGCAGCTTTCCTGATAGGTAAACTGGCTTTATTCTGAATACTAGAATTGAACCAACAATCAATGGAAAAGTTGCCCACCTTGCCACAATACCATCACTCAAATCTATTGTACTTTTTCTTAAGTACAGGCTTCACAACATTGTTGCCAACATTCCTTTTAAGTGTAGGTGCTGGGGCAGCATGCCCCAAGGATTCATTAAGAACCTTATGGGTTTGCTTATAGGGTGCCCTCTTAGCATATGCACCCTTTCCATTAAGATCACCATACTCACAATGACCATAAGTGAGGTCATGGTCATACCTATTAGTAGGTTGCACCACTTTTCTAAAATAAATAGGGGGTTTCATAGCTAGTGGCTGAACTGGGCCTTTGCCTTTTCCTTGAGAATTGGCTGCCCTTGTTCTTTCCTTGAATCCTAGTCCTATCTTTCCTTTCTGAGATATGAAGTTATCTATTAAAGGCAAGACAGAATTTTGCTTTGAAAATTTAGCCACTAGATCCTTTTCTTTTTGGAGTCTTGCTTCCAGATTTTTGATGTGATTTTCTTTGAAGGAGATTGTGCCCATCTGACTAACAGTTATGTTTTTCAGTTTGGCAACCTCCTTCAATTTCAAATCTATCAGATTGGCTGAATCTATTGCAGCCTGTTTGAGAGATTCAATTTCCTTGTCCTTCTTCTTGATAAGAAATTTGCTCCTCTTAAGTGCTTGCAACAAACCACCATACTCATCAATTAATTGATGTACATCCCCCTCAGATTCAGAACCATCCACTTCTCTTGAAGTTGATGATACTGATTCTGATCCAGTAAAATAATCAGAAGCTAAAGATGGACTGTATACCTTACTTGGATAAGGCTGATCCAGGCACTGATCTTCTTCTGAAAGAGCCATCAGCCCTTTACAACAATAGTCTTCACCTCCATTTATGGAATCCAGCATTTGCAAGAATTCTGATTTCATAGAATCCTCTTCTGTAGTAAACAGCCCAAAATAAGCTTCTGCATCATCTTCTTCTCCAGGATGAAGAGTCAGTCCAACTCTTCTTCTTCTGGGCAACTAAGGATTTCACCTTCTTGCCCTTATTTTGAGGCTTCTTCTTATCCTTAGTATCCTTTCTCTTATCAGAATAGTCAGCTATGACATGTCCAGGCCTGTTGCAGCAATAACAAATAATTTTAGAGGTAGTTTGTTTACTAGGATTAGAGGCATACTTGTCCTCCTTAGAAGTCTTCTTCTTCTTGTAATAATCATCCTTGAAGGAGGATGAAGATGGCTTGGTTCTCCATTTCTTCTTCTTCATGAACCTCTGAAACTGCCTTGTAAAGAAAGTAAAGTCTTCATAAGAATGGTGGCTGTCTTATGTACTGATGTCAGGATTTTCTACTTCAGCCTCAACACTTCTTCTGGGTGGAGAAAGATACTTTCTCCTACCTTTCCTCGTGGCTTCAGCTTTGAAGGCTACTGACTTGTCATTATACTCAGACCTACTGCTTTTCTCCTCCTTCTTTCTGGTAGTGAGCTGCATCTCATAAGATAGCAGTTTTCCAAACAAGGTTGGTGGAGGTATATCAGCAAGCCTGGACACCTCTCAGATGGCTTATATTTTTGTATCACAATCCTTGGTCAGGGACCAGAGAAACTTATCATTCAATTCATATGTGCTAAAGACTCTTCCATAGGTCATCAGCTCATTTACAATTCTAAAGAACTTCTTGTAACATTTTGTTATACTGTCTGACTTAGCTTGTTTGAAGCTTTCATATTCTTGATTCAACATAGATTTCCTATCCTCTCTAACTTCTTCAGTTCCCTCCATGTAGACAATCAAGGTGTCCCACATCTCCATGGAGGTTTTACAATGTACTAAATTCTAAATTATGGCATCATCTATAGCACTTACAATTATGTTTTGTGCTCTCTTGTCTAAAGTTGTAAGAATGATCTCATCCTTAGTAATTTCAGAATAGCTCTTAGGGGTTTTGGGATTAGCATCAAGAGCTGATATATTAATTGGAATGAAAGGACCTTCTTATACTGTGATGTAGATTCTAGGATCAGATGCTTCCATGAATAATCTGACCCTTTCTTTCCATATCCCAAAGTTTTCTTTCCTGCAGATGGGCAGTTTCATAGATCCAAATTCTTTCTGATTCTCATTTGAACCCATTCTGGCTACTTGTTAATTGCCTTGGAGATTTACTCAGACTATTAGGTCTATTTTTGAGCAACCTCCCTCTGATACCACTTGAAAGATTTGATTTCAAGAGCCTAGACACCTAGAGGGGGGGGGGGGGGGGGTGAATATGTTCTAATCTTTTTAACTATTTAGGCAATTAACAAGTTCTAACAAAGCATATAAAATCACAGTTCTCAGAAAAAATAAACACAACACAACATAGCAAGATTTATAGTGGTTCCCCAATTTATGGGTACATCCACTTTCCCCCTTCGCCTATCCAATAGAGAACTGGATTCAGCCAAACTTCCTTCCACTATCTCAGATCCACAGATCTTACAACTCAGAACCTGATAGGTTCCTACAGCTCAGACTTCCTCAAGTCCTACCTCAGATTCTTCCCAAGAACCCTACCTCAGGCAACAGCCCTACCTCAGCCTTTATCTCCAGGCCTACAACTCAGACTCTAACAAGTCCTACACCTCAGGCACTCAGCCCTACCACAGCCTTTATCTCCAGGCCTACAACTCAGACTTTAACAAGTCCTACACCTCAGGCACTCAGCCCTACCTCAGCCTTTGTAAATACAGGCTTACAAATCAGATCTATATAAGATCTTACAAGAAAAAGTTTATTTAAAGAAATAGAAATCTCACCCAGATTGAAATCTAAATGGGTGAGAGCTTCTTGATCAGTTCTTGAATGACTGAATACTTCAGATCCAACCTGACTTTGTTTCTTCAAAGCTTCTTGAATTTGAATAAAATAAGGTTGATCTTTACTTGGTGTTGAAGTTGATCTTTAATCAGCTTTCTTCTTAAATTCAGAATCAGATCTGAATCTTTCTTACAGACTTATTCAGTATCTGCCTTCTTCTGGGTTAGCCTCTTGCTCTCCAATACTTGTTGTTAGTTCTATATAATTTGTTCTGTTAAATTTGATTGTGGTTGTTATGGATCAGCCCTTTATATAGAGTTCATCCATGATTACCAGCTGATCCGGTTTATAACGGCCTTCTGACAGCACTAACAGATGTGTCAGTCTTATTACTTATGACAACTGTCAAGTCTTCAGTCGTGACAACTGACCCTTCATTAGAATTCTTTCTCAACAGGACACTGTCCGCAAACTACTTCAAATGTGTCGATACAAATAGACCAAGTGTCGACACAATTCTTGATGATGTCGACACAACTTCCAATGTGTCGACATAGTCATTCTTTATCTTCTCGACATAGCTTCGGTTATATGTGTCGACACAAGTCCAGTGTATCGATACAACTGCTCCTGGTCTTTACATAGCTGATGCTGACAGATGGCGTTGAGTGTATGTCCAGACGTCATTGCGTGTGTGTCGACAGAAGTCCTATGTATTGACACAAGCCTTTCAGAATCAGTATAGTTGTTGTTGATAGATGGCATTGAGTGTGTGTCGACATAAGTCCTGTGTGTCGACACAAGCCTTTCAGACTCAGTATAGTTGTTGTTGATAGATAGCGTTGAGTGTGTGTCGACACAAGTTCCGTGTGTCGACACAGCTCCTTCTTCAGGTGTCGACACAATTCCTGGGTGTCGACACATGCCTTGCTTCTAGTGTCGACATAACTCCTGGGTGTCGACACAGCTCCTGCTTAAGGTATCGACACTATTCTTGGGTGTCGACAAAGCTCCTGCTTCAAGTGTCGACACAATTCATTACAAGTGTCGACACTTGTACTCAGAAATTTTCCTGCATTTCTTAAACCTGCACACTGAAACTCAACATCCCATCAAATACAAATTGATGTATATCATTGAGTACAGAGAGGCTTCTCCAAATCTGGTACATAATTTCTAGTGTACCCAACATAACTCGTCATGTAAAAGTGCCCATACAAATTTATAAGATGAGGATCTTATGCGGTGCAATGCAATTCAATGATGGTTTATGATGCACCCATGCAACTCACACACTCTATTTTGCTATGTCGACATGGTCCTTTAGTTCCCACTTTTTTAGTAGGTAGCTAACCTCTCACGCGTCATCCGTCGTGGCCAAACGGTGACAGTAGAGCGAGTGTCTCCACTACTAGGTGGGTATCCACACTGCCAGGTATAGGCATCCGTATGCCTCAAAACAAAGAACAAAACATTGGATCCTCTGCATACTACGGCTCAGAAGGGGTCTCAAGTAGATGTGCACATTAACTTTGCCCAAACTGGCCTATAATTGGCACAGAAGGAGCCTTTGGGAGAGCATCACCAAAGGACCAAGCCCAACCACCCACTAGCATGGAAGAAGCCTCAGGAATGAGCACCGAGGACCAAGACAACCGCCCAAGGTCTATCTGTTAACTCTCATCGATGTGACGACTAGCGAGCCCGTAGATGTACCACACTATCCTTAACCCTGGATTATGACATTGCGTGTCAACACATACCGCATGTAATTACAATTATCCATGCCATTAAACATCCAAGAGATCTAACCGAGTCCCTTCTCATCATACCAATCCCGTGCTCAAAAGCACTCAAGGGCTCCACATTGAGTCCCTTATCATCATACCAAGTCCGTGCTCAAAAGTACGCAAGGGTTCCACACTGAGTCCCTTCATAACAACTTACCCGTGCTCTAAGCATGCAAGATTCCATCATAACCAAAGATATCAAATCCCTTCGATTGTTATACTACCCTCACTGCTACCCGTAGGGATTTATGACAACTCAAAGCGGTGAACTTATTCCAACCATACTTTCAATTCATAAGATCAATAAGCTCATAGCATGACCATGTGCATAATATTCATCTAAACCCTTTATCTAAGTTTAGCTTGCGCACGCACATCAAATTATTTATCTTTTGGCACAACTTGATTCCGGAAACGATCAACATAACATATATGTTTCTAGATAATTAATAATCGTGTACTCTTACACACCACAAGTTCTTTTGTTTTTTATAGTCAACACTTGCTATCGATTGTGTATAACAGACAAGCGCACCAATTAATCTTCCAATACATATCAACCATCATAGTATCATTGTATGCACCTTCATCGGATTGCGTTGTTATCGATTGCATATTCATACAACATGCATCACAAACTCTTCCAATACTTATAAAATCCATCGTATTGTTATCATGTACATTTTACTAGATTTCATGAATAAATCATTTGTACAACCAAGGTCCATCAAAACACATATTTAATGCATTAGCTTATCACGGTTACATATAAATAGATTCACCCAATCCGAAATTTCATTTGGCTATGATCTCCCTACTGAGTCCAAAAATACGGATGCACGACTAACACATCACTTAGACAGAAAATTTATTTTGGCCTTATGTTAGTTTAACGCAGCAACTTCCATCGCACTTTGCGGGATCCACAGTGCTCACTAGTAAATGTGCAACCATCCGTTAGAAAATTCTTTCCGAGGACTACAATTTTTGTTTTCATCAAAAGACCTAGAAGTGCTCGGATCAAGGATTAAATCGAAAACGAAGCCTACAGCATACGAAAATCCAATTTCTGCACGCATCGTAAAGTCGATTGATAGTGCATTTTGTAGTATAAACAATTAGGATATTTTTAGTTATTTTTGTATGTAAATCATGTTTTTATAACTTTATTTTGTCTCCTTTTTGTATATATTTTAATCCCACTAAATGTTTTCTTTTTCTTTGCAGGATTGCAGTTTTCCAGAAAAATTCATCGATCTAAGCTTTTCATCGAGCTAATTTCGTCGATCTCAGCTTTTCGTCGAGCTAATTTCATCGACCTCAGGATTTCGTCGATCTCAATTTCATCAAATGGCCCAGTTTCGTCGAGCGCAATCGGCCCAGAGTTCGTCGAACTCGCCTTCAGTTAAACTTTCGTCGAACTCTCTCTCCCTTCTTCTTCCTCCGTTCAACGAAATTTTCTATTTCGTCGAGCTATCCCTTATGCTTTCTCAGTTCTACGAAATTTTCTATTTCGTCGAGCTCTCCCTTCAACTTTCTCCGCTCGACGTAATTTCTCTCTATTTCGTCGAGCTCTCTCCCGCTGTTATCTATTCGACGAAATTTCATCATTTCGTCAAGCTTTCCTCTTCTGCTTTCTCGGCTCGACAAAGTTCTTTTCTATTTCATCGAGCTCTTCCTCAAATTCTTCAAGCTTCCCCCTGCTGCCAGAACAAATCCAGCTTTTTAACAAAAGCCTGCTTCTGCCATTAAATACACATCACTCAGCCCGAGGCCGTCATCATTTTCCCGCCAGTACCTGTACCAAGGTCAACTTCCTTGCATGGTTGATTGCATGGGCAGGCTCCTACTGCTTGAAGAAATCTATAAATAGAGCCCCACTCCCTGTACAAAAGATATAGAATTTTGGGAGAGGGGAACTGCTGCCATTTTCATTTCTCCTTTAGGTTTCTTCCTCTCTCATGTTTTTATTTTAGTTTTTCTATTTAGCTTCTATTCTTTACTCTTCTATAATAGTTTTATTTATTGGATTACTATTCTGTTTTAGTTTCATTTTCAGTTTAGCTTAGTTAGTTTTATTTTTCCAGCAAGTGTATTTTTCTTTTATTGCAAGTTGTAACTCTCTGTTATTCTAATATAAAGGTGGTTCACTATTTGTTTTTGTCTCTGTTCCATTTTTATGCTCTCCTACTCATCACTCCTCCTCCATTTCACCATTAGTAACTAATCCTCTTTGTACTCGATCTTGATGATCCGAGGTTCAAGTTGATTAAGTATGATTCCCTAGTTTTCCTTTTCTTGTAAGGTTTAGACCCTGAATTACTCTTGAATAATCATGTTTGGAGATATATCATCGATGTATATTTTCCATCTTTGTTTCCACTCTTAGCTAGCATAGAGGCTCGTAGTTTGGAGTGAATACTCAAGAGTAAAGAGAGTTGCACGCACCCCTCAAGAGAGGCAGACGTCAAAATCTCCCGGATTGGAGTGAAATCCAATAACGGGGTTCACAACGTAAAATGAGCTTTAGGCCTCCGATTTGGACGAGAGTTCGGTCGGACTTTCCTAAACTCAAGTGGGCACGACTTTGAGAGAAGCATGTTCATGCTTTAGGAACCTCCACGGTTCAGGTCCTTTGCCTTATTTAGTTAGAGTTTATTATCGCATGTTTTGATCAACTTAGGCCGAGGTGATTCTCAATCGAGTGCTTTTCTTATTAACGTTTAACCCCCCGTTTTAATATCTAGTTGTGCTCTCTCTGTTAAGTGCAAGTGCTGTTCTTTATGCAAGTTTCTGTTCTTTTAATTTAGTTAGCAACCCGCAAAGTTACTTCGATAAGATAATATTCTTCGTGTGAGTAAGATTACTCAACAGTTCCCAGATTTCAATACGACACTTGTGTCCCCTAGCTACAATTCGATATGTATACTTGCCTAGTTGGATTGTTTGTTCGGCTCTCTTTTCTCTTGCACGAAAAGCGATCACCAAGTTTTTGGCGCCGTTGCTGGGGACCAACTTTTGTTGATAATTTGAAAACACGAACCTATTGCTCTTATCTCTTCTCTTTCTCACCCTCTTTCTTAAAAATTAAAAATTCAAAAAAATATTGACGCTCTTAATAGAAACCCACATCACAATTTTTCTACACCACCAAACTCTCTCAAAAAAGGCAAAGTGGCTTAAATACCACTATCTTGTCTAGTATCTTGCAAACCCATCATCGAGTAGCAATTGGGAAGTTCGAGAGTTAAAACAATAAAAAAAAATCTATTTTAAAAAAAATTTTAGTAGTTCTCTTTTTCTAAGTTTATTTTCTCTTTCTTAATCTTCTCCTAGTGCATGACCCGCGGAAATCCGTCGGTTATTTTGGACTTAGATCATGAAATTGAGCGTACTCTTCGGAGAAGATCGCGATTTCAAGGCCCTACTCTCCAAATACTGGTTGAGGATTCTGAGTCATTTTCTACTTTAAGAATGAAAGAGTCCATCATAGAGGAAGCCCTGCATAGGCCTATGTCTTATTATGCACGATCGAATCTAGTGTAACGCCCCATTTTTTCAGCGATTATTTTTATTCTCGTTTGGCGTTACGATGTCGCGTTTCCGTGGCTTGTGCCATTTGTGGAGTGTGGTTTAGCTCCTTAGAACTGAGTGCCCTATTCTGTAGCCTGTTGGTAAGATCTCCCTAGCAAGCCGAGTCGTTTTGGGTGACCCGGTGTGGCCTCTCGGGGGGATGTTGGTGTTTGGCTTTATTTGGGTATAACTCGAGTTCTGTTCGTCGAAAAGTAATTTCGACTTCGCCATTGTGTTCGTAGCGTGGGTATTTAGCTACGGTGCGAATTTCGTCGAATTTCGAGGTAGTTCGGTTTTCGCGTCGTTTAGGTGCTTTATGTAATTTTGTAATTCATTATATTATTATATAATTATATATATATATATATAGTATGAAAAGGCACGGCAATCTTCTTCCCCGCTTGAAACCGCCGGTCCTGTACGAGAGGAAACGGAGAAACCGCCTACCCTTCCCTTCGGACGCCGATTCCCGGAGCGTTTGTGGACGGAATTCGATTCCGAGAGTGGATTCAGATTGCTCTCGTCAAGACCTTCATTCCTACGGTAAGAAATTCGATTTTCGTGGATTTTTGGGAGGTTTGGAATTTTCGGTTTTGGAAGTTTTCCGCCATTAATGTCCGAGTGTTTGTTCTAGGTGTTGCGGCCGTTTTGATCCGTGCGAAGAGGAGGAAAGCAGTCCAAAGCTTCGCTGTGAATTGAGGCAAGTGGTATTCTTGCCCTTGCTAAGTTTTCTTTTTGATTCTACTTGCTGAAATTGAAATCCCGGTTAGCCCAGGTTAGAGGCCATGTTGTTCTCATTTTCTTGCTAACTATAGGGCTTAGTTCTTCTACTGAAACCCCCCTATTTTGTGATGATTGGAATCCAAATTGTCGGCGTAAAGCCGTTGTTTTCCTTTACTCTGATTGTTGCTATGGTTCGGGTGTAGCCAAGAGGGAGAATTAGGAGGGGTGTAGTTGCCGATTTTCGTTAAGGTATTACTCGAATGATTAGGCATAGTTTGTATAGTAGTGGTGCACGACGTTGGTAGTTTCCTGCTGCTTCTGCAGTTGCGTGAGTCGTGTGTGCGTTCCGGTGTCGTTCGGGAAATTCCAAATGGTACAGGTTGACCGCGCACGGTCGTTAACCGTTAGGGCGCACGACCACTGGTCGTGTGCCTCTGTTCGTGCGCGTATAACTTTCAGTTTCCAAAGTTCTGTCTCACAGATCGCACGAGCGCTGGCAAGCAGTGCGCACGACCACTGATCGTGCGTCACTGATCGTGCGCTGACGCTAAGTTTTCTGTCAGTTTTTCCAGGTTCACTTCGCATGATCATCAGCCGATGAGTGTGCACGACCACTGATCGTGCGTCACTGATCGTGCGCTTTGTATATTTTCTTTTGCTAGGCGAATTTAGCTGGTTTCGAGTTCGGGAGTTTAGATACTCAAGTGGCAGGCAACTACTCGAGTTCTGGATCTTCTGCCTTGGTCATTCGACTGTCGTCGAGCTCCGTATTCTTTAGTGGGTTTGTGGGTAGTGGCATTATTTTGGCGGCGAGTGAGGCTAGCTCACTCAACGCCAAAGTTTAGGTAGGCACTGAGTGGGTTTCACTCAACGCCTAGTCGTGTTGGTTTATTTCAACACTCTTTCTTTACCTTGTCTTTCATTTTTGAGTGGATTTCCAGTTGTATTTCTGGGTTTTCCTTGTCGGCCGTTTTCTTTATTTTCCTAAAGGCCGAATCGTGGGTCGTGATTAGTAGTGGTGGTTGTAGCTCTTTATGGGGGTGGAGTTGTGTGATATAGCCAAGACCACCCATGTTTTTTTTTCTTGCTCCAGGTATGGGCTGGGCATGTCGGGTGGAAGGTCCCTTGTGTTTTCACGTGTTGACCCTCGAGCTTTTGACTTGGACATGGTGGATTGGGGGACTGCGTTTGCCTTCGATCCGATTCCTCGTTGTTGTTTTTGCTACTATCACTTCCCACAGTTTAGGGTGTTAGAAGTTTCTTCTTTGGTAGTTTGCAGCATTCTAGCTCTTGGCAGCCTAGTAGGCCCTGCAGGATGTGGTTCCTGGGCTGGGTCGTTGCTGTTTCTTTGCACGTTGTGCATTCCTTGTGGTCCTGTTTTGGACAGTTGTGACTCTTTCTACTGCATGTTTTTCTGTTACTTTGTCCTTTGGTTGACTCTTTCATGCAGTTTTTCTTTGTTTAGCTTGCTGAGGTATTCTGTTTTCTTTTGGAATACCCCAGGTTCTGAGCTGTAGCCAGTCTGGTGGCTAGTTGGAGGTGGTGTTGTTGGTGGACTCCCGGACCTTGGAGTTCTGTTTACCTTGTTAGTGAGGTTGTTTTCAGTACTTTCTTACAGACATATATTTGTGCTAGTGGGTTCGTGTCAGGTTGTTGGCGCCCACTGGTAGTTTTTACCTTGTACTAGATATATACTATTGCTGCTACCATTTTTCTGGAGATAGTCTACTTGCTTTGAGAAGGTTTTATGCTAGGTTGCTAGTTATTTTTAAACTATAATTATTATTATAAATAAAGCTCATGATCAGCATGTTTTATAAGATGTATTCACTATTTTCCAAATCACCTATAAAGACCGCTTTCTTATATATTATATAAATTAAATGTAGGGTCTTGCATAGCATGAGTGGTTCTCTTGGAACCCTTATGCGCTCCTTAGGAGGTTAAACCTAAATAAAGTATTTTTCCGCAGCGTATAAATATAGTTTTTCTTTTGTGGACTAGGTGATCTACTGAGCCGAGGGATACGGTCTCTAAAATATAACTGATTTTCTAATCATTAATCACATGATTTTTCTTTCATTAAGTTGGTAGTTGGTTTTGCCTGAGCGTCAGCAGTTATCCCCTGCTTGATGTGGCATCACGACGCGTGTTTTCTCTTACTCTGATAATTCTTAATTCAGAGAAAATGCGGGTTGTGACAGTTGGTATCAGAGGGCAGGTTTGCTTGACAGGTTTGCTTGACAGGTTTGCTTGTCAGGTTTGCTTGACAAGTTAGTTGAGCAACCTTCCTTTGTTCGCTTATTAGTAGTTCAGCATCATGTCATTCACACACCGATATGTCATCAGCATGTCTTGGCAAAAGCACGAACACTACACTCATAGCATAACATGAAGTATACGGGGCATATTATGTAGTATGGGATGCATAATATGTGTTCGTATATGGATCCACCATAGGGGCTACATGTGAGGGTTATGTAGTATGGGATGCATAACCTCACCACATGACTGCGACTAGCACGTTTCTTTTTCGTTGCATGGAAATGTTATGTAGTATGGGATGCATAACATTTTCATGCGTACGCCACTCATAACATGCATTAGGGCCTTTTTTTTAGAATGCATAGCACAATCATGCATATCATATCACTGCATAAGCACAACGTGCCGAGCTAAAGATTTGCAGGATGACATATGTACACACATGAGTTTTCAAATTAACATAAGTTCATGCATCCGATCTAGGCACAAGAGTTAGTAAGGTGGTGGTTAACCATCCTAGGTTAGGGCATATCATCTAATTTTTGTGAAGAAGATAAACTCTCAGAGCAAGTTTAGCAGCTTTAAGTCTATATCTACATATGTATTGTCTGTACTGGTAATCGGTTCTAGTCGTGGGATTTGGATCTGATTTGCGTTGTAATGATTTTTAGGATGGCTAGGCGTCCTGCGACTCGATCGACTCCCCTGTCTGAGGGTGAATCTTCTGGAGCTCAGAACGATGCGGTGATCGAGAGTCTGTGTCTGAGTAGCGAAGCTATGGGCAGGCAGTTGGAGGAGGTGCAAGCCCAGATTCAGTCTTTGGTGGCAGTTGTGGCAGGGCAGGCTTAGGGTGCGCAAGTTCCTGCTGGGGGGTTAGCTGTTCCTCCTCCTCCTGCACCCTTGAGACCTCCAGTGGTGGTGCCAGTAGAGATGGTCTTCATCTCGCAGTTTCAGAGGCTGAGCCCTCCCACTTATGATGGGAAGGCAGATTTCATGGTGATAGACGACTGGCTGATCTCCATGGAGGAGATGTTTTCGTACTCAGGAATTGCAGGTGATCAGAGGGTGATGCTAGCCACCTATCAGCTCAAAGGGTTGGCTAAGAGTTGGTGGCTGAGAGAAAAGGAGAGCTTAGTGGCTGGGTGCTCGTGGGAGATGTTCAAGGAGTTACTGTTGAGAAAGTTCTTGCCTTCGGTTGAGCGTGACCGCCTCATGAATGATTTCCTCTATCTGAAGCAAAGGCAACTCACGGTGGGTGAGTATGAGATAGAGTTCAGCAAGTTGAGCCGTTTTGCCCCGGGATTGGTCAGTGTTGAGGCTGATCGAGTTAAGCGATTTCTCGGTGGTTTGAGGAGTGAGGTGTAGTAGTTGGCCAGTGCTTATGGGTCAGTGAATTATGCTGGAATTGTAGAGGCTGCTCTTAAGGTTGAGGCCATTGAGACGGCGAAGAGCAGAGGCCAGCAGTTGAAGAAGGATAAGAGGAAGTTGGTAGAGGAGAAGAAACCCCTGGTACCCGATGCTGTTCCGGGAAAGAGGAGCAGAGTGGTGTGCAGTTTTTGTGGCCGGACAGGCCATCCTGTCGAGAGGTGTTTCAAGAAGGTGGCAGCTCTGAAGAAGGAGCAGGTTCATGCGATTCAGGGTGCTCCTAGGAGAGATGCCTCCTGTTCTATTTGTAAGCGATCCGGCCATGATGCGGCCCAGTGTTGGACCAAGGATAAAGTCTGCTTTCAGTGTGGGCAGAAGGGACACATCAAGTCGAGGTGTCCTCTGTTTCAGCCAGCTCTTCCTGCAGTTCCGTTACAGGCTTTACCTCCACCTCAACGTGTGGACAAGGGAAAGGGGAAGCTGAACGTGATTTCTTCCGAGGAGGCTCAGACTTCGACCCAGGTGATCTCAGGTTAGTTGTTTGTTGTTTTTCTTTCTAGCCTGGTAGTTTAGTTGCTAGATTATTTGCGGTACTGTTGTGCTAGTTCCTTAGCTTTGTGCGTTCCTATAGGGAAATTTAAGGTGAAGAACCGCTGGGCGCGTGTTCTGTTTGACTCCGGCGCTACCCACTCGTTCGTGGCTAGAGCCTTTGTGGAGCATCATCGGTTGTCTCTAGATCGTGTTCGGGATTCCTTCCGTGTCAAGTTTCCCTCTGGTGAATCTGTGTTGTCAGATTTGGGTATTTTGGATTGCCCGGTTTTGTTGGGGGATTTTCTTGCGAAGGCGGACCTGAAGATGATTGATCTAGAGCACTTCGATGTTATTTTGGGCATGGACTGGCTCTCTCGGTATGATGCGGTCATTCAGTGCAAAGGAAAGCGCTTGGACTTCATCAGGGACGACGGTCAGCCCGGCAGCGTGTATGCTGATCCGTGTCAGGATTCTCCTGTTCTCTCTGCGGTATGTGTTCAGAGATTGTTTCTTTCTGATTGTTGTGTTTGTTTAGTCTCGGCGGTTGGAACCATTGTTAGCGTGCCACGCTTGGAGGAGATTCCTATTGTTCGTGGTTTCGCCGATGTTTTTCCTAATGATCTTCCTGGTATCCCTCCTGAGCGGGATGTGGAGTTTGTTATTGATTTGGAGCCGGGTATGCGTCCTATTGCTAAGGCGCCGTACCGGATGGCCCCTCGTGAGTTAGAGGAGTTTCGAATTCAGTTAGATGAGTTGTTGGCTAAAGGTTTTATCAGGCAGATTTCGTCGCCTTGGGGTGCTCCTGTTTTGTTCGTAAAGAAGAAAGATGGGTCGATGCGGCTTTGCATCGACTATAGAGAGTTGAACAAGGTCACTATCAAGAACAGGTACCCTCTGCCGAGGATCGATGATTTATTTGACCAGTTGCATGGTAGCACGGTGTTCTCCAAGATCGATCTTCGTTCGGGCGATCATCAGCTCAGGATCCGTGAGGCAGATATTCCGCGGACTGCGTTTAGGTCGAGGCATGGACACTTTGAGTTTTTGGTGATGTCGTTTGGTTTGACCAACGCACCATCAGCTTTCATGGACATGATGAATCGGGTATTCAAGGATTTCCTAGACAAGTTCGTGGTGGTCTTCATTGATGACGTGTTGGTTTATTCTCGCAGTGCTGAGGAGCATGAGCAGCATCTGCGCTTGGTACTATCAGAATTGAGGAACCACAAGTTATTCGCCAAGTTGAGCAAGTGCGAATTTTGGTTGCCTCAGGTTTCTTTTCTAGGCCACGTGGTGAACAAGGATGGGATCTCGGTTGACCCAGAAAAGATTGCAGCAGTGATGGATTGGAGTAGGCCGAATACTCCTAAGGAGATCAGAAGTTTCTTAGGGTTGGCTGGCTATTACAGGAGATTCGTGGAGGGTTTCTCTTCTCTAGCCGCACCTTTGACCAAGCTGACTCAGAAGAATGTGGCTTTTGTTTGGAGCGAGAAGTGCGAAGAAGCTTTTCAGGAGTTAAAGAGGAGATTGTGTACTGCTCCCGTTCTGACCCTTCCTACTGAGGGCGTGGATTATGATGTGTATGTGGATGCTTCGCTTGTAGGTTTGGGATGCGTATTAATGCAGGATGGAAAAGTAATCGCTTATGGGTCAAGGCAGCTGAAGACTCATGAGAAGAATTATCCTACGCATGACCTTGAGTTTGCAGCGGTTATCTATGCGTTGAAGTTGTGGAGGCACTTACTTTATGGGGCTCAGTGCAAGATTTTTACTGACCATAAGAGCCTGAAGTACGTGTTCACGCAGAAAGAGTTGAATCTGCGTCAGCGGCGGTGGCTTGAGTATGTGGCGGATTATGACGTAGAAATCCAGTATCATCCGGGCAAGGCCAATGTGGTGGCCGACGCCCTGAGCCGAAAGACGGGAAAGATCTTTAACCTCTCCGCCGATCGGTTAGTTGAGGAGTTCCTCCTTATGGATATTTCAGTGGGATGCTGTGGTTTGCAGAGTAGTTTGTCAGTGGCAGAGCTGTCCTGGATTTCTTTGACTAGACTGCATCAGAAGGACGATCCGGATCTGTTGCACCTTTTTACCAGGACAGAGAAGGGAGAGTTGCCAGATTTTGCTATTGATGATGCGGGTATTTTGAAGTACCGCGGCAGGTTTTGCATTCCCGCTGTTGGGGACATTAGGAGTATGATTTGCAGTGAGGCTCATGGTTCCAGCGTTGCCTACCATCCAGGATCTACGAAGATGTACCGTGACTTAAGGCAAATTGCCTGGTGGTATGGCATGAAAGGTGATATAGCCCGATTTGTTGCTGAGTGTCACACTTGCAAGCGTGTGAAGGCCGATCATGGAAGGCCTGGTGATAAGTTGACTCCGCTAGAGATCCCGACTTGGAAGTGGGAGAGTATATCTATGGACTTCATCACGGGTTTGCCAAAATCCCCGAGAGGATATGATTCTGTTTGGGTTATAGTGGATAGATTGACGAAGTGTGCTCACTTCGTGCCTTATAAGATTGATTACCCGATGAAGAAGATAGCGGAGTTGTACTTGAATGAAGTCATCCGACTCCACGGTGTGTCGGTTAGCATCATTTCTGATCGAGACTCCCGGTTTACTTCTCGTTTTTGGCAGAGTCTGCAGGAGGGTTTGGGTACGGATCTGAGGTATTCTACTGCGTACCACCCTCAGAACAATGGGCAGACGGAGCGGGTCAATCAGATTGTTGAGGATATGATCCGGTGCTATATTTTAGACCACGGTGGAGTGTGGGATGAGCGTCTGCGACTCATGGAATTTGCTTATAATAACAGTTATCAGGAAAGCTTGCAGATGGCTCCGTTCGAAGCTTTGTATGGGAGGCGCTGTAGGACTCCGTTGTTTTGGGCTGAGGCTGGTGAGAAGCCTTTGTTGGGTCCAGATGCTCTGGAAGAGATGGAAGTCGCCGTGAAGCTTATTCGGGAGAAGCTTCGTATAGCTCAGGAGAGGTATGAAAAGAACGCCAATCGGCGTAGGTCTGCTTTGGAGTTTTTAGTAGGGGATCATGTATACCTCAAGGTTTCTCCAATGGTTGGTGTGAAGAGATTTGGTAAAAATCGGAAATTGGACCCAAGGTATGTGGGCCCGTTCGAGGTTTTGGAGCGGATTGGTGTGTCTGCATATAGATTGGATTTGCCAGCGAACTTCCCTGGTGTTCATAATGTTTTTCATGTTAGCCAGTTGCGGAAGTGTGTGCGCAGCAGTGGGCAACTCTTGGATGTTGTGCCCCAGTTGGAGCCCAACCTCTCTTTTGTTGAGGTGCCAGTTCGTATTTTGGATACTCAGGAGCGTGTGCTGCGAAAGAAGTCCATACCGATGGTGAAAGTTTTATGGAAAAATCAGGATTTGGAGAGCGCGACTTGGGAGCTAGAGTCGGCCATGAGGAGGGCGTACCCTCACCTGTTTCGCTGATTTGATCGGTATGTTTCCCTTTGTAACTTCTGTTTGTTACTTTTCCTTCTTTAGTAGGAGGGTTGTGCGTAAAGTTTCGGGATGAAACTTTCTTTTAGGGGGAGTGAATGTAACGCCCCGTTTTTTCAGCGATTATTTTTATTCTCGTTTGGCGTTACGATGTCGCGTTTCCGTGGCTTGTGCCATTTGTGGAGTGTGGTTTAGCTCCTCAGAACTGAGTGCCCTATTCTGTAGCCTATTGGCAAGATCTCCCTAGCAAGCCGAGTCGTTTTGGGTGACCCGGTGTGGCCTCTCGGGGGGATGTTGGTGTTTGGCTTTAATTGGGTATAACTCGAGTTCTGTTCGTCGAAAAGTAATTTCGACTTCGCCGTTGTGTTCGTAGCGTGGGTATTTAGCTACGGTGCGAATTTCGTCGAATTCCGAGGTAGTTCGGTTTTCGCGTCGTTTAGGTGCTTTATGTAATTTTGTAATTAATTATATTATTATATAATTATATATATATATATAGTATGAAAAGGCACGGCAATCTTCTTCCCCGCTTGAAACCGCCGGTCCTGTACGAGAGGAAACGGAGAAACCGCCTACCCTTCCCTTCGGACACCGATTCCCGGAGCGTTTGTGGACGGAATTCGATTCCGAGAGTGGATTCGGATTGCTCTCGTCAAGACCTTCATTCCTACGGTAAGAAATTCGATTTTCGTGGATTTTTGGGAGGTTTGGAATTTTCGGTTTTGGAAGTTTTCCGCCATTAATGGCCGAGTGTTTGTTCTAGGTGTTGCGGCCGTTTTGATCCGTGCGAAGAGGAGGAAAGCAGTCCAAAGCTTCGCTGTGAATTGAGGCAAGTGGTATTCTTGCCCTTGCCAAGTTTTCTTTTTGATTCTACTTGCTGAAATTGAAATCCCGGTTAGCCCAGGTTAGAGGCCTTGTTGTTCTCATTTTCTTGCTAACTATAGGGCTTAGTTCTTCTACTGAAACCCCCCTATTTTGTGATGATTGGAATCCAAATTGTCGGCGTAAAGCCGTTGTTTTCCTTTACTCTGATTGTTGCTCTGGTTCGGGTGTAGCCAAGAGGGAGAATTAGGAGGGGGTGTAGTTGCCGATTTTTGTTAAGGTATTACTCGAATGATTAGGCATAGTTTGTATAGTAGTGGTGCGCGACGTTGGTAGTTTCCTGCTGCTTCTGCAGTTGCGTGAGTCGTGTGTGCGTTCCAGTGTCATTCGGGAAATTCCAAACGGTACAGGTTGACCGCGCACGGTCGTTAACCGTTAGGGCGCACGACCACTGGTCGTGTGCCTCTGTTCGTGCGCGTATAACTTTCAGTTTCCAAAGTTTTGTCTCGCAGATCGCACGAGCGCTGGCAAGCAGTGCGCACGACCACTGATCGTGCATCACTGATCGTGCGCTGACGCTAAGTTTTCTGTCAGGTTTTCCAGGTTCGCTTCGCACGATCATTAGCCGATGAGTGCGCACGACCACTGATCGTGCGTCACTGATCGTGCGCTTTGTATATTTTCTTTTGCTAGGCGAATTTAGCTGGTTTCGAGTGCGGGAGTTTAGATACTCAAGTGGCAGGCAACTACTCGAGTTCTGGATCTTCTGCCTTGGTCGTTCGACTGTCGTCGAGCTCCATATTATTTAGTGGGTTTGTGGGTAGTGGTATTATTTTGGCGGCGAGTGAGGCTAGCTCACTCAACGCCAAAGTTTAGGTAGGCACTGAGTGGGTTTCACTCAACGCCTAGTCGTGTTGGTTTATTTCAACACTCTTTCTTTACCTTATCTTTCGTTTCCGAGTGGATTTCCAGTTGTATTTTTGGGTTTTCCTTGTCGGCCATTTTCTTTATTTTCCTAAAGGCCAAATCGTGGGTCGTGGTTAGTAGTGGTGGTTGTAGCTCTTTATGGGGGTGGAGTTGTGTGATATAGCCAAGGCCACCCATGTTTTTTTTTCTTGCTCCAGGTACGGGCTGGGCATGTCAGGTGGAAGGTCCCTTGTGTTTTCACGTATTGACCCTCGAGCTTTTGACTTGGACATGGTGGATTGGGGGACTGCATTTGCCTTCGATCCGGTTCCTCGTTGTTGTTTTTGCTACTATCACTTCCCACAGTTTAGGGTGTTAGAAGTTTCTTCTTTGGTAGTTTGCAGCATTCTGGCTCTTGGCAGCCTAGTAGGCCCTGCAGGATGTGGTTCCTGGGCTGGGTCGTTGCTATTTCTTTGCACGTTGTGCATTCCTTGTGGTCCTGTTTTGGACAGTTGTGACTCTTTCTACTGCATGTTTTTCTGTTACTTTGTCCTTTGGTTGACTCTTTCATGCAATTTTTCTTTGTTTAGCTTGCTGAGGTATTCTGTTTTCTTTTGGAATACCCCAGGTTCTGAGCTGTAGCCAGTCTGGTGGCTAGTTGGAGGTGGTGTTGTTGGTGGACTCCCGGACCTTGGAGTTCTGTTTACCTTGTTAGTGAGGTTGTTTTCAGTACTTTCTTACAGACATATATTTGTGCTAGTGGGTTCGTGTCAGGTTGTTGGCGCCCACTGGTAGTTTTTACCTTGTACTAGATATATACTATTGCTGCTATCATTTTTCTGGAGATAGTCTACTTGCTTTGAGAAGGTTTTATGCTAGGTTGCTAGTTATTTTTAAACAATAATTATTATTATAAATAAAGCTCATGATCAGCATGTTTTATAAGACGTATTCACTATTTTCCAAATCACGTATAAAGACCGCTTTCTTATATATTATATAAATTAAATGTAGGGTCTTGCATAGCATGAGTGGTTCTCTTGGAACCCTTATGCGCTCCTTAGGAGGTTAAACCTAAATAAAGTATTTTGCCGCAGCGTATAAATATAGTTTTTCTTTTGTGGACTAGGTGATCCACTGAGCCGAGGGATACGGTCTCTAAAATATAACTGATTTTCTAATCATTAATCACATGATTTTTCTTTCATTAAGTTGGTAGTTGGTTTTGCCTGAGCGTCAGCAGTTATCCCCTGCTTGACGTGACATCACGACGCGTGTTTTCTCTTACTTTGATAATTCTTAATTCGGAGAAAATGCGGGTTGTGACATCTAGAGGGTACAGAATCAAGCATAGTTCGCCCTGCTATAGCTAATAATAATTTTGAACTTAAGCCTAGCATAATTCAAATGATGCAGCAGTATGTGCAATATGGCAGACTTCAAGATGAAGATTCGAACGCGCATATAGCAAGCTTTCTTGAGATTTGTGACACCTTCAAGATCAATGGTGTTACAAATGATGCTATTAGGCTAAGATTATTTCCTTTCTCCCTAAGAACCAAAGCCAAACAGTGGTTGATGACTCTGCCAAGAGGAAGCATCACCACTTGGGATCAACTAACTGAAAATTTTCTGACGAAGTATTTTCCGCCAGCTAAAATGATAAAACTTAGGAACGATATTTCTGCCTTTGGACAAATATACTCTGAAACTTTATATGAAACCTGGGAAAGATTTAAAGAACTAATAAGACGATGCCCACATCATGCGCTTCCTGTATTGTTACAAGTGCAGACGTTTTATAACGGGCTAAATCAAAATACAAAGCAAATGATAGACGCAGCTTATGGTGGTACCTTAAACAACAAAACCCCGGAAGCAACTCTTGAGCTTTTCGAGGACATAGCCATGAACACATATCAGTGGAATGTGCCTAGGTCCCACCCAAACAAACCTACAGGTATATTTTAAGTGAACAACGTCTCTCAGCTAGCTCTACAAGTGGAAAATTTAAGTAAAAAAATTACGGAGATGACTGTTGCCTCCGCCCCTCAGGTATGAGAATCTGCAACACATGCTCACGAACAATTAGATTATGTTAATAATATGCCTTGAAATGCTTTTAATAATTTTTCTGATGCGAATTTTCCTGCTCTGGATTTTGCTTTTCCGAATAGTTATAATCCCACTTAACGATACCACCCGAATTTTTGTGGAGTAATCCCTCGAACGCAATGCGCCCGCCACCACAAAATGATTTTTCTGCACCACCTCCACCTCTTCAAAATTATCCAAAACCTCCAAGCTTGGAGGAGTTACTTTCTAAATATCTAAACACAAATGACGCTACTATAAGAACCCTAGTCGGGACCGTTAATAGTTTAGAAAATCAAGTAGGACAACTCGTAAAAATTATTTCTGAGCGACCCGTCGGGTCTCTTCTTGCCAATACCGAGCCCAACCCAGGAGAGCAAGTGAAAGATATAACTCTTCGGAGTGGGAAGCATGTTTCTGGTATGGTTAGCGAAGAGCTCGAGGCAAGATCCGCCCCCATTTTTAATATTCCACCACCTGTTGAAAAAGAAGTTATCACTCCGCTCTCTACTTTAGAAAAAGATCTCGCTCCACCACCCATTTTTAAAAAAGATCCAACTCCACCATACCCTTCCCAACTTAACAAACAACGTCTAGATGATCAGTATACCCGCTTCTTAGAAATTTTTAAACAAATCCACATAAATCTACCCTTCCACGAAGCGATTACCTAGATGCCGAAGTATGCTAAGTACCTTAAGAACCTCCTTAATAATAAGAAGAAGTTAGAAAACTTATCACATGTCACACTAAATACCGAGTGCTCTGCATCCTTAAAAAATGGTTTACCAAAGAAGATCAGTGATCCCGGTAGTTTTTCTATTCCATGTGTCTTTGGTGATCTTTTTGTCAAGCAGGCATTTGCCGACTTAGGTGTGAGTATCAACCTGATGCCCCTCTCGTTATTTAAAAAGTTAGGAATTGGTAGTCTCAACCCCACACGCATGAGTATCCAACTCTCTGATAGATCCGTTAAGTACTCGTTAGGAATAGTGGAGGATGTTCTAGTCAAAGTCGACAAATTCATCTTCCCGGTAGATTTCTTCATATTGGACATCGAAGAAGACGTTAAGGTTCCCTTTGTAACACCTCCTCTGTAATGACCGAATAATATGGGTCTGGCCGGGGCCCCGCAACATACAGACGCCATAGCTTTGGCATTAAGAGATGATATTAACTACCCAATCTCAAAACTCAGAATAAAACACAGCGGAAATATACAACACAACTAGAAGTTATCCACTACTAAAATAGGGGTATCACCATGGCCTTATGACCTTACATCAAAAGAGTCCAAAATGGAAAGACCACAAGGTCAAACATCAATTTGCAACAACACTCCTAGGCTACCTCGGCATGCAAGCTGGAATATACCAAAACATAAAGCATACAATCAAAAGGAAACAAGCTAGAAGGCACAATAAACAATTCATAAGGCTTAGGGCTTTTTAGCCGGCGCACTTGCTCTCATTTGCGATCCTTGCCCTGTAAAAATTTGCAATAATGTGGGTCAGCAAACGCTGAACTCTATTGTATAACCAACACATCTCCTCCCGGGCGCCCCTAACGGACCCCGGGGTACCCCTCCAACCTACAAGTCAGCACTTTGTATACCGTATACATAAACATGTAAAGCTTTAAACAGATTTGGATGTCTCATACAACAATCACATTTTCTATGTTGAGCATATAACAAAAAGGGGCCTACTATGCAGCATGTATGCAGACCCGGGCTTTGCCCAAGGCACCCTATAGCGTATGTAACTTGCACATCATCATATCAACTGGTTACTTCCATTTCCCCATTGGCGTAAAGCCGCAAACAAAAGGGGACTACAATGCCCCTAACGGCCCAAAAGCCGCTACACAGAAATCTTGCCAAGGCCCCATCCGCACATGGGTCTTAAACCCGGGCTTGCCTGCAAATTCTTACTTCTCGCGTCAGGATTCCGTCTCACACACAAACAGATTATAAGAACCCTTGCTGGACCCCACCCGCTCATGGCTTCATTTCCCAGGCTTGCCCTACCCTTGGTGTTCTCTTCAATCTCACAGAAGGGGACTCGTCTCATTGGGACACTCTCCCCACATGACTTACACGTCATGGGATAGCAAACCGACCATGGAGATATAGTCATGCCTTAAAACAACACAACCATAATCTTTCCTACCCTAATCCACCATTTGTACTGCAACGTTCCCGCGCACCAAGGAAACCATCTACCGCCAATGCGGAGCTAACCTTGTCCGATTCCGACTACATGTACTCACTCTAGAAAAGGGGGAAAACGCATACATCACAACAATATCTTGCCGTAATGGATTTCTACCAAATCCTTAAGGCTCGCTATGCAACATCACCGAGTCAGACTAACGGTCGCGATTACGGCTTCACCCACAATGACTAATCCACAAATGAAGCGAATCTCTAATGTAAAATCATGTCGGGGACGGACAAATAAACCCGGAGGTCCCTCTTGAACCAAGGCAACCCAAACCCCTCTCATTTGAGAGATATGGAGCCCAAAAACTGAAAAGAAGAGATGCTAAGCGTGCATCCTAAAAATCAAGAGGAGAAGTATCATTACCTTTCGACCACTCTTCCTAGCCATGGAGAAACTTGGTCAGATGAACACCACAACAACGGTCTTGCTTTCACGGATCTAGACTCGGCTTGAGAAACGAGGCTCCGAAGCTTCTCCGGCGGCCGGAACTCTCCTCCACCTTCTTCCTTGCTCTCCCCTCTCTCTAAACTTTAGAAAAAGAAAGCCCACAATGGAATGAGGGTTCTAAACCCTATTCCCGGCCAAATACCAGCAAGGGAAGCTTGAGCCCTTGGATCCTAATTTAAGAAAACAAACGACCATGATTCGCCCTGAAAAAGAACTTCCTAGGCCGAACATGGCTTGCGACATGCCCGTGTCCAAGGCCGTGTTCCCTCACTCGCCTTCAAACCAAAAATTACAGAACAGGACATGACCTGTGACACGGCTTGGGACACGCCTGTGTCTTAAGAGACACGCCCATGTCATGGGCCGTGTGCCTCAATCGACACAGGACCAAAATGTCCCGAATAGGACACGGCCATGTGACACGCCCGTGTCACATGCCGTATGCTAGACATGCCCATGTCTCAGGCCGTATAACAAAAACATAACTCGCCAAACTGCCCGTGTAGGACACGGCCTATGACACGCCCGTGTCTCAGGCTGTGTGCCCTGCCTCGACGCTCATTGACTGAAATTCATCGACCTCTCGGAAAATCGTCGACCTCAAGTACGACACGCCCTGTGACACACCCGTGTCATAGGCCGTGTCAGCCTATCCAGAACCCAACTTGGCCCGGAAACGCCATCCGTTCCTCTTTTGAGTTTTGGGGCGTTACAATTCCTCCCCCCTTAAAAGAATTTCGTCCCGAAATTTAACTAGAAAGTACACAAACTTAAACGGTACCTGAGAAGAAAAGCTTGGTGTACTCCTCAAGCATGGCCTTCTCTCGCTCCCACGAAAGTTCCTCACGACCACAGTTGTCCTAACAAAATTTTACGAGTTTGACCTCCTTGTTCCGCAACTGCCGAATTTCTGAATCTTCTATACTAATTGGACGAACTCACGTCCTCAAATCCTCTTCTATCGGCACTGATGCCGATTCGATCACCATGCTAGCCTCTACCAAAGCTTTCCTCAAGAAGGAGACATGGAAGACATCGTGTAATCCACTCAGCTCCGTGGACAACGACAACCAGTACGCTGCTTCTCCCACCCATTCTATAACCTCGAACGGTCCCAAAAATCTCAGACTAAACTTCTTGAGTCGGCGAATCTGCGAAATGCCTTTGAACGGCTTGATTTTTAGATATACCCAGTTGCCTACCGCGAACTCCACCTTCCTGTGGCGAGCATTAAAATATTTTGCTTGCCAATCTTGAGCTACCTTCATGCACTCTTGAATGGTTCGCACCATCTCATAAGCATCAGCTACCACTTCTTTTCCCAAAAGCTTGGTGTCTCCCGCCTTTGTCCAAGACATCGGTGTTCGACACCGCCTCCCATACAAAGCTTCGTATGGCGCCATATTTATACTTGCTTGGTAACTGCTATTATAGGTGAACTCTACGATGAAGAGGTGATCCTCCCATTTCTTGCCGAAGTCAAGAGTACACATCCTCAATATATCCTCCATAGTACGGTTCGTTCTTTTGGTTTGCCCATCAGTTTGAGGATGGAAAGTCGTACTGAACTTGAGCTTCGTGCCCAGACTCTTCTGAACGAACCTCCAGTCCTTAGATGTGAAACGTCCATCACGATCACTAACTATGCTTTTGGGAATCCCATGTAGTCACACAATGTTGCGAACATACAATTCCACCAGCTTCTCCACGCTGTCCTCCTTCCGATTTGGGATGAAGTGTGCCACTTTGGTCAAGCGATCCACGATAACCCAAATTGCGTCATTACCCTGCTACGATCTAGGTAACCCATGCACAAAATCCATGGAGATGTCTTCAAATTTCCACTTGGGAATAGGAAAAGGATTCAGGAACCCGCTCGGCTTCTGACACTCGGCCTTCACCAAGGCACAAGTTTGGCACCGACTCATATACAAAGCTACGTCCCGCTTTAGACCAGGCCACCAAAAGGATTTCTTCATATCCAAGTACATATTTGTACTGCCCGGGTGAATGGAGTAATTCGTAAAATGAGTCTCAAACATCAACTCCTCACGAAGTTTGCCGAACTGCGGTACATAAATCCTTCCGTCCTTCCTCAGAATCCCATCCATCATCTCCCAGGCGCTACTCTCGCCCTTTCGAGCTTCCACCACGAATGGCTGGAACTCTACATCCAAACGGGTCGCTTCCCGAATACGATCGGACAAGTCATTCTACATTTCAATCCAGTTCAACTGAGCCATGCTAGACTCGCCTCTAGCTACACACTCCATGCCAAGGGACTCCTAATCCCGCACCAACCGCTCATCATGAGCTTCGATCCAATTCCCTTTCCCAGAGTATTTTCTACTTAAGGCATCTACCACCACATTGGCTTTGCCTGGCGTATTCCGAATCGCCACCTCATAGTCTCCAAGGAACTCAACCCACCTACGCTGCCGCATATTCAAATCCTTCTGATCTAGGAGATACTTCAGACTTTTGCGGTCCGTGAAGATTTCCATCTTCGCACCATAAACGTAGTGCTTCCACAACTTCAACATAAAAATTACCGTCGCCAATTCCAAATCATGGACGGGGTAATTCCTCTCGTGAGGATTTAACTGTCTAGACCCAAAGGCAATCACACTGCCATACTGTACCAATACGCACCCCAAACCGTATCCAGATGCGTCGCTGAAAATTTTGAATCCTTCAGTCCCTTTCGGCGGACTTAGGACTGGAGCTGAAATCAGTCTTTCCCTCAGGGTGTCGAATGCTTGATTGCACTCCTGAGTCCAAACAAACTTCTGGTCCTTACGAGTTAGTGAAGTGAGGGGTAAAGCTATCCATGAAAAGTTTTCCACAAACCTTCTATAGTACCCGGCTAGTCCAAGAATTTTTCGGACTTCCGCCACGGTCCTCAATATCGGCCAATCTCTGATGGCTTCCACTTTTTTTGGATCTACCGCCACCCCATCACCACTAATCACATGGCCCAAAAATGTCACTTTCTCTAACCAGAACTCACATTTGGAGAACTTCGCATAAATCTAATTCTCTCTCAACACTTGCAAGACTATTCTCAAGTGAGTCTCATGCTCCACCTCTGATTTGGAGTAAAGCAGGATGTCGTCAATAAAGACAACTACCAAAGAGTCCAAGTATTTGTGAAATACTCGGTTCATCAAGTCCATGAATGCGGATGGGGCGTTCTTCAACCCGAACGACATCACCGAGAACTCAAAGTGACCATACCTCGTACCAAACGATGTCTTGGGTATGTCCTCGTCTTGAATTCGCAACTGATAGTATCCTGACTTCAAGTCTAACTTTGAATGCACCACCGACCCCACCAACTGGTCTAACAGGTCATCTTTCCGAGGAATCAGATACTTATTCTTGATAGTTAGTTTATTCAACTCTCGGTAGTCTATGCACAACCGCATACTACCATCTTTCTTCTTCACAAATAACACCGGCGCGCTCCACGGTGAAGAACTGGGTCTGATATACCCCTTCTCTACCAGTTCCTGCAACTGTACTTTGAGTTCGGTCAACTCCTTTGGTGCCATCCTAAAAGGAGGGCGTGACACTGAACTAGCCTCCGTCACTAACTCAATCGAGAAATCAATCTCCCGTCGAGGAGGTGCTCCAGGAAGCTCATCAGGGAACACATCCTCGAACACTGACACTATGGGTACCTCTCTAAGAGATAACCGAGAAAGGCTAACCTCCAACAATGCTACAAGTGCTACCCTCCCTGGTTAACTGCTCGCACCAACTACAAGGCTGAAATTAGGGAACAGACCACTCTGTTAAGACCCACAAACGTAACTTCTGCGTGCCCTTCGCTCCTCAGAGTTACCTCCTTGGATAGGAAGTCAATACTGGCATGCTGCTCTGCTAGCCAGTCCATTCCCAATATTACATTGAACTCAACCAACGGTAGGACCGCTGTTATCAACATGATGTCGACTCTGCCTAGGTTCCAACAAATGCCCCCCTTCACCCCGGTGGTCATGGATGACCCATTGGGCATGCACACCTTCAGCTCTGCGTCTGCTGAGAATGACTCAACTCCAATCCTCCGGATAAAGCTTTTCGCAAGGAAGGAGTGTGATGCTCCTGTATCAAACAACACCCTAGCGGGGTATCCGGAAACTAAAATAAGCCTGTCACCATATCGGGTTGACGGATCGCTTCCTGCTGTCCAAGGTTGTATGCCCTTGGTTGTACTGGTTTGAACCGAGAAACGCTCGACTCCGCAATCTTCCCTTGGGATTGAGAAGGCTTCCCTTCCCCTTGCTTGGGTGCGAAACCCTTACGACGTTGGGTTCGCTCCATATCGCTCTCCAAAATTCTTGCAGCCTCAACCAGTTCAATGAAACCTGTGCGTTTCATAGATATGAGGGGTTGCCTCAGGTTCTCCCTCAGCCCGTGATAGAAGAGGTTGTCCCTCTCCCCATCGTCCGCCATGGTCGTTCCAGCATAACAACCCAACCGAGTGAATTCCTGAACATACTCGTCCGCAGTCTTGTCCCGCTGTACCAAGTGTAGGAATTGCCTCTGAAGGGCTAACCTTGTTGACGCAGGAATGTACTTTTTCAGGAAATCATTCCCAAACTCATTCGTGGACGGGGTGTGTCCAAGAAACTGCCGACCTCTATGGCTCACACACCACAGCTTTGCGTCTCCTTCCAACATGAAGGCTGCAAACTCGGATTTCTTCTATGTGGATAACTTGAAATCAATCTCTAAACACAAGACTCAAACATAAGGACACTCATGGTCCCTCAATACTCCTATGTGAATAACTTATTTTACGCGATTCGATTTGACTTTTGACCACGAATCCTCTCCTTGGAACGCTAACCTCCCTCTGATACCAAATTGTAACACCTCCCCTATAATGACCGTATAATATGGGTCCGGCCGGGGCCCCACAACATACAGACGCCACAACTTTTGCTTTAAAGATGATATTAACTACCCAATCACAAAACTCAAAATAAAACACAGCGGAAATATATCAAACAACTAGAAGTTATCCACTATTAAAACCGGAGTATCACCACAGACTTATGGACTTACATCAAAAGAGTCCAAAATGGAAAGACCACAGGGTCAAACATCAATGTGCAACAACACTCCTAGGCTAGCTCGGCATGCAAGCCGGAATATACCAAAACTTGAAGCATACAATCAAAAGGAAACAAGCTAGAAGGCACAACAAACACTTCATGATGCTTAGGGCTTTTCAGCTGGCGTACTTTCTCCCGCTTGCGATCCTTTCCCTGTAAAAATTTGTAGTAACGTGGGTTAGCAAAGGCTGACCTCTACTATGTAACCAACACATCTCCTCCCAGCCGCCCCAAACGGACCCCGGGGTACCCCTCCAACCTGCAAGTCAGCACTTAGTATACCGTATACATAAACATGTAAAGCTTTAAAGTAGGTTTGGATGTCTCATACAACAATCACGTTTTCTATGTTGAGCACAGAAAAAAAAGGGGCCTACTATGTAGCTTGTATGCAGACCCGGGCTTCGCCCAAGGCACCCTATAGCGTATGCAACTAGCACATCATCATATCAACTGGGTACTTCCATTTACCCATTGGCGTAAAGCCGCAAACAAAAGGGGACTACAATGCCCCTAACGGCCGAAAAGATGCAACACGGAAATCTTGCCAAGGCCCCACCTGTACATGGGTCTTAAAACCGGGCTTGCCTGCAAATTCTGACTTCTCGCGTCAGGATTCTGTCTCACACACAAGCCGATTCTAAGAACCCTTGCTGGACCCCACCCGCTCATGGCTTCATTGCCCGGGCTTGCCCTACACTTGGTGTTCTCGTCAGTCTCACAGAAGGGGACTAGTCTAGCCGGGACACTCTCCCCCACATGACTTACAAGTCATGGGATAGCCAGCCGACCACGGAGACATAGTCACGCCTTAGCACAACACAACCATAATCTTTCCCACCCTAATCCACCATTTGTACTGCAACATTCCTGCACACCAAGGAAACCATCTACCACTAATGCATAGCTAACCTTGTCTGGTTCTAGCTACATGTAATCACTCTAGAAAAGGGGGAAAACACATACATCAAAACAACATCTTGCCACAACGAATTTCTACCGAATCCTCAAGGATCGCTATGCAACATCACCGAGTCGGACTAACGGCCGCGACTACGGCTTCACCCACAATGCCTAATCCACTAACAAAGCGGATCTCTAATGCAAAATCATGTTGGGGACGGACACAATCAACCCGGAGGTCCCCCTTGAACCAAGGCAACCCAAACCCCTCTCATTTGAGAGATCTGTAGCCCAAAAACTGAAAAGAAGAGATGTTAAGTTTGCATCCTAAAAACAAAGAGGAGAAGTGTCGTTACCTTTCGACCCCTCTTCCTAGCCATGGAGAAACTTGGTCGGATGAACACCATCGACACGGTATTGCCTTCACGGATCTGGACTCGGCTCGAGAAACGGGGCTCCAAAGCTTCTCCGGCGGTCGAAACTCTCCTCCACCTTCTTCCTCGCTCTCCCCTCTATCTAAACTTTAGAAAGAGAAAGCCCACAATGGAATGAGGGGTCTAAACCCTATTCCCGGCCAAATACCAGCAGGGGAAAGCCTGAGCCCTTGGATACTAATTGAAGAATACGAACGACCACGATTCACCCTGAAAAAGAACTTCCTAGGCCGAACACGACTTGCGACACGCCCGTGTCCAAGGCCGTGTTCCCTCACTCGCCGTCAAACCAAAAATTACAGATCAGGACACGGCCTGTGATACGGCTTGGGACATGCCCGTGTCTCAAGTGACAGGCCTGTGTCATGGGTCGTGTGCCTCAATCGACACAGGACTGAAATGTCCCGAACAGGATACGGCCATGTGACACGCCCGTGTAACTTGCTGTGTACTAGACACGCACTGGGACATACCCGTGTCCCAGGCTGTGTAACAATAACAACACAACTCGCCAAATTGCCTTAGTAGGACACGGCCTATGACATGCTCGTGTCTCAGGCCGTGTGCTCTGCCTCGACGCTCGTCGACTGAAATTCGTCGACCTCTCAGAAAATCATCGACCTCAAGCACGACACGCCCTGTGACATGCCCGTGTCACAGGCCGTGTCAGCCTATCCAGAACCCAACTTGGCCCAGAAATGCCATTTGTTCCTCTTTTGAGTTTCGGGGCGTTACACCCTTGATCCTTGGCTGACCCTTCTTTTCCACCTCCCGAGCTATCATTAACGTAAGTAATGGTAAACTCTTCCTTCGAGTAGGCAACGATGAAGTAACTTTCTCTATCAACCCTTCGATGAAGAACACCTTAGAGAATGATGACTCATGTTTCTTCGTAGATGCCTTAAGTGATGAATCTTCCCACTGCCTTTCTGATAGTGAAAATAAATTTTCTAATTTTTTTCTCCCTCTACTCTTCCAATAGAATCTCTGCAAGAAATAATTTCTAAAACTTTGTATGAAGACCCCCTACCCTGGAATTAAAGGAACTGCACGAACATCTTAGGTATGCCTTCTTAGAAAAGGACTCCAAGCTGTTAGTGAGAGTTTCGGCCTACCTATCTGAACTACAAAATGACAAACTCCTTCTAGTTTTACGTAATCATCACCGTGCTATTGCTTGGCATATTTCCGATATCAAGGGCATAAGCCCATCTTTCTGCACCCACAAAATCCTAATGGAAGATAATTCGTGTAATTCAATCCAACCTCAGCGCTGTATAAATCCAAACATAAAAGAAGTCTTAAAGGGCGAGGTTATGAAACTCTTAGACGCGGGAATTATCTATCCTATTTCAAATAGTAAGTGGGTTAGTCCTATTCAGGTAGTGCCAAAAAAGGGAGGGATAACTGTAGTTAGTTACGAAAATAATGATTTAATCTCAACACAGACGGTGACGGGGTGGCGAATGTGTATTAACTATCGTAAGTTAAACGATGCCACCCGTAAGAACCACTTCCCCATGTCATTCATCGATCAAATCTTAGAGCGATTATCCGGCCATAGCTTTTTCTGTTTTCTCGATGGTCTCTAGGGGTATTTTCAAATCCCCCTCTCTCCTGAGGACCAGGAGAAAACTACATTTACTTGTCCCTTCGGCACCTTCGCCTACCGAAGAATGCCGTTTGGATTGTGCAATGCGCCAGCTACATTCCAATGATGTATGCTCGCTATCTTCGACAAGTACGTAGAAAGCATTATGGAGGTATTTATGGATGATTTCTCTGTGTTCGGCAGTGCCTTTGATAGTTGTTTAGAAAACATAGAAAAAGTCTTAGAAAGATGCGAAGAAACTAACTCTGCCCTAAATTGAAAAAAATGTCATTTTATGGTGAGGGAAGGGTTAGTTTTGGGTCATAAGATTTCTGCGTGAGGAATTGAAGTATACATAGCTAAGATAGAAGTTATCGAGAAGTTGTCGCCGCCTACGAACATAAAATCTATAAGAAGTTTCTTAGGACACGCTGGTTTCTACCTTCATAAAAGACTTCTCCAAAATCACGAAACCCCTTACTCATCTTCTGGAAAAAGACGCCTCATTCATTTTTGACAAACCTTGCATATCTGCCTTTGAAACAATTAAAGATAAGTTAATTAATGCCCCTATTATGATAACTCCGGTGTGGGACCTTCCCTTTGAAATTATGTGCAATGTGAGTAGTTTTGCGGTGGGAGCCGTACGAAAACAACGAATATCTAAAAACTTCCACCCCATCTATTACGCAAGTAAAACACTTACATCAGCATAAGAGAATTATACCACGACCAAGAAGGAGCTCTTAGCTGTTGTTTTCACTTTTGATAAATTTCGTCCTTATATTACTCTTTCCAAAATTATTATTTTTACAGACCACTCGGTCCTCAAGTATCTTCTTGCTAAGACGGATGTCAAGCCGCTCCTGATTCGCTGGGTTTTACTCCTCCAGGAGTTTGACTTAGAAATCTGTGATAAGAGAGAAGCCGAGAATTTGGCCGCCGACCATCTCTCACGATTAGATAATCCTTATATAGAAAATTAGATGAAAAATCTTTTAATGATTTCTTCCCCGATGAGAAGCTGTTTTCAATTAACACATCCACTTCTCCTTGGTTTGCACACATAGCCAACTATTTAGTGGCTCACGTCCTTCCAAAATAGTTCTCCTCTTAGCAAAAGAAGAAATTCTTTTCTGAGTTGAAGAACTATTTTTGGGAGGACCCGCATCTTTTCCGAGTCTGTGCGAACCAAGTGATAAGGAGATGTGTTTCTTTTGAAGAAGGATTAGATATTTTAAAACACTTACATGAAGGACCGACTAGTGGCAACTATCAAGCTGCTCGCACCGCCCACAAAGTGCTTTGTGCGGGTTTTTACTGGCCTAGCCTGTTTAAAGACGTGTAAGCCTTTGTGAGTAGGTGTGATAGTTGCCAACGCGTCGGGAAATATTTCCAATAAAAATGAAATGCCGCAAAATTATTTCCTCGAGTGTGAAGTTTTCGACCTCTGGGGAATTCATTTTTTTGGCCCCCTTCCTTCTAGCTTCGGGAATAAATACATTTTAGTTGTCGTAGATTATGTTTCTCGATGGGTTGAATCTCAAGCTCTTACTACTAAAGACGCACGAGTCGTAATTACTTTTTAGAAAAAATTATTTTCTCGATTCGGTACGCCGCGAGCCATCATTAGCGATAGGGGTTCACATTTTTGTAACGCGCAGTTTTCAAAAATTCTTATTAAATACTGCGTTACACATAAGTTTTCAACTGCCTATCACCCTCAAACTAATGGACAAGTCGAAGTAGTGAATAGAGAGATTAAAAGAATTTTAGAAAAGACTGTTTCCACCTCTAGGAAAGACTGGTCAACCAAATTAGACGATACTCTATGGGCCTACCAAACAGCGTACAAAACCGCCCTTGGATGTATGTCATATCGGTTGGTCTATAGAAAATCATATCATTTACCCATAGAACTAGAACACCACGCTTTTTGGGCCTTGCAATTTTTAAATTTTGATTTCCGCTCTGTCGGAAATTTTAGAAAATTTCAACTTAACGAACTCGATGAGTGGCGCTCTTACGCATATAAGAATAATAAATTTTATAAAAAGCGGACGAAATGATTTCACGACAAGCACCTAAGGCACCCAAAAACCTTCAAACTTGATGACCAAGTTCTTTTATATAATTCACATTTACGTTTATTTCCGGGCAAGTTAAAGTCTCATTGGTCTGGGCCATTTTTTGTTAAACAAGTTTTTCCATATGGTACTGTTTTAATTTCACACCCTGATAAGGGCGATTTCAAAGTAAATGGTCTGCGTCTTAAACTTTATTTCTGTGGTGATGTTTGTCTGAACTGTATTAATTTTATTCTGCATGATGGATAAGTTAAGACTTTTTATTTGTTAAAAACTTCAAATATTAATTTGGGATATTATTATTATTTTGGACAAATTATTTTTGGACAATATTATTTTGTTGCGTCGAGCTCAAACGATGTTTTAAACAAATGGCTCTCTTGGGAGGCAACCCAAGTTATCTTTTCTATTTTCTTTATTTTACACTTGTTTGCCCTGGACGGCTCCGATAATCTGAAGCCTCTGCGATCGTCTGCTCCAACGCTGTTGAATCCATCACGAAGTCAAAAAAAGACATTTCATGAAGTTCCAAAGTGCTAGCATGGGGGAGCGGCATCACGCAACCTTCCGCGACTTGCAAATCTGGGGAAGTGCTTGTTTTCAATTTTGTACATTTATTTCTGTTTTAATTTTTCTCTCTCCTTCCCCTCTTTTCTCCATTGAGTACAATGTCTATTTTAAGCTTGGTAGAGGATTTCCTCTTTTTCTTTTCTTTATTTTTGTTTCCCTGTAAAAGACAATCAAAAATCAAAAAAAAGATCTTGTGCTTTCTCCTTTTTCTTCTTAAAGAAATATCTCAAAAAAAGATAATATCTTTAAAAATCTAAAAAAAAAAGAATATTTCTAAATCAAAAAAAAATTATTATGCTAATTTTGCTACTTCAATAGTATCCCTTGCTTTTGTTTTGTTTTTCTAAAAAATTCCTTATAACGATTTAGCTAACTATAATTTTTCTAATCATCCTTTTAATTATGTTTCACAAGTAAAATATTGGTCATGCTGTGTTTCTAATTCGCGATAGCATGTTAACGTGAAATGTTTTTTCTAAAACTCGCATTTCTATTATGTTTTTCATTTTTATTTTCTTTACTTTCTCGAAAACATTTCATCCACTATTTTCCTTTTTTGTTTTTGGATAATTTTTGTAATGTCAACTTTTGATTAGCATAGTAGATGTGAACGATCCAAGACGCCTTTTATTTCTATTTTCAAGATAATTTCATTAGTCGTATTTTATTATCTAGGACTTGTTTTTTGAAAATTTTCAAATCTTTTGATTTAAATAAATTTAGAAGCATGAAAATGATTTAGGCCGTTTTTATTTTCGTTTGAGCCTTCTTGCCACCTAAAAATTTTATCCCTAATTAGCCACTTTTGAGCCTTTTTCCGATTTCAATTGATAGCTCCACTTATCATTTCATTTTCATCAAAGCTAAATTTCCCAACCTATCTAATCACACTAAACTTTTGAGTTTCATTAAAAAAAATTTCATGATTATGATAGGTTTGTTTTTGTGATATGTTTAGAGAACTTTTTGAAAAAAGTATGCTCAAAAAAAGTTTTTACTTTTGTTTGGCAAATTTCAAAGTGAAAAGAAAAAAAATTTATTTTATTTATGATGAAATTTTTTGAAACTCTTTATTTTTGGTTTAGTGTGATTTTAATCCTTCATGTTTATCTTTGAATTTCATTCCCAATTATATTCCTAAACCAAATGTTTCGGTCCTAATAAGTCCTTTTGATTCATGCTTGTGATTTTTATTTATTAGCTAAGTAAAGTAGAAAAGTAAATAGTAAAATTTTGGATTTAAATTTAGAATTTTGCCATTTGATTGATATAGTTATAATATGTCTTTTGGATCTAGTAATAACTCAATGCACTTTTTCATTTTGTTGCTTTTCTTAAATTTATTTAAAGAATTCTGTAAAATCTCAGATGATTTATTTTCGTTTGTAAAGTTTATAAAAGTTAAATCATGTTTAAACAAATGTTTTAGGCTTGCGTTTCAACTTTTCTCTGCTTAGAATTTCGTATGGTACTTGTGTTAGCATAATTAGAATTTTCTTGATTAGTCACTATTATATTAGCTAGTTTTTTATTTATTTGCTTGGGGACAAGCAAAGCTTAAGCTTGCGGGAATTTAATAGTGCATTTTGTTGTCTAAACTATTAGGATATTTTTAGTTCTTTTTGTATGTAAATCATGTTTTTATAACTTTATTTTGTCTCCTTTTTGTATATATTTTAATACCACTAAATGTTTTCTTTTTCTTTACAGGATTGCAGTTTTCAAGAAAAATTCGTCGATCTCAGCTTTTCGTCGAGCTAATTTCGTCGATCTCAGCTTTTCGTTGAGCTAATTTCATCGACCTCAGGATTTCGTCGATCTCAATTTCGTCAAATGGCCCAGTTTCGTCGAGCGTAATCGGCCCAGAGTTCGTCGAACTCGCCTTCAGTTAAACTTTCGTCGAACTCTCTCTCCCTTCTGCTTCCTCCGTTAGACGAAATTTTCTATTTCGTCAAGCTCTCCCTTCTGCTTTCTCAGTTCTACGAAATTTTCTATTTCGTCGAGCTCTCCCTTCTGCTTTCTCCGCTCGACATAATTTATCTCTCTATTTCATCGAGCTCTCTCCCATTGTTATCTGTTCGACGAAATTTCATCATTTCATCGAGCTATGCTTTTCTACTTTCTCGGCTTGACGAAGTTCTTTTCTATTTCGTCGAGCTCTTCCTCAAATTCGTCGAGCTCTTCCTCAAATTCGTCGAGCTTCCCCCTGCTGCCAGAATAAATCCCTCTTTTTAACAAAAGCCTATTGCCGCCATTAAATGCACGTCACTCAGCCCGAGGCCATCATCATTTTCCCGCCAGTACCCTTACCAAGGCCAACTTCCTTGCATGGCTGATTGCATGGGCAGACTCCTGCTGCTTGAAGATATCTATAAATAAAGCCCCAACCCCTGTGCAAAAGATATAGAATTTTGGGAGAGGAGAAGTGCTGCCATTTTCATTTCCCCTTTAGTGTTCTTCCTCTCTCCTGATTTTATTTTAGTTTTTCTATTTAGCTTCTGTTCTTTACTCTTCTATAATAGTTCTGTTTATTGAATTGCTTTTCTGTTTTAGTTTCATTTTCAGTTTAGCTTAGTTAGTTTTATTTTTCTAGCAAGTGTATTTTTCTTTTATTGCAAGTTATAACCCTCTGCTATTCTAATATAATGGTTGTTCACTGTTTGTTTTTATCTCTGTTCCATTTTTATGCTCTCCTACTCATCTCTCCTCCTCCATTTCACCATGAGTAACTAATCCTCCTTGTACTCGATCTTGATGATCCGAGGTTCGAGTTGATTAAGTTATGATGCCCTAGTTTGCTTTTTCTTGTAAGGTTTAGACCTTGAATTACTCTTGAATAATCATGTTTGGAGATATATCATTGATGTATATTTTCCATCTTTATTTCCACTCTTAGCTAGCCGAGAGGCTCATAGTTTTGAGGGAATACTCAAGAGTAAAGAGAGTTGCACGAATCCCTCGAGAGAGGAAGACGTCCAAATCTCTTTGATTGGAGTGAAATCCAATAGCGGGGTTCACAGCGTAAAACGAGCTTTAGGCCTCCGATTTGGACGAGAGTTCAGTCGGACCTTCCTGAACTCAGGTGGGCACGACTTCAAGAAAAGCATGTTCATGCTTTAGGAACCTCCACGGTCAAGGTTCTTTGCCTTATTTAGATAGAGTTTATTATCGCATGTTTTGATCAACTTAGGCCGAGGTGATTCTCAATCGAGTGCTTTCTTGACATCGTTTAACTCCCTGTTTTAATATCTAGTTGTGCTCTCTCTGTTAAGTGCAAGTGCTTTTCTTTATACAAGTTTTTGTTCTTTTAATTTAGTTAGCAACCCGCAAAGTTTATTTGATAAGATAATAGTCTTCGTGTGAGTAAGATTACTCAACGGTTTTCGGATTTCAATACGATGATGTCTACTAATCGTGAAGAGAATAAAAACCGAACTAGCAATCCAGATAAGGCAAGTGTACCTATCGAACTATAGCTAGGGGTCGTATTTAAATTCGAGAACCGTTGAGTAATCTTACTCACACGAAGACTATTATCTTATCGAAAGATTGTTTTATGGTTTGCTAACAAAATCACAAGAAGAGATTGCTTGCATAAAGAAAAACACTATCACTTATACAGAGAGAGCACAACTAGTTATTTAAATGTGGGGTTAAACATTGATAAAGAAAATCACTCGAACGAGAATCACCTCGGATTATGTTAATAAAAAGATGTGATGATAAATTTTAACTTAATAAAGCAAAGGACCTTGACCGTGGAGGTTCCTAAAGCACGAACACGCTTCTCTTGAAGTCGTGCCCACCTGAGTTTAGGAAGGTCCGACCGAACTCTCGCCCAAATCGGAGGCCTAAACCTCGCTTTAAATTATGAACCCCGCTATTAGATTTCACTCCAATCTAGGAGATTTCACGTCTGCCTCTCTCGAGGGGTGTGTGCAGACTCTCTTTACTCTTGAATGTTCACTCAAAACTACGAGCCTCTCGGCTAGCTAAGAGTGGAAACAAAGATGGAAAATGTACATCAATAATACATCTCCAAACACGATTAATCAAGAATAAATAAAGGTCTAAGCCTTACAAAGAAAAAAAGAAAACTAGAGCATCATAACTCAATCAACTCAAACCTCGGATCATCAAGATCGAGTACAAGGAGGATTTAGTTACTCAAGGTGTAGAAAATGAAAATCATATTAAGAATATGAAAACTAAGACCGAGGAGAAGGGAAAGAGAATAACGAACTATTTTATTTCTTAATGAAAAAGAGTCACAACAAGGGCACACATATACTATAAGGAAAGCTTCCACGATGATTACAAGTGCGATAAAAAAGAAGTACAAGAACACTACAAGGACTTGCATGTAAACTAAAAATATAAAGACATGAAATGAGAAGGAGGGAAAGAAGAGCTTAAGACATGAACAACTCTAAAATAGCAGAACCTCTCCTCCCAAAATCTCGATGGTCAACCCTTGGAGATGCTCATAATTTATAGATATTTTTCTGGCTGGGTCACGCCCCCCTTACACGCCCGGGTAGAACGTGTCATGGGGGGGGGGGGGGCGTGTCACATTCGGTGTGACTTTTCTGACTAAAATTTAATGCTGGAAGTGATCGGCGTCGTAGTCTGGTTACACGCCCGATGTCATGCCCGTGTCATAGGGCGTGTAAGTTGCGGCGCCACAGTGGAATGAAGAAAAGTCATGCTGCGGGGATACATCGGGACTTGGCGGGACATGCCCTTTGACACGCCCTACCCGGGCGTGTGTGGGGGCATGTAAGGGGGCGTGTATACTGAATTTCCTGAATCTGATTTTGAACCGACTGCTTCCTTCCACATGGGTTACACGCCCTAAGTACATGCCCTGGGAGGGCGTGACATGGGGGCGTGTAACAGGAGAAAAACCAATAATCTACAAAAAAACAAAAAAGGAACTAAGTTAGAATCAATAATTATAAAAAAAGCTAAATAAGAGCTAATTGCATACGTTTAAAGTGATAAATTCTAATTTTTACCTTAGTAAATTAAACTAGAAAAGGTATTATCATACGACACTTGTGTCCCCTAGCTACAGTTCGATAGGTATACTTGCCTAGTTGGATTGCTAGTTCGACTCTCTTTTCTCTAGCACAAAAGCGATCATCATCGATCGAATGACATCAGTTTGTCTTCTTTCTCTATCCATTCATACAAAATACATTCAACTCTTCCTCCTCCCTTATTCATCCTCAATAGACCACCATTCTTCACAAAACCATGTCCATCGTCCTCATAATGAAGGGAGGAAAGGTTGAAGACAACAAAAAATGCTAGGAGAAAGGTCCTAGTGTTGTTAGGTGATCTTCATTACATTCCAAGTCAAGCTCTCTTGAGCGGACATATCTCTTATAATATATTTAAAGATCTAGCACTAAGGGAAAGTGTAGGAAGCTCACCTTATTTCTGGACGTAGATCTCGTTCTTCTTCTTGGCGGCATGACGACATCAGATCCTCTTCAAATCACCCTCCTGGAGACAAGGAACACCGAGAGAAACGACTTTGGGGTTTCTCTAGGAAGGTCCGTCACCGATGCTTCAGTCATCCTTCCTAGGAATCCACCACCGACAACCTCTTCATCCTCGTCGAGCTTGGCACCAAAAGAATGACTCGGCAAGGAAGAGTTCGGCTAAGTTTTTTAATGTATTCCTTTTTATAAGGAAGCATTAGGGTTTTGGTTACTTTGCCACGTGTCTTTCTATCATTGGACTGCCCATTATTACATAAAATAAGTCTTGTTGAAAATACCGGTCATAAGGAGCCTCTCAGCACATATCCCAAACCCGGTACATTCCGTAAGTATTAATCAACAAACTGTAACACCCGAAAACTACAAAACAGAACTTAAAAGTGGCTATCACCGGACGATAGTGGGTATCTCTAGCGATAGTGATAGCACACGACGCTTTCAACAAAGCGTTGAGTAGACTCAACTCTCTCGACGCACTCGACGCTCTCAAAGCACTCGATGAAGCATTGAGTGAGCTATCAGAGTGGCGATAATGAGTATCGCTGAGATATACTGCCACGTATGGCTGGACACGTGTCGGATCGCCAGACAGCGGCCGAAGAGCAGTGGTTGATTGGGGTAAATACGGATACTGATGCTATCGCCCAGGTGATAGCGGATATCGCCAGGCGATAGCATTCAGTTTGACTTGTAAGCTGAAATTGTGGTCATTTCTTTCTCTAAATGAAATGATCTTATGACTGGTATTAATCCCGAGAACACTTAAGTAGAGGAGTGGAGAAAAGAGAAGTCATTTCTCTTCTTCTCATTCACTCTCCTCCCTTTCACCCAAACTCTTGAGAGAAAAGAGCTAAGGAAGAAGAAGGTTGAGGCTGAGCTTAGCAAGGCTTGGTGAAGTAGATCAAGGAGTCGGAATCAAGAACCGAGGTAAGATCCGTGAAAGGTAAAGTGAGGCGCTCCTTTCCAGCCGGATAAAAAGCTCGTTCATGGCTCTGAAATTAATTACAAGGGTAATGATCTTCCTTTTTGGACAAGTGAAGTCCTCTTTTTTGCATATGCATGGAATCCCCCAACAAAAGGTGGAGAATCGAGGAAATTCTAATGGGTCGATACGTGATATCCCTGGGTGGTTTTGCATATAGAATCCGGAAATCGCAGTACGGAATAGGCATGTTGTGTGAATCCCATCCGGACAGGTTAGTTTAGATTGGTGATGTTTTATTTTGCGTGTCAGAGAAGACTCCGAGTATAAACAAGTAGTTTACGGGGTTTGTGGGTTATACATGTGAAATGAGAGTAGCATGAGTACTAGAGCTGTGCTCCAGAAAAATACCTAGAAAATACCACAGTTTGCATAACTGATGGATATTGCCGGACGACAGCAAGTATCATTGGTGATAGCTCTTGGTGAGCTATGATTGTTGTGAAATACTAGTTTTTTGGCACTGCAGGATACTGTAGGGTTTTGGCTGAAAAGATGTTCCAGTTGTGGCTGACTCTGGAGTCAGAAGAGAGTTCTGTCGCTAATGTCTGGTGATAGTTACTATCATTGGCGATAGCTTCCGGATAGCATTTTATTGATGAAACCAGTCTCTCGGAGACCATGTGGTTTATGTGATCTATGAGCTTTTAATGGCCAGTGAGCCGAACGGGCAAGGCGAAGATGACCCGCATCAGTTTAGTTTGAACTAATGAATTGAGCAACGGGCAATAGCTGAACCGTACCCGCGTTATGTCGTTCAGACTAGATTTCCTAAAGTAATTGGCTTTTGTCATTGGCATAATGAGTCTTAGGCCTCATGTCAGAATTACTAAAATGCTCAAAGTTGACCGTCATGTCTCGTACCTCTGAACGGTGGTGGGACCCTGGCAATCCGATACACCGAGAATGTGCCCTGAGTGCACAGAACGTTTGGCCGCTGAGGAACTCGTTTGTGATATATTGAATTGTGCTTGAGTGTGCCTTCTTGTGATATATCTATGAGTTAATGTTTTGCCTGTAGGGAAGGAATACCGCTACCCCGGGTATAGGGTAGGATCGTTATAAATTGGTCAGCTGAAAGCTGACTGTTGCCTTGTTTGCCTCCCTTGTGGTGGATTTTCCCTATGCAGGTGCGGGAGAGCCGAGTGGGAAATAGTAGGTTACAGCCCTTTGATGCTATGTCGGCCCTAGAAGGCCAAGCAAAGGCTTTTTAATGTTTTTCATGTATGGACGGCCTGTGTGCCGATGTCTGTAAACCACTCTTTTTCGGAAGAACATTTGTAAGGCTTTAAGGCCATGTCTTTTGTGTATTTTGTAAACATTCATGATATATATATTTATACATAGTGGACATTTGCATGTATTGAGTTCAAGTAACCCATAAAGCTTCCGCTAGAATGCTCTAAGTTAGGATTCGTTTGACCTTCTGATATTAACATGTAACCTCATTGAATGTCTGTGGCATATGGCATGGGGCCCTGACCAGACCCTCTATTATATTTCATGCGTCAGATGGAGGTGTTACAATTTGGTATCAACATGTCTTAGTCTTCCTCCTACGTATTCATGGTCGAATTCATTTGAGGGGTGGAAAACACGTGTATGTGCTTACCGTTATAAAAAAAAGAACTCAAGAATGTCCACTTAGGAATGAAAATACACATATTTGAGGAACTTGTGTGTTCCTATGATTACTTTTTGCAATATTATTAGTTGCTTAATTGTGTGTTTCACGATTATAGACGACTAGCGGGGGTGCGGGGCAGGGAAAACCCCAGCGCCTGGCAAAGAGAAATGCATCAACTGAGGTGCATGCACCTCCTCCTTCTATATCAATGGTTTGAATGATAGATGATGTGGCCTTCGCAATGATCAATGCTCAATACGGAAGGCATGTGCAGCCCCCAGTCTTGGTGGTGGCTTCGGTGCCAGTTTGTGTACTTGAGTAGATTGCTAGGGAAAGAGCATCGGGTCAGCGGTTGAATATGTGTTTGATGCAAGGAACGTACACGGTGGAGGAGTACTTGTATGCATTTGTTCTGTTGAGACAACATGCACCATTTCTGTTTGAAACTGAGGAAGAAAAGATCAAAAAATTTTATGATGGTCTTCGCCCTGAGCTATGAGTTCTGTTGGTAGGTCCAAAGTTGATGAGATTCTAAGTATTGGTGGAGTCAGCTAGATCGTTGGATATAGAGTTGACAAAAGTCCACCATAAGCCAGTGTTCAAGGTACCTATTTCTTCAAAGTCTGGGTATCTACGGTGGGAGAAGTCCAGATCTTCTGGACAAACTCCACCTACGGTTGCTTCTAGAGCAACGTCAGGGCAAAGCATGATTACATGTTATTCTTGTGGCAAGGTGGGGCATAGGGCTCGAGAGTGTTGGCATGGCCGTCCAACGGTTGAGAAAAACACAAAGAAGGCTAAGTCTGAAGAAGCGGCATGGCGAGCTCCACATACTTGCTACACGTGTGGCCAAGGACATTATGCTCGAGAATGCCTAAATGGACTGTAATGATTTTACAAGTATGAATAAGGAAGTAGCTGTAAAAGACGTACTGTAAGTTCTACTTTATGTAACAGTGCATGTTTTGCATGTACAAACTTGGTGTTCATGGAAGAATCAAGAAGTTTTTTATTTGGGCATACTGTATTCCTTTTGTGCTTATATTTGCATAATAAATATGAGATTGGGATAATATTGCCTTAAGAATAAAATGTGAACAAGGGTAGAAAGGTTTTTATGCACGCACGGATAGGAAGTCATAAACTTTGGTTTGGAAGCTTCTATACTTGCAATAGCTAAGTTTGATGTAATCTTTGGTATGGACGAGCTCTCGGAGAAGCGTACCGGTATAGATTGCAACTCAAAGGAAGTCACACTGGGTCAAAACACCGAGCTAGAGACAAAGTTCGCTGGTATGCGAGGATCGAGCAGGATATTGATGTCTGCTCTCTAGTAGTCAAGGCTGTTCGGAAGGGCGTGGAGTTGTTCTTCACGCTATTAGAGGTTGTTGAGCCGAAGCACAGTTTAACTGATGTCCCCGTCGTGTCAGAGTACGCAGATGTGTTTCCTAAGGATCTTCCTGGGTTATCGCCCCAATAGGAGATTTACTTCGCTATAGAGTTGGTGCCATGTGTGAAACCTGTGGCCCGCTCGCCGTACCGTATTGCGCCAAAGGATATGGCAAAACTAAAAATTCAATTACAAGAATTTCTAGAGCAAGGTTATATACGTCCAAGTATGTCACCTTGGAGTGCACCGGTCCTCTTTGTGAAGAAGAAGGACGGAAGCTTGCCTTTATGCATTGACTATCGAGAATAAAACAAGCTGGCAGAGAAGAACAAGTATCTGATACCACATATTAATGACTTGTTCGATCAGCTGGTGGGATCAACTATCTACTCGAAGCTGGATTTAAAGTCTGGCCATTACCAGTTGAGGATTCGAGAAGATGACATTCCCAAGACGGCATTTGGTACAAACTATGGTCATTATGAGTTCACTGTAATGTCGTTTGGGCTAACAAATGCGCCATCGGTATTCGTAGACATAATGCATCGAACTTTCAGAGACTACTTGGACCTGTTTGTGATCGTCTTTATTGACAACATGTTGGTGTACTCTCAGTCAATATAAGATCATGCAAATCATTTGCGGATGGTTTTGCATACCCTGAGGAGAAACAAGCTCTATGTCAAGTTCTCAAAGTGCAAGTTTTGACTGTCGTTAGTGGCTTTTCTTGGCTATGTGGTTAGTAGAGAGGGTATAGCGGTAGATCCGATAAAGATAGTTGCGGTATGGGAGTGGCCTGTGTTGTCTACTATAGCTGAAGTCAGGAGTTTCCTTGGACCTGCGGGCTATTACAGGTGCTTTGTAGAGAACTTTTCACGGATAGCCTTACCTCTCACCACACTGACGAGGAAAGAGCAGAAGTTCATTTGGACGCCTGAGTGCGCATGAGCTCATGAGGAGTTAAAGAGTCATTTGACCACGACGCTGATATTGAGTTCACCATGTTGTTCGGACGACTATGAGATTTATAGGGATGCTTCAGGGAGAGGCCTAGGCTACATTCTTCTTCAGTTTGCAAAGGTTATTGCTTATGGCTCATGTCAGTTGAAAGTGCATGAGCGAAACTATCCAGTCCACCACTTGGAGTTGGCGACTGTGATTTTGCACTTAAGCTATGGCATCATTATTTATATGGCGTGAAAGTTGACATCTTCACGGACCATAAGAGCCTTAAGTACTTAATAGATCAGAAGGATCTAAATATGCGACAACGGAGGTGTATGGAGTTCCTTAGGGACTAAATCTTTGAGATACACTATACTCCCAGGAAGGGAAATGTAGTTGCAGATGCCTTGAGTCGGTGGACTCTGGTACAGGCAAGTTGGTTACAGATGCATGATGTGCGTCTGATCCAGGAGTTAGTGCGTTGACAAGAATTCTATCGCAAATGTGTGTCTAAACTTGACGAAGGTATAGTATGACCTTATAGACATGGTTCGGCAAGCAACAGAACTCGATGAGAGTATGAAACGCTATGCAGCGGATGGGTCAAATTCCCAATTCTCCTTGGATGTTGGTCTTTTGAGAAAAGATGGTCGGTTGTGAGTCCCGAATGTAGGTAAACTATGAGAGGAATTGATGTATGAAGCACACTTCACGAAGTACTCAATTCACCCAGGGAGCACAAAGATGTATAAAGACATGAAAAAGATGTTCTGGTAGCCGGGTTTGAACAAAGACATAGCTATTTACGTGGCAAAGTGTCAGACCTATGCCTTAGTGAAAGCAGAATGCCATAAGCTTGGAGGTTTCCTGAAGTAGTTACCAATTCCGGTATGGAGGTTCGATGATATCTCTATGGATTTCGTGTACGGGCTGCCGAGATCCCAGAGTGGAACAATGTTGTGTGGGTGATTATTGACCGATTGATAAAGGTATCACACTTCATACCGAACAAGAAGGACAATTCAGTGGAAAAGTTGGCTAAGTTGTACGTGAACAACATAGTACGATTGCACGGTGTGCCCCGTAATATCATCAGTGATCGAGAAGGGTGCTTTACTTCGAATGATTGGAGGCTAATCCACTAGTTGTTGGGAACAAAACTGCAGTTCAGTACGGCCCTTCATCTGCAGACGGATGGTCAGATCGAGAGGACTAACATAACAATGGAGGATATGCTCCGGAAGTGCGCCTTGGATTTCAGGAAGAGGTGGGAGGACCATCTTTATATGATTGAGTTCACCTATAATAATAGCTATCAAGCTAGCATTCAGATGGTGCCATTCGAAGCTTTATATGGTAGGAAGTGTCGTACTCCTTTAGCTTGGGCGGAAATCGGCGAATCAAAATTGTTTAAGCGTAAAGAAGTTGAAGATGCAAATTTGACTATACGCACTATACGAGAGCGGCTATAGGTAGCCCAGGATGGGCAAGCAAAATACTATAATGCCAAGCACCAAAACAGGGAGTTTGCGATGGGCGATTGGGCATATCTGAAGATAAAGCCATTCAAAGGCGTGTCCAGGATTCAGCGCTTGGAAAAGTTGAGTCTGAGGTATCTTGGTCTGTTTGAAGTGGTTGAGCGGATTGGAGAAGCTGCATATCGATTATCTCTTTCAGCAGAGCTAAGTGGTTTGCACGATGTGTTTCACATATCCGTGCTACGGAAAGCTTTGAAAGAGCCGACGCAACTAGTGGCTGATGATCAAGTACCGGTTGATGGTGGGTTAACGATGAAGGTTAGACCTATTCGGATCGAGGGTACGGAGGTCAGGCAGCTACAAAACAAGATAACTAGGATGTTCAAAGTCCATTGGGACAATTGTGACCGTGAAGAATTGACATGGAAGCATGAGCAAACCATGCGAGATGAGTTTCCCGAGTTGTTTTGTAAAAGTAAAGTTGTAATAGTTTTGTTCTGTTTTCCTACAGATGAATAAAATTTCAGGACAAAATTTCTGTAAGGAGGGGAGATTTGTAACACCCCAAAAACTGGAAAACAGAACTTAAAAGTGGCTATTGCCGGGCGAAAGTGAGTATCGATGGCGATAGCGATATCACTCGGCGCTTTCAACGAAGTGTTAAGTGGACTCAACGCTCTCGACGCACTCAACGCTCTCAATGCACTCCACGAAGTGTTTAGTGAGCTATCAGAGTGGTGATAGTGAGTATTGCTGGGCTATACTACCACGTATATTTGTACATGTGTCGGTTGGCCGGACGGCGGCCGAAGAGCGGTGGTTGACTGGGGTCAAAGCGACTACCGATGCTATCGCCTAAGTGATAGCGGATATCGCCAGGTAATAACATTCAGTTTAACTTATCAGCTGAAATCATGGCCATTGCTTTCTCTGGATGAAATGATCCTGTGGCAGGGATTAATCCTGAAACCACTTAAGCAGAGGAGTGGAGAAAAAGAGAAGTCATTTCTCTTCTTCTCACTCTCTCTCTAATCTTTTTCACCCAAACTCTTGAGAGAAAAGAGCTAAGGAAGAAGAAGGATGAGGCTGAACTTAGCAAGGTTTGGTGAAGGAGATCCAGGAGTCGAAATCAAGAACTGAGGCAAGATCAGTGAAAGGGAAAGCGAGGGGCTCCTTATCAGCCGGATAAAAAGCTCGTTCATGGCCCTGAAACGAATTACAAGGGTAACGATCTTCCTTCTTGGACAAGTGACCCTCCTTTTTGCATATTCATGGAATCCCCACCAAAAGGTGGAGAATCGAGGGAATTCCGATGGTTCGATACGTGATATCCCCGAGTGGTTTTGCATATAGAATCCGAAAATTGCAGTATGGAATAGGCATGCTGTGTGAAGCTCATTCGGACAGGTTTGCCTGGATTGGTGATGTTTTATTTTGCTTGTCAGAAAAGACTCCGAGTATAAACGAGTAGTTTACGAGGTCTGTGGGTTGTACCGTGAAATGAAAGTAGCAGGAAGGACTGGAGCTATGCTCCAGGAATATACCTAGAAAATACCACAGTTTGCATAACTGTTGGATATCGCCGGGCGATAGTGAGTATCGCTGGCTATAGCTCTTGGTGAGCTATGATTGCTGTGAAAGATCAGTTTTCTTGCACTGCAGGATGCTGCAGGGTTTTGGCTGGAAAGATGTTCCAGTTGTGGATGAATTTGGAGTCAGAAGAGATTTCTGTCGCTAACGACAGGCGATAGTGACTATCGCTAACGATAGCTTCTAGATAGAATTTTATTAACAAAGCCAATCTCTCAAAGACCGTATGGCTAGTGTGAGTTGTGAGCTCTAAAATCCAGTGAGCCGAACAGGCAAGGGGAAGACGACCCACTTCATTCTAGTTTGAACTGACGAATTGAGCAATGGTCAATAGCTGAACCGTACCTGCATTATGTCGTTTGGACTAGATTGACTAAAGTAATTGGCTTTCGTCATTAGCATAATGAGAGTCTTAGGCCCCATGTCGGAAATACTAGAATGCTCAAAGTTGACTATCATGTCTCGTACCTCTGAACGGTGTGGGACCCAGGCAATCTGTTATACCGAGAATGTGCCCTGAGTGCACGGAATGTTTGGTCGCTGAGGCACTCGTTTGTGATATATTGAATGGTGCTTGAGTGTGCCTTCTTGTGATATATAAATGTGTTAATGTTATGCCTGCAGGGAAGGAATACCGTTGCCCCGGGTATGAGGTAGGGTCGTTATAAATTGTTTAGCTGAAAGCTGACCGTTGCCTTGTTTGCCACCCTTGTGGTGGATTGTCCCTGTGTAGGTGCGGGACAGCCGAGCGGGAAATAGCAGATATATATTTATATATAGTGGACATTCGCATGTATTGAGTTCAAGTAACCCATGAAGCTTCCGCTAGAATGCTCTGAGTTAGGATTCGTTTTGCCTTTTGATATTAACATGTAAACTCGCCGACTGTCTGTGGCATATGGCATGGGGCCCCGATAAGACCCTCTATTATTTTTCATGTGATGGATGGAGGTGTTACACAAACACAGCCTGAGCCAAAATTCTTCTAAGTCAAATTCGTATTATGCGTCGTGTATCACTTGACGCTCGTTGAATCCAGTTGAAGCACTCGACGCTCGTCGAGAGGTGTCGTGAACACTCAACACCTGCCCACCAGTCGGCGCACTCGACGCTCATCGAGATGCATCATGAACACTCGAAGCCTTCCCACCAGTCAACACACTCAATGCTCGTCGAGAGGCGTCATGAACACTCGACGCCTGCCCACCAGTCGGCGAACTCGACGCTCGTCGAGTGAGTTTGGAAGCCTTTGACCCCCTCAAAACACTAACCCTAGCTTAGGGCACTCACCTCATAGTGATAGAAAATGTCACTAAAAATCACTGAACAGTGATGAGATTTGGGTAGAGTAGTGTTTAAAGCTAGAACAAACTCTGGAGATTTTGTTATGAATTTATGATTATTATTTTGGATACTTCATTAACAATCTAGTAGTTTGTATTAATTGCTTAGAAATTTATCATGAAGTAACTACTTGCTAGAAATTGATGAAATTTAGCAAGAGGACTTTTTATTATGTTTTAAAGCTCTGTGAATTTTTATGGGATTTTTGGAAGACTATTTCTAAGGGTTGCTTCATTAAGTATTGTTTCCATGATAACTTAATTAAATTTATTTTGGTGTCTAGCAAGTCTGTAAAATTATGATTTTTTCACAATAACCCTTTCTGTACCATATCAAGAATCTGTAATTTTTATATAATTTTCTAATGAATAATTTTGGTACTTCCTTCTTTACATATGATTAAGGGAATTATTTTGGATAAAATAATTAGAGGTCCAAAAGTTTCTGGAAAATTATGGAAAATTAGTATCTAGTATTATATCACAGTTAATTAGAGATCAAAATTTTTTGGTGGCCCTTACTTGAGTAGATCATATAGTTCATGTTCAAAATTGTCCATGGCCAAACATTTGGGAAAAAGCAATAAATATCAAATTAATTAGAAAAATTATGAATCTCTGATTTTAGACTAAACTTGTTATGGTAGACCTTCAGTAAATTTTATAGAAGATTTGGAAGACAATCCGGTGTACCTCATTCACACATCTCATATAGTATAAGGTGGTCTGCATATAGTAACTACGAAAACTGAACTAGAGTGTTAGTGAAATTCAAGTGTTGGAATCCTTAGTAGGTTGCTGGTTTGGGTGAATAAAGGAGTTCATTATTGGAAGACAGGATTAGGAGAGTGTGAGGTTGACTAGTATAGGTGGTGCTCGGGATCGATGAAAGATCGTCTTATCACGTGGAGTGGGAAGGTCAAAATCACCCTAGGATAGATCTAGCGTAATATGAAATGGGAATGGGTAAGGGAAGAAACCAATAACAATAAGTGTCTTGCGAAAGGGAACGATGGGCTTCAGCTACCATCATAGTTCCTAGTGCCCTTTGAGAACCCTTCACGGGGTATACCGGGGGCAGTCCTGGGCTAACGTAAACTGTAGGAGTGATAAACCATAAAGAGCAACTAGCATAATTAGGAATTCACTTTCACTCGCCTTGATGTCTCGGAATGCTAGGTTGGTTCATGAGGGTTGATGCCCTGGGGGTTTTGGAGATTGGCAGGTTGCCCGGTGAGCTTTGGCTTGGTGGGAAACGTATTAATATTGCATGTGCATAAGTTATAAGGTGGTGGGCCCTAAGTGTTAGTGGTCAATACACCAACGCTAATACGTTGGCTCGGCAAGTGTGGTTAGCACTTCGCCAACAGAAGTCCGGTGCGCCAGCCGGCAAGAGTACGTAGGAGTCCGCTTCGTGCACCAAACGTTGAGGCGTACGATAGGTATGACTGGTAGTGCTTTACTGGTTTAGAGGTGGGCGAGGCCCAACCCACTGCTTCCGTCTGCCACTACAGAGGTATCCTGAGAGGTGAGGGTCCAGAAAGGGGGAAATAAAGGTCTGTGTACACAGAGTCGGGTGGGTGAGTTGCACTTGCATGATCGCATCATACCCACTTGCATGTCATAACATAATCATTGCATAAAACCCCTGTCACCTATCGTGTAAGTGGTATGGGACGCTTACACAATAGGACTTGCAAAACGACCCCTTGGTCTATAAGCTTGTGTGTGCAAGTTTATAAATTAAGGTCAAATTCTTCATATATATATTGTTATTAATAACCGACACCCCATCGTATAAATTGGTATGAGACTCTTTATACAATGGGAGCCCTATAAAAGATCCCTTGGCTTATGCATTTCCGCACTTAAGTTAAGGTTACTTTTCATACTTTACTCTACTACCACAAATACTATAAAATTGCTAGTATATGTCCGCTGCCATCTGTTTCTTGTTTACTCTCCACCTTCAAGTCCTCCCCTTTCTTTTTCTCCGCTCGGTGCCTAGGGGCCATGGGGGAAGGGGTGGGGGATGATAGGGCTTAGTCTTATAGACTAACGGTTTTCGGACCACATCATTTAGGGGATCGTGGAGCCCAGCATGGAGGAGCAGCCCCGGAGGTCGGCCCGTTTGGAGATAGGGCAGTCTAGCTCAGGAGTTCAGACAGCTGGGACTGTGAGTCCCTGATTCCAGTAGTGATTTATTTTTCTTCCGATTGAGTGACTATATAGTGAGGATTTGATGTATCGGGCTTAAGCCCTAATTTTCAGTACTTTTAGATTTTGTGGTCTCTCCCTTCGTGGAGATTTTATTACTCTGATGTGATTTTATTGTGGACATTCGGTTAGAGTTTTTACCCCTCTTGTGTGTACTCTACTTTTGTTGCTTTTCTGCGATCGAATCGGCCGGCAGAATTGGCGTTTCGCGATAATGACCCTTCAGGGCGTGAAGGTGTCACCGCAATGCGGCGGTTCTGGGCCTAAGACCCCGGTGTTTAAAAAAAATGGGGTCTTACAAGTGGTATCAGTAGAACCTCGATCGGAAAAGTACAAGTCCACAAATCCCTGGGTCACTCCCGCGCAGGTTTAGTTTGAGGACAAACTAAGCAGCCTAAGCGTGGTGTGCCCATGTGGGGAATCACATGTAATTGTCCACTGCTAATTAGGCTTGAGTCAATTGCTTATAGATGGTTTTTGATATGCAGCCTCCAACACAACCTAAACCACAGGGCAGAGTCCAACAGACTCCGAATGTTGCACCACCTCCCCCGGTCCCCACTCCATTCCTGCAGTCGAAGATGGGGCAGACTCTGACAACCATTCTGGAGGCTTTCATAGCTCAGCAAGTTCCGGTCCCGCAGCCAAACCTGGGGGCCAACTGGCTGAGCATCTTCTGAGGACTCTCTCCCCCATCCTACTTAGGGATAGAGTCAGCTGTCCGTATGGAAGAATGGCTGGACATTATGTACGAGATATTGACTGGGATACGGTGCCCCTGGGAGGAGAGAGTGCCATTCGTGTTCTCTTGCTTGGAGCCTCACGCCAATAGATGGTGGAAGATGTCGCTGGACACGACTTTTGTGGATATGGAGATTGCAGAGATTACTTGGGAGGAGTTCAGGGCCGCGTTACTAGAGCATTTTATTCCACAGTCAGCTAAGGATCAGCTGGAGGACAGGTTCCTGCAGCTGAAGCAGGGCAATAAGATAGTGGTAGAGTACCACCGGGAGTTCAACCATTTAGCCCGTTTTGCAGACTCCTATCAGTTGGATGAGGCAGGATGCATCAAGAGGTTCTATAAGGGCCTGCGGGAGGACTTGAGGGAGGCCCTACTGTTCGTATCTGACGGGCCAATACCTCGGATGTTATAGATGGCCAAGAGGATAGAGGCTGATTGGCAAGCTACTCAGGGCCGGAAACGACCAGCAGAGGATCAGGGTCGAGGAGCAAAGAACGATCAGAGACGAGCCCGTATCACGGAAGGGAGAAGGGTCGAGGACCAGCCTCGTCAGGAGGCAAGACAGGAAACAAGGGAGCCAGTGGTGGTGGCTCCACCACCTCTTCAAACACGGGAGGGCCAGAGACCCAGGGGAATGGTATATCCCCCGCCAGAATGCTTCCACTGCCATCAGGTTGGGCACATCCGCAGAAATTGCCCTATGAGAGGGGCACCCCCACCAGCTCCACCGGCTGCCCATCCAGCACAGTTTTTTGGAGGCCGAGGTCATGGCCTAGGATTTGGATACCAGGGGGAGATCGTTGACAAGAAAGGGAGCAGGTGTATGCTTTTGACCTTGCGCAGCCTCGGAACCTAGAGCAGGTCATAGTAGGTACACCGAGATGTTTAATTGTTTAAAAAGAATTTCCCCTTTCTCAGTTGACAAATTTGTAGAACTACACTTGATAGAATAAATAGGAAAGAAAAACTCGTTATAGAATCCTAAGACATTTAACAACCCCAGGTATAGTCTTCATCAGCGGCAAGCCTGCCCGCATGCTTTTCGATACCGGCGCTTCTCACTCCTTCGTGTCGGAGACGTTCGTAGAAGGATTGGAAGTCGTGGAGCGATTCACGGGCTCGGAGATGAGGGTGCGAATACCCGATGGATCTGAAATCCTTACCTCGGACCACTGAGACATGGAGGTAGAAATCGGTGGAAAGGCGTTTGAGGCTCCAGGGACGCTTTTGAAGTTGACAGACTACAACTTGATCCTAGGCATGGTATGGTTGCACTGGAACATGACCCAGATTGATTGCCAAGCAAAGCGGATCACCGTGAGGCACGAGGACTCTTTCATTGTCATCGAAGATATAAGACCTGCCTCTCGTATACTCTTATCTTCAGTACAGGCCGTTAAGGCCCATCTGCAGGGAGAGGAGGTTTATCAGATTTTATTTGAGATTACAGAGGTCAAGGAGTCTATGACAGACATCCCTGTGGTGCGAGATTTTGCTGACGTCTTTCCAGAGAAACTGCCAGGACTACCTCCGCACCAAGAGCAGGACTTCCAGATACAGCTTGTGCCGGGGGCAAAGCCGGCATCTAGGGCCCCTCACCGGATGGCCCAGAAAGAGTTGACAGAGTTCCGAAGTCAGTTGCAGAAACTAGTAGAGGCAGGGTTTGTCCGGCCAAGCTCTTCACCGTGGGGAGCCCCGGTGCTATTCGTCAAGAAGAAGGATGGAAGTCTCCGATTGTGTATTGATTATCGAGCGCAGAATAGATTGACGGTCCGGAATACAAACCCGCTACAAGTATTGACGAGTTGTTCGATCAACTAGAAGGAGCACATTTCTTCTCGAAACTTGATTTGAGGTCAGGTTATTACTAGCTACGGATTTGAGAGGAGGACATTCTGAAGACTTCCTTTAGTAGTAGATATGGACTGTTTGAGTTTACAGTGATGCCCTTCGGGCTCACAAATGCGCCGTCAGCATTTACAAGCTTCATTAATAGGGTATTCAAGGAGTATTTGGATGTATTTGTCATCGTATTTATTGACAACATCCTCATCTACTCAAGGACGGAGGAGGAGCATACACGACACCTTACTTTGACTCTAGAGAGTCTACGGGAGCACCAGCTGTATGCGAAGTTCAGAAAATGCTAGTTTTGGTTAAAGGAGGTGGCCTTCTTAGGTCATATTATTAGCAGTGCTGGGTTGGCAATAGACCCGACCAAGATTCGGGCAGTGCAGGATTGTCCATCGTTGAAGACAGCCACGGATGTATGAAGCTTCCTGGGACTTGCCGGATATTACCGAAAGTTAGTCGAAGGATTCTCCCAGATTGCACTCCCTCTTACATCCCTGACAAAGAAGGAATCCCCTTTCGTTTGGACACCACAGTGCAAGGCGGCCTTTGTGGAGTTTAAAGGTCGGTTTACCACGGCTCCCATTCTCGCTCTTCCGTCGGGAAGGGAGGGATTCCAGGTGTACACGGATGCCTCCTACAAGGGGATGGGTGCCATTTTGATGCAGAATGGGCATGTAATAACCTATGCCTCCCGACAGCTGAAGATACATGAAAAGAACTATCTAGTGCATGATCTGGAGATGTGTGCAGTGATCTTTTCTCTGAAGATTTGGCGACACTACCTCTACGGAGTTCACTGTGACATCTTCTCTGATCATAAGAATTTGAGATATGTGGATACGCAGAAGGAACTCAACATTAGACAGAGACGTTGGGTTGAGTTCCTCTCGTATTACCAGTACAACATGCACTACCATCCTGGGAAGGCGAACATGGTGGCAGATGCTTTGAGCCGGAAAGGAGATACCTCAGGGAAGGGACCACATCTGATGTCCATGGAGCTAGTCCGGTCTTTCAGAGATATGCAAATATCCCTAGTGTCCGAGAATGATCCAGAACTGTATATGGAGTATCTAGCATCGATGGTTGTCATAGATGATATTCGGGACCGCATCCGGGACGGACAGAGGACAGATGCATGGGCATAGCCGATATTCCAAGCCTTAGAGGAGGGTTCGACGGGAGATTATTCACTGAGAGATGGATTGATATATTTTAGAGGCAGGGTCTATATACCCGTAGGAGGCCAGATTCGGGAGGACATCATGGCGGAGGCACATTGTAGCAAATATTCTATACACTCGGGGATCACTAAGATGACGACAGACTTGAAGAAGACGATATTTTGGCCAGGGATGAAGAGGGACAGTACATACTTCGTGACTCATTGCGAGGCATGCCAGATGGTGAAGGCGGAGTGCAAGAACCCTGATGGATTGCTACATCCACTTCCGGTGCCGGAGTGGAAATTTGAGGACATCGCGATGGATTTCATTCATGGCCTCCCCCGATCACGGACGGGAAACGATTCGATTTGGGTCATCGTCGATTGGCTGACGAAGGTGGCCAGATTCATTCCGATCAGAAAAGATGACTCAGTTGGGGTACTAGTGCAGAGATTCGTAGAGCAGTTCATTCGTTACCACGGGGTGCCCAAGACGATCGTATCGGATAGGGATGGTCGGTTCACATCCAGGGAGTGGAGATCCGTGCAGACTTACCTAGGCATGCAGCTGACCTTTAACACAGCTTTTCATCCCCAGACGGATGGGAAGACGGAACGGACTAACCAGACATTGGAGGGCCTCCTAAGGCTATGCATTTTGGATTGAAACGAACCTTGGGAGAAGCTTTTACCACTAGTCAAGTTCTCCTATAACAACAACTACCCGTCCAGCATAAGGATGGCTCCTTATGAAGCCTTGTACGGAAGGAGATGCAGGACTCCGCTTTCATGGATTCAGGATGAGGATCCGAAGGTGTTGGGATCGGATTTTCTCGAAGACACCGAGGCTCAAGTGAGACTGATACGGGACAGAATGCTGGAAGCGCAAAGCCGACAGGCTAAGTACTACGATGCTCGACACCATCAGGTAGAGTTTCAGGTGGGAGACCAGGTTTTCTTGAAGATTCGGCCCATGCACGGAGTTTCACGGGTGTGTGGTCGGAATAAGAAGCTCAGCCCTAGGTATATGGGCCCTTACAGGATCCTGGAGCGGGTCGGACCCCTAGCTTATAGGCTGGAGTTGCCACCGGAATTGGCAGGCTTACACGACGTGTTCCACATTTCTTCACTTAGGAGGGCTCTACTATGCCCGAAGCAGCAGATTTCGACCACAGATGGGCCGGTAGCTTCAGACCGATCAGTTCACTTGGAGACGTTCAGATCGATGATAGAGGAGTACGGATCTTGCATCGCAAGAAGGTTCCGAGTCAAAGTCCTGTGGAGGAACCATGGTCAGGAGGAGCATACCTGGGAACCGCAGGACCTGATGCGACAAAAGTATCTAGAGCTGTTCAGTCAGGTATACCTCACAACCTCTCAGGATGTTCGATTTACCTTCCTATTTTAAACTAGTAGGACTGGAGTTTCAAGAGTAGGGGCTAATATTTTGTTTATTGGGGTCTAGACTTTGCCAATTGGACGAATTAGTCATAGATTTGAGCTTCCCTTTAAACCACACTTAACAAACATGGCATCGTGATGTAATCTTTCACTTCTCATGGGATGTTACAAGCTTCTTTTCTTCGATAGGAGCCCCCGTAGGCTTAACCTTGATTTCAGGGACGAAATCTTTGTTTTGTTTATTGAGATTTGTAACATCTCATTTTCAACTAGACCTCTAAGAATGGTTTTGGGTCATGACTAGGTCATGACAAAACCCTAGGAATCTAAAAAGGGCCAGGTAATCAAAGGCCAAGGTGAGAATCACTTTGGTCTACCAATGGCACAACCTCATCACCAAACCTAGGGATTGACCTTAGGGCTTCACCAGGACTCCATGACCCCACCACAACATCACTAGCCTATTAGAGGGTCCACTAGTGCCTTAAGGGTCCATTAGAGTCGACCCAAAATGGCCAAATTGACCTAGTACCACCAAAGGCCTAAATTGGGCAAGGTGTCCTAACTAAGGGCAGTTGGCCTCAAATGTGCCCAACCAACCCTACCCAGGCCTTCCTAGACCTAAAGTGGTTTCAATGGGTCACTAAGGACACATTGGGTTCAGTCCTAGGGGCCAAGATGACCCAAGTCAACTCTAGCCCCAAAGTGGTCAAAGTGTCATTACCAAGGGTCATATGACCCTCAAGGTGCCCAGTAGGCCCTGTCCCACCCAGCCTAAACCTTAGGGAAGACTAATGGATCACCAGGGACCCATTAGGGGCAACCCTAAAGGTCAAAATGACCAAAGTCAACTCAAGCCTACTTTGGGTCAACCTAGCCCAAATGAGCTAGCATAAGCTCAAGCCCCCTCATATAGCTTCATTAGGAATATTATGTGTATGTGTGGGCTGCCAATAGAACCCAAGGTTGAACAAGTCAACTAGATGACAGGGAGAGAGAGAGGATCTCCATTTCCATGGTAATGGAGGAGAGAGAAAAAGAGAGAATGAAGGGGCAAGTCAAAACCGGCCAAGGGAGGCCAAAGGCCACCCTTAATGGCTAGATTCAACTCCCCTAGGGAAGGGGAGAAGTTTCCAGCCGTTTCCCGACCACCAATGGTCTGATTCAGCCCCTCCCCCTAACCCGAGCCCAAGCTTTCAATGGCATTATTGGCCATTGAAGTTTTGGCCTCTCCCCTCCTCAACTGAACCTTTAAACACCACCAGTGGACCAAGAGGAACATTTCCCGACCTTTTACTGAAGATTTCGAGCCCTCCCACTGTACTGTTGCAGAATTCGAGCGGCGCCACAATCGAAAATTGTTTCCCGATGATCGTTGCGCCTTCAGGCTGCCGGAAAGGTCCTCCTCCTCTCCTTATCTTATGGGTAGATCATAGGAATGCTTAGGTCCTAGGTTCGGGCTCAATTGAGCCCGAACCAAATCTTGATTTTCATGGTTTCAGGCCGAAAAACTTCCTTGCAGAACCGCCGGAATCCGCCCCTCTAGCGGCTGTGCCACCGCCAATCGATAGCCACCACATCAATGGAGGTGTTGGTGGCGGTGGCTGGCCGGGGAGGTGGCCGGATGGTCGGCTGTGGAGGTTTGAAGTTGGCCCAGGCGCGCGCAATCGGGATCATTTGCTGGAGGTAGACGATGATCTAATCGGTCGGCAGAATTGGCATTTCACGGTGATGACCCTTCAGGGCGTGAAGGTATAACCGCAAAGCGGCGGTTTTGGGCCTAAGACCCCGGTGTTTTAAAAAAAAAGGGGTCTTACATCAGGTGTCTTATAGCTAGAGGAAACCTGTCAACCTCATGGTCTTCTTCATTTTCCTCAATCTGACACTCCTCATTGTCTTCATCATCCAGTGAGTCATGTTCTCCCCCTGGACAACATGTATCTTTTTTTTTATCCATCCTAGCAGGAGCTTCATCATTGATGGTCGGCTTGTCCAGCCTGTCTGTTAGACCTGTAGAACTAACTGAAGAACTAGACAATTCACTGTTAATCAATTTAGACTCATAATATACAACATGAACTGATTCTTCTACAACTTGGGTAGTCAAGTTGTAGATCTTGTATGCCCTACTATTATTGTTGTACACAACAAATATCTGTTCTAGGGATTTGACAGCAAACTTAGTTTTGTAGTGCTTACCATTAACTAGGACATAACACTTGCTACCAAAGATTCTGAGGTAGGAAATGTTTGGCTTTCTGTCTTTCAAAATATGATAGGGAGTCATATTATGTTTCTTATTGATGGAGTCTCTATTGAGTACATGATATGCAGTATTTACTGCCTCTGCCCAGAAGTACTCAGGGAGAGTAGTGTCACTAAGTAGCGTCCTACTTGCCTCAATTAGAGTCCTATTCTTTCTTTCAGCAACACCATTTTGCTGAGGTGTTCTAAGTGAGGAGAACTCTTGATGGATCCCCAGTTCTTCACAGAACTTTGTCATACATTAAGACTGAAATTCAGTTCCTTGGTCACTTCTGATTTTGACCACTGAATTGTTAAATTCATTCTGAATTTGTCTAACAAAGGTCTAGAAAACAGTAGAAGTTTCAGATTTCTTCCTCAAGAAGAAAACTCATGTAAATCTAGAATAGTCATCCACAATAACTAATGTGTATACTTTCCTACCAAGACTATGAATTGGCATAGGACCAAACAAATCCATATGCAATAGATATAAACATCTCATTGAATCTTTGGTATCTAGTGCATGGAAAGAGGACTTAGTTTGTTTGCCCTTTTGGCAAGCTGAACACACTCCCTCTTTAATGCACTTGACTTGAGGACCATTCCTCACTAATCCCATGCTGAACAACTATCCTATAGACTTGTAGTTCAAATGAGACAGCCTCTTGTGCCATTTGACACATAGTAAAGCTTTCTCACCTGCAACTAGGCAAATGGGTGAGTTATTAAACTCACAATCTAGGTTAAGACAATATACATTCCCTTTCTTAGTGCCAGTCAAAATGATCTCTTGACCACCTTATTTGGCACTCCCCTTTGAGGAAAGAGATAACATAACCTAGATCACTAAGTTGACTTATACTAATCAGGTTATGTTTTAACCCCTTCACATAAGCCACTTTAGTTATGGTAATTGAATCACTAGAGATGTTACCAAATCCTTTGATGATTCCTTTTTCTGATCCACCAAAGATGACTTTGGGTCCATTCTCTATGGGTACATAGTCCCTCAACATTCTTCTTATTCCAGTCATGTGTCTGGAACATTTACTATCCAAGTACCATATAGGGGTATGGCCACTTAGATTCACCTGCATCAAATAAGGAATCACTCATCCTTAGAACCCAAATTAGTTTTGGGTCCTAGGTTCTTGTTAGTTTGAAAACTATCATGTTTACCTACAACTTTTCTGATAGGTAAACTATTCTTGATTTTAACACTTGTGTTAAACCAGCAATCCATAGCAAAGTGGCCTACCTTTCCACAACACCAACACTCAAATCTGCTGTACCTTCTCTTAGGCACAGACTTCACAACCTTGTTGCCAGCAGTTATTTTGAGTGTAGGTGTTGGAGCAGCAAACCCCAAGAATTCCTTTTGAACCTGATGGGCTTGCCTATAGAGTGGCCTATTGGCATTTGCACACTTGTCAATGTGATCTCCATACTCACAGTGACCATGAGTAATTTCATGATAATACCTGTTTGTAGGTTGCATCACCTTCTTAAAGAAAATAGGGGTCTTAGAGGCTAGTGGCTGAACTGGGGCCTTACCTTTTCCATGTGAATTGGTGGCCCTTGTTCTTCACTTAAAGCCTAGACCAGTCTTACCTTTTTGAGAAATGAAATTTTCTATTAAAGGCAAGACTGATTTTGCCTTAAAGAATTTAGCCACTAACTATTTTTCTTTCTGAAGTCTTGCCTCCAGATTCTTGATATGATTTTCCTTGAAAGTGATTATGCCCATCTAAATGATAGTTATGTTCTTCAGTTTGGCAACATCATTTAGTTTCAAATCAATCAGCTTGGCTGATTCTGATGCTGCCTGCTTAAGAGATTCAATCTCCTTGGCCTGCTCCTTGACAAGAAGCTTGCTTCTCTTTAGATCTTGCAACAACCCACCATACTCATCAATGAATTGGTCTACATCCCCTTCAGACTCAGAACCATCCACATCTCTTGATGCAGATACTTCTTATTCTGATCGAGTAAAATAATCAGACTCTAAGGGAAAATTATATACCTTGCTTGGACCAGCCTGATCCTGGCACTGATCATTTTCTTACAGAGCCATCATCCCTCTACAGTAATGGTCTTCCACTCCATTTATGGAGTCCAGCATTTATAGGAATTCTAGTTCCCTAGAATCCTCTTCTTTTGAGAACAGCCCAACATATGCTTCTGCATCATCTTTTTCTCCTGATCCTGAAGATGAACAGTCTGTCCAACTCTTTTATTTTTGAGCAACAAAGGATTTCTCTTTCTTGCCCTTTAGTTGATGCTTCTTCTTGTCCTTAGATTTAGTCCTCTTGTCTGGACAGACAGCTATGACAAGTTCTTGCCTATTGCAACAATAGCAAATAATCTTAGAATTAGTTTGTTTACTAGGTTTTGAGGCATACCTGTCTTCCTTGGGAGTCTTCTTTTTCTTGTAATACTCATCCTTGGCTTGTTGATGGTCTGGTTCTCCATTTCTTCTTTTTCATAAACCTCTGGAACTGCCTTGTAAATGCAGCAAAGTCCTCATCAGAGGTGTGGCTATCTGATGTGGTAGTATCAGGAATTCCTTCTTCTGCCTCAGCACTCCTTCTGGGTGGAGAAGGAGATTTTCTCCTGCCCTTTCTTGTGCCTTCAGCCATGAAGGCTACTGATTTGTCCTTATACTCAGACCTGCTTCTCTTCTCTTCCTCCTTCCTGGCAGTAAGCTGCATTTCATATGATAGCAGCTTTCCAAACAATATGGGAGAAGGTGTATCAGCAAGCTTGGCCACCTCTCTGATGACACAAATCTTTGTATCGCAGTCCTTTGTCAGAGACCTGAGAAACTTGCCATTCAGTTCATATGTGCTGAAGACTCTTCCATATTTCATCAGCTCATTAACTATCCTGAAGAACTTTTTGTAGCATTCAGCTATGCTGTCAGTCTTGGCTTTTCTAAAGCTCTCATATTATTGATTCAGCATAGATTTCTTATCCTCTCTAACTTCTTCTGTCCCCTCCATGTAGAGAATCAGGGTGTCCCATATTTCCTTGGAGGTTTTACAATGCACCAGATTCTGAAATGTGGCATCATCTATAGCACTTACAATAATGTTTTGTGCTCTTTTTTCTAGTATTGCCAAAATGATATCATCCTTTGTCATTTCAGAATAGTTCTTAGGGGTTCTAACATTTGTATCCAGAGTCGATACCTTCATTGGAATGAAGGGTCCTTCTTTTACAATAATGTAGATTCTTGGATCAGAAGCTTCCTTAAACAATCTGACCCTTTCCTTCCAAAAGCCAAAGCATTATTTCCTGCAGATAGGAAGTTTCATAGATCCAAACTCCTTTTTATTCTAATTTGAACTCATTCTTGAAATCTGTTTATTGCCTTGGAGATTCACTCAGACTATTAGGTCAATATTTAAGCAACCTCCCTCTGATACCACTTAAAATACTTAATTCAAGAGCCTAGACAGCTAGAGGGGGGGGGGGGGGGGTGAATAGGTTCTAATTTTCTTTTATAATTCAGGCAATTAACTAGTATTCACACAGCACAGGAAATACAATCTATAGTACAAAAATCACAGCACAAGAAACACCAGATTTATAGTGGTTCCCCAAGGTATGGGTACATCCACTTCCCCCCTTCGCCTATCCAGTAGAGAACTGAATTCAGTCTAACTTCCTTCCACTAGCTCAGATCCACCGATCTTACAGCTTAGAACCAGATTGGTTCCTACAGCTCAGACTTATACAAGTCTTACCTCAGATTCTTCCAAAGAATCCTACCTCAGACCTCAGCCCTACCTCAGCCTTTATCACTAGGCTTACAACTCAGACTATCACAAGTCCTACACCTCAGGCCCTCATCCCTACCTCAGCCTTTATAATTATAGGCTTGATCTTACAAAAGATCCTATAAGAAATTAATTGTTTAAGAGATATAAATATATCACCAGATAGATCTCTCTATAGGTATGAGCTTCTTGATCAGTTCTTGAATAAACTGAATCTTCATATTCAACCTAACTTAGCTGTTTCAAAGCTTCTTGATAGAACAAAATAAGGTTGAACTCTTCTTGATGTAGAAGTTGATCTCCTGTCAGCTCCTTCCTTGAATTCAGAATAAGATCTGAATCTTCTCTTGCAGACTGCTCTGGATCTGCCTTCTTAAGGGTTTCCCCTTTTCTTGTTGTCAGATTCTCTTTCCTGAAATAGCTTGATTACTTCCTTAGTTCTGTTGTTGTTGTGGTTGTCAAGGATCAGTCCCTTATATAGAGTTTCCTCATGGTTACCAGCTGATCCAGTTTGTAACAACCTTATGACAGTTCTGACAAAGGTGTCAGACCTGTTGGTTATGACAGCTGTCGAGTCACAAGTCATGACAGCTGATTCCTTAAAGACTTTACAACTCAGCATAACCACTCAGCAAACTGCTTCACATATGTCGACATAAATAGACTAAGTGTCGAAACAAGTCTTGATGATGCCGACATAACACTCCATGTGTTGACATAATCATTATTCAGCTACTCGACACAGCTTCTATTTGTATGTGTCGACACAAGTCCTATGTGTCGACACAACTTCTCCTGGTCTTGACATAACTGATGTTGGCAGATGGCATTGAGTGTATATCTAGTTGTCGTTAAGTGTGTGTCGTGATGTCATTGAGTGTGTGTTGGTTATTGCATCCACAATAACCCAGATTTGCTTGAAGTCACCCTTGAACTAAGATGAATTAAGTTGTATTTGATAACCTTGTTCTAGTTGTGTGTTTGCAGATTCTTAGTGCTAAGTATAGACCAATGTCAGTCTATAGTGGGTCAGGAACACAGGACCATACAGTGTAATCCCTCACTATGTGTTCTAAGGTGTTGACTCATGTGTAGCCTCTCAATTGGGATACACTTTATGTTCAACCACTTGGAGCATGGGATGAAGACAGGACTAGGAGAAATTTTTTATAAGTTCAGAAAATTCTCTAAGTCCACTTCTCGAGAAGTGCCTCTTAGTTCTCGAGAAGTAGAGTTAGATGTTCTCGAGAAGCATTCTATAGTTCTCGAGAAGCAGAAGTGTAGTTCTCGAGAAGTCCTTATAGTTCTCGAGAAGCTTAGCTTCAAATTTCTCGAGAAGTCCCAGCTTTTAGTTCTCGAGAAGTCCAGACAGCTTCAAGAATTTTTCTAAGTCCGAACTCTCGAGAAGTCCAGTGTAGTTCTTGAGAAGTTCTTTTAGTTCTCGAGAAGCTTAGCTTCATAGTTCTCGAGAAGTCAGCTTATGGTTCTCGAGAAGTCCAGATTGGTCTCGAGAAGTATTAGCCCTGAAGTCTCGAAAACTAACTTTAGTTCCAGACAGTATAGTTCTCGAGAACTAATGTTACTTCTCGAGAACTGCGGGTCAAATTTTTCAGAAAATTGTTTAAGTCTAGATCGGCCGGATTTTCAAATGACTTGACGTGATTGGTCCACATGTCGTCATTAATGTCTCTTCTAACCATTAGGGGTAATCCTATATAAGGTCTTTTCATTAAGACCAAACCCTAACAATTACAAGAAGCGGTAGTCCGTACCTTCGAAATCTTCTGGATCGGCCGTCTCCCTCAAAAAGAAAAGGAATAAATTCTGAAGCCGCCGCCGCTCACGAGTAGATCGAGTTTTCTATTTTCGATCAAGAAGGACTTGTTGTTCAAGGGATCCTCATCCTCTCCTTGATTGAGTAGGTCAAAGCTTTCTCAGGTCAGATCTACACGTCTTCTTCAACCATTTCTGAAAGAGCCGCAAAGTTCAAGAAGAAGACCTAGAGACTTATTTTTCCAGATCTGAGAAATTACTGTGTTTGTATTTCCAAATCTCTTTGTTGTTGTTTTAGGAGATTTTCTCCGAGTGTAGGAGCGTTGCTCTCCGAGTTGTAGGAAGTTTTTTTATCTTCCGAGTGTGGATCCATTTGGATTGAGTTTGTAGGAACTTGGTTCCGAGGCGTAAGATTGTTTTCAATCTGAGATAGTGGAGTAGCCGAGTCTAGTGATTTGCTAGATCGGTGAGGTAAAGTGGACGTACCCAAGATTGGGGAACCACTATAAATCTTCTTGTCTTCTGTGATTGCTTGAATTCTTGTGCAAGATTGTTAAATTTTTTATTCCGCAAATAGACGCACGATTCACCTATTCACCCCCCTCTAGGTGATTTAGATTGACAACTTCACACTTTCAATTGGTATCAGAGGGAGGTTGGTCGTTAAAAGGTTAACACATTGATCAATTTCCTCTCGAAAGTTGTCACTTGGATATTCAAGCAATGGACAAGGCCAAAGATTTTGCCAAGCTTCCCCTGTGCACAAAGAATAACTTTCCCATGTGGAAAAAGAGAATTAAATTTTTCATGGAAGCTGTGGACCCCCGGATCTTCATGATTGTTGAAGAAGGTCCTTACGTCCCCATGACTACCTCCACTATAGATCCAACCAAGAAGGTTCCTAAGAAATTGATGGATCTAGATAAGGACAAGATTGCACTTATTTCTTTGGATTAGAAAGCTAAAAATATTATAGCAAGTGCAGTCGATGACTAGATGCTACAGAATATGATTCACTACCAATCGGCTAAGGAGATGTGGCATTCTCTAGTAACTCTGATGGAAGGTACTGAAGAAGTGAGGGGTGATAGAATATCCCTACTAAACCAGAAATATGAAGCCTTCAGGCAAGGGTCAAAGGAGACCATTGCATATACTTTTGAGAATTTCTTCAAGATAGTAAATGGCCTAAGAATGTATGGCCGAGTCTTCACTAATGTGGAGCTGAATGATAAGTTTCTGAGGTCTCTCACAATGGAATGGGACAATAAAGTCTGTGCCATCCGAGAGTTTGGCAGACTAGCTGAGACAGACCCATAGAAACTATTTAGCAAGATGATGTCCTATGAACTGCAGATCAATTCCTGAAAAGCTGAAGAAGAGAAAAGTCGCTTCTCCTTAAAAGAGAAGTCGGTTGCATTAAAGGCTGACAGTTCAAGGAAGGGAAAAGCTGCCTCACCAGAACCTGCTCAAGAAGTGAGTGAAGAAGAAAACTCTGAGCCAAGCACCTCGGGCTCAGAACTATCTGAAAGAGAGTTCTCGTTGCTCTCACGGCAGTTAAGGAAATTCTTGAACAAGAAGCAGTGGAGAGGCAAGGATGACTCATACAGAAGATCACGACATGACAGTGATCAGCGAAAGAAAGGCTCAAGTAGTCATGACAGGTATACCTCTAAACAGTACAAACAAATTTCTACTGACATTGTTTTCTACTACTGTAACAAACTAGGTCACGTCATAGCTGACTACCCCCACAAAAAGGAGGGTGGCAGAAGAGAAGAAAAGAAGTCCTCACACCACAAGAAGAGGACAGAGAAGAGTCTGATAGCCAAGAAGGGAAAGACTCTTAGTGACTCTGACTCATCTGATTCAAGTGAAGAAGAGGAAGCCTACTTTGGACTAATGGCTAAATCAGATGATGTACAAGAGCCCCAGTTCACTGGGGAGGTAAAATCTCACACTCCTCTCTCTGAATCTGAAAGTTCTGAGGATGATCATGAGGACAACTCTTCTAATGATGAGTCGGAACTTATGGCCCAGTACAAGGAGTTGATCATGACTTACGACAAATGTCGCCGAGTCGTGAAAACTCAGGCAAAAGAGATTAAGTCTCTAAAGGCTATTGAGAGCAGCTTGAGAGAAGAAGTCGCTAAGACTGACTCTCTTCAAGAGAACTTCAATCTTGCCATTGAGGAATACAATCAAGCTCTGGAGAACCTCGTCCTTAAAAAGAAAATCATCAAAGAGTTGGAAGAACAACTTGAAGCTGAAAAGAAACTTGTTGAAAGTTTCTCCAAGCCCAAGAATGTTTTTTCACTCATTGCTGAATTCTAACCTAAGGCCAAGGGTGCTGGACTAGGCCATGAGGGCGCTCCTAGTAAATCTTCTAGGAGAAACAAGGCTCAACGGAACAATAAGGCCGCCAAGAAGGCCTTGGCCAAAGAAAAAGGGAAAGCCCCTCTGGATCATACTGTCTTTAAGAAAGTTATCTTTCCAACAGATAAGTTTGATCTGGACTCGTCCTATGGTCACTTGACCAGGCCTACTTATGTAGAGACAAAGTCTCGGTACCAAGGATGGACTCACCCTCGGAACTTTGGTGAGAGTGTTTTTAAGGCACCTTAAGAAAAAGTGATTCTTCAGGGCTATGGTCCTTATAATCATGGCCACAACTTCAAGAAAGCACCTAAAGTAAAGCCCGTTGGGGAAAAGCCTCCGAAAGAGAAGAAATCATGTGACTGCCATCACCATGAAGCTTCCTCCTCCAAGAATGCTACCCCTGCTAGACCACCATCTCAAAAGGTCAAGCAGGGGTACATAAGGCAAAGATACAACAGATTTGACTGGTGGTGCTGTAGCAAAATTGGTCATTTTTCCATTGATTGTTGGTTTAATCCTTGAAATTTTGCAACTCCTCAAGTTGGCAACATGAGAATGACCACTCATGATGTTAATCCTCGTAGGGGGAGTGTTTTAACACGAGACTGTTGGTACCCTAGATGTGATTTGGCTCATGTAATCCCTTTCCAGCCCCTCTTGATCCATATAACTATATATGATCATGCTTAGACTTTGTTTAGTCTCCCTAGGGCAGTTTATAACTGAACTAGAGCTTAGATTAGAAGTTGTAGATTGAATATATCAACAACCTGTGGTTGAGCATCCTTATCAAAAGCTCAAACGTCGAACAGCTCATGCTATCGTCGACCAATGGTCGACGATCGCAAGGCCTCGTTCACTTTCTCAAGTCTCCTGAGCATCTGCTTAGAGTTTTCAAGACTTCAGAAAGACCAGCTCCAGTTCTGCTTCAAGTGTTCCAGAATCTGAAGACCTGATAAAAATCAGTCTACAGATCTCTGAGGATTTAGTTTCAGTATATCTGAAACTCCTTCATCCTGAAGCAAAGGCTTTCCCTGGACTTCCACTGAGCCAGGGGGAGACTTTGATTCTTTAGAGAATCCACAAGTCTTCTCTAATCTGTTATTAACAACAGAGAAGACAATCTAACCCTCTCAACCCCTTTGTAAAAGAGTTTTCACACCTCTTCAAAAGTGAACATTGGTGACAGGGCACCTTATCAACAACCTGTGGTTGAGCATCCTTATCAAAAGCTCAAAGGGTCTTGTTTGATGTACCTGAATCATATCATTGGTGGCAGGGCACCTTAGCAAAAACCTGCAGTGGATTCCTACCAGGGTGGTAGAAGAGTGGAGTACCTATTAAGAGGGAACCACTATATATCCTGTGTCTCTCTGGCTGTTTTGTTTAATTGCTTATTCTGTGGCTGTGATAGAACTACCTAGGATTGCTAGTTGCTGTGATAGGCTTATAGTTAAACTGAAATTTCAGTTAGCTTTCTCACTTGTGCACTTCACTGTGTTAGGCTCTTAGGGTTCAAGTATCAGATTATTTATTCCGCAAATAAACTCCAAGGGAGCTGACTAGTTGTTCATAAAATTTGAATACTCTATTCACCCCCCTCTAGAGTAGTTTACATCTTATCCCCTCACTTTCAATTGGTATCAGAGGGAGGTTAGCTGTTCATACAGGCTAACACCTGAGTTAAAAGATCCAGTGATAAGTTGTTTCCTGATACCATTCACAAACACTTTCACACATGGCCCAGTCTAAGGATTATTCAAGCACCAGACCTCCTGTATGCAACTTGTCCAAGTTTGGCATATGGAAGGCCAGGATAAGACTATACATGAATTCTATTGATGAAGATATCTTTTCTTCTATTTTGACAGGACCACCTGCTAGGCCTGCTGCTGCTTCCACTTCTGCTGATCTCAGTGCTGTGCCACCACCTGACTACAATGAAACTTACAAGAAGGCAAAAGCAGCTGATGCAAAAGCAATGAACATCCTAGCTCAGACAATGTCTGATGAAATATTCCAGAAGCTTGATGAATGTACCTCAGCCAAAGCTATATGGGATTCCCTCAACCACATAGTTGCTGGCTCAGCTGATGAGAGGAAGGACAGGAGATCCAACCTCACTTCTCAGTATGAAAATTTCAAGAAGGATGATGCTGAAGACATTGACACAATGTACACAAGACTCAGTTCAATAATAAGTGAACTGAGGTCTTTGGACAAGGAGATAACTTTGACAGAAGTCAATGACAAGATCCTGATGTGCCTTTCCATCTCTTGGGACTCAAGGATATGGCCCATCAAGGATGGCAGAAACACTGTGGAACTCTCCACAGAAGCTCTGTTGGGAAAGCTCAAGTCATATGAGCAAACTTTGAAGAGCAGAGCTGCTACAACTGAAGTAAAAAACTCTTACACCTACAAAGAAAGAGCACTCTCTAGCTCTCAAGGCTGCTGAGACTTCTGAAGGAAGTCAATCAAATGAGGAGTTGCTGGCACTCATTGCCAAGAGGTTCCTCAACATGGGAAGAAGAGACTTCAGAAAGAAGTTCTCCAAGTATGAGGATAAACCAAGGTATGACAAGACTCCTTCTAAAGAAATCATTTGTTATGTTTGCAGCAAGCCTGGACACATTGCCCCAGATTGTCCAGAGAAGAAACACAAGGAGAAGAAAAATGAGAAAGAGTACAGGAAGCACCACTCCAAGTCCTCCTCACACAAATACAAGAAGAAGGACAAGGGATTTGTGGCTGCTACCTGGAGTGAAACAGAAGAGGATACCTACTCCTCTAGCTCCAGTGATTCAGAAGAAGAAGAAGAGAAGAAAGCCAAAGAGGTCTGCCTCATGGCTATTAATGCCTGCAGCTCTCTGTCAGCTGCAGAGAATTCTGAAGAAGAAGGAGACAATGAAGAAGATCTTCCTATGGAAGACCAGGTAATCAACTCATTTGATTTTTCATCTCTTGAGTTCAAACTAATATTTAAAACTCTATGTTTAGATTTACTATTATCTGAAAAAGAAATTAAGTCACTTAGATTAAAGATAATGGAACTAGACATGGAAAGTACTGAATAATTAGATTAGAAAAGGAATTAGAAAGCTCAAAAGAAGAAGTAACATTCCTAAAATTAGAACTAGCTAAATCTAAGAGGTTAGAAAAAAAATTAAATGGCAGAAGCCTTAAACTATCTGAAATAACCAGTATGGCAAACACTAGGGTTGGTAATGATAAACTAGGCCTAGGTGCTACATCTAGTGAACCCATCCTCCTCACAAAGGAGAGATTTAGCACTCCAGTAAAATTTATTTCTGAATCAGGAATAAAGAATACTGAGGAAATTGAAAAGTATAAGAAAATTCGTAATAAGATCAAGAAAGAGAACAGAAAGGAAAAATTTCTAGCTCTACAGAAATCGTCAAACATTAATCGACTATCGTCAAACCAATCGTCGAACATCTATCGACGATCGCTGAACACCTACACTGAGTATAATAGCTTTGGTGCAGGAGGTCGACGATCTCATCCTGAGTCGTCGACCAGTGATCGACGATCGTGGAATCCAGAACATCGTTCTACCATAAATGATCGACGATATGGCTTGCGATCGTCGACCATTGATCGACGATCTGGACATAAGCTGGAAAATAAAATTCAAACTTCCAGAACTGCAAATCCTAATCACTACCCTAGGTTGTTTAATCCCTCAACTGAATGGATTATCCCACCTAGGAGATCACACCCTTTAGGATATCAATCTAAGCCTGCAAGATCTTTTATATCTAGCTTTTCTTTTGTGAAGAATACTGGACCCAAGGTAACCTGGGTCCATAATGTATAATTGATATCTTTGCAGGTGAAGACCTATCCAGTCATACATGACAAATGGTATCTAGATAGTGGATGCTCAAAGCATATGACAGGAAAGAAGAAGAACCTGTCAGGTTTCAAAGCCAAGCTGGGACCAAAAGTTGTATTTGGAGATTCCAGCTGTGGACAGACTGAAGGGTATGGCAGCTTCACCATAGGAGCTGTAACCTTCAAGAAGGTAGCTTATGTCTCTGGACTAAAGCACAACCTAATCTCTGTAAGCCAAATGTGTGATGCTGGGTACAAGGTATGGTTTACTGACACTGCTTGTAATATTGCTTTAAATAATATTGTTGTGTTAGTAGGCATTAGAATTGGTAATGTTTATGTTGTAGATTTTAATTCATCCAAATCTGAAATATGCTTATTTAATGAAGTAACCAATAATAATACCCTTTGACATAAGAGACTTAGTCATGTTAATTTGAAAAATATCTCTAGGTTGGCTAAACACAATCTTGTAAGAGGCTTACCTTCTTGCCCCTACAAGAAGGAAGGCCTTTGCAAAGCTTGTCAATTAGGTAAGCAAACAAGGAATAGCTTTAAATCAGTTAATAAAAGTGATTCTCCCAGGATCCTGTACTTGCTACATTTGGACTTATTTGGTCCTATTGCTGTACAGAGTCTTGGAGGAAAGTCTTACACTCTAGTAGTTGTAGATGACTTCTCTAGGTTAACTTGGGTATTCTTCTTGAGAACTAAGGCTGATAACTTCAAGGTTCTTACAGATTTTCTAAAGTGTATACAGAGTGAGTATTCTACTCAGATTGCCTTGATCAGAAGTGATCATGGTGCTGAGTTTGAGTCTCTTCTTATGCAAGAATTCTGTGAGAAGAAAGGTATCAAACATAGCTTCTCTGCTCCTAGAACTCCTCAACAAAATGGGGTAGTTGAAAGGAAAAATAGAGCCCTAATTGAAGCTGCAAGTACATTGTTGGCAGATGCTAACATGCCTCTGTCCTTTTGGGCTGAAGCAGTTAGCACAGCTAACTATGTATTGAACAGAAGTCTGATACATAAAATTAAGGGTAAGACTCCCTATGAGTTACTTAAGCAAGTGAAACCTAAAATAGACTATTTTAGAGTATTTGGTTGTGTAGCTTTTGTTCATAACAATAACAAAGAATACCTTAGAAAATTTGAGGCAAAAGCTTCAATGGGAGTTTTTCTAGGATACTCTCAAGTAAGCAAAGCCTATAGGGTCCTTAATAAATCTTCTTTTAAGATAGAAGAGTCTGCACATGTCTCTTTTGATGAGATAGTCATGTATTATAAGGAGAAGGATTCTTCTTCTAATAGTACAGTGCAAGTCCTAGAGTTAAGTAAGGATTTTGAAGGTTTGAGACTCACACAGGAGAATCATCCCCAACAAACTCCTCAGGTTGCTTCCTCAGATTCTGAATCTGATGTAGAACTTCTTGAAGTTAAAGCACCTGCACCAACAGTTGATCAAATTCCACATGAGGAATTAAATCTTGAAACTGTTGAAGATCAGATCATTGTTGAACCTACTGATCTTGTCACACTTAGAGATCACCCTGTATCTCAAGTGATTGGAGACATTTCAGTAGGAGTCCAGACAAGACATCAACTCAACAAAGATGTGATGTTTGCTTGTTTCCTTTCTCAGATTGAGCCCCTAACCATTAAAGATGCTGAGCTTGATCCACACTGGATTATAGCCATGCAAGAGGAGCTTAACCAATTTGAAAGATGTAAAGTTTGGACCTTGGTTCCAAGACCAAGAGGCCAACGGATCATAGGCACCAAGTGGGTGTTTAGAAATAAGCTTGATGCCCAAGGCATAGTAGTTAGGAATAAGGCTAGACTAGTAGCTCAAGGGTATAGACAGGAGGAAGGCATAGACTATGATCAGACTTTTGCCCCTGTAGCTAGATTAGAAGCCATTAGGATTTTCCTAGCCTATGCTGCCTATAAGAGATTTAAGGTCTTCCAAATGGATGTGAAGAGTGCCTTCCTCAATGGAGATTTAAAGGAAGAAGTGTTTGTTGAACAACCACCAGGGTTTGTTTCATCAACCTTACCCACTCATGTGTTCAAACTCCAAAAGGCTCTATATGGACTTAAGCAAGCTCCTAGAGCTTGGTATGAGACCTTAGCAAATTTCCTTCTAGAACACAAGTTTGTGAGAGGTGTAGTAGATAGAACCCTGTTTATTAGACATCATAAGGACTCATAACTGTTAGTTCAAATCTATGTAGATGACATTATATTTGTCTCCACTGATCCCAAACTATGCAAGAGGTTCTCTGAACTAATGCACTCCAAGTTTGAGATGAGCAGCATGGGTGAGTTATCCTATTTCCTTGGTCTCCAAGTGAAACAGAGTGTTGATAGTATCTTCATTTCTCAATCAAAATATGCCAGAGAGCTGGTTAAAAGATTTGGAATGTCTGATGCTTCATCAATGAGCACACCTATGGCCTCAAATGCAGTTATTGATTCTGATGTCAATGGCAAGTCTGTTGATCAAAAGAATTATAGAGCCATTATTGGTTCCCTGCTGTATTTGACTGCAAGTAGGCCTGACATAATGTTTGCTACATGCCTATGTGCTAGGTTTCAGGTCAACCCAAAGGAATCTCACTTAACTCTTCTCAAGAGGATCTTGAGATACCTTAAGGGATGCCCTAACTTAGGATTGTGGTACCCAGCTGAGTCAGAATTTGAATTAATTGGATATTCAGATGCTGATTATGCTGGTTGTAGAGTTGACAGGAAAAGCACCTCAGGGACTTGTCAGTTCCTGGGAGAGAGACTTGTCTCTTGGTTTTGTAAGAAACAGGCATCTGTGTCTACTTCAACTGCTGAGGCTGAATATATAGCATCAGCTAGTTGTTGTTCACAGATCCTGTGGATTCAAAATCAGCTAGTGGATTATGGGTACACACACTCAAACACAAAAATTCTGTGTGACAGTACTAGTGCAATATCAATTGCTCAAAATCCTGTGCACCATTCCAGGACCAAGCACATTGAGATTAGACATCATTTTCTGAGAGATAATGTGGAAAAGAACAAGATAATTATGGAATTTATATCCACAGACCTGTAGAGAGGAGATATTTTCACTAAGCCCCTTGATGAACAAAAGCATTTGTTCTTCCTGAACCAGCTTGGTATGATTAATGGTTCAGAGTAGTGAAAATTAGGATAGATCTGTTTTCTGTCTAAAATCGTCGAACAACTGCTCAACGATCTTCGACCAGGTCAGGACTATCGTCGACCAATGGTCGATGACAGTTCGCTCTGTAGTAAGGCAGAAATCGTCGACCAACTGGTCAACGATCTCTCCTTAGGTATCTATCGTGGAGCAATTGGTCGACGACAGATTTGTTGTGCTGTGTGGTGAATCGTCGACCAACATATATTGATCGACGATCGTGGTGTTTGCTTGTAGTCGGTCGATGTTTGACGATTAGTTAAATATTGACTATCGTCAGTCATTGTTCGACGTCCGATTTTAATCCGTGTTCGATGATCGCAGATTTTTTATCTGATAGTCGATTTAGGTCTGGAGATCGTCGTCCTTCAGTTTCGTCTTTTCATATTCTGTCTTCTGGCTTAGAATTCGCTCTCGAACTCTAATCCCGCGCGATTCTCTTCTCCCCTTACCTTGCATCTCGATTCGCCATTCTCTCTCAAATCAAATGGCGATTCTTCCAGCAGTTCTTTCCGGGATGAAGTTCGACACGGGATTCTGTGTCGACTTCGATTCCTTCTGCCTTTGCGATCAATCAATCAGAGACATGTTGCAGATATGTGAAGATCAAGGACTGAAGAAATTTATGTCATCCGCGCCCAAGATCAATATACCAGAGATTAAAGAATGGGTGTATACTTCGTCTTCCAGCGACGAAGTAATGACGGGAAAGATTAATGGAGAGGAGGTCATTCTGACTCCTGATATTTTGACAGAGCTGCTTGATTTACCAACTGGAACTGAAGAATATGAACAAGATACAGCGGAGTATGGCCGCATGCTAACAGTGATGGGCCATGCTGATGGTATTCCGGCAAAGCTGCTGAAGATCAACCTGTCTCCAGAGTTTAAGTTTCTTGCAGACCTGGTGGGCAAAGTTGTTTTGGGTAAACACTCTGCTCATGATAACATCAACAGGTAACAGTTTGCCTTGATGTCGGCTTTGGTGAACAAGACTCAGATGAATTGGGGAAAAGTTTTGTATGAATTGATAAGGAGAAAGAATAGCAAGAAGGAAGTAACTCTTGCCAGAGTATTGGGTGTCTTTCTATCTGAGAAAGCACCCCTGCTGCTTGTTTCTGCATCCTCTGCAGTCAATGCAAGCAAGAGGTTGGATCCCTCCCTCTTCAAGAAATCCCAAAGGGTTATCAAGAAGACAGTCAGGGTTGATCCTAACCCTTTATCAGACACCAGGGCTGATTCAGCCACTCTCCATCTTGCTGGGGAAGGCTCAGCAATCCATCCATCTTCACTCATCATCACTGCATCCCAGTCACCAACACCACAACATATGGAAGCTTCAGCCAGTGTTGACATGGTGACTGAGACCATCCTCACCAACCTATCTCAACATGAATCCCAAACTCATGTTGATGATTCCCTATCTCCACATGATCCATTTGATCATGTGGCAGATCATACTGATATCATTCCATCAATACCTCACCTTGCATCCCATAGTCATCCATCCACATCCGCTCCCTCAGTATTTCAGATCACCCCTGAATTGCTTGCACACATTGTGAAGCTCATCACCCCATCCATCCAAACCATGATTGAGGCAGCCAATGCCCCTATCATTGCATCCATAAATGCACTTACAGAAGCCATTAAATCCATTCCATCTTCTGCTGAGCCCTCTTCAGTGAGGTGCATGACTCCAGCCCCAACTGAAGTCATGCAGGGGGAGATGTCGTTTGAAGTGGTCTCAGGTGATGCCTTGACCCTTCAGGATAACCCTTCCCTTCCTTCCCTTCCAGCCTTTGCAGAAGAAGCTCAAGAGCTTCAAGAGGAAGAAATTCCAGTGGACACTACTGATCTTACAGTAGTGGTCCCAGAAGCCAACAAAGATTCAGAGCAACCAGAAGGTAAAACCTTTTCTCTAAAAAGATCATACTCAGGACTTTAAAATGATATTTGTACCTAACAAAGACATTCACTCCCTAGTGAATCTAGCTTCTGAGGAGGAAGTCCCTGAGAAAGACAATGAGGAAGTCCCCATGGACATTTGTGAAAAAGTTCCAGTGAACACTACTGATTCAGAAGTAGTGGTTCAAAAATTTGAGAATGATGCTGCTCAACCAGTTGGTATAGTCTTATTTAAGATTCTAATTAATTCAAACTCCAACTTTGAGTTAATTTCTTATTCCTTCCTACCCATCACAGCTGCTGATGATCTTGCATCAGTGTTGCAAGTTGATGCTGCAAATTCCATTGATCCTGATGAAGATTTGGAATCCTTTCTTAACTCAGACTGTGAGTTCACACTCACATCTACTCCCTATGTTCCTCCTTTTCAAGAGACAATGGTCCCCTATAGACCTGAGTACCTTGATGACCCCTTGGTCAAGGACTCTCTCTTCCTTTCCTGTATGGCACTCCTCTTGTGCCTTGCAGAGGTGTCTATCCCTGATGTCACTGAACATCTAGAAGGAATTATAACCTCCTTCCTAGATGCAAAGTGGTATCCTGTGTAGATCTTCAGGTAATTCTATCAATTACCTGTGGTTGTTCACCTTGGGGGGAATATTTTATTCCCACTTGGTTGTTAACTTATCTTTCTTTGTATGCAGGCACAACCAACAACGCTGCTGCTGCTGCTGAAGAAGTTGAAGCTGTGCAAGATAGTGCAGAAAATGCTTCCAAGATGACTAAAAAGGATTGAAGCTCAGGTACTCTAAACCTTGAACAATATATAGCCTTTATGGCTGAGAATATTGCCTCTGAGTACATTGAAGAGTTGGCTAATTCTTATATGGATTCCCTAGCCATCTCTCTAGAGAAAGCATCTGCCCCTGCAGATATTGTCATCTTTTCTCCACCTATTCTTACCTACCCTCTATCCATTCCTACAGTTGCTGAACTAATTCCAGAGCAAGCTCCAGGATCTGTTAAAGAAAAGGAAGCTGAAGCCCCAACTGCAGAACTGATCCCCAGGACAGTTCCTGATTTGTATCCTGAATCAGAACTTTGGAAGAGTACTCCTAATATTGATCTTGATGCCCTCTTTGAGCAAGATGCCATTGAGGAGGCAAGAGAAAAGGAAGATAGAGAGAAGCCTGAGAAAGAAAAAGCTGAACATGCTGTAGCTGCCAAGGATCCCTCAGAGCAAGACTTTGATGACTATGCTGGCAAAAACTCATCTCACTCTTCTGATAATGATGATGATGATTCTGAAGATTCTGATAACACCAAGAAGAAGAAAAAGGCTGCACCTATGAAAAGAAAAGCTGTTGCTCCTCCTCCTCCCAGTAAAGATAATGAAACGCCATATTATATTCTGAAAGGGATTGATCCTAAATCAAAGGAATTTCAACATTGGATGTGGTTCTCCAAGAACCAGCAGAAAGAAAGGAAGAAGTCTAAGAGATATGATACTCCAGTTCAGAAATTTCCTCCCAAAGGTCCTCCTCCACCTCCTGGTGCTGGAGCCTCTAGAAATCTTTCTTCTGCTCCATCTGCTCAATCAGCTAGATCCAACCCTTCTCAGACCTACCAGAGAAGAAGTAATCAAAGCCAAGGAGGCCAAGATAAATCAGGACAAGGAAGGCAAAGAAATGAAAGTGTTCCCATGGAACAGATAAAGGAGATGACCTTTCAGCAACCAACATTCTCTCCTCCTCCTTCTCTCAAAAGGAAAGCTCCAGAAAGGAAACCTTCTCCTCCCAGGAGAGGTTCATCTTCTACATCAAGGAAACCTGCTATTCCTAAGACAGTTGATACAAAAGGAAAAAGAGTTGTTTATTCAGAGAAGTCCAACAAGAAATTTATTGAACTTGCACCTCCAAGATCTTTATATGCTAAATCTGATCCTAAGAAGGCTGTACAGATTCCTATTGACACAAGCAGATTAGCCACAGCTCTTCAAAGGAATATGGAGATTGCAGCTCAAACTGATACTGATACACCACCTTCTCCCTCAGACAAGACAGAAACTGAAAGAATTGCCTCTATGGCAAGATTCAAGGAATCAATTGCACTAAGCATGATGGAGAAAGACAAAGCTCAAGGACTGGACCCTTCAGCATACTCAACTATGTCTGAATTCAGAGAAAAAGAACTCAGCAAGATTCAAGTCAACTCAGAAATATTTGATACTGAAGAATACATGAAGCTGCATCCTGCTGCAGTCCTGCCAAGCTATGGTGAAAAGAAGATCATTGGTGAACATGATCTGATGTTATCCAAAAGACAAGCAGCTAATCTAAACAGAGAAATCATTTTCAAACCTGCTGTAATCCCAAAGAACTCCTCTGATGCTAAACCATCTGATAAATCTGCCTGATACTCTATAATTCTGCTGATTTATGATTTATATGTTTTCTGTGGATTGCCTGTGTTTTGATATTATGGTTAAACTTTGCATTTGTTCTTGTTTGTATTAGTTTTTAGATTGGATTGGATGACATGACCCAAATAGGGGGAGATTGTTGGTACCCTAGATGTGATTTGGCTCATGTAATCCCTTTCCAGCCCCTCTTGATCCATATAACTATATATGATCATGCTTAGACTTTGTTTAGTCTCCCTAGGGCAGTTTATAACTGACCTAGAGCTTAGATTAGAAGTTGTAGATTGAATATATAGTTAAGGCATTTTCTGTTCAACCATCGTCGAACGAGGCCTTGCGATCGTCGACCATTGGTCGACGATAGCATGAGATGTTCGACGTTTTCTTTCCCAGACGATTTCTTCCTTAGTCGACGATCTGTTGGCTAGGTCGACGATCATCGAACCCCTGTTCGACGATTATTGTCTGCCTTTAACAGTTTGTATTTACTCTATTCCTTGGTTTATTTCCAAGTGTTTTAGCTTGTGGTTAGAGAGATTTTCTGAAGTTATTTTTGCTAATTTATGGCTTAAATTCAAATGAATTAATTACCAAATATGTTAAGCACAAATTACGGGATTTCGTATTTGATAAAGTATTTTGTCCTATTATACAAAATATGTTGACTTTATCTTTCCAGGCTGTATTCTAGCCGTTGGCGCTGTATACTATTTCCGAGTATGTTAAGTCTTTATGCTGAGATATTTTCCCATTCAGTTTATTTCCTTGTTGGGACTGACAGAGAGTTAATAGCTCATTCTATTCCTATTACTATATTCTATATTGAGATAACCTGTCGCAGGGCTCGAGATATTCAAATCAATAGAGTCATTTCAAGGGAAAAAGAGAAGATATATTTAAAAGAGATTTTTCTCTCAGCAGTGATAGAAAGTTACAGACACGGAGAGATTTTTCTTCTCAAGGCTTCATTCGCTCAAGCTTCATCAGAGCAGCTCTTCACCATCTCTCAAGAAGAGAAGAAAAGTTTTCCTGAAGCAAAGGCCCAGAGCAATCATTTTCTTTCTCAAGTCTCCTGAGCATCTGCTTAGAGTTTTCAAGACTTCAGAAAGACCACTCCAGTTCTGCTTCAAGTGTTCCAGAATCTGAAGACCTGATAAAAATCAGTCTACAGATCTCTGAGGATTTAGTTTCAGTATATCTGAAACTCCTTCATCCTGAAGCAAAGGCTTTCCCTGGACTTCCACTGAGCCAGGGGGAGACTTTGATTCTTTAGAGAATCCACAAGTCTTCTCTAATCTGTTATTAACAACAGAGAAGACAATCTAACCCTCTCAACCCCTTTGTAAAAGAGTTTTCACACCTCTTCAAAAGTGAACATTGGTGACAGGGCACCTTATCAACAACCTGTGGTTGAGCATCCTTATCAAAAGCTCAAAGGGTCTTGTTTGATCTACCTGAATCAGATTATTGGTGGCAGGGCACCTTAGCAAAAACCTGCAGTGGATTCCTACCAGGGTGGTAGAAGAGTGGAGTACCTATTAAGAGGGAACCACTATATATCCTGTGTCTCTCTGGCTGTTTTGTTTAATTGCTTATTCTGTGGCTGTGATAGAACTACCTAGGATTGCTAGTTGCTGTGATAGGCTTATAGTTAAACTGAAATTTCAGTTAGCTCTCTCACTTGTGCACTTCACTGTGTTAGGCTCTTAGGGTTCAAGTATCAGATTATTTATTCCGCAAATAAACTCCAAGGGAGCTGACTAGTTGTTCATAAAATTTGAATACTCTATTCACCCCCCCTCTAGAGTAGTTTACATCTTATCCCCTCACTTTCAGAGACTAAGGACTCAAACATGTTTAGGTTCCTAAGGCAAAGTGATTATGAATGCAGGTATGTCCAAAGGCCACCAAAAGGCCAATCTGGTACTTGGACAGTGGATGCTCTCGACACATGACCGGGACAAGAAGCCTACTCCAGAATTTCACTTCAGTCTGCAACGGACCAAAGGTCATATTTGGAGGTTCAGACCGAGGGATAACTAAAGACTACGGTATGATCACTAACGGTAGTGTATCCTTTTCGGATATAGCCTATGTGGAGGGATTGTAACACAATCTCATAAGCATAAGTCAACTATGCGACAAGGGATACATAGTTGAGTTCCACGCTGACAGGCGCTTGATAAAGTCTTTTGACAATATGGAAACAATTCTATCAGGCACTCGAAGCAGGAACATATTTTGCTTAAATTTCATTTGTATAGACTCTTCTACACCAGTGTGCCTTTTAGCAAAAGATAGTGCGTCTCTTTGTGACCAATGACACAAGAGGCTAGCACATATTAATTTTAAAACTATTAATAAATTATTCTCTAAGAACTTAGTACGTGATGCCCCAAATGTTAAGCACGTCAAAGAGAGACCTTGTCATGCATGCGTAAAAGGCAAGCAAACAAGGGCTACCTTTAAAAACATCACAGGCAAAAACTCTAATAGGTGTTTACACCTACTTCATATGGACTTGTTCGGTCCACTACAAATTAGAAGCTTAGGAGGTAAGGATTATACGTTTGTAATTGTTGATGACTACTCGCGCTTTGAGTGGGTGTTCTTTCTGAAACACAAGTCAGATACCTTCGATATCTTTACAAATTTTGTCAGGCAGGTCCAGAATGAATATAATTGTTCTGTAGTCAAAATCAGAAGTGACAATGGAATGGAGTTCAAGTCTGGGGCCATGACAGAATTTTGTGAAAGCCTAGGTATCTTTCATTAATTTTCCTCTCCTCATACTCCACAGTAAAATGGAGTAGCTGAGATAAGGAATAGAACACTCATAGAGGCCTACAGGACAATGTTGAGTGACGCTTCACTACCGGAATACTTTTGGGCTGAAGCCGTCAACACTGCATGTCACGTGCAAAATCGAGCCCTCATAAACAAGAATCATGATAAGACACCTTATGAACTTCTAAAAGGCAGGAAACCGACTGTATCATATTTTAGAATTTTTGGCTGTAAATGCTTCGTACTTAACAATGGTAAGTATCATACTATCAAGTTTAGTGAGAAAAGTTTTGAAGGTATTTTTGTAGGATATAGTAGCCATAGTAAGGCATATAGGATTTTCAATAGAAAAACTCTAGTTGTAGAGGAATCCATACATGTTGTATTTGATGAGACGAGCTTGCTGCAAAGCAAATCGTCTAGTGTGCTTGTTGAAGATGCAGGTACAAGGACTAAAGAGATCAGCTTGGATGAACTGAACAAAGGTAAAGATGAAAAGTTCATCAAGATCACATCTCCAACCCCTATTGGAGAGGTAGAGGATCAAGATGAAAATATTTTCCAAATTGATGAAGTCACACCAGTTGCTGAAGAAGTCCCAAATACGAGGAATCTAGAGCTCAGACATCTGAAGGATCACCCAATGGACCAAACCATAGGAGATCCCCGGGATAGTGTCAGAATTAGTCGAGGTACAACTAACGAGAATTTATATTTAAGTTTTCTCTCGCAGGTTGAACCAAAGAAGTTTGAGGAAGCCAACTCAGACGCATCATGGATCTTTGCCATGGAAGAAGAACTGAACTAGTTCAAGCGATGCAAAGTTTGGAAACTAGTTCCTAGACCCAAAGGTAAGAACGTCATCGGAACGAAATGGGTCTACCGGAACAAGTTGGACGAGGATGGAACAATCATAAAGAACAAGGCCAGACTCGTCGCCAAAGGATATCGTCAAGAAGAAGGGATCGACTTTGACCAAACATATGCTCCAGTGGCAAGGCTGTAGGCCATCAGACTATTCCTAGCTTATGCTGCACTGAAGGGCTTCACTGTCTACCAAATGGACGTGAAGTCCGCCTTCCTAAATGGTGACATAAAGGAAGAAGTGTACGCGGAACAGCCCCCAGGTTTTGTTGATTCTAACTTTCCTGAGTATGTTTATTTGTTATCGAAAGCCCCGTATGGTTTGAAACAAGCTCCTCGAGCTTGGTACGAAACACTATCTACCTTTCTCCTCGAGAACAAGTTCACAAGGGGAAAGATAGATAAGACATTAATTCTTAGGGAAATTAAAAGCAAGATTTTGCTAGTGCAAATCAATGTCGATGACATTATTTTTGGCTCTACAGACGACAACCTCTGCAAAAATTTTTCTAAACTTATGCAAGGGAAGTTTGAAATGAGTAGTATGGGAGAGATGAAGTATTTCTTAGGACTTCAGGTGAAACAATCTAAAGATGGAATTTTCATCTCACAGACAAAGTTCGCCAAGGATTTGATTAAGAAATTCGGAATGGAGAGTGCAACCTCTATGAGGACTCCAATGGCCTCAACTATGTCTCTAGACAAGGATGAGAAAGGAAAACCTTTTGATGAAACCTAGTACAGAAGCATAGTTGGATCCTTGCTCTACCTTACTGCCAGTAGACCAGACATAATGTTCTCTACATGTTTCTGTGCTAGATTCTAAGTGAACTGTAAGGAATCTCACTATGCTGCTGCAAAGTGGATTTTGAGATACCTTAAAGGTACACCGAATCTTTGCTTATGGTACCCAAGAAGTTAAGACAGCGAACTAATTGGCTTTTCAGATGCAGAGTTTGCAGGTAGCAAAGATGACAGGAAAAGCACTTCTTGGACGTGTCAGTTCTTTGGAAGAAGGCTTATCTCATGGAGCAGCAAAAAGCAATATTGTATCGCAATCTCAACGGTCGAGTCAGAATATATTTCTGCTGGCAGTTGTTGTGCACAGTTGCTTTGGCTAAAGAACTAGCTAGAAGACTACAATATGAAGGTCAAAGACATTCCATTGTTCTGCGACTCCACCAGCGCAATCGCAATCGCAAACAACCCAGTATCGCACAGGCGGACAAAGCATATCGAGCTCAGATATCATTTCATCCGGGAGCACGTGGAGCAAAGGGATTTGGATCTGTAGTACGTGCAAACAGATCGGCAAGTTGCAAATATTTTCACGAAGCTGCTGGACGAGACCAAGTTCATTTTCTTCAAAACTGAACTTGGGATGCTGAACAAAGAAGGATAAGTCACAGGAAATCAGTTCAAAGCTCAAGAATCGAGGATACTTCAAAAAGGTCAAAAATTTGTCAAGAGGAAGGTAGTTCTCGAAAACTCAGTCTACTTCTCGAAAAGTAAAGTACTAATTCTCGAAAACTCGGACTACTTCACGAGAACTTTGATCTGTCTCTCGAGAAGTTTCTTAAGTTCCCGAGAACTAATATCATACTTCTCGAGAAATCCTCTAACAGTTCTCGAGAACTAACCCCACCTCTCGAGAAATGCTCGTTTTTTTTCGATTTCTGATTAATTTCCTCTATTTTGAAACCCGCTATTTCAGCCCTAATCCTAGATTAATTAGACACTTAATTGACACTACTAGGGTTATATATATATATATATATAATATCTTAGAAATCCTAAATCAACCGCCATTTCGACATCAGTCTTCTCGAAAACTCTTCATCTTCCGCCGACAGAAAGCTTCGTCACAGCCGTCATCTTGCGCTCCGTTCGTCGCCGCCGTCAGCGTCCATGGCGTAGAGTTCGAAAATAAGAGTCGGCAGTGAACTCGTCGTCGCAGGGATTGCAGACATTTCTGATGACTTCAAGAACTTGCTCCTTCTCCTGGAAACAGCCGGTCTGATGTTCGTTCTTTCAGAATCCTGCAAGATTTTACTTCCAAATGTAGAGGAATTCTTCAGGAATGCTAAGATAAGGAGAAATGGTACAGTTTTGAAATCTAAAGTCAGGGGGATCAAAATCAAGTTGAACAAAACCATAGTTTCAAAGCTCCTAAAGCTGTCTGTTGTGGATGAAGAGGATGACCTAACAACTGAAGATTCTTACAGAACTTGCTCTTTCTGTGGAGTTTCTATCGATGTCACCTCATTAAGGAGGAATGCCTTGAATGATGTAGGCAAGCTTCTGGTAGACATATATGGAAAGATCTTGTGGTGCAGAACAGGGTCCATTGGTTTTTATAACAGATGACCTATTTGATGTTATGACAGCTGTTATCTGCAGGAAGAAATTCCAATATGGAATGATGTTATTTGATATGATCAGGGACAGTATCCAGGATCCCATGTTTGCAAGGATAATTTCTTTGTTGCTGCGTGAGATTGATCATGTCACCTTCAAAACCTCTAAAGGTACTCAGATCCATCACCTGAAAAAGATTTCATTGGCCTCCATCTAAAGATGGGAATTAAAACTGAAGAATCCCAAGCAGTTAGCTAAAGAACTTGCAGCTTCTGCCTCAAAGGTTAGGACCCCATCTCCTCCTTCATATGATGTTGCTGAACCTTCTGGTGCAGCAACTGAGGGGGAGCCTGCACTCTCTGCTCAAGATGAAAGGATTCCTTCTCCTCCTCCCTCAGTGAGATCTCCTCTCAAAAGACCAGTGGCAGATCTTCCAGATTCCACCCTCTCAGATGTTCAAGTACAGGAAACCCTCAAGAACACAGCTGAAGCAATTGACAGTATGATTGAAGAACTCACTTCAGCTGAACCACTTCCTCTCCTAAACATAGAAATCACTGTAGAACTATCAATAGAACCATCTCCACCATCCTCACCCCAAGCTACTCCAGCTCCAACTCCTTCTCCCTCTCTAAGGAAAGAAGATACTCCAGCTCCAACTCATTCTCCCTCTCTAAGGAAAGATTCTACTACAGCTGAACACACTTCAGCACCAGAGACCATCCTTCTCTTTGAAGAGGATGAGCAAGAACCTGAAGAGGTGTAAGCCCCTCTCAAGAACCTTGACTTCTCCCTCACCAAAATTATTGATGAGGAGGCTGATACAATCCTTCACACTATAAGAGCAAAGAGCTCTGTGGTAGTGGAAGAGATCCCTCCCTGGGTAGCTCCTCCTCCACCCCCAAGTACCTTTGCTGTTGTTGTTACTTCTGTTGCTGCTGCTGCTGCTGATTCCCCTCTCTCTTCTAACATTTTGAGTAAGATTGAAATTTTGCTGGCTGAACAAAGGAAATATTTTGATGACTCTCTGAAAATAGTGCAAGACAAAGTGATTGCTCTGGAAAAAGAAATGAGCTGATGATTTGCTGAAATACAACATAATACTAACTCTCTCAAAAGTCTGTTTCAGATTGGTGGCAAAGTTATAGATCACACCATTACTAGTGTTGGACAGGTAATGGAATAGTCTGTCACTCTTGCAAATAATCAGATTCAGTTAGAAAAGAAAGCCCGGGAACATGTCATGAAAATCTGTAAAGAAGTGGGAACTTTCAAAGAAGATGTCATAGATACCCTATGTGTAGAAATCAGAAAGGGGGAGAGCCTGGTAAAAGAACATGTTGAAAAACTTGTGAAACAGTTTACTGAAGCTGCAAACAAAGCCTGGTCTGATAAGATAAGTGAAATCAATAAGAATGTTTTAGAACAAATTCAATCAGTGAAATTCCATACATATGACACATCAGCATGGATGCACAATCAGATTTTCCCTGAATTTCAGCTTGATCCAAATATCATTCCTCATACCCTGAATCCTCTTGTTGAAGGACAATCCAGTTAGATGCCTCAACCTCAAATGTCATGCTTTCTCCTAGGCCAAAAGATCAGAATGCTCCTCCTGCTTCCTATTCCCAGGTTTGGGATGATGTTATTCCTCAAGATCTACCTGAAATTCATATCCCCAAGAAAAGGAAGTACGGAGAAGGCCCATCTACAAGCAGAAGTGCCCCCAAGCCTTACTCAGAGAAAAGGAAAGCCCAAGAGTTTGCAGAAGTCTGGAGTCTTACTTCTAAAAGCTTAATACTTGACACTCTCAAATTAGTCATGGACTTTAATGAAAATAGGAATCTCCACTACAACTCCTCTGAGTGGGAATTATATGAGAAGTCCATGACCAAGAGAAAAATATATATTATAGAGAGTATGGCAAGAATAACCCTAAAGCTCCTCCAAAGCCTCCAAGGTACTATCCAAAGCCCTTCAGCTATCAAAGGAGACAGCAAGAGAAGCAGGACATGCAACAACAGGGCAAAGAATGAATTCTTGTTGATATGTTTTTTAGAATTTTGATGAAATGGTTGTTGATTAAAAATCTAAAACATTACATATATACAATTTCTAGTTTTGCCTAATTGTGTGTTCAATTAATCTCTTATTGCACTTAGATTAAATTATTCATTTCCAGTTTTTCTTTATTGTTATAATTCACCTTAGTGTAAAGGGTTATGACTTCTACAAATAGGGGAAGATTGTTGGGTATTGCATCCACAATAACCCAGATTTGCTTGAATTCACCCTTAAACTAAGATGAATTAAGTTGTATTTGATATCCTTGCTCTAGTTGTGTGTTTGCAGATTCTCAGTGCTAAGTGTAGACCAATGTCAGTCTACAGTGGGTTAGGAACACAGGACCATACAGTATAATCCCTCACTGTGTGATCCAAGGTGTGACTCATGTATAGCCTCTCAATTGAGATATACTTTATGTTCAACCACTTGGAGCATGGGATGAAGACAGGACTAGGAGAAATTTTCTCTAAGTTCAGAAAATTCTCTAAGTCCACTTCTCGAGAAGTGCCTCTTAGTTCTTGAGAAGTAGAGTTAGATGTTCTCGAGAAGCATTCTATAGTTCTCGAGAAGCAGAAGTGTAGTTCTCGAGAAGTCCTTATAGTTCTCGAGAAGCTTAGCTTAAAAGTTCTCAAGAAGTCCCAGCTTTTAGTTCTCGATAAGTCCAGACAGCTTCAAGAATTTTTCTAAGTACGATTTCTCGAGAAGTCCAGTGTAGTTCTCGAGAAGTTCTTTTAGTTCTCGAGAAGCTTAGCTTTATAGTTGTCGAGAAATCAGCTTATGGTTCTCGAGAAGTCCAGATTGGTCTCGAGAAGTATTATCCCCGAAGTCTCGAAAACTAACTTTAGTTCCAGACAGTATAGTTCTCGAGAAATCAAACTAGTTCTCAAGAACTAATGTTACTTCTCGAGAACTGCATGTCAAATTTTTTAGAAAATTGTTTAAGTCCAGATCGGCCGGATTTTCAAATGACTTGACGTGATTGGTCTACGTGTCGTCATTAATGTCTTTTCTAATCGTTAGGGGTAATCCTATATAAGGTCTTTTCTTTAAGACCAAACCCTAACAATTACAAGAAGCTGTAGTCCGTACCTTCGAAATCTTCTGGATCAGTCGTCTCTCTCAAAAAGAAAAGGAACAAATTCTGAAGCCGCCGCCGCCGCTCATGAGTAGATCGAGTTTTCTGTTTTTGATCAAGAAGGACTTGCTGTTCAAGGGATCCTCGTCCTCTCCTTGATCGAGTAGGTCAAATCTTTCTCAGGTCAGATCTACACGTCTTCTTCAACCATTTCTGAAAGAGCCGCAAAGTTCAAGAAGAAGACCTAGAGACTTATTTTTCCAGATCTGAGAAATTACTGTGTTTGTATTTCCAAATCTCTTTGTTATTGTTGTAGGAGATTTTCTCCGAGTGTAGGAGCATTGCTCTCCGAGTTGTAGGAAGTTTTTTATCTTCCGAGTGTAGATCCTTTTGGATCGAGTTTGTAGGAACTTGGTTCCGAGGCATAGGATTGTTTTCAATCTGAGATAGTAGAGTAGCCGAGTCTAGTGATTTGCTAGATCGGTGAGGTAAAGTGGACGTACCCAAGATTGGGGAACCACTATAAATCTTCTAGTCTTATGTGATTGCTTGAATTCTTGCGCAAGATCGTTAAAATTTTTATTCCGCAAATAGACGCACGATTCACCTATTCACCCCCCTCTAGGTGATTCAGGTTGACAACTTCACACTTTCAGTGTGTGTTGACACAAGTCCTGTGTGTCGAAACAAGCCTTCTGACTCAGTATAGTTGTTGTTGTTATATGACGTTGAGTGTCATTTAGATGTCATTGAGTGTGTGTCGACACAAGTCCTGTGTGTCGACACAACTGCTTCTGGTCTTGACTTAGCAGTAGACAAATGGATTTGAGTGTGTGTCGACACAAACCTTCTTCAGGTGTCGACACAATTCCTGAGTGTCGACATACGCCTTTCTTCTGGTGTCGACATAACTCCTTGGTGTCGACACAACTTCTTCTTTAGGTATCGACACAATTCCTGCCTTAGGTGTCGACACAATTCTGGGTATCGACACAGCTTCTTCTTCAGGTGTCGACACAATGCCTGGGTGTTGACACATGCCTTGCTTCTAGTGTCGACACAACCTCTGGGTGTTGACACAATTCTTCACAAGTGTCGACACTTGTACTTAGAAAAATTTCTTGCAAGCCTTACACCTGCGCAATGAAACTCAAACATCCATCAAATACAAATTGATGTATATCATTGAGTAAGATGAGGCTTCTCCAAATCTGGTACATATTTTTCAGTGTACCCAACAGTGTGCATTCTCCATTTTTCATCGACTAAGTAAAGCGATCGAACTAGCAACGAACCTCCTTTAAGACGTACCTTCGCTCGCAAAGCACCACCGTATGCCTTCTTTGGCACTTCTCCGCTCTCCATCACCATTATCACCATCGATTGATCCTTCGTAGGAGGGGTAGAAATTCTCGCACTTCTCACAAAAATGATTTCTAACACCGAGGATTTCAGGGGGCATTTGATGGGTCCAAGACCTTTTATAATTAATTTTGGGGTGCAATTAATTCATTCCCCCATGATCCCACCAACTAAGTGGGGATCATGAGGGAACAATCGCGTGCGCAATCATTGCGCACAATCGCGTGCGGGATTGTCTTCTCCAAACTATCTGGGAGCCGGCCGTCATGGTCGACCCCTCTCCCATCACCGGCGGTTCGGCTCAAGTAGGCCGGTTTTTGTCCAGCCGAGAGGCCGCGTGCCCGAGGCGCATGGCGCGGCGGCCCCGCCGGCTACCCCCAGCCGGCGAGGTGTAACACCCCAAATTTGAGGAACCAGAGCAGTTCGACGATATTCTGGGATCGTCAAAGTCCGTTCGACGAAAGTCAAACTCTGGCCGTTCGATGAAAGTCGAACTCTGGCCATTCGACGAAATTCGAACTCAGGGCCATTCGTCGAGCTGAGGGCCGTTCGTCGAACTCAGGGCCATTCATCAAGTTGAGGGCCATTCGTCGAACTCAGGGCCATTCGTCGAGCTGAGGGCCGTTCATCGAACTCAGGGTCATTCGTCGAACTCAGGTTGTTCGACGAATTCTGAGCAGTTTGACTAAATTGCTGAAATACAGGGTTTCATAGATCGATTTCTTAGCCGTTTGATTTAACATCAAAGTTGATCATGAACCCCAGGATCATCTACCCAAAGGGCTTTAGTAGGGCTGAACGGTTCTCTCCCTTATTTGTTCTCATTTTGGAGTTGACTTTGGGTTTGAGAGTTGGAGAGTGGATGAGGAGGAAGGACGCTTTCTCTGCCATTGACGGAGCTTCAGAGCTCCGATCGTTGTTCTGAGGCAAGATCTGTGGAGAGGAAGTTGAGTCGCTCATTTTCATCTATGCGAGGCAAAGACTCCATGGCTAGGAAGAGGGGTCGTAAGGTAACGACACTTCTCCTCTCAATTTTAGGATGTGTGCATGGCATCTACAATTTTCTTGCTTTCTTACAAGCATTTTAGGCACCGAATCTTTCAAGTGAGAGGGATTCTAGTTTCCATGACTCAAGAGGATCCACCGGGTTGATTGTGTCCGTCCCCGGCATGAAAATGCATTATAAATCCGCTCCGTTAGTGGATTTGGTATGGTGGGTGAAGCCGTAGTCGCGACCGTTAGTCCGACTCGGTGATGTTGCATAGCGAGCCTTAAGGATTTTGATAGAAATACGTTGCGACAAGATACCGTTTGTGATGTATGTCTCCCTTATTTCACGCGAGTATGTGTAGTCGGTACCGGACAAGGTTAGCTCCGTGATGACGGTAGATGGTTTCCTTGGAGCACGGGAATGTTGTAGTACGAAAGGTGGATTAGGGTGACAAAGCTATGTGTTGTGATGTGTGAGGGCTTGACATGTCTCCGTGGTCGGCTGGCTAGCCCGAGACGTGCAAGTCATGTGTGGAGAGTGTCCCGACGAGATAAGTCCCCTTCTATGAAACTTACGAGAATGCCAAGCATTGGACAAGCCCGCGCAATGAAGCCCACAAGCGGGTGGGGTCCTGCGAGGGTTCTTAGTATCGGTTTGTTTGAGACGGAATCCTAACGTGAGAAGTCAGAGTTTTTAGGCAAGCCCGAGTTTTGAGACCCACGAGCGGGTGGGGCCTTGGCAAGAGTTCCGTGTAGCGGCTTGAATGTTATTTGGGGAAATTGGAAGTACCCGAGTGTTTGCGGCTTGAACGCCGAATGGGAAAATGAAAGTACCTGATTGATGATGTGTGATGATGTGTTAGATTCATACACTTTAGGGTGCCTTGGGTGAAACCCAAGTTTGTATACATGTTGTATTGTAGGCCCCCTTTTCGTTATGCTCAACTTAGATACATGTTTGTTGAATGAGACATCCAAACCTATTTTATAGCTTTACATGTTATGGTATATTGCATACAAAGTACTGACCTGCAGGGTGATGGTGACCCCGGGGTCCTCTAGGGACTGCCGGGAGGAGATGTGTTGGTTACACAGTTGAGGTCAGCCTTTGCTGACCGACATTACCACAAATTTTTTACAGGGCAAGGATCTCAAGCAGGAGCAATCTCATCGGCCAAAAAGGTCTAAGCCTCATGAAGTGAACCTTTATTTGCTTATGTTTTGATGATATGATATGATCCTTGAGATGTAAACCGACTTAAATGTCGAGGTAGCCTATGAGTGATTTTGCACATTGTTAGAATTGTTATTCAGTTCTGGACTCATGTTGTGTAAGTCCTTAAGGCAATTTTGATACTCCTAGTTTGGTGGATAACTTCTAGTTCTGTTTGTATGTTTCCGCTGTTTTATTCTGAGTTTTGAGCTGGGTAGTTTTATATCATCTTTTAATGTTTAAGTTGTTGCATATGTATATTGTGGGGCCCCGGCCAGACCCATATTATACGTTCATTATAGGGGAGGTGTTAAAATTTGGTATCAGAGCCAGGTTAGTGTCCAAGGTCAGGTTTAGCGGTCGATTTTGCATAATCGGATCGCATAGAGAAGTTATCCACATAGGAGTATTGATGGACCATGAGTGTCCATGTGTTTGAGTCTTGCGAATAGAGACTGATTCATGTTTACCTTGCTTTTGTAAGGGTTCAAGCAACGAGGCAGGGTTGTCAAGGCCACGAGAAGAGCCTTTGGCGAGCAATGCTACTGATCCAGGCCCGTTGGGCATGGGGGTAACCCCGACTGATTTCTATCGCATGCTTGCAGAAGCGATGGTAGCGTCCCAAGCTGCAACGGCAGCGTAAGTTGTGGCCACTACTGTGTAGGAGATGACTCCCATTGCTCGGGGGGGCGACACCGGTCACTCAGGGTGGAGGAGCCAGGCAAGCAGAGCCTTTGGCTGAAAGAGTAATTGTTGGGCACGAAGACCGGCAAATGAAGTATTTCTTAAGCTTCCATCCTCCAACGTTTAAGGGAGTCGGCACGCTGACCGATGCAGAGAATTGGTGGGCAAGGATTCAAGAACTTTTGAGGGCAGCAGAGACACTAGAGGAAAAGAAATTTTAGTTTTTGACCTTCATGTTGGAAGGAGACGCTAAGTTGTGGTGGGTGAGCCATAGCGGTCGCCAGTTTCTTAGACGCACCCTGTCCATTGAAGAGTTCGGGAATGATTTCTTGAAAAAGTACATTCCTGCATCGACATGGTTGGCCCTTTAGAGGCAATTTCTGCACTTGGTGTAATGGGACAAGACAGTTGACGAGTATGTTCAGGAGTTCACTCGTTTGGGTCATTAGGCTGGGACGACAATGGCCGACGATGAGGAGAGGGACAACCTCTTATATCATAGGCTGAGGGAGAATCTGAGACAACCCCTCATATCTATGAAGAATGCTGGTTTCAATGAGCTGGTTGAGGCTTCCAGAATGTTGGAAAGCGATACAGAGCGAACCCAATGTCGCAAGGGGTTTGTAACCAAGCAGGGAGAAGGGAAGCCTTCTCAATCGCAAGGGAGGTCTGAACGGAACAGGTGAAAGAAGAAGCCTCGTCCTTTCAAGCCCGGTGAGAAAAGTAACATGATGTTTGGAGGGTCTCGCTTCAAGGGACCATCGCCGTGCTTTAAGTGTGGCAAGCCAAGCCACATAGCTTGTTTCTATACCGAGGGTGGTGCTGAGCAGGAGCCAAGACAGGAGCAGTCTGTGCGGTCCGACCCCAGCACCGTGGAAAAAGGAAAGATGGCGGAGTCTAGCGCTTCTCGTTTCCCACCTGTGCAGCCAAGGGCTTATAATCTTGGGCAACAGGAAGCGATCCGCCAACCCGATGTGGTGACAGGTATGAGAGAGTTTAAGTATATTTATTTGCTGCTTTATACTTTCAAAACTGTTTATGTTTGTAGCCTGTGTTTTAGGCTTTGTGTTAGTTTCTGGATACCCCACTAGGGTATTTGATACGGGAGTGTCGCACTCTTTTCTTGCGTAAAGCTTTATCCGGAGAATTGGAGTTGAGTCATTCTCGGCGAACGAAGAGCTGAAGGTGCGCATGCCCAATGGGTCATCCAAGATTACCGGGGCGAAGGGGCTCATTTGTTGGAGTCTGGACGGAGTTGAATTCACATTGGTAGCGGCGGTTCTACCGTTGCTTGAGTTTGATATAATATTAGGAATGGACTGGCTTGCAGAGCAGCATGCCAGTATTGACTGTCTGTCTAAGGTGGTGACCCTGAGGAGCAAAGGGCAGACAGAAGTTAAGTTTGAGGGCCTTAGTGGAGTGGCATATTCCCTGATTTCGGCCATTCAGTTGGTGTGGGCAGTTAACCAGGGAGGTGTAGATCTTGTAGCATTATTGGAGGTTCTCCTTTCCAGGTTATCACATGGGGAAGTGATGGTAGTGGCAGAGTTCGAGGATGTGTTTCCTGATGAGCTTCCTGGAGCATCTCCTCGACGGGAGATTGATTTCTCGATTGAGTTAGTGCTAGATGCTAGGCCGGTGTCACGTCCACCTTTTAGGATGGCACCAAAAGAGTTGGCCGAACACAAAGTATAGTTGCAGGAAATATTGGAGCAGGGGTATATTAGACCAAGTTCTTCACCATAGAGTGCGCCGATGTTGTTTGTGAAGAAGAAAGACAGTAGTATGCGGTTGTGCATAGACTACCGAGAGTTGAATAAACTAACTATCAAGAATAAGTATTCGATTCCTCAGATAGATGACCTGTTTGACCAGTTGGTGGGGTCAGTGGTGTATTTTAAGTTGGACTTGAAGTCAGGTTACTATCAGTTACGGATTCAAGATGAGGCATACCCAAGACAGCTTTTGGTACGAGGTATGGTCATTTCGAGTTCTTGGTGATGCCGCTTGGGTTGACGAACGCACCATCATTATTCATGGATTTGATGAATCGAGTATTTTGGGAATACTTGGACTCTTTTGTAGTTGTCTTTATTGATGACATTCTGGTTTACTCCAAATAGGAGGTGGATCATGAGACTCACTTAAGAGTAGTCTTGCAGGTGTTGAGAGAGAACCAGCTTTATGCAAAATTCTCAAAGTGCGATTTCTGGTTAGAGAAGGTGGCATTTTTGGGCCATATGATTAGTGGTGATGGGGTAGCGGTAGATCCGGCAAAAGTTGAAGCCATCAGGGATTGGCCGATTTTGAGAACCATGGCGGATGTCCGAAGTTTCCTTGGACTAGCCAGGTACTAAAGGATTTCAGATTTTCAGTGACGCATCATGATACGGTTTGGGTTACGTGTTGGTGCAACATGGCAGTGTGATAGCCTTTGGGTCTAGGAAGTTGAAGCCTCATGAGAGGAATTACCCCGTCCATAACTTGGAATTGGCGGCGGTAATTTTTGCGTTGAAGTTGTGGTGGCACTATGTGTATGGTGCGAAGGTGGAGATCTTCACGAACCACAAAAGCCTGAAGTATCTTCTAGATCATAAGGACTTAAATATGCGGCAGCGCAGATGGGTCGAGTTCCTTGGAGACTACAAAGTGGCGATTCAATATACGCCCGGCAAAGCCAATGTGGTGGCAGATGCCTTGAGTATAAAATACTCTAGACAAGGGGATTGGATCAAAGCTTATGATGAGTGGTTGGTGCGGGACTGGGAGTCCCTTGTCATTGAGTGTGTAGCCAAAGGCGAGTCTAGTACGGCTCGGTTGAACTGGATTGAATTGCAAAATTACTTAATTGATCTTGTTTGGGAAGCGACTAATTTGGATGTAGAGTTCCAGCCATTCATGGTGGAAGCTCAAAAGGGCGAAGGTAGCGCCTGGGAGATGATTGATGGGATCCTGAGGAAGGACGGAAGTATATATGTACAGCAGTTCGGCAAGCTTCGTGAGGAGTTGATGTTTGAGGCTCATTTCGCAAAGTACTCCATTCACCCGGGCAGTACAAAGATGTACTTGGATATGAAGAAATCCTTTTGGTGGCCTAGTTTGAAGCGGGACGTAGCTCTGTACGTGAGTCGGTACCAAACATGTGCCTTAGTAAAGGCCGAGTGTTAGAAGCCGGGATGGTTCCTGAAGCCTCTTCATATTCTTGAGTGGAAATTTGATAACATCTCCATGGACTTTGTGCATGGCTTACCTCGATCGCAGCAGGGTAACGATGCGATTTGGGTGATCGTGGATCGTTTGACCAAAGTGGTTCATTTCATCCCAAATCAGAAAGAGGACAGCGTGAAGAAGCTGGTAGAGTTGTATGTTCGCAACATTGTGTGACTACATGAGATTCCTAAGAGTATAGTTAGTGATCGCGATGGACGATTCACGTCCAAAGACTGGAGTCATGTTCAGAATAGTCTGGGCACGAAGCTAAAGTTCAGGACGACGTTCCATCCTCAAACTGATGGATAAACCGAAAGAACGAATCATACAATGGAGGATATGCTGAGAATGTGTACCCTCGATTTTGGGAAAAGTGGGAAGACCACCTATTCATGGTGGAGTTTGCCTATAACAACAGTTACCAGGCAAGTATAAAGATGGCGTCATACGAAGCTTTGTATGGAAGGCGGTGTCGAATGCCAATGTCTTGGATAGAGGCTGGAGACACCAGACTTTTGGGAAAAGAAGTGATGACTGATGCATGCGAGTTGGTGCGAAACATTCAGGAGCACATGAAGGTTGCCTAGGACCAGAAAGCAAAGTATTTTAATGCTCGCCATAGGAATGTGAAGTTTGTGGTAGGCGACTGGGTCTATCTCAAGATCAAGTCGTTCAAAGGTGTTTCACAGATTCGCTGACTCAAGAAGTTGAGTCCGAGGTTTTTGGGACCGTTCGAGGTTATAGAACATATTGGAGAAGCAGCTTACCGGTTGGCGTTGTCCATGGAGCTGAGTGGATTACACGATGTTTTTCATATCTCCATTTTGAGGAAAGCCATGGTGGAGGCTAGTGTGGTGATCAAACCGACTACGGTGCATATAGAAGAAGACTTGAGGACGAAAGTCCATCCGGTGGGCATAGAGGATTCAGAAGTTTGGCAGTTGCGGAATAAATAAGTAAAGCTCGTAAAGGTGTGTTGGGACAACTACGGGCGGGATGAGTTCTCTTGGGAGAGAGAGCAAACCATGCGTGAAGATTATCCCGAGTTGTTTATATAATGTTGATTGGAACAGTGTTTGATATGTTGCAACAGTGTTTTGAGACGTTGCAACATTTTTCTTGTTGTTTGCCTGAATGAAAATGGTTTGTGTAAAGTTGTTGTAATAATGTTTAAATTTGTTACAATAATTTTCTTATTGTCTTCTTGTATGAAGATTAATTTCGGGGACAAAATTCTTGTAAGGGGGAAGAGTTGTAACACCCCAAATTTGAGGAACCAGAGCAGTTTGACGATAATATGGGATCGTTGAAGGTCGTTCGAAAAAGTCAAACTCTGGCCGTTCGACGAAAGTCGAACTCTGGCCGTTCGACGAAAGTCGAACTCTGGCTGTTTGACGAAAGTCGAACTCTGGCCGTTCGACGAAAGTCGAACTCTGGCCGTTCGACGAAAGTCGAACTCTGGCCGTTCGACGAAAGTCGAACTCTGGCCGTTCGACGAAAGTCGAACTCTGGCCGTTCAACGAAAGTCGAACTCTAGAAGTTTGACGAAAGTCAAACTCTGGACGTTCAAGGAAATTCGAACTTAGGGCCATTCATCGAGCTGAGGGTTGTTCGTCGAATTCAGGGCCATTTATTGAGTTGACGGTCATTCGTCAAACTCAGGGTCATTCGTCGAGCTGAGGGACGTTCGTCGAACTCAGGGCCATTCGTCGAACTCAGGCCGTTCAATGAATTCTGAGCATTTCGACGAATTCTGAACAGTTTGACTAAATTGCTGAAATGCTGGGTTTCGTAGATCGATTTCTTAGTCGTTTGATTTAACATCAAAATTGATCCTTGACCCCAGGATCATCGGTCTAAAGGGCTTTAGTAGGGCTGAATGGTTCTCTCCATCATTTGCTCTCATTTTGTAGTTGACTTAGGGTTTGAGAGTTGGAGAGCGGAGGAGGAGAAAGGAAGCTTTCTCTGCCATTGACGGAGCTTCAGAGCTCCAATCATCTTTCCGAGGCTAGATATATGGAGAGGACGTTGAGGCGCTCATTTTCATCCGTGCAAGGCAAAGATTCACTGGCTAGGAAGAGGGGTCGTAAGGTAACGACACTTCTCCTCTCAGTTTTAGGATGCGTGCATGACATCTACTATTTTCTTGCTTTCTTTCAAGAATTTTAGGCACTAGATCTTTCAAGTGAGAGGGATTCGGGTTGCCATGACTCAAGAGGAGCCATCAGGTCGATTGTGTCCGTCCCCTACATGATAATGCATTAGAAATCCGCTCCGCTAGTGGATTAGGCATGGTGGGTGAAGCCGTAGTCGTGACCGTTAGTCCGACTCGGTGATGTTGCATAGCGAGCCTTAAGGATTTTGATAGAAATCTGTTGCGGCAAGATGCCGTTTGTGATGTATGTATCCCTTATTTCACACGAGTACGTGTAGTCGGTACCAGACAAGGTTAGCTCTGTGATGACGGTAGATGGTTTCCTTGGAGCACGAGAATATTACAGTACGAAAGGTGGATTAGGGTGGCAAATCTATGTGTTGTGATGTGTGAGGGCTTGATATGTCTCTGTGGTCGGCTGGCTAGTCTGTGACGTGGAAATCATGTGTGGAGAGTGTCCCGAAGAGACAAGTTCCCTTCTATGAAACAGACGAGAATGCCAAGCATTGGGCAAGCCCGTGCAATGAAGCCCACGAGCGGGTGGGGTCCTACGAGGGTTCATAGTATCAGTTTGTTTGTTTGAGACGGAATACTGACGTGAGAAGTCAGAGTTTGCAGGCAAGCCCGGGTTTTGAGACCCACGAGTGGGTGGGGCCCGTGTGTTTGCAGCTTGAACGTCGAAGGGGAAAACAGAAGTACCTGATTGATGATGCGTGATGATGTGTTAGATTCATATGCTTTAGGGTGCCTTAGGTGAAAACCAAGTTTGCATGCATGCTGCATTGTAGGCCCCCTTTTCGTTATGCTCAATTTAGATACATGTTTGTTGAATGAGACATCCAAACATGTTTTATAACTTTACATGTTATGGTATATTATATACGAAGTACTGACCTGTAGGGTGATGATGTACCCCGGGGTCCACTAGGGACGAATGGGAGGAGATGTGTTGGTTACACAGTTGAGGTCAGCCTTTTCTGACCCACGTTACCACAAATTTTTTACAGGGCAAGGATCTCAAGCAGGAGCAAGCTCGCCGACCAAAAAGGCCTAAGCCTCATGAAGTGAACCTTTATTTGCTTATGTTTTGATGTTATGATATGATCCTTGAGATGTAATCCGGCTTGCATGTCGAGGTAGCCTGAGAGTGCTTTTGCACATTGTTAGAATTGTTATTCAGTTCTGGACTCATGTTGTGTAAGGCCTTAAGGCCATTTGATACTCCTAGTTTGGTGGATAACTTCTAGTTCTGTTTGTATGTTTCTGCTGTTTTATTTTGAGTTTTGAGCTGGGTAGTTTTATATCATCTTTTAATGCTTAAGATGTGGCGTCTATACGTTGTGGGGCCCTGGCCGGACCCATATTATACAGTCATTATAGGGGAGGTGTTACACGAGGAGTCTTCCCTCCTACAGCCACCGCGGGTGGTGTCGGGCCGCCGCATGGCACGGTTGCCCTCGTCATGGTCGGCCACCCACAAGGTGGTGGTTGGCCGCTTCTCTTGCCCACCTTCGACACTTTTCTCGCCGTCTGATCATCTCTCCACGATCGCCACCGTCCATTTTGGGCGTAACCACCTACCAACCATCATGGTTAGTGGGGGGGCCTATTAATTAGATAGTGGGTCTGCCTTTGATGTAATATTATGCGAATAATATTCACATAACACTATGCTTAAGGTAATAATATTTATTGTTACGGTGTGCAGATAGTCGCATGACCACCTCCCGCAGGCTATAAAAGGAGCATCATGCCTCCTCATTTCTCATCTTTTCGCTCATCTACTTTCTTCATTCTCAGGTCAGAGCTCTGTTGGTTTCCTCCTACGAGCCACCTTCAATCCACCGCCTCTCCAACAAAATCCGCCTAAGTCCACAAATGTGCGGCAAGAAGGAGAATCCTACTACAGTAAGCGCTCGTTCGTGCGCATCACCTAGCAGTTTGCCTCACGCGGAGCAGCATGTTGCCCTTTGGGAGCTCAAGAATCTCTCTCTCCTCCAAAGTGTAAATAGAAGCAGTCTATCGCCCTCGATTCTTCAAGCAAGTTGTAACTGCAAGCGGATAGTGAAGTTTGACCGACACATACCCGGTCGCGTGATTTGTTACCCAGTTGATGCGTTTTTTCCACGTCAAAACACCGCGTGTACAATTTCTCTCTCTCTCTCTCTCTCATTGACTGTGTGCGCATTCGACTGCTCCGTGAGCTACGATGTTCCAAGTTATTCCGGTCCGACCGGGGCATCGAGTTTGGCGCAACAAGACGCATTGCACCAAGTATTGTATACATCATAAGATCGCATGAGATTGACATCATTCTCTTTTTTGGCAAGGGATGATAAAGGAGGTCATGAGTAATTTTTAGGTACCCGCGTGCACGTAGAGGTAGGTGCAATACATTGTTAGGCGCCAGATTTGAGATCTGATCGTCAACATTAAAGAGAGCAAAAAACATTTAAAAATAGGCAGGAGTTTTGTTGATCGGATGGTGGGCTAGGCGGATCACACGACTCGCAATGCATCACGGGCACCATTCTGTACGTGCCCGCGGCCATCTAAAATTTTTTTGGAGGTCACATCGTTCATAATATTTTTAAATCATGTCAGCTGGTGAAAGCAAGGTGCATAAGTCTTGATGTATTATTACATTCCTTACTAGTGTGACACGTGACATTTCACGTAAGTTACTTTAACTTTATTAAAGTGTTAATTATCTACTATGATAGAAAATTCAGTTAGCGTCGATTATGGTAATCTTAGCTTTTTTGAATATCTTTTTACGAATTTTTTTCCCTATCTTTGGCGATGAAAATTTTAAGGTGAAATTTTTTTCCAAGTTGGTGCATTAAATTTTTACAAGCATGCATGCATTTTTTGCAATAATTATTAGGCATTCTAACGGTTGGATATATTATGGGTGATGTTATGTGTAAATCAATAATGGCTATATACAAATCAATATTTTAAAAAAATTTAGGTGTTTTAAATACTATACATAAACCAAATAAAAACCTAAAACTTAACCCTATTCCTCATTTCCACTCTTCCTGTCTGGGCCGTCCGTCTTCCTGTTCCTGCATCCCGCTTTCTCGCATCGGCCACTACGTTGCTCCCCACCTCGCGCCGCCCCTCTTTCGCCCGTTTCTGCGGTGTAACAGGCGTCGGCCGACGAACTACAATCATGGCCGATGATGGCACCATTGTCAGCCCCCTTTCTCCCTCAACAAATTTCTCTCCTAACTATTTTTTCTCTCATTTTTTTACTGTAGAAACCTTAGATCTACTCTTAGATCTCTTAGAATAATGCGTATTTTCTTCATTTAGACGATCCCGAAAATTCCCTCATCCGTAGACCCGATTATATCATCCTCCATTGAGTTGTAAGATTCGATCTACCCTCAATCAGTGGAGTTATCTTCAAGTTTTGGTGGATCTAGTAACATTGAGTTACAAGAGGTGAGTTTTTCATTGCTTGGTTTGAAAATTTTCATTATAGGACTCGAATTTAGGTTGTTCAAATTGTGTTTTTTTTTGTTTTTAGGAAACAATGTTATCACTTGGATTAAAGGAGGAAGATGATGCGAAAATTCCTTGCCCTTTTTCGGAAAATGGTATTGTCGACTATATCCTAATTTTGTCTATATTTGTTGCGTAGATTGGGTAAAATATAGTTCTTTTTTGTTGTGTTTTATTTTGTAAATGTGACGTCATTCTTCCAAACAAAATCAATTTTTGCTTCTAAGGAAGAATTAATTGATTAGACACTTAAAATCGTTAGAAATCTGAGCGATGATTTTTTTTATTTGTTGGGTAGAAATTGATGGCCAAATATTGTCTCTTATTGGATGAAAAAAGTAAGAACGATGATTTTTTTTTAAATGACCATTTAAGCTTTTGATCGACTCTCTAATTTTCATTGTACAAGTATATCTGATTTGGAGCATGAAGAATATCTAGAATGGTTTGGATGTAGCATGTAGCCGATTCTAATTTTTTGGTGGTTGTAATTAGAATGTTTTGAAAGACTAATATAATTGATATCGGTTAATTTTGGTTTTTATAAAACTAATTTGTTTTTGAAAAGATGATATTGATGGGTTGTCTTAAAATTTAATTTTTTGTTGGTTTAACAAATTTAAAATTTTTTTACTTTAAATTGGTTTGTATATAACCATTAGGTTTGTGTATAACAAAAAAAATATTTGCACTGGTTTGTATATAATAAAAGTTTATATATAGCCATTATTGATCTACATATAACATCACCCTATATTATCCACAGAAGTGGCGTTTTATTAGCTTTATCTTTATATTATAAGAAAAGTGTAGCATTCACCTCCCAAAAATACTCTTAAAATATCAATATTTATTTCAAAAATCTTAGGCTTTTTAGTCATTTGGTCTTCCCACCATCGATTTCCCACCGCCAGCTGCTCCTCCACATAAAAAACAAATATGACCTCTGCCAAACTACTACATGACAAGCCAAAAACCACTGCTACACGACATAAAAAAACAAATATGACCTCTCTCAAACTGCTACACGATAAGCCAAAATCCACTACCAAGCCGGGGCAAATCCTAGAATTTTAGCTAGGGGGTCCCAGTCACCAAACGAAGCCAAATAAATTTTAAAATAAAATTTTTAATATAAAAAATATATAGACAGTTTTTTGACAAAATATAACATATATTTTCAATAAGCTAAAAAAGATACAAACAACCATATACATGTCACTTCAATTGTGCACTACGATTTTTCACTTCATAGAATTTATCTATGATACAATCTTTGTTAATTTTCTCTGTTATTTCTCGCTCAATATATAAAGTCATGCAATTTGCAAGAAATTCATCTTCCATCTTGTTACGAAATCTCGTTTTAACAAGTTTCATAGCAGAGAATGACCTTTCTGTGGTTGTTGTTGAGAACGGAAGAGTCAAAATGAGACGAATCAATTTATCAATAAGATAGTAGGTCTTCGAATTTCTTATTTCCACCAATTTCTCATACAACTTGGAAAATGTAGATAAATTTTTAAAGTCTTTATGAGAAGGAACATCGAGTTAATAATACTGCAATTGAGTAATTAACACATAAATTTCTTGTTCACTGAAATCTTGAGGGTAGAAATTCTTTGCAAGGGCATATATATCATCAATCTTGAAAGACTTGTATTAATCACTTGGATCTAATATCACACTTAGACGAAGGAGTTCCATAGAATTTTCACTGAATCTAGAATTTAGCTCCTGCAACACACAATCTATTGAGACATTGAAAATATCTACTTGAAAATGATGTTTCACTATAATGATACCACACAGACTTCGAAACCGACGATCACTGTATTGAGCATTCATGTCAGGAACTTTAACTTCATTTTTCTCACGGAATATGTTCACATCTTATAAGAATTTTTCCCAGCCAGATTCTCGCAACTTTTGAATGAGAGTTTTTGTTATTGAAACTAAATTTATGGCATTCAATATATCCTGAGATTGATGTTGAAGTGTTTTGCATAAAACTTCACTGATTCCCAAAATTCCTTTCATCAAATGCAAAATGAAAACAAATTCAAATACTCACATTTTTGTAAAGGCTGTTTCAGCATCCCCTCATTGAGCAGATGTTCCTCTATTATCACTAATATCAAGCAACACAGAGCATATAACATTATACATATTTATAATACTGTAAACAAAGTTCAGATGTGATGACCATCTAGTATCATCATGTCATTATAGTGAACCAATTTAATTGGCTCCCGTGTCGGTCTCAATTTCACCTAGAGAATCATGTGATCGAAGTACTCTTTTTTGAGCAGCTCGCAATTGATCATTGGGTTTAGAAGAAGCACCAACAATATTAACAATATATATCAGCTCATTAAAAAAATTATGCACTACCTTCACTTCCTTTGATGTTGCAACAAGAACTAGCTGAAGCCTATGTGCAAAACAATGAACATAATATGCTTGAGAGAATTCATTAAGTAATAAAGTTTTTAAACCCTTCCATTCACCTCGTATATTACTTGCACTATCATATCCTTGACCCCATATATCCTGGATACTCAAATTATGACGAGAGATGACTGCTGAAATTTCATTCTTAAGAGTCAGTGCACTTGTATCTATAACATGAACAAGATCTAAAAACCTTTCTCGCACCAAGCCATGACAATCCACAAATCGAATCACGATAGCCATTTGCTCTCTTTTTGATTCGTCTCAAGATTCATCAACTATTATGCAATATTTGGAATCGTTAATTTCCTTAAGAATTATATCTTGCACCTTTCTTGACATAATTGAAAGAAGATCCTTCTGAATATTAAGCGATATGTACATAGCATTTCCCAACGCATTTTCTAACACAACCTGATAAACTTCCTTGTTATAAGTCTGAAGCAATTTTATTACTTGCACAAAATTCTCACGATTAATAGATTCTTGAGTTTCATCGTGACCTCGAAATGCAATTCCTTGAAATGCACAATATCACAATGCATCAATTGAAGTTCCAACCCGTAACTGATTCATTGCGATTTGTTGAGATGTTTGTCTTTCCATCAATTTATCTATATGTTGAGTTTGAGCAATTAAATCCACATATTTTTTTACTGCAAGGTTGTGTGGAGAATAATGATCCTTCCCTACATGAGTAAAAAAAGCACAATTCTTTCCATTGACTTTCTTCTAGTTTTGAAATCCTTCCGTCGTGAATGAGTTTGTTCCATATCGACCACTATTTTGTTTATTGAAAATATAACAAGGTGCACAATATGCAACATCTTTTGCAGGAGAATATTGCAGCGATGGAAACTTCTCGAACCACGAATATTGAAATGTTCGCTTATGTTCACATGAGGATGTATACTATTGAACTTTGTGTTGATAAGACCCAAGTTTAATATAAGCTCGTCGCATTTCATCCTGTTGATTTACAGGATAGTACAAAATTTGTCGTCGTAATCCAGGATCATGCTCGAAAATGATTGAACCACTTTTAGCTAGGAAAGAATCAACATTACATATATCTTGAGATTGAACATTAACTTGTTCGATTGACAAAGATGTGTCAACTTCATTTGTTGATTTTTTGTTGAAAAATGAATCAAAAGTTTTCAATTTTTTCATGATTACCTGTATAACAAAAATAACTTGTGAAACATCAAACATGCATTATAACATTCACTTATGACACATAACAATAAGCTTAGTTACATGCCTACAAGTTTTAGGATGTCACAACTAAACCTCGTAAGGAGCAAAATAACATTATGAAGAAGTCCTAATCTTAGTATCTCTTGCATCTAGTGTTAGAAAAAACAGACGGTTGTTGAAGTCAAAACACTCACATAACTTAAATAAAATAAAGAGTTATCAAAAGTTCAACTCAAACCAATTATTCCTTTTAAGTTTGAAGTACACATGACCTACATTCAAGGCACCTTTAAATTCTATATTCTGTTAATTACTATTATTATTTTACATATTTGCAGATAAAACTTCATGTGGAAATCTGTGAGGTAAGTTAAACAAGGGGTTCAGGACAAAACTATTAGCTCGGAAATACCCCCCCCCCTTATCAGTCTCCTAAAGCAAACTCAGAAGAATCAGAATAGATATATAATCAACGCCCTTGAAAATGGGTATTATTTTACAAAACTATTAGCTGATAAGGGGGGTTCAGCCCTCCAGCCCTTGCATTAGTTGCATATAATCATCAAAATTTATTTCAGTAGAATGTGATAAGGAATCAAGAACTAAGGAAGAAATTTGAACAGAGAATTTTGAGCTACCTTGGAAATGGGGGCACGGGGGCGTCGTGGAGGCTTGGAGGCTTGGAGCACTAGAGCAGTGGAGCGGGAAGGAAATGGGTAGGGCAGCGGATTTTAGTACAGAAATTATATATATTATATATATTTATACAGAACTTTAGATAGCGGTTCTTAGAAGAACCACTGTCTAAAGTTCTCTATATATATCTTTAACGTGCATAGTAGTCAATAGTAAAGAGAGACGACTAAGGGCGTCGACAACACGGTTTTGTGTACCCTTAAGGTGCTTGAGGGAAAATGCATACTCTTGAAGAAAAGAGACCCATTTCGCGTGACGGGGGCTGATTTTATGTTGAGAATTAATGAACCTAAGGGCTTCATGATCGGAAAGGATAACAAACTCCTTGGGAAGAAGATAATGCCTCCAATATTGGAGACAACGGATCACCACGTAGAATTCTATATCATAATTGGAATAATTTAATTTTCGCCCCGCTAATTTCTCGCACATTCGCCAAGATCCGTCTTTTTTGGGGGCAAGCAAAGCGGGGACAGCGCATGGGCTCTTACTATGCCTTATAAAACCTTTTTGTAAAAGCTCTGAAATTTGTGTTTGTAGTACTTGGTGTGCCGTGGGGTTCAACCTATAGTGTGGGAGATTTGGTAGAGACAAACCTAGGATGAGATCTATAGCGTGTTGGATCGCTCGTAGTGGTGGTAAAGTGGGTGACAACTCATCCGGATAGACATCCTTAAATTCTTCTAGCAATGCTCTCAATTCCGGCGGCAAATCTTCCAAAGTCGGAGCATCGCTCTTAGCTTAAAGACACACCAAGGCATACATAACTCCACTAAGAAAGGAATCGCGAGTGAATTCTTTATGTCCCATCAAACTTAGTGTTTTCTTTTCTACCGGAAGAGTGGTATCCTTAGAGGGGGTGGAGTGGTCCTTAGGAGGGGTTGGTTTGAGAACCACTTTCTTGCCATGAAATTTAAATTCATACGTGTTAACTCTCCCAAAATGTGTCACATCATGATCAAAAAGCCAAGGTCGTCCAAGAAACACATGACAAGCATCCATGGGTATTACATCACACCAAATATTTTCCGAATACGACTTGATGGTAAGGGGTACAAGACATCTACGTGTAACGGGAAGGGATGTTTTGTTGACCCATGCTACTTGGTAGGAGTTGGGGTGGGGCTCGGTAGTGAGCTTCATACGCGTGACGACACTCTCTGAAATAACATTCATACAACTTCCACTATTGATAATCAACTTACACAGCTTCTCACCACTCTTAAAAATCAACGAGAAGATGTTGGGGCGGTTCCAATCATCCGTCGGACGCGGGGTTGTTAAAATACAACGCATTACCATAAGGTTGAGGTCATCTTCCATATCACTAGGAAATCAATCCGGTTCCGATTCATCCGTAGCCTCGTAGATAAAATCGGGGGTTTCACTAATAGGCTCTACTATGGCCAAGGTCTTTGTTTTAGTTGGGCACTCTACGGCGTAATGGTCGGTTACCCCGCAAGCATTACAAGTGGCATTAGTCTTACTAATCTTACCTACGGGAATGCACTCCCATAGAGGATTCTTAGCATCCCTAGCCATAATAACGATGTTAGAGGAATCTTTAGTCTTAAATTTTCCTTTGTCCTTAGAGGTAGAGGCGGAAGAGTTAAACGTAGCATTACCTTTATAGGAATTGTGTTTTGGTTTGGACTTTGCGGCTAAGTGTTTTTCAATACCTAGAGCGGCGTTAAAAGTGGTATTCAAATTAGTGTGACCGTAGCATAAGAGTTTCTTTTGGATATCATAGCTAAGGCCCTTACGAAATCTAGAAAGTGTAACCTCCGACATCTCTTGGACCTCACAACGGACCATCTTATCCTTAAGATCTCCCATATAGTCGGCTACAGACCTATCGCCTTGCCGAAGGGTGGCTAACTCATCGAACATTTGGGTGAGATGATAGGCGGGAACGTATTGATCCTTGAGAAGATTTTTCATAACGTGCCAACCGACAGGGGGGACACCATTCTCAACTATGAAACGTCGCTCCTCATTTAACCAAAATACTTTGGCTCGTCTCATTAACTTAATCCTAGCCACTTGAACTTTTTGCGGGTCCACTAGGCGATGCAATTAAAAATAGCATTCCATATCCATAACCCAATTGAGAAAAATTTGTGGTTCTCCTAAGCCGTCGTAGGTGGGGACATTAATTTTAATGGTGCGGGTAAGGTCGACTTCTCATTCAGGATGACGATGTTGTGGACGTGCACGTGGAGACAAATCATCACGGTTTTCATCCTCATGGTGGTGGTGACGGTTGGCCAAAAGTTGGGCCATCATTTCCCGAAGTTCCCCCAATTGTTGAGTTCATCCACCGGAGTGGGGTTTTGATTTGGGTGTCATTCCTCAGCTATACTTGATGAGGATGTGTGATACTCGTGTCCAGAGTTAGTGTGATACTCATGACCAGATCGAGTGGGCATACGATGGGTGAGAAAATAAATTTTTTTTTGTAGGAAAATAAAACTTTGGTGCACAAGTGGGACCTAGAGGGAAATTGTGTGGACCGGCAAAGATTAAGAAATCTTTGTACTGCCTCTGATACCAAAATTGATGTAGGCCTATGTGCCGACGCGACCGTGAAGGTTGTAGGCGACGTTTCACTCAACTCCTTTCCGATCAACGTTACGCGATAGAGGTTTTAGCCATGCAATATATTAACTTTGTTCGCAACACATGTTGGGTATTGTATCCACAATGTACCTGATTTGAAAAAGCCCCTGAACAAGCTAAGTTGAATTGACAATGTATTTGACGTTATTTCTTCAAGATGTGCTTGCAGTTATTCCATGCTAAGTACATACCAATGTCAGGGTGCAGTGGGTCAAAATACACGGGTCTGCGCAACGTAATCCCTCGTTGAGCAGATCAGTGTGTTGACTCACGTGTACTCTCTCTATTGGAGTGTACTTATTTTCAAGTACAGGGCTGAGATAGATCAAGTGCAGAAGAGGAGAAAAGATGGGTCAAAGACCAAGTTCATGGGAAGGAAGTTGAAAATCGCCTAAGTCAAATTCGACGAGAATCACTAAGTGATTCTCGCCGATTCAACGGGAATCACTAGTGATTCTCGCCGAATTCGTCGAGAATCACTCGCCGATTTCCGCCGATTTTATCTGGCTGACTGTCCTCCTTCAATAATTCTGCTAAGGCAGAATCAACTGGAATCATTAACTGATTCTCGCCGATTCGTCGAGAATGACGTTTGCATTCCCACCGATTCCCGCTGGCTGACTAGTTTTACAACTGGAAATCGGCCAAGGCAAATTTGACAGGAATCACAAGTGATTCCCGCCGACTTCGACGGGAATCACCATTGATTCTCGCCGAATTTGCCTTAGGCAAATTTCGTCTCTCGCTGGACCGAACCAAGACGGGTTACGCTGTTTCGGCCGGGACTAGGGTTTCTCTTTGTGGGTCCCACAAAGGACTTTAGGGTTGGCCTCAGGGTATATATACATGCTTATTTCGAACTTTAACATCAATCATTCACGAGAAATCAAAGCCGCCGAGCGTGACCTAGCCGATCGCGGAAATCCTTCCGTCACCGTCGCCGCTCGCAAGTTGTCGCCGCCGCAGATCTTAGATCCTCTTTGATCGTCCGGCGAAAGGACCGAGGCTAAGTATAGCGTCTCATGCTTCTCTCTCGAGATCCCTTGTCTCTCGATTTGTTGAATGAAGTTAGCTCTTCATTCCGAATCGATTGAGACCACCGATCCGATTGAGATCATTGGTAGACCTTGCTTGCTTCGTCAAGAAATTTGGATCTACAAAGCATCGCCGCCGCATTCACTTGTCGTCACCGATCTTGGGAAGATCCTCTCCAAGAGAGTGCTCCGGTCGTGGAATCTTCATCTTCATCAAGAAAGCTTCAACGAACGAAGAGGGACATCGGGTTCTCCACACGTGTAGTTTGTATTTCTTATACATTCTATTTTTGTTTTGTTGTAAAGGAATAGTGATTCCTAGTTATAAGGGTTGGGTGCAACCCGTGGTGGAGGAGTAGTGACTCCTTCGGTTGGAAGGGTGCCTTCCGTAGTGTGAGGATTGGATTTCAATCCATTTGGTGAAGTGACCGAGTCGTCCCTTGTTGGGAGATAGGTCGAAGGGGGAGAGTGGACGTACCCAAATCGGGGAACCACTATAATTGCTTGTGTGCTTTTCTGTGCTGTGTTTGTTATTTGTGCAGGTTATTTAAATTCCGCAAAAGACTGCACGAAACCTATTCCCCCCCCATAGGTGGACTTAGTCGACACTAGATACTTTCAACACATGCACAAGCAACATAGAGAGAAAATTCCAAACAAAACGGCGATTCGGAAAGAGGTCGGAATTAATCCAAAAAAAACAAGAAAATCGCATAGGATTACCCAATCCTTTAGATCATCAAGGTCTCAAGAAAACAACAACTAAAGCCTTGAAATTAAAACCCAAGAGTTCATAAGGAATTCAGTGGTAACGCCCGGCCTCATCCACCAAAAATCCGAAAATGAGAAGAACACACAAGGAGGGGAGGAAGAAATCGTTACCCACAAAGAACTAAAACAAGTTGTGGAGAATCTCTCTACGACGGTTCCACTGGAGTCACACCGAGAGGAAGATACGCACACCAAAACTCCTACGGAGTCGCACCGGAGAAGCTTCCCGGTGGAGGGGCGGCTGTCCGCCACTAGGGTCGCGATCGGCGAGAGCGGGGAAGGGGCGACGGGCTCAGTTCGGTCAAGAGGAGCAGCAGCCTTTTTTTTAGGGTTGTCAAAATCTTCTTTGCATTAGAAAAATAAACCTATATATAAGTCCTATTAAATGATCTCAACCATACAATCAAGTGGCTTCATCCAAGCCATTGAAATTAAACAAAACATATAAATGTTTGGAACTAAAGCAGGAAATTCAGATTTAGACAAACAAAACTGCATAAATAAAATTTAAACATGACGTTAAATGTGTCGAAATGCATCGTAACGTCAAGTAGACGCATGGGGCCACGAGCGGAGGTTGTAGCGGCGATAATTGCGGCGACCATTGTCAATAGAGTCTTCGATATGTTGGCGGCGGGGGTGACGAAGATCTTCAAACATTGGCGGGTCGGATCCGACGGCGCCATCGCACTCACTACGGGAAATATCTTGATCACCCATCTTAATAAAGAAGTCGTCCATCTTTCTCGCACTGCTAATTTAAGCTCCATATACTCCATCTTTGCCTTGCTTAACCTAAAACCCTACTTTTCTAAAGTGTCTCGCCAAGATTCAAGTTTCACGTTTACATGCTCGCGCGTCTCATCGATCGAAACGATATCATCCACAAACAATAAACACTAAGGTAATGCTTGTTGGATATGTCCGGTGAGCTCATCTAAGATAAGGGTAAAGAGATAGGGGATTAAATCTGAACCTTGATGTAAGCTAACAATGATAGGAAGATGCATACAACAACAACAACACTCAAGCCTTTATCCCACTATAGTGGGGTCAGTTATATGGATCCTTTGTCGTTATTGTGCCCCATCTTTAGTCATAATCTCACTAATGCCTAAGTACATCATGTCTTTCCTTATAGTTTTATTCCAAGTCCTTATTGATTTACCCTACCCTCGTTTAAGATTCCTAGTGACTAGACTCTCACAACGCATAACAGGTGCCTCTAATGGTCTCCTTTATAGGTATCCAAACCATCTTAGTCGAGCTTCTCGCATCTTCTTTGCAATTGGTGTTACTCCCGTCTTATCCCTGATACATTCATTCCTAATTTTATACAGTCGGATAAAATTAATATATTAATATTGTAATGCTAACAATACAATATATTGACATTATAATGCTAGCAATACAATATATTGTATTGTAAATGCTAGAAATGCAAATACAATATATTGTAATTTTTTTAAAATTTTCAAACAGATAATATAATATAGCATTTCAAAAGTTTCAAATTTAATATTCAAAGTTACAGACATAAAATATAATATAGCATTTCGTTGCTAGGGTAGAACTGTAGAAGAGGCTCCGTCGATGCGAAGCGATGCGAGCAAAGAAGAGGGAGAATAAGGGCTTATGGATCAAAAATATCGAGCTCCGTTCGATCTTCCGTGATCATGTGGTTGAGATTCATCTAATCCGAAAGATTGAGAGGTGCGGCTGTAATTAAATCAAGCGGTTGTAAATGAATTGAAAAAAAAAAGATTGAGAGGTGCGGCTGCACCTCTAGGCTCTGGCTCATAAAACTTATTTTGTATTTTTGTTATATATATTATATATATTTGTAAACTTTTAAATTTACTATATTATTGTCAATATATTGCTATTGTCAAAATAACAATATAATATATTGTTATTGTCAATTAAACAATACAATATATTGCTTACAATATATTATAATATATTCTCATAAATATATTATTTTCAATCCTTGTTTACAATATTGAGCCAAGTCCCCTACGCTCGTCTCTTTGTGATCTAGTCACCTTTCTATTCAAATAATTTTGATTTCAATTTTCTCAGAAATTTTTTTGTTGATTTTTGAAAAAAAAAACTTTAAAGGAGAGTGGGTAGAAAAAGAGAATTATATATGTATTTAAATTTTTTTATTTAAAAATTCGATCCTTAAATTAAATTTGATTTTATTAAAATAAAGATTTAAATAGAAAGGTGTGCAATGCCAATGCTCTAGATGCTGAATGAAGGAAGCATGGTTATGTGCACATAAATCAAAATGGATTCTTGAGTCTGCCCTCTCTGATGTCTTTGGCTTTGATTTGAGGGCATGATTCCGCAGCAAATGTGATGGTATAGGGAGCCACTATTTCAGTGGTAACTGTGAGCAGCCACTTTGTACATTTATTGTCAAAGGTTAGGTATTTCTCCTCTGAGAGAAGCCACTTGGTGCATAGTGCCAAAGGTTAGGTCTGTTTCCAATCTTCCCCTACCATACCCCCATTGATCTGGGACTATATGGGTTTTGTTGTTGTTGTAAAGATTTAAATAGATAAGTAAATTTAATAATTTTTTTTAATTTTAAAACATTTTTTTTAAACAAGAGACCCTTAATAAATTCTCAAATATATTTAAAGTTATTTTTTTCTTTTTGAAATATAGATCGATCGATTCGTGATAGGAGTGAATCCAGTCGTTCTGATACCAAACCGATGTGGCTAAAATTAGGGTTTTGAAATATGATGTTTTATGCGACCGATTTTAGTTTTGAAATTAGGCCGAGGGGCCAATTCGAACTTTTCGTGCGCAAAACTACTCTTGACGAAAAAACTTCAACAAAATCGTTAATCGTTATTCAAAGGTATTCCCTCGAGCGGCTACCGAATTTAATCTAAGCGAAATCCACACACCACAAGAAAAAATTACAAGTAATAATTTATGGATAAACGACAAATTTAAACTGTGCGAACGTCTGAGGCAAGCTTAGATTAATTATGTGTTGCATAAAATTACGCAAATAATGAAGCATAGAGAGGGTAAAGTTACCCACGCATACACAAAACTACAGTAAGGTTGAATCCACTTCAAGCCAGTTGTACGGTCCAAGAAGTCTATCATAACATCAAGGAGGGTGTTATGTAGGAGACCGATCAATAGGTTGTTGTCTGCAACGAGCCAGCGGAGGAATAGTACTGGATGGAGGGCACAATGGAGATTGCTGGGATGAATCAAAGAGAGTCCCCCTTGGCGCTGGAGTAGAACGCCGAGGTCGACAACGATCTAGATGGGGAGGGAACTCCTCGGCGGGCTGGACGACGACATTACGGGTCACGAAGAGGCTCATATTTCACTGATAAGATTATACTAATCTCTGTATTTCTTTATATAGTCAAATGTTTTAGTTTTTTCTATTTGCATTTAAAGCAAACTTGTGGTATGCAGGTTATGACGATTGGACAGAGAATTTCTTTCAAATTTCTAGGAGCCAAATACATCTTTACTGTGAACTGGGCTATGGTAGAGGCACAAGAAAAATCAAATGCTATTGAAGAGGCATAATTACTATTGAAACATATATTGTCTTTGAAGTTGTTTCAAGTTCAGGGGTAAAGGTTGTACTTTATTTTTTGTATGTCTCGTATGTTCTATTGTTATAATGTAAATTTTTTATTTTAGTTCTTGACAGTGATTTTTTAAGTAAATATTTAGAGATATGAAGAAAATACCAAACCTTTTGTAATCATAGTTATCATAGCCCTTGTTGAATGTTCATGCTGATTATTAATCAACGTGAAACTGCAAATAGCAATATATTCAGGCAAAAAGAGTTTAATCTCCAAAATCTTGGAATAGGAGGTCTCGATACAGAATTTTTGAACATTTTCCGAAGGGCATTTTCTTCTCGTGTTTTCCCTCCCCATGTTACAAATAAGTATGTTGTTTAGCTGCTTCGCCTGCTTCCATTGAACGTGTGGTCATTAATATATTCCTTTATACATTTTTTTATTGTTCTATATTTAGATTGGGTATCAAATACACGAAGGGACTACTGCTCTTTGGGACTCCAGGAATAGGAAAAACACTTCTAGCTCGACAAATTGGGAAGTTACTCAATGAAAGGGAACCAAAGGTATGCTTTAATTCAACTAATTAAACATCCCATCTGCCTTTAAATTTGGTAATCAAGATGACATATCTAGCTATTCCTTTTTAATGTAAACAAGTGAAATGCTTTGGGACACCATTACTACATATGTAACCAGAGTAAGATTACAAGGTTTTTATAAGAACAACAAAAAAGTTTACATAGTTCTACTAAAACCTAGTCAATCTAAAGTTAAGATTAGTCTGGTTCCTTGATGATAATGCCTTTGCCTGTCTGAATAGTAGCTTTGACTTCAGCTTTAGCATCAGCAGTTGGCTTCTTACCTTTGATGTCTTTGTCCTTAAGTTGAGTAGCTTTCAGCTTTTGCCTTTCAAAGTAGTGGAATGGTTTAGTGAAATACTTGCAAGGCTCTATGGAATTTGCAGGGATTTCTCCAGCCTTCAAGTCCTTCCTGAATTTGTGGATTACTTCTTGTTGTACAAGATATTTGTCTCACTCTTGTTTGGAGTACCACTTACTCCTGTCATATTAATTATCAGTAATTGCATTCCATGTAGTTAAGATGATGCCTATGGAGGTTGGAATCTATTTCTCAAAATCAGGCCTAGCCTCAGCCTGTTCTCTGAATCTTTCCTTGGATAACTGAGCCTATTGCTCTTTAAGCAAAGCTGAATCAGCCATATCCACTTCTTTAGAAATTAATGGCAATTTTTCAAGTGGAGGGCTGTACATATTTTGGACTGCCTGTTGAATTTCTTCAAACTCACGAGGGGGATATATGACTTGAGCTACTTCATGTTGCATCCCCTCCAAGAATGCAGGTTGGCATCAGATTCTGTAGTATTATTGTGATCACATAAGGGTGGCACTATACCATATCATACATATGGTAGCGCTCAAAAACCGCTACTATATTTGAAAAAACCGCGACTGCAGGGCTACGGTAGCGGTTGCGTGTGTGTTGCATCCATTGCCGTGGTCGTAGGGTATGGTAGCGATTACCCAATATATTGTTGCATCTTTGCAACCGCTACTAAAGATGCATCTACTGTAGCGGTTATGGTTTTCAATGGTAGCGATTATTTCATTTTACAACAACAGTTACGATACTCAATGGTAGCGTTTATGCTTGCCTTTGGCAACATTTTTGAAATTCTATGGTAGCGATTATCCTCATATATAGCAACGGTTTTTATTGTCAATGTCAACGATTAAGATGATCAATAGTAGCGGTTTCCAGTGGTAGTTAATATTATCAGCTGCCTAATTATATCTGGCTAGTCACGATTAATATATATTCATCCATATAATATGTATCCATACATTCAGATTCAATATCCATCCATGCATTTAGATTTAAGATCCATATATACATCATCATATATACATATATACATCAAATTAAAAGATGGACACAATTCAAAAAGTACAAACAAATATTCATATATAACTCTTCAACTTATTAATATCATCCATACATATTACCATCGATCCAATTACTACAATATATGCACAAAAAGGAAAAAAATATCATCAATATCTCTGGCTTCACCCAAACTCTCACACTGAAAGCTAATGAACTTATATAATATATATAACATGGTTTGCAAACTTACATTCATTTCATTCTAATTAAATAAGCCAAGAGTCACTGCTGCCCTGACGCTCTCCACTACCTCTGACCGAATGTCGTATGCTTATCTTCTCGTGGGCGTATTTCTCTTGAAGCCATTCGAAAGTGTACTTCATGTCAAGGTTGCTAGTTATGGTTTTTCTTGTCTTCCTCCTCAAATGCCTCTTTATCGAGGTCCAGAGTTTCTCGATTGACTCCCATTGCTTCGCGCTGAGTGATCGAATCCGTTTACGTGGCCGTCAAAAGCGTGTTTTGCAAGGATGTCAATGGCTGTCTAGCTCCTGGGAAGAATTGAAGAAGACTACATTAACACAACATATATATAGACTGTCCATATTCATCATCATATATAAAGCTAATGAGTGAAGTAAATAAAAAGAAAAGTTGTTTATTAGTCCTTTGAATGTTTTAGACCATCAAGCATTATGAGTTCAGATATGTTTTGCTTCATGATGATTTTGAACCACCAGTGGCCTCTACTTTGGTTCTTGATCTGCTGATTTCAATGTGCTGAAGAAATCTATTAGTCCTTTGAATGTTTTAGATCATCAAGCAAATCAAGAAAATTGAAGCAATGACGTGCAACTATGTGATAAAGACCTGAAATAACACACAAACTTGCTGAAGTGGCATGAAAACTTTGAACAATTGCAATCCCCGCTTCATAAATGATCAATCAAACCCATGATGCTATCTACATAAACCAAAAAATATTTTAGCTACTTAAAAAATTATGATAATAGCATGTGGTAGACCCTGCTCAATAACTACATATGTTCTATCGTAGAAAAACTTGCAAAATTGGAGTGACATTACCTTTACCATCACTCAAAGATTTGTGGGTATCTGGTTGCATGAAATATGTAATTAATAATAGAAATAAGCATGTTTCAAAGTCTAAAGTTAACATATCATAGCCAATGCAGGTTAAAAAAAGATTTTGAGTTACAAGCTAAAAAATAATATTGTTACATTTGTCAAATATATATGAGTTGCCCTAAGAAATAATAATAAGTGTTCATTGCTGGAAAGTGCTAATTGCAAAAATTACTACCTTCGAGAAATCATGTAAGAGCTTATAGTCAGATGATGTAAGTACAGGAATGCACAGTCCATAAATCACAAGAAAATCACTTATTTATGTGATTAGTTTAAAAAACTTTTAAATTAAAACACTAAAATGTTGTAGTAGCAGGCTTAGATTGGGAAGCCCATAGTTATCACAAGTAAGCCGCCTGAGAAGATTACTATTGATGGAGTTGGCCAAAAACCATTTAAGTATCCAAAAATATTTTCAAGTTTAAATGATGATCACAGATGTAACTTAGTTCGGTTCAAATTAATACTTAATCGGATAGGTTTACTTCCGTCTTATATGAAATCAAAACTCCTACTCACTTTCATTGGGGCATCGATACAAACACCTGGCGTGCAGCTTGGTCAGCCACTATAAAAAAAATAGCATTCTTCCTTCTTGAAGCGGTGAGGAGTCCTGGACAGATTTTTAAGAGCTTGATCCAGGAGAGGAGACATCATTGTTGGATTAATTATAACATGGCGCAGAAGATCTAGGTATAGAAAACTTGAGGAAAACGGGAGGCGCACGCCAGATCTAGGGATAGGAAACTTACTTGAGGAAAACACAGCATGGCTCCGCCAAAAAGGAGAACACAAAGCCCAGCGACACCTCAAACCGACCTCAAACCGACCCCAAACCAGAACCAACGCCGAGCCCGCTACACCTACGCCGAACTCCCTACACCGCCGCAGATCCCTCTACACCGCCGCCTAAGATGAGAACACCACACAAGAAGAAGCGAAGGGGGCGCGCCGGGACTGGAACTTGCTCTCCGTCGCTTAGATTGCTTTAGGGCTGTTTTGCCGCTTAGGGCATTCATTATAGGTGAGCGTGCAAAGTTAAAATACAGGCGGGAATTGATTCTGGTGGGTTACCACGTTTTAGTAAGAGAACGTCGCAAAAAACCACCACTACCGCAATGTTTTTCACTAAGCATTGAGAAAGCCAAATAGTTTAGCCATGCTTTCTAAAAGGTAGCATAAAAAATGTGGTGGTAGATGCTTCTTCTTGTAGTGCTAAACCTTCAAAAATTCACGATATGGAAAAAAATTACCGTAGAAATATAGATCTAGGTGAGATCTACTTGGATCTACTCTCCAAAGACGATTTCGAGCACCAACACTTCAGAAATCGGTGGCCGAAAGCACGAAGTCGCCGCTCCTCTTCTGCGCAAACGGCGTTGTCGGGTTTAGGAAGATGATCAATAGTGAGCGGGTAGCTAGGGTTTTAATGTGCCGATTATACTTATAAATGTATAATTAATAATATATTATTATTAATTAATTAAATAATATATGAAACGAGCCCAAATCCAAACAACCTCAGAATTTAACAAAATTCACACCGTAGCTAAATACTGATGCTACGAATCCAACGGTGAAGTCGGAATCGAGATCCGACAAACCAAACTCGGACAAACACCTCACGAAGCCAAAATGCAAGCATTCCAAAAATAGCTCCACCGAGTCACACAAACAGACCCGGTTCGAAAGAGAATCTTGCAAACAGGCTAAAATTAAGCCATACAGAAAATCTAAAGAACTAAAACCAAGCTTTGACATCGACATATATATGTCTAATACGCACCAAATTAAGGTATGGTAGCGTTTATAATATATAGTAGCAGTTGTAAACACAACCTTAAATTGTTATTTGTAGCGTTTTTGTAACCGCGACAAAATAACTGATACTATAGGTATGATATGTTATAGTAGCATTTATTTATCAACAGTTGCGGTTATAAACGCTACCATAAATATCTTTTGGTAGCGTTTACTTAACCGCTACAAAATAAGCGCTACGATATGCATGATATGGTGTAGTGTGGATATCCCAAGATAGCTTTGATACTGTTAGATACCCATTTTGCATGTTCAGAGCTAGCCTGAACTAATACCCTCTCCCTCTTTATAACTTCTCTATGAATATGATCTTGGAGATCATTCTTTTGAAACCTTATTTGATTTGTAATATGATTGTTCCCAGTTGTATTGTAATCTTTGAACTTCTTTACTTGAGCTGAAATTGCAGACTCAAAAATTTTGATAGCAGTATCAAATACTGCCAGATCCAGTTTTATCTGTGCCTCTACATTAGACAATTTGGTGTTCATATGTGTTTGTATTGCAGTTATTTGGTCAGCCAATTTTTTCAAAGTAATTGAATGCATGTCAATCAGATTCTTATTCATTCTTAGCTGGTTCTCTAGCACAAACCCTTGCTTGACAACTAGATCATCTACCTGAGACTTTGTCTCTTTCTGCTGCTTGGCAATATATACCACAACATTGCCTCCCTTATAGAAACAATCTGTCATTTTTTTTCTTATGCAAATTGACTCCAAATCATATAGATTTGATGTCCTGTGCCAGACTGAATTGCAACTCCTTGTCGCTTTCATCCACATACTTTTCTAGTGCAAGTCTTTGCTCATCAAGCTTGACCTATAATTGCACTAACATAGAACTAAAGTCCATTGTAGGAATAGTAGATGAGGATCCATCCTTTAAGGCTTTCTTATATCCATAGCTTTTTTTCTTTAGCTCCATTAACTTCCTTTTCTTTATCCTAGAGATTTCGTGCTCATCAGCAGAATCAGAAGAACTGTCAAGTTCCATTAGTTGTTCTGGAGCATCTGCTCCTTGTCCTGGGGCTAGGTCAGGTGTCTCCCCTACCCTTGCATCTGATTGAATATCAGTAGGAGTGTCTTCCTTGTTTACTTGTTCTTGCTCCCTCTGGAAGTCAGTTTCTAGTTCTTGGACCATCTCATTTACAAAATTCTGAGGTTGTGCTGGAAGAACAAAAATATGCACATCTTGTGCCTCTTTTTTGGAAGTTTCAGTATGTAACACCCCAAATTGTTGTACGAGCGACGGGGATCGAATTTGGCCAAGAAAGATTTTTGGTGCTGGTGACACGGGCCCCGACATGGGCGTGTCGGAGGCTGTGTCGGGCGTGTCGAGCTCGGGCCGTGTAGTCGACCAGTGCAGGTCGACGATGGGCGTGTGGTGGAACATGGCCTAGGACACGGGCGTGTCCCAGGCCGTGTCACACCTGGGCTGTGTGGTTGGGTACACGGGTAATGATACGGGCACGAACACGGGCGTGTCTAGTTTGACACGGCCGTGTCTGATGTCGTGTCACCAAGCCGTGTACCCCTCTGACTGCAATGTGTTGATATATTGCACACGGGGGGCGTGACACGGGTCCCGACACGGGCGTGTCGCAGGCGACACGGGCGTGTCGGAGGCCGTGTCACATGCCGTGTGCTGGTTTTCAATTTGGGTCGAGACGGCGAATGAGCTACACGGCCAGGCACACGGCCGTGTGCCAACCCGTGTTCGGCCCAGATTTTATGATTTTGGACTTAATCCGGGCCGTTCGTTTCCTTGGCTTTGGATCCGACAGTGGGGGGCTGCTCCTGGGTGGTTATAGGCGGGAAATAGGGTTTAGAAACCCATTTTTCATTGGCCCATCTCTCTCTAAAAGTTAGAGAGAAGGGAGAGCAAGGAGGAAGGTGGAGTCCAAGATCCGGCCGCCGGAAGAGCTTCGGAGCTCCGAATCGCGATCCGAGTCCAGATCCGCGGAGGCGACGCTGTTGCGGTGCTTTCCAACCGTATAGTTTTCGATGGCGCCGCGGAAGAATGCAAGGGTAACGATTTCTCATCCTTGGGCATGTGAAGCCCTCTTTTCCTTTGCATAGGAAGCCCGCTCTCGCGAGTGAGCGAAGAGTTGGAGCATTCCTTGGGGTAGATATATGAAGTCCTCCTTGTGTAGAGTCCGTATGCGTAAACGGACATAGGCATTGTGTGTGAAGCCTATTCGGACATGTTGGTCCGGATCGGTGATGTTGCATTGCATTTGAACCGGGCAAGAATCTGGATGTTTGGGTGTTTTCGAGTTTTTCTACGTGGTAGATTGCATCAGGGAGCCTTGGAGATTAACTCCAAGGTGCACCCGAAAAACTGTGCAAAAGCAGGTTTTGCCAACACGGTGGCCGGGGAGCCAACGTGAACATAACCGGGTTATGTGATTGTTGTGGCGGAAACGGGACTCGGTGAGTCTTGACCTGCGTATATGGCTTAAATTGCAGTTGCGATATGAGCACGGGTCAGGCGGAACCGTAACCGGTCTATGTCGTTCGGTAGGACCGTTGGCATGGATGAGGGTCTTCGGCGGTCTATGGCTTAAATTGTCGTGACCATGGCCAGGAAGGCAAAATGCTCATATGGATGACCGTCCAAGAGGCGGTGGTGGATTGGGAACGTCTATGGCTTGAATTGACGTGACGTTGGCCGATTCGCCGAGAATGTGCCCTGAGTGCACGGGGTGTGTGGCCGTGCGAGCCTACGCCTGTGTTGATGTGTGTTCACATTAATATTTATTGCCTATACTAATAAAGTGCAGGGAAAGAGCATCGCCGCCCCGATTTTGGGGGCGGGATCGTTATAATTTGGTCAGCATAGCTGACCGTTGCTTTTGTTTGCCACCGGGCGGTGGTTTGTGCTTGCAGGTGCTGCGGAGCCGAGCGGAAAATAGCGGGCTAAAGCCCATGTTGCGGTGCTGGCCCTCGAAGGCCTAACCCTTTTTATGCTTTCTGTTTATTTCATGTATGGTCGGCCTGCGAGCCGAAGTATGTAAGACATGTTTTGTTAAGCAAACCTTGTAAGGCCTTAAGGCCGGTACTTTTGTATTTTCATTCCTATTGTTACTACTGTAGTGGACATTCCTTCTTGGCAGGGTTCTTGAATTTGTGCAACTTAATAATTTGCTTCCGCTAGAATGACTTTGTGTAGGACGTTGGTGATTGGTTGTATGGTTTCAATGCGTAACCAACCGGTCTGTCCGTAGTATATGGCGTCGGGCCCCGGCCGGACCTACTGCTATATGCTATGCGACGGATAGGGGTGTTACAAATTGGTATCAGACTTCTGGTTTCGGTCAAGCTTAAATGAATTCGTGGACGAATTCACTTTAAGGGGTGGTGAGCACATGTGTGCGTCACCGTTATAACATGAAAAGAACCCATGAATGTCCACTTAGGAATGAAAATATACATGTTTGAGGAACCTGCGTGTTCCTATAATTGCAGTTTGCAGTAATTTTTGGGTCGCTTATCGGTGTTTTGCACGATTATAGGTGACTAGAAGTGGCGCTGGGCCGTCTGAACGGCCAGGTTCTGAGGCGAGCAGTGCGCCAAGCGATGCGCCTGCAACACCTCCGTCTGCCGAGACCATTAGGTTGGTGGCAGAAGCGGTCATGGCATTGATCAATGCGCAGCCTGCAAGGCAGGTGCAGCAGCCTGCTCCTGCTATGGAGCAAGTACCGCTTCAGACGGCAGAGCAAAGGAGGGTTGAGCAAGTAGTTTTGGAGCCAGAGTTGCCTCGGAGAGCAACGGAAAGACAACTGAAGAACGTGATGGTCTTTCACCCACCGGTATTCACGGGGGCAGAAACCCCGACCCAAGCAGAGGATTGGCTCTCAAGGGTCAACAGGGTAATGACTGCGACGGAAATGGAAGAGTGGCAGAAGACCACAATAGCGACGTTCCTGTTGGATGGGGACGCAAGGTTATGGTGGGAAGGTCTAGAGCTACATCAGTTGCGGGGAAGGCCGTTGGCTGAAGTTTCGATGGAGGAGTTTGCGAGACTATTCATGGCTCGATACCTCCCCTCGGCGCAGAGAATTGCGCTAGAAAGCGAATTTCAGAAGTTGGTGCAAGGGGATTGCACCGTTGATGAGTACCTCCACGAGTTTACTCGGTTGGGGAGATATGCCGGCGCTACCTTCGCAGACGAGGAGCGCAAGACGAGCCGCTTCTATGAAGGGCTAAGAGATGATCTAAGGTTACTACTGTCGGGGCCCAAGGCGCAGGGTTTCATGACCCTGGTCAGTTCGGCCCGGTCCTTGGAGAAGGACATGAAGAATGTCCAAGCGAAGAAGGAATCCGGTAGTAAGAAAGCGGAGTTCAAGGTGCCGACCACGTCGAAGTCGGGCTACCGCAGATTCTATAAGAAAGCTAAGACGTCGGGTCCAGCTGCTTCAGGTGCCTCAGGGGCAACTACCAATCGAACCCCGGGCACTTGTTTCACGTGCGGAAAGACGGGGCACTTTGACCGTGATTGCTGGAGTGGACGCTCAAAGTCCGAAAGGAAGCAAGGAGCTACCTACAAGGAGAAGGGCAAAGCGGTGGAGTTGACCGCGTCTCACTATGCTCCGACTCAGCCTAGAGTCTATAACTTGGGCCAGCAGGAGGCCATCAAGCATGCGGATGTGGTGATAGGTATGAGTTAATTTATAGCAAGTTAGCTTAAATACCGTTATCTATTGCTTGTTAGCCTAATATTGTTTGTATAGGCTTTGTTGTGATTAGTGATAGTCCGGCACGGGCACTGTTCGATATGGGAGCTTCACACTCCTTCTTGTCCGAAAGCTTTATATCGCGCATCGGAGTCCCTTCTTCGATGGCGAAGGACAAGTTGGATGTGCTGCTATCGAATGGGTGCTCGATGCGTGCGGACAGGGTGTGCGCCGTAAAGGTTTACATTGCGAGCCAAGAGTTCGACTTGCTAGCGTCATTACTGCCGCTAGTGGAGTTCGACGTGATCTTTGGGATGGATTGGCTGTCAGAGCAGAAAGCTTGGATTGACTGTGACCGGAAGGAGGTCAAGCTGGGTGTAGGGCGGGAGACTACATTCGAGGGGCTAAAGGGGTCGAGCAAGACACTGATGTCTGCTCTTCAGGTGGTGAAGGCGGTTCGTGCTGGTGCAGAGCTGTTCTTCGCAATAGTGGGGGCTGTGGAGCCAAGTCTCCGTTGGATAGCATCCCCGTGGTTTGCGAATACCCCAATGTGTTCCCGGATAGTCTTCCCAGAGCCCCACCGCAGCGGGAGATTGATTTCACCATCGAGCTCGTACCGGGGGCCAAACCGGTGTCACGTGCTCCGTATAGGTTGGCGCCTAAGGAGATGGCAGAGTTGAAAGTTCAGCTAGAGAAGCTGATGGAGCAAGGGTATGTGCGTCCAAGCTCGTCGCCTTAGAGCGCATCGGTCCTCTTCGTTAAGAAGAAGGATGGTAGTATGCGGCCGTGTATCGACTACAGAGAGTTGAACAAGCTAACGGAGAAGAATAAGTACCCGATCCCGAGGATTGATGATCTCTTTGATCAGTTGGTCGGATCGTCGGTATACTCCAAGTTGGACTTGAAGTCGGGGTACTATCATCTGAGGATCAGGGAGTGTGATATCCCGAAGACGGCGTTCAGTACGTGGTATGGGCATTTCGAGTTCACGGTCATGCCATTTGGATTGACGAATGCGCCATCGGTATTTATGGATCTGATGAACAGGACGTTCAGAGATTTCCTGGATCGCTTTGTGATCGTCTTTATTGACGATATTTTGGTGTACTCGCAGTGCGAAGAAGACCACTTCAAGCATTTGCATTTGGTGTTGGAGACTTTGAGGAGGAATGAGCTTTACGCAAAGTTCTCCAAGTGCGAGTTCTAGCTACCCTCGGTAGGGTTCCTTGGTCATATAGTGAGTGGGGAAGGTATAGCGGTGGATCCGGCGAAGATTGTTGCGATACGGGAGTGGCCTGCGTTATCTTCTGTCGGGGAAGTCCGTAGTTTTCTCGGGCTTGCCGGATATTATAGGCGCTTCGTAGAGAACTTCTCGCGATTAGCATTACCTCTCACGAAGTTGACAAGGAAGGATCAGAAATTCTTGTGGATGCAAGAGTGCGTGCTAGCTTTTGAGGAGCTGAAGAGACGGTTGACCACGGTGCCAGTACTTAGTTCGCTGAGTGGGACCGAGGGCTTCGAGGTGTATAGCGACGCTTCGGGTAGTGGCTTGGGCTGCGTGTTGTTGCAGCATGGGAGCGTGATAGCGTATGGATCGCGTCAGCTGAAAGTGCATGAAAGGAACTATCCGGTCCACGACTTGGAGTTGGCGGCCGTGATTTTTGCACTCAAGTTGTGGAGGCACTACCTATACGGCGTAAGGGTCGATATATACACCGATCACAAGAGCCTGAAATACTTGTTGGATCAAAAGGACCTTAATATGAGGCAGAGGAGGTGGATGGAGTTCCTTGGGGACTACACCTTCAAAATACATTATGTACCCGGGAAGGGCAACGCAGTTGCGGATGCGCTGAGCTGCAGGGCTCCCGCCCGAGCCAACTGGTTGTCGGTGCATGATGAGCGGTTAGTACGGGAGTTGGAGGAGCTTGAGATCTGTTGCGTTGACAAGCAGACGAGCGCCAAAGCAATGTTAAACTGGACAGAGGTGCAGTATGACCTGGCTAACCGGGTTCGGCAGGCATTGGAGTTAGATGACTCCATGAAGGAACTTTTGGAGGCCGCTCAGGATGGATCAAATTCCCAGTTCTCGGTGGAAGATGGTTTATTAAGGAAGGATCATCGGTTGTGCGTCCCGAGTGGGGGTAACCTCCGGGCGGAGTTGATGTACGAGGCTCATCATACCAAGTACTCAATCCACCCAGGGAGCACGAAGATGTATCGTGACCTCAAAAAGTTGTTTTGGTGGCCGGGGCTCAAGAAAGATGTGGCGTTGTACGTGGCTAAGTGCCAAACGTGCGCCTTGGTGAAGGCGGAGTGCCAAAAGCCGGGAGGATTTCTGAAGTCCTTGCCTATACCAGAGTGGAAATTCGACGATATATCTATGGACTTTGTGCACGGGTTGCCACGGTCGCAGAAGGGGAACGACGCCATCTGGGTGATCGTAGATCGGCTAACCAAGGTGTCGCATTTTATTCCGCATAGGAAGGATGATCCAGTGGAGAAATTGGCAAAGTTGTATGTTGACAATATTGTTAGGCTGCATGGTGTGCCCCGTAGCATTGTGAGTGATCGCGATGGGCGGTTCACGTCGAATGATTGGAGGTTGGTGCAGCAGATGCTGGGAACAAAGTTATAGTTCAGCACAGCTTTCCATCCGCAAACGGATGGGCAGACCGAGAGGGTCAATAGAACGATGGAGGACATGCTACGCATGTGCGTTCTGGATTTCGGTAAGCATTGGGAAGACCACCTTTATTTTGTGGAGTTCGCGTACAACAACAGCTACCAAGCGAGTATACAAATAGCGCCCTTCGAGGCCCTGTATGGTAGGAAGTGTCGCACGCCATTATCGTGGCTTGAAACGGGTGAGGCAAGGTTGTACAAGAAGAAAGAGGTGGAGAGTGCTACCTTGTTAGTGCGAATCATTCAGGAGCGCTTGTTGATCGCTCAGGACCGGCAGGCGAAGTATTACAATGCCAAGCACCGGAACATGGAGTTCGCGGTAGGCAATTGGGTATATCTGAAAGTGAAGCCGTTCAAGGGGGTTTCGCGGGTGAGACGCTTGAAAAAGCTGAGCCCAAGATACCTTGGACCTTTTGAGGTTCTGGAGCGAGTCGGCGAAGTGGCATACCGTTTGAGGCTATCGGAGGAATTAAGTGGATTACATGATGTGATCCACATTTCTGTGTTGCGGAAGGCGGTGCAAGAGCTTTCGCAGGTTATCACGGTTGACCAAGTGCCGGTGGACGAAGGGTTGACGACTAGGGTCAAGCCCATTCGTATCGAAGATGCTGAGGTCAAGAGACTCCGTAACAAGGAGATCCGGATGGTTATGGTCCGGTGGGATAATTGCGGGCGTGAGGAGCTCTCTTGGGAACGGGAGCAGACTATGCTCGAGGAGTACCCGGAATTATTCCGCTCAGGTACTGTTTTACGTTAAGTCCTGTTTTTCCTTTATTAATTTCGTGGATAAAATTCTTTAAGGGGGGTAGAATTGTAACACCCCAAATTGTTGTACGAGCGACGGGGATCGAATTTGGCCAAGAAAGATTTTTGGTGCTGGTGACACGGGCCCCAACACGGGCATGTCGGAGGCCGTATCGGGCATGTCGAGCTCGGGCCGTGTATTCGACCAGTGTAGGTCGACGATGGGCGTGTGGTGGAACACGGCCTAGGACACGGGCGTGTCCCAGGCCGTGTCACACCTGGGCTGTGTGGTTGGGTACACGGGTAATGACACGGGCACGAACACGGGCGTGTCTAGTTTGACACGGCCGTGTCTGATGCCGTGTCACCAAGCCGTGTACCCCTCTGACTGCAATGTGTTGATATATTGCACACGGGGGGCGTGACACGGGTCCCGACACGGGCATGTCCAAGGCGACGCGGGCGTGTCGGAGGCCGTGTCACATGCCGTATGCTGGTTTTCAATTTGGGTCGAGACGGCGAATGAGCTACACGGCCAGGCACACGGCCGTGTGCCAACCCGTGTTCGGCCCAGATTTTATGATTTTGGATTTAATCCGGGCCGTTCATTTCCTTGGCTTTGGATCCGACGGTGGGGGGCTGCTCCTGAGTGGTTATGGCCGGGAAATAGGGTTTAGAAACCCATTTTTCATTGGCCCATCTCTCTCTAAAAGTTAGAGAGAAGGGAGAGCAAGGAGGAAGGTGGAGTCCAAGATCCGGCCGCCGGAAGAGCTTCGGAGCTCCGAATCGCGATCCGAGTCCAGATCCGCGGAGGCGACGCCGTTGCGGTGCTTTCCAACCATATAGTTTTCGATGGCACCGCGGAAGAATGCAAGGGTAACGATTTCTCATCCTTGGGCATTTGAAGCCCTCTTTTCCTTTGCATAGGAAGCCCGCTCTCGCGAGTGAGCGAAGAGTTGGAGCGTTCCTTGGGGTAGATATGTGAAGTCCCCCTTGTGTAGAGTCCGTATGCGTAAACGGACATAGGCATTGTGTGTGAAGCCTATTCGGACATGTTGGTCCGGATCGGTGATGTTGCATTGCATTTGAACCGGGCAAGAATCCGGATGTTTGGGTGTTTTCGGGTTTTTCTACGTGGTAGATTGCATCAGGGAGCCTTGGAGATTAACTCCAAGGTGCACCCGGAAAACTGGGCAAAAGCGGGTTTTGCCAACACGGTGGCCGGGGAGCCAACGTGAACATAACCGGGTTATGTGATTGTTGTGGCGGAAACGGGACTCGGTGAGTCTTGACCTGCGCATATGGCTTAAATTGCCGTTGCGATATGAGCACGGGTCAGGCGGAACCGTACCCGGTCTATGTCGTTCGGTAGGACCGTTGGCATGGATGAGGGTCTTCGGCGGTCTATGGCTTAAATTACCGTGACCAAGGCCAGGAAGGCAAAATGCTCATATGGATGACCGTCCAAGAGGCGGTGGTGGATTGGGAACGTCTATGGCTTGAATTGACGTGACGTTGGCCGGTTCACCGAGAATGTGCCCTGAGTGCACGGGGTGTGTGGCCGTGCGAGCCTACACCTGTGTTGATGTGTGTTCACATTAATATTTATTGCCTATACTAATAAAGTGCAGGGAAAGAGCATCGCCGCCCCGATTTTGGGGGCGGGATCATTATAATTTGGTCAGCATAGCTGACCGTTGCTTTTGTTTGCCACCGGGCGGTGGTTTGTGCTTGCAGGTGCTGTGGAGCCGAGCGGAAAATAGCGGGCTAAACCCCATGTTGCGGTGCTGGCCCTCGAAGGCCTAACCCTTTTTATGCTTTCCGTTTATTTCATGTATGGCCGGCCTGCGAGCCGAAGTATGTAAGACATGTTTTGTTAAGCAAACCTTATAAGGCCTTAAGGCCGGTACTTTTGTATTTTCATTCCTATTGTTACTACTATAGTGGACATTCCTGCTTGGCAGGGTTCTTGAATTTGTGCAACTTAATAATTTGCTTCCGCTAGAATGACTCTGTGTAGGACGTTGGTGATTGGTTGTATGGTTTCAACGCGTAACCAACCGGTCTGTCCGTAGTATATGGCGTCGGGCCCCGGCCGGACCTACTGCTATATGCTATGCGACGGATAGGGGTGTTACACAGTAGCTATGTTGATGTCCTGAACCACTTCAATAACAGTGAGATTTGTAGTCTCACTGTCTAGCTCAGCTTCATTATTATCTCCCCCTTGGAATAATATCTCTTGATTATCTATCAGATGGACAGTCTCCCCTTGGATTTGAGCTTCAGTTCCAATTGTGAGATTGGGAGACTTCCTGGGTATTTCAGTGTTATCATCATCAGAACTGAAATCAACCCTTTCTTCTGAGTCACTGGAGGACTCTAAATCTTGGGCAGGAGCTTTCTTTATTTTAGTGACCTGTGTGGACTGGTGCTTTGGGGCAGGTTCTTCCTTGGACAATACTCTATCCCACCTAGACAGGATTCTTGTATCCATTCTCCTCATGTGGTTAATTTTTGAACCAACAATCTGGTTTAGTATATCAGGTATGTTGACAGCCAGATACAGACTTAAGATTCTGCCTAGATTTGGCTTCTTAATACCTTCCTTAATATTGTTAAAGATTACAGCACTCTAGTCAGTCCTCACCTAGAAGATGACTCTAGTCTGAGCCTGAACATGTAGGAAGAGATCCTATCATGCCCCCCAGTTTTTTAGAGAATTACTTTTATATTAATTTTAGATAGAAACTTTCCTTTGGAGTTCATCCCTTTCCTAGTCATGGATGATCCAATGTTGGTGGTTGAGGACAGCCCACACCATTTAATGGCTTCAACAGTTAAATTAGAATCAACCTCAGTCTCTTCTGTATTCCTTTGAAGTTGAAGGGATTTACTCAGAATTTTGAGGTTATCTTCACCTTTTCTCCGTGAATAGTAGACTTGATCTTGTTTCCCTTAGAATTCAATGAAGATTTGGAATAGAATGCAAGAACTTCCTTCTTCCAAATCCTTGTTGGTTTAGAAGCCAGATAATCCAATCCAGCGGCTTGTATTAGGTCCACAACCGCATTGATTTATTGTTCAACATTATTGAACGTGTCTCGGACAAGCTCATAACCTTCGTTAATATTGTTGTCCATCTTGGGCTCCATTGGAGAGAGACGAAGTGGAAGTTGAAGAGAGAGAAGGAGAATTCCTTGTCGACACTGAGGGTTTAGTCTCAAAATTTCTGAGAGCATAGTCGACAAGGTCTCGTTTCCTCCTATTTATAATTTTCTAAATAGGGTAGGTCAAAAGGCACGCTGAAATTAGAGTTTCGTCTGTCGACACAAGTTTGTTTATGTCAACACTGACTGCTAAAGTCTCAAAAGAGAGTTTAGAGTCACGACAACTCTATTTGTCGACACCAACTTCTGTGTGTCGACAATGACTACTAAGGTCTTGACAGAGTTTAGAATCTCGACAACTCTATGTGTCGACACCAACTTTTGTGTGTCGACATAGACCACTATGGTTTAGACACATATTTAACTTAGTCATATGTTGAGTAGAATTTTTTCTTAACCTATCATTTTATTCCAGGTTCAACATGCCTAATTCAATTTTAAAATAATTGAATTTACTTTCATCTAGAGGTTTAGTGAATATGTCAGCTACTTGTTTATCAGTAGAAACAAACTCTAGACTTATGTCCTCTTTCTCAACATGTTCTCTAATAAAATGGTACCTAATTTCAATGTGTTTTCTTCTGCTATGTGAAACAGGGTTTCTAGCAATTGATATAGCACTAGAAGAATCACAATATAATGGAGTTCTATCTATCTTGATGTAATAATCTTCAAGTTGATGTTGTATCCACAACAACTGAGCACAACAACTCCCAACTGCAATATATTCTTACTCTGCTGTAAATATAACAATACCTGTCTGCTTTTTGCTGCTCCATGCCACCAATCTCCCACCTAGGAATTGGCATGTTCCTGTGATACTTTTCCTATCCTCCTTGCAGCCTGCAAAGTCTGCATCTGAAAAACATGTTAGCAGAAAATCTCTATTCCTAGGGTACCATAGACCAAGATCTGGTGTGCCCTTAAGATATCTTAAAATTCTCTTTGCAATAGAATAATGAGACTCTTTAAAGCATGCCTGATATCTAGTACAGACACATGTAGCATATATGATATCAGGCCTGCTTGTAGTCAAGTATAGTAAGGAGCCAATTATCCCTCTATACAAAGACTCATCAATATGTTTCCCTGCCTCATCTTTTTGCCTATAGGAATACTTGACCCCATTGAAGTTTTCATGGAGGAGGTAGTCTTCATGCCATATTTTTTAATCAACTCCCTGGTGAACTTAGACTGGGATATGGACAGGCCATCATCAATCTGTCTTACTTGGAGTCCCAAGAAGAACTTTAGCTCACCCATGCTGCTCATCTCAAACTTTCCTTGCATAAGTTTGGCAAACTTTCTGCAAAAGTTGTTCTCAGTAGATCCAAAGATTATGTCATCAATATATATCTGGACTAGGATGATCTTGCCCTTTGATTCCCTCAGGAATGTCTTGTCTATTTTCACCCTTGAGAATTTATTTTCAATGAAGAAAGTAGACAATGTCTCATACGATGCTCTAGGGGCTTGTTTCAACCCATATAAAGCTTTCTTAAGACTATAAACATGATCAGGAAAGTGAGGATCTACAAAAGCTGATGGCTGATCCACATATACTTCCTATTTTAGATCTCCATTCAGGAATGCTGACTTGAAATCCATCTAGAAGACCTTGAATTATTTATAGGCTACATAGGCAAGGAATAGTCTTATTACTTCCAGCCTTGCTACTGGGGCAAAGGTCTGGTCAAAGTCAAATCCTTCTTTCTTCTTATAGCCATTTTCCACCAATTTGGCATTGTTCTTGATAATAATTCCATTTTCATCTAGCTTATTCCTATAGATCCATTTAGTCCCTATGACATTATGTCCCTTAGGTCTGGGAACCAGTTTCCAGACTTTGCATCTTTTGAATTGGTTCAGCTCTTCCTGCATAGCACCAATTCAGTATGAGCCTTGGATAGCCTCTTCAAACTTCTTTGGTTCCATTTGAGACAGAAAACTTGAACATAGTGCTGTGTTCAAGCTCTTTTTTCTGGTCATTACACCATGACTTGCATCACCAATGATTTGGTGAGCAGGATGGTCACTTAAATGTCTCATAGCTAGAGGCAATCTTTCTTCAGCTTGTTGTTCTTCATTTCCTTCAGCTTGCTGATCCTCAATGTCTTCAACTGGTTGTTCTTCATTCTCAGCTTGTAAGTCTTGAGCTTCCCGTGGACATCATCCATCATCTTCAATCTCTTGGCCTACTGGTTTATCTTCCCTAATGATCAGATTGTCCATCTTATATTTTAAGCCTGCAGGACTAGAAGAAGTTCTTGGCAACTCACATTTAATTAACTTAGACTCACCAAAGACAACATGGACAGATTCTTCTGCAACTTGTGTAGTCAAGTTATAGATCCTATATGCCATACTATTATTGTTGTACCCAACAAATATCTCTTCTTGGGACTTGGCAACAAACTTAGTTAAATGAGACTTACCAATGTTAAGTACATAACACTTGCTACCAAAAATACTGAAATAAGATATATTAGGTTTTCTGCCTTTTAGAATCTCATAGGGAATCTTTTTGTGGCTTTTGGTGATGAAAGCTCTATTGAGAACATGACAAGCAGTATTTACTACCTCAGCCTAGAAATATTCTGGGAGAGGACTGTCTTTTAATAAGTTCATACCTGCCTCAATTAGAGTTCTGTTTTTCCTTTCAGCAATTCCATTTTGCTGGGGAGTTCTAGGTGAGGAGAATTCCTGATGAATCCCAAGCCCTTCACAAAATTTTTTCATGCATTCAGACTGAAACTCAGTCCCATGGTCACTTCTGATCTTGACCACAGAACTATTAAGTTCATTCTGAATTTGCCTGACAAAAGTATGGAAGATATCTGGGGTTTCAAATTTTCTCCTTAGGAAGAATACCCAAGCAAACCTGGAAAAGTCATCAACCATCACAAGGGTATAGACTTTCCTACCTAGACTATGAACTGGAATATGCCCAAATAGATCCATATACAGAAGGTATAAACACCTCACTGAGTCTTTGGTATCAAGACTTTGGAAGGAAGACCTGGTCTGCTTTCCCTTTTGGCAGGCTGAGCAGATTCCCTCCTTAATGCACTTAACCATAGGACCATTCCTCACCAACTCTTCACTAAAGATTCTGCCTATGGTCTTGTAGTTTAGGTGAGCTAGCCTCTTGTGCCTTTGGATACAATGAGAAACTTTCTCATCTGCAACTAGGCAAATAGGAGAGTCCTTGCTCTTACACTCAAACTTTAGACAATAAATATTTCCTCTCATAGTGCCTGTCAAGATAACCCCTTGGTCACTTGACCTTCTAATTTGACACTTATCCTTAAGGAAAGAAATGTCATAGCCAAGATCACATAGTTGTCTTATGCTTATAAGGTTATGTTTCAAACCTTTTACATAAGCTACTTGTGTGATAGTTACTATGTCATTAGGTATTTTACCCAAACCTTTAGTTACCCCTTTTTCTGAGCCCCCAAAGATAAGTTTGAGACCATTCTCAATAGGAGTGTATTCCTTTAGCATGCTTCTTGTTCCAGTCTTAAGACTGGAATATCCACTGTCCAAGTGCCATGTAGGGGTATGGCCACTTGGACTCACTTGCAAAAAATATATTATCTAACCTTAGGACCCCAAATTTTATTTGGTCCTAGGTGAAAGTTAGACTGAAACTTAACATGCCTACCTGCAGTTCTTCTGACAAGTAAGCCACCATTACTTCTCTGGACACTCTCATTGTGCCAGCAATCAATGACATAGTGGCCCACTTTGCCATAGCACCAGCACTCATGCACATTATACCTTCTTTTAAGAACTGGCTTTACAACAATATTGTTTGAAGCTCTTAAACCAGCTGGTACATCAACTCTTTTCTTAAGTCTTTCAGCAAAGGCTTGCTTAGGGACATGTCTGGCAACAAAAGTACTTGAGATATCTTGAACCCTATCTGGAGCTGCCTTCTTTTCATAATGCATACTCCTTATAGCTTTAGATATTCATAAGTCTGTTTTGCTATCAGACTTTCCCTTAGCTTGAAAATGGGCTGGAAGACTTTGTGAGTCAGCTGCTATCTTGTTCTTGAGTGTTGGGGTTGGTACCCCAAACACAAATGGTCCATTATGGGCCATTTGGGTTTTCTCATGGACTGACCAATAGGCACTAGCACCCTTGCCATTTCTACTGCCTTGCTCAGAGTCACCATAAATACTATCATGATCATACCTGTTAGAAGGTTGAACCACTTTTTTAAAAGAAATTGGAGGCTTGGAAGCAAGTGGCTGAACCGAATCTTTGCCTTTCCTGTTGGGATTGGTAGCTCTTGTTCTTCCTTTGAAACCTAATCCCTTCTTACCCTTTTGGGAAAAGAAGGAATCTATCAAAGGTAACATAAAACTAGGTTTTGAGAACTTGGCGACTAGCTCCCTCTCCTTTTAGAGTCTACTTTCAAGATTCCTAATGTGGTTATTCTTGAAAGTAATGGTATCCATCTGAATAAAAGTTATGTTCTTCAATTTACTAATCTCTTTTAACTTAAGATCCAACACTTTTGCTGAGTCTGAAGCAGCCAACATCAGAGTGGCATTCTCCTTTATAAACTGTTTGGCTAGGAGCCTGCTTTCCCTAAAGGCTTGCAGGAGCTCTCCATAGTCATCAATCAGTTGATTGATGTATCCTTCAGATTCAGAGCCACCTTCACCTCTTGATGAAGATGCTTCTGACTCTGGGCTAGTAACATAATCCGATACTAAAGGTGATGATTGTACCTTACTAGGACCAGCCTGTACCTGGGTGAGTCCATCTTCAGCTATGGCCATCATCCCTATGCATTGGCTGTCTTCTGCTTTATTGATATCATCCAGCATCTGCAAGAATTCTGTTTCTACAGAATCTTCCTCAGTTGAGAACAGCCCAATGTAGGCCTCAACATCCTCTTCATTTTCTGACCCTGATGAAGAAGAGTCAGTCCAACTTTTCTCCTTCTAGGCCACAAAGGATTTCTCCTTCTTGCCTTTATGTTGGTGGTTCTTTTTCTCACCGGGCTCCTTTCTTTTGACAGGATAGTCTGCTATAATATGTCATGGCTTGCTGCAACAATAACAAACAATTTTAGTAGAAGTTTGTTTACCAGGTTTAGAACCATACCTTTCCTCTTTAGAGGTTTTCTTCTTTCCCTTGTAGTAGTCATCCTTGGAGTAAGAAGAAGAAGATGGTCCGCTCCTTCAGTTCTTGTTCTTCAAAAACCTCTGGAATTGCCTAGAAAAGGCAGCAAAATCCTCATCAGAGTTATGACAATCTGATGTGCTTGTGTTTTAACTTTCTGAATCAGTATCAACAACTTTTCTGGGAGGAGAAGGAGTCTTTCTCCTGCCCTTCCTTGTAACTTCAACTTTGAAAGCCACAGACTTATCTTTGGCAAAAGACCTGCTGCTTTTCTCCTCTTCCTTTCTGGAAGTTAGCTGCATTTCATAAGACAACAATTTTTCAAACAAGGTTGGTGGAGGAGTATCTGTAAGTATGACAACTTCTCTGATGGCACAGACCTTGTATCCTAGTCTTTGGTTAATGATCTGAGAAACTTGTCATTCAGTTCATAAGTAATGAAGACTCTTCCATAGGTCATCAGCTCATTGACAATTCTGAAGAACTTTTCATAGCACATAACTATGTTATCTATCTTGGCTTGTCTGAATCTTTCATACTCTTGATTGAGCATAGACGTCCTATCCTATCTTACTTCTTCTGTCCCCTCCATGTAGACAATCAATGCGTCCCAGATTTCCTTCAAGGTTTTGCAGTGGACCAAATTCTGAAAGGTAGCATCATCTATGTCACTAACAATTATGTTTTGTGTCCTCTTGTCCAAAGTTGCTAAGATGATCTCATCTTTTGTCATCTCAAAATAACTCTTGGGAGTCTGTAGATTTGCATCAACAACTGATGTCTTCATTAGGATGAAAGAACCTTCTAGAACTGTAATGTAAATTCTTGGATCAGATGCCTCTATGAATAATCTGACCCTCTCTTTCCATATGCCAAAGGTTTCCTTTCTACATATAGGAAGCTTCATAGATCCAAGTTCTTTGTGATTTTTACCTAAACCCATCTTGGCTATCTTATTACTGCCTTGAAGATATACTCAGACTGTTAAGTCTAATTTTGACTAACCTCCCTCTGATACCACTTGAAAGAATTGATTTCAAGAATGTCTAAAGACCTAGCGGGGGGGTGAATAGGTTCAATTCCAATTCACTTGGGCAGTTAATAAATTAATCACAACACAGTTATAAATTCTACAACTACCACATCACATTATAATCCAATCAAAGCATACACACAGATTTATAGTGGTTCCCCAGATGATGGGTACATCCACTTTCCCCTTCACCTATCTAGTAATACATTAGATTCGGCCAAACTTCCTTCCACCTTCTCAGATTCTCAGATCTTACAACTCAGAACCCAAATTGGTTCCTACATATCAGACTTCAACAAGTCCTACATCTTAGGCTCTTCCCAAGAACCCTGCCTCAGAGTGAATCCACACTCCTACCACTCAGGTAATCAAGCCCTATCTCAGCCCTTATCACCAGGCCTACAGCTGAGAGAACTTAATCTCCTACCTCCGGCAAATAACCCTACCTCAGCCTTTATAATTACAGGCTTACAACTCAGAGATTGAAATCTCTTACACTCAGATCTAAAAATAGACCTTACTAAAAATTGATTAAAGTGCATGTTTCTTCCTTCACCCAGATAGAGAGAAAGAGATGTGAGGGAATCTTGATCAGATCTTGATGGATCTGCTTTCTCCTGGCCTTTGTTGTAATGAATCTGATTCAACCTGACTTAGCTTATTCAAAGCTTCTTGAAAGAGAAAACCTAGGTTCAGTCTTCTTGATAAGTTGGTGTAGATCTTCCTTCTTCCTCCTTGCAAAATTAAATCTGCAAACACTGACAGATTTGATAAGTTGTTGTCAACTTATCTGATCTTAAATTAGAATCTTCTTGTTGTATAGAATTCTGTGAATTCTTCTTGGAGTGATTTCTCCTACTTCTTATTTTTCTTCATTACATCATTCTGTGATAGATCAGCTCTTTTTATAGATCTCGTCAGAGGAAACCGGCTGATCCGGTAGTTAACCGACATCTGACAGTTCTGACATATCTGACAGCCTTGACGATTCTGATAGACGTCAAGTCTTCAGTCTTGAGATCTACACTTAGAGTTATTTAACTCAGTTGAATGTGTCGAGATACAAATATAGAATGTGTCGATACAAATGTAATGTGTGCCGACACAATTACTTGGTGTCCACACAGCTTCATTGATGTTGTCGACATCTTCAGAAAACTGTCGACACAACTCTTCATCAAGTTCTCGACACAGCTATTTTTAGAATGTGTCGACACAAGTCCTGTGTGTCGACACAATTCCAATGTGTCGACACAGCTTCTCCAAATGTTGACCCAAGTTATGGATGTCGACATAGTTATTCTTTACAATTGTCAGTACAACAAGGTCTCAGTGTGTCGACATAAGTTATGAGTGTCGACACAGTTGATGTCGACTTAAACTCTGGGTGTCGACACAAGTTCTGTGTGTCGACACAGACTTGCTTCTTGTCTTGACACAGCTCCTTCAAAGGTGTCGACACTAAATAAGTGTCTCGACACTTTTGTACTTAGAATAATTTCTGCAATCATTAGCCTGCACAAGTAAACTTAAAATGCCATCAAATACAAACTGACATATATCATTGAGTTATGCGAGGCTTCTCCAAATCTGGTACACAATTTTCAATGTACCCAACACATTGTGCTACGTTATTCGTACTGTGGAGCGTGATCAGCCAGCTAGGGCTTCTTCTATGGCTGCAGGATCTTCTTTGGAGTCCCGCAGGCCCGACGATGCCGCTCCGGTCCATACCGTGTCTTTGGTCCCAACGTCTTCTTTTGCCCCTGCCTCGCACCGTAGGAGTTTTGCGGAGGATTATCCCGACTACTACGTGCGGCATTTGCAGATGGAGGAGCTGATTCGCCAGCAACATGGCATGACAGAGCGCATTGTTGAATTTCTTCGGGTGCCCCCTACTGCCCCTGCTCGAGCTTCTACTTCTCGTGCCCGTACTCTGCCTCCGCCTCCATCTTTCCCGATCAGCCTGAGTGACTGCTTCTTTTCTCCTCGGATGGGGTTGTCTGTTGTTTTTCTTCATGTTTGTATTTTTGTTGGTTTGACTGATTAAGTACTTTACTTTATTCAGCTCGGTCTTCGTCCCTAGGGTGGTTAGTAGATATATTGTTTGCAGTGCCTTTCCTTCTAGTGTTACTGTGTTTAGTTTCGTTTTATATATGTGATGATTGTGTTTAGTTTAATAACTCGCAAGCAATGCTTAGATTAAATTTTTTATGGCTTTGTGTATACATTTTTACTGGAGCTCTTTTGTAGGTTACCTTTCCTTGGCACGACGGGGTGAGCTAAATATTTTTGCAGGTTTGGCTTCACGCTTTCACGTCAATCTTCTGGTATGCTCATTTACTAAGCATGGGGTAACCTCTTCCCCAACTTTTATTTCTCTATTTTTATTGCAAATCTTGGATAGGTTGTTTAATTTAAGTCTGGTGGGGGATATTTATGCGGGTTACTTGTGCACATGCACTACTATCGCTTTCATACCAAAAGCACATTTTTATTTTCTGTTTTCTTAATATCTTGTTTATATTGTGCACCTACACCCACAAGAGCACGATCTTAATCACGCGCGCGGCTCGAGTCAAATTTATTTCTTTTGTGTCAACTTTAATATAGTGGTGCTGGCTTAGGATTTTAGGATAGAGTAGTGCGAAACTCGTGCAGTGCTCCTAATCGAGTACTCATGGTGTGTAGAAATAGTATAGATTTAATTTTTCTTTATGCTCGTAGATTTATACCTTTTCTGTATTTGTAAATATTGTTTGTACTACTCAAAAGTGTTGAATCTGGAGTTATTAAATAGTAGTGTAGGAATGTGTGTAGCCGTCACTAGCCTCGTATTGCTCGATTCCGGAGGAAGGATCATCTTTCTCGGTGGCTAAGAACTTGCCCCAAGCTACTCTCGAAGCATGGGTGCATGGTTAGTTAAGCGTGAGTGTGATGTAGGCCATCATTTTGGCCCGGTTGAGCTTTGTAACGTTCCTAACATCTTATCCTCGCTAGCCCCATTGTGCCTACCCCTTCTTTTGATTCAGCTCCACCATTATTTCACCAAAGCCTCATAGTCGATTCTAGTCGCACACCCAAGTTGAGCTTTAGTGTTTTAAATTTTCATTTTGGTGTGTTGATGTGGTGATATTCCGTGTGAATATATGGATGTGCTCCAAAGTTTTTATTTACTGAAATTGTTAAAATAAAAAGATGATTTAATATTTATATATATATAAATTAATTGTAAAAAAGAAAACTGAAAAGAAAATGTGTAATTGAAAATTCTATTTGAGATTTTGTGGTGATAGGCAGTGCACACGCCCATGTTTTCAAGTTTAAGTCTGGTGGCGTTGTGCACCTGCATATTTTTTTTGGCGAGAGGATATCTTTTTGTTGAGCTCATTTGGGTTAGGTGCGTAACCTTCTTTTTATCTTTGTTTACCTCACTGAAACCCAAGCCCCATTTCTACCCTAAAGTCTTACGGATTCACACTTGAGTCAAACTAGCATTGCGGAGAGAGTGTCAACGAGCAAGCGTATGGTCCCCGACATTGATGGATTTCTTTGGAGGTGATCCTGAGCCCCGATCTTTGGCAATGCTCAACTGAGTGGCCTGTCTACTTTCTTCCTACACATGACCGAACGATTCTCCAGGTTTCTATTTTTGAGTAATTACAATATTTATTTACGCCTGTCGAAATTAATAAAATTCGTAGTATAATTAAATTTTTTATCTATTATATATTCTATGCTCATGTTGTTTTTGATTTCTCGCAATACTATATTTTGAAATTACTAAGCCAGCTAGCTTTTTCTAATTCACGGAGAGATGATTTGCTCGGGACAATCAAATGTTTAAGTCTGGTGGTGTGATGAGTCCGATATTTATAGGGTTTTTCGGACTCATCTGGGCTTGGTTTCTCACTCGTGCACCGCATTTTAGCCGGTAATCGGTTATATTTGCTTTGTTCAGTCTATGACCACTTTGTGCATTGTTTTGGCCCATATGTGTGCAATTGCGCATTTTGTTATCGGGGGTAAGCACCTGGTGCTCCCCGTGGCTCTTTCTGGACGTTGTTGATTGCATTCTGGTGCTGGAAGCTTTTGCTCCAGTTTGGTTTTATTGTTATGCAGGTAGTCGGGACGTCCAGGATTCTATTTCCAGGTCCTGTGTAAAATGCACGGTCGTGCGAATTTGTTCATGCACGGTTTGAGATTAATCGTGCGTTATACACAACAATTCTAGGGACGTCTGTGGTTACCCGTGCATTTTTTTCCCGCATGGTTTCAGCCAAACCGTGCGAGAAGGAAACACACGATTTTCCTGTAGCTTTCTTGTTTGTACCAATATATGGTTAATCGTGCGATTTGTTCATGCACGGGCAGCAGCGCCCATGTGCGAGTAAATCGCACGGTTCCACCTGCTTGACTTGAATTCTAGCTTACTGTTGTTACCCGTGCGATTTCCTTCACACACTGGCGGAAACGTCCATGCACGAGTAAAACACACGGTTCAATGCTTCTCCTTCCGCAGGCTTATTTTGAAAGTTAATATCGCACGGTGTGCGCACGGTCGTGCACCAAACCGTGCGTAACCATTATTTTTGATTTTTCTATTTAAGACACAGATTTCATTGTCCCGGTGAGCTAGTCCGATCCAGCCCGATCCAACCCGATCCAACCCGCCATTTCCGCTTCCTTGAGCGGGAAAACTACCCTCCAGCTGCTATTTTCTCTCTCCTCCTTAGAGAGAAGATCCAGCCACCATTGTTCCTCCAAGAGCTCGCAATAGCATCATCTCCGACCACCATTGTATTCTCCAAACTCCAAGCTCCGTTCCAAGCTCCTAGGGTGCTGCATCCATGGAGTTCTCAGGATAGATTTAGCACATCGATTATTCACGAAGAAGACGAGTTATTGGAAGGAGGTGACAGCCCTTCTAGACCCCGAACATCATCCGTAGCCCGAGCTCAGACAAGGCCCGACAACCCTTGACTCCGGTCGCGAATCTTGGAAAGCATTCATGCGTTTGATTGTATTTCTCCCTCTCCTCTTGTAGTTACTTTGTTCTGGACTTGTGGTTGTTTGATTGTTGCTTAAGTACACTATTTAGTTTAAGTATTTTAGCATGTTTATGTGTTGTTATATCTTATTTCTTGATTGTGTTGATGAGCTTCAGTTTTTCTTGTTCTTGTTGAGATAGTGCCGTTCTAACGATTGCTAGAAGCGTGCGTGGAGAAGAGGTGATTGCGACCCTCATTGGCTCATCCATCTTTCATATTACTCTCTTGAGTAATCCACCAAAGAGACGCGGTGACGGTGACCTATAATAGGTTTATTAGTATTAAACTTAGGAAACTCCAAACCAAAACCCCCTTTGTTTACGTTAACACTTGCAATCACTTTTTCAATAGCGAAATCACACTCCCTACTTGCACTCCTCGAGAGATCGATATCCGGGGATTCAACTCCTCAACTTTATTACTTGACTTTGATCGGTACACTTACCGACGCATCACGTACCAGATCCAATTAAAAATAGAGAGAGGAAAGAAACACTTAATTTGCCAAATTCATTGGACTAGAATAGACTGAAGTCATATTCATCGGATGCATCCAACGAATCACAGAAGCACTCCAAATGGATCCGATGAAAGAACTTGGAAATTTCCAGAGATTGAAATTACTCCATTCTCGTCCAGCTTGTTTCTGAATATCCACTTTATTCCTTATAATTACTCTATTCTCGTCCAGCTTGTTTCTGAATATCCACTTTATACCGACCACATTCTGTCGTTTGAGCCTTGACACAAGTTCCCAAACTTCGCACCTTTCAAACTAGTTAAGCTCCTCTTACATAACTATTATCCAAGATGCATCCTTATTTGCTTCTTCGAATTTCTTCAGCTCAACTTGAGAAAGAAAGCTAAGATATAAAACTTCGGTAGTATTAACTCTTCTCATCCTTATTCCTTCGCTTGAGTCTCCAATGATTAGATCAACAGGGTGATCTCTTGAGTGTCTAAACACAATGTTACTTCCCATGCCACCAGAAGGTTCTACCACTTCTGGTGCACCTCCTGTAGGTTGAGGGAGTTATTCATCGTGAAGTTCTTCTTTTATGAAGCTTGGATTGGTGACATTGATTGAACTTGGAGCATCCTCTTTGACAGCTTCATCCAAGCTCAGTTCTTGTATCTTAGCACCTGCATCTTCACCAAAAACACTAGACGAGCTACTATAAAGCAGACTCGTCTCATCAAAAACAACATTTATAGATTCTTCTACAACCAGGTTTTCTTATTGAAAATCCTAAATGTCTTACTATGGCTACTGTAACATCCCATTTCCGGCTAGACCCCTAGGAGTCGTTTAGTCGTGACGGAACCCTAGGAAGCCCAAAAAACTGAAATAAATCGATCGGGATTTTGGGTCACGGGTTGGTTACGCCCGTGACCGACCCGTCACGCCTGTGACTTTGGGCGTGACTACTTCGACGATCGTCGATCTCCACGAGACGATCGTCGAACGTGCTGCCTGGGCATGTCACTCCCGTGACCAAGGTATCACGCCCGTGACCAAGGTGTCACGCCCGTGACTAAGGGCGTGACTCCTTCGACGATCGTCGATCTCCATGAGACGATCGTCGACCTTGCAGCCCGGGCATGTCACGCCCGTGACCATGGTGTCACGCCCGTGACCTAGGGCGTGACCAGCCTTCGGCGACCGTCGATCTCAGTTCGACGCTCGTCGACCTCGAAATTTGCCGTTCGGGCCTGTCACGCCCGTGACCTAGGTGTCACGCCCGTGACCTAGGGCGTGACCACCATTCGATGACCGTCGATCTCAAATCGACGATCGTCGGCCCAGAATTTACCATACGGGACTGTCACGCCCGTGACCCAAGTGTCACGCCCGTGACCATCCTTCGACGATCATCGATCTCAGTTCGACGATCGTCGAGCCCAGAATTGGCTATCTGGGCCTGTCACGCCCGTGACCTATGTGTCACGCCCGTGACATTGGCCGAAACGACGGTTCAGGCCCGAAATTATTTTAACACGCGTGGAAATAAATGCTGGTGTGGGAAGTTACACCAGGAATAATTACAGGCCGTTTTTCCTTCTGTAATTATATAATAAAGGAGGAAGATGTGGTTCAATAGGAAACCGCCAAATGGACACACCTGTTCATCTTCCGCCGTTCCCTATCCCTTCACTGTAACCGAAAGGCTATTAAGAGGAGCCTTCATGGCCATTACGGCTTTACCCTTTCACCTCCCCACTTTCTGACTTATAAAAGCCCACTTGGGGCAAGAGGAGAAGTTTACACGCTCAAGTAAACGGATCAGATCTTTGTTCTTGCTGTAGGAGAAGTTCGGCTACGCCACCACTGCGCCATGGCACCCCGTCGTTCTTCACGCCTCCAAACCGTGAACAAGGTCCTCCTCTGCTCCTTCTCTTTCATGGGTAGATCTTAGGATTCTTAGAAAGGGAGTTTGCGCTCAACGGAGCCAGACCCGTCTCTCGTTTTCATGGGAAAACCATGAAAAAGGTATTTTTGAGTTCGCCGGAAACCGCCACCTCCGGCGGCCAAACCACCACCGACCGCTTGCCATCGCCTCAACGGAGGTGGTGGTGGTGGTGGCTGGCCAGGGAAGTGACCGGACGGCCGGCGACGGATTACGGAATGCTTACAGGAAAAATGGCTTTCTGTGTCTGTTTTCGGTTTCATGAAGAAGATGAACAGTAGAATAAACTTTATAATATATAGATTATTATATATTACAAAATGGAAAAATGTATTATTTGAATATATTTTGGGGCTGCAAAATGAGGCACTTAGAGGCCGTTTTAGGAAAAATGACCAGACACGAAAGTCGTAGCCCTTCGAGTCTAGATAAATCTAAAATTGGTTTCAACTCGTTTGGGTAAGCGGTTCGGCCGCAGCACCCGTTTTAGTGGTGGATGATAGGGCTTAGTCTTTATGACTAACGGTTTTCGAACCGCATCATTTAGGGGATCGTGGAGCCCAGTATGGAGGAGCAGCCCCAGAGATCGGTGCGCCTGGAGATGGGGCAGTCTAGCTCCGGAGTTCATACAGCCAGGACCGTGAGTCTCGACCCTGAGTAGTATCTGTTTTAGCTTCCGCATGAGTGATATTGTAGTGAGGACATTTTGTACCGGGCATAAGCCCGCATTTATAGTACTCTGATGATTTCTGTGGACACTCCCTTCGTGGAGATTTTATCTTATTTACATGTGATTTATCATTGTGGACTGCATTGTTCTTACTTCAATTATTGTGCTACTTTTCTGTGATCGAATTGGCCGGCAGAATCAGCGCCTTGTGGTGATGACCCTTCAGGACGTGAAGGTGTCACCACAAAGCGGCGGTTCTAGGCCTAAGACCCCGGTGGTTGAAAAAGAAAAAAAAAGGGGGGGTCTTACAGCTACTATATCCTACGAAAATACCTTCAAAAAATTTTTCACTAAACTTCGTATGATAGTACTTCCCATTATGAAGTATGAAGAATTTAATTCCAAAGATCTTAAAGTAGGAAACAATCGGTTTTCTGCCCTTTAATAGTTCATAAAGCGTCTTACGATGGCTTTTGTTGATTAATGCACTATTTTGCACGTGACAAGCTGTATTGACTGCTTTAACCCAGAAGTACTCTAGTAGTGAAGAGTCATTCAACATTATCATACATGCTTCGATGAGTGTTCTATTCCTTCTCTCAACAACTCCATTTTGTTGTGGAGTACGCGAGGAGGAAAACTCATGAAGATATCTTGACATGCATAAAATTCTGTCATGGCCCCAGACTCAAATTTTGTTCTATGATCACTTCTGATTTTGACCACTGAGCAGATCAATTCGTTCTGAATTTGCCGGACAAAATTTGTGAAAGCTTCAAAGGTGTCTGACTTGCGTTATAGGAAGAACACCCAAGTAAGACGAGAGTTATCATCAATAATAAATAACGTATACGCTTTACCTCCTAAACTATGAATCGGCATAGGACCAAATAAGTCTATATGTAGTATATATAAGCATCTAGAAGAATTTTTTTCCATGATACCCTTAAAGGTAGTCCTTGTCTTCTTACCCATTTGGCATGCATGACATGGACTCTCTTTAATGCACTTAATGTTGGAAGCATCCCGTACTAAGTTGTGAGAAAATAGCCTACTAATAGTTTTGAAATTAATATATGTTAATCTCTTGTGCCATTGATCACAGAGAGATGCACTATTTTTGCTAAAAAACACACTGGTGTAGAAGTGTTTAAACAAAGAAAATTTAAACAAAAAATATTCCTACTCAGAGTGCATGTTAAGACAATCTCCAAATTAGCAAACGATTTTATTAGACATTTGTCCTTGTAGAACTCAACGATATACCCTTTATCACATAATTGACTTATGCTTATGAGATTATGTTGTAATCCTTTAACATAAGCCACATCTGTGAAGGAGACTATACCATTGGTGATCATACCGTAGCCTTTTGTGATTCCCGTATCAGAACCTCCAAAAATATCTTTTCGGCCATCCTTAACCAGGGTATATTCTTGTAGTAGGCTTCTAGTCCCTATCAAATGCTGAGAGCATCCAATATCCAAATACCAAATAGGCGTTTTGTTGGTCTTTGGACATACCTACATTCATGAATCATTTTCCCTTAGGAACCAAAAAGGATTTGGGTCCTTGGTTTCTAGTTAGCTGATCACCACTAGAAACATTAACATTTGGAGTGGTCGTTCTTGCAACGTTAGCTCGTGGAGTCTTTACAATTGCAGGATTAAACCAGTAGTCGATGATAAAGTGACCAATTTTGCCACAACACCAACAGTCAAACTTGTTTTATCATCTCTTGTTCTCATGCTTTACCTTTACAATAGGAGGTCGAATAGGAGCGGCTGACTTGGAGGTGGAAGCCTCACCAGTACAACATACACAAGACACTTTTGTCTCTTGTGGCTTGACAACAATAGGCTTCACTTTTGGTTCCTTCTTACCACTTGGTCCATGAACGTATGGACCATACATGTTAAGGGCGATTTCTTCATAAGGTTCCTTGAATACACTTTCTCCGAAATCCCTAGGGCGGGTCCATCCTTTGCTCATCTTGATAGGTTCCACGTATGTTGGCCTATCATAGTGAGCATAGGACGATTCAAAGTCATACTTGTTAGTCGAGAAGACTACCTTTTTGAAAGTGGATTGACTTTGAACAGCCTTACCCTTACCCTTAGCAACTTTATGTCCCACACCGCTATTATTCTTTGAGGCCGAGAATCCATCAATGAGGGCAAGCATAGTTTTTGGCTTCGAGAAGCTTTCTACCAGCTTCCTTTCAACCACTAACTTCTCTTCTAGTTCATTAAGGAATGTCTCCTTCTGAGTCGATAGCTCAGTTGATCCTTTTAATTCCTCTTTTAAAGATTGGACTTCGTCTCTGAGAGGAGTCAATTTTTCAATTTCCTCCCTCAGATTTGATTCTACTTAATTGAGGGAAACAATCTCTTTTGATTACACTCTGACTACCTTTCAGCATTTGTCAAAGGCCTTCAATAGAGATTGATACTGAGCAATTAATTAAGAATCATTCTCTTCAGAAGAGTAACCTTCATGGCCATTTGACGATGTTTTTGACTCAGATAGCATAGTGTGAGAGTTTACCTTCCTGTTGTCTTGGGAGTCGCCTACTTCCTCTTTTGTGTGAGCCATGAGCCCGAAGTAGGCTTCTTCATCATCCGAGCTTGAATCACTTGAGTCACTGTCGTTGAAAGTCTTTGACTTCTTTGCGACGAAGCTCTTTTCTTCTTTCTTCTTGCTTCAGAAGGATTTCTTTTCTTCCATCCTTCCCTCTTTCTTCTTTTAGGGGCAATCGACAATCATGTGCACTGACATATTGCAACAATTGTACACAACGTCAGTAGAAATATATTTGTTCGGTTTCGACTTATACCTAATGTTGAAGCTTTTCTTTGACCGGTCATCATCCCGTCGAGATATTCTGTAATTAGACGAGGAGGCTGATTTTTTATCAGCCTCCTCTTGCTTAGCATCCTCTTAAATTGCTTGGAGAGTAGAGAGAACTCTCCATCAGAAATTTTTGAGCTTGAGGAGCTTGGCTCAGAATCTTCTTGAACTTCAGAAGCTTTTGTCATTATAGGTGACACAACTTTAAGTTTCTTTGACCCTTCGGCCTTCAGTGCTATAGACTTCTCTTTGCTTGAAGTCTTGGTGAGTTTCTCCTCTTTCTTCCTTGTGTTCATTTGTACTTCATAGGAAAGAAGCTTCTCGAATAAGTTTTCTGGATCAATCTCAATCAGCTTTCTAAATTCCCTAATCGCCACCACCTTAGTGTCCCAGTCTTTCGTTAGGGATCTTAGGAATTTATCGTTAAGCTCACCATTAGTGAATGTACCGCCATAGTTTCTGAGGCCGTTGACTATCTTGAAAATTTTTTTAAAGCCGTCGACAATTATATCCTGATGGTCTTGCTTGAATGCCTCGTACTCTGGATTTAGTAGAGATCTCCGATCATCTCTAACTTCTTCAGGTTCTTCCATGAGAACTATAAGATAGTCCCACATCTCCTTGGCAAATTTGCAGTGAAATATAATCTATGCAATATTGAGTCATCCACAACACTGGATATGATGTTCTTTTCCTTTTTATCCAAGGAGACTAGATAAATTTCATCCTTATTCAAGTCCATCACTTTCTTTGGAACCATGATGGTCGCATTCAAAGCTGAAGGTTAAGTAGGAACCTGAGGGCCTTCTTCAACTACCTGAAAAATGCAGGGATCAGCAGCTTCTGTATAGAAACTGACTCTCTCCTTCCACATGGGGAAGTTCTCCTTAGTGCACAATATAAACATCATCGAAGACATATCATTGATTCTGTCCATTTCAGATATGCGGTATCTTTTGACAACTAGATTAGTGATCTTGTTCAAGGTGTTAACCTTTTGATGACCAACCTAGCTCTGATACCAATTGAAAGTATCTAGTTTTCTACCTAAATCACCTAAAGGGGGGTGAATAGGTGAGTTTTGTGTCTTTTTGAGGATTAAAAATAAACTAACAAGCACATAGAACACACACAACACAATACAGAGTTTTTTATAGCGGTTCCCCGATTTGGGTACGTCCGCTGTCTCGCCTCGCTTATCTACCACCAAGGGCTTAATTCAGCCACTTCATCTTTCTCAAATTTATAACCAATCTTGCAACTTGGAGTCACCACTCCTACTTCTCGGAGAACAAGCTCTCCTAAACTCGGAGACAACACTCCTACAACTCGAAGAACAACTTATCTTACAAACTCGATCCACAAATTTGATCTACAACTCAGAAGTAAAACTTCCTGCAAGAGTGTAAAAAGATATTTGTACTGCTCTAGATTGACAAGCAATCTTCCTTCTTCAGATCTAAATATGAATGACCTTCTTCTTCTTTTTCAAAAGAATCTTGTAGAGATGTAGAAGGAGAAGACTTGATGAGACTTTGAAGAGTAGATATGAAACTTAGGATCTGACTAGATCTGAAAATGAATTGAATCGATCTTAAGACAGTGATCAGTCAGATCAAAACTTAGAGGAATCGTGGATAGTGATCTTTGTTGATGTAGGACGTAATTGGAGCGACTGTTCCGACAGAGAGAGAGAGACCGGTGATCATGGGTTTTTTTAATTCTTTTAGAGCGATTTGGGTTGAAAAAAAAAATCAACCTCGGTATTTATAGGATTCCTCAAGTACCGGCTAGAAATCTTCTTCGAATTTTCTTCCACATGTACTGTACATGGCCACCGTCTGAAACTGAACCCGTCAGAAAAAATCGAACCCGAAAACCTAAGTGTATTTGTTGGATAACATCAATACATCAAACAAATAGCCTTATGATACTCGACGTATAACAACCATTCATCTGATGAATCTATATGAGAATCCGACGATCGCATACTTAGAATCATATGAGACTTAGATGATTTCTAGTTTGAGAAGATCGTGAAGTTATTTGGATTCATCCGACGAATTGATGGAGTTATCTGACGAAATGTAAGTAGTCAGTGATGAGGTTATCCAGTTGAAAGTTTGTACTACTCTCAGGGTACATCCGATGGATAACTGCCAGTAGACGAATTCATCCAACTAACTTGACTTGGGATGATCCTGAATCTTCCTGAACTCAGCAAGCCATCCATCCCTTATGCTTCCATGCACTTGAAAGTGAAGTACACCCCAATAGAAAGATTACATGTGAGTTAATAGTAAGTCTCATATAATGAAGGATAATATTTGGGACCTGTGTTTTATGACCCACTGTAACCTGACATTGGTGTGCACTTAACAATGAAGTCCTGCAAGAACACGACTAGAAAATATTATCAAATACAATCTCAATTCATCTTAGTTTAAGGGATACTTCTCCAAATACAGGTCATTATGGATACAATACCCAACAAGACTTAACTGCTGCAATGAAGGTCACCATTTAACCCCTTAATGTATTTTTGGAGGAGCGCTCTGTCTTCTGGAAACTCATAATCCCACTAGACATCTCAGATCATTGAGGCACCTAGGGATTTTTCTTTAAGGGTTTGGGCATATGACCGCGCAGATGTTGGTGTTACCATTGTGATCTGGAAGTGATCAAGAAGGCAACCTCACTGCCAACTCAGTATGAGCTTATCAGAGTTGCACATAAGATTGTGGAGAAATTGGGAGATTGGATTTGTATGATATAGCTCATATGATGAGTTGAAAAGACTTAGCTTAGTCAGGCTGAAAATCATCGAGTGCGTTGAGACCATTCAATGCCTTCGTCGAGTTAAGTGTTAACTCGTCGAAAGATGGCGTTGTGTGAGTTGAGTATATCCAACGATTCATTTAATCAAAGTGTTGATTCGACGAGTATGACACTTAAGCATTGAGTATATTGAGTATACTCGACGATTCGTTGAGTCAAAGAGTTGATTTGATGAGTCTGAGTCTTAGACATTGAGTGCATTGAATCCACTTTATGCCTTCGTCGATTTAAGGTTGACTCGACAATTCTGGCACTTTGGCATTGATTGCATTGAATCCACTCAACGCCTTTCGACGAATCTGGCATAAGGCATTGAGTGTGCTGAGTGCACTCAACTCCATTCATCGAGTATGGCGCAAAAAGCGTTGAGAGCATTAAGTCCACTCAACGCCTTCACAAAGTCAAGCGTTGAGTTTGTTGGGGATGGAATTGAGTTTTTCATGTATCTTATGAATACTCGATGATTCGTCGAGTATAAAGATGATACTCGATGATTCGTCGTATATGCCATGGATACTCGACGATTCGTCGAGACAAGGGTTGTCTGGCCAAAATTCTGGATTCTAAGTCTTGGGTCTGCGATTAGCGGCGGACTGTTTTGTTTATTCCCTTTGGGTATAAATAGAAGGTTTTAGGGTTTCTACAGTATGCGATCATTTATTCTGTTTAAGCACACGAGCCGTACTGTGCGAAAGACGGTAGACCTAAAAGCCCGACAGAAGCCGTTCCGCCTTCGCCGTCGTTGTCGCCGATCCCGATCCTGATGAGTGTCATCGTCGCCTCTCCTTTAACAGATCTAGCAGTCTTTGGAGTCGCTGAGTGTCCTCTCCCGACCTAGTGCTTGTTCGACAAGTGGATGCAGGTTCTCCCGATCGTGTGGATTTCCTGTAGAGGCATGGATATACTTTCTGCTCTCAGGACTCAAGCCGCTAAGTGGTCGGCTGATTTTAAATGCCTAAATATATTCTTGGAACTCCACCAAGAATGTATGTGATTTCTTTGTTGTTACTCCTTAACAGTAACCATCCCTCTTGTTGGTTTATAAAACCAAGTATGTGTTAGATTTTGTATCTCACATAAGAGAGACGAGCTTGTATATTGTTTAAGTGGAGTTGATGTTGCTCTTGTCTAATGCATGTAAATCTGAGGATTTAAAAGGGTTCTAGATGTTCAGATTTAGCCCAGTTCATCAAGTGTTGATGATTTC